>JAWWEW010000001.1:64300710-64374460 GCA_035583185.1 Anabacerthia variegaticeps
TAACTTTACGGGGCTCTGGGTCCTTCGTTCTTCGTGCTCGGAGGATCAGAGGGGATCCGGACCTAAACCACAATAAACATAATATCTTATCTCCATTAACCTTGTGCAGTGTGTCTGTTTTGCAGGATTTCAGGGATCATCCTGGTCTGCACCAAAAAAAAAAAAGATGGCCAGCATGTCAAGAGAGGTGACTCTCACCCTCTACTCCACTCTCTCAAAACCCTACCTGTGTTACTGCATCCAGCTTAGGTATCTCCAGCATAAGAAAGACATGGAGCTTTTTGAGCAGTTCCAGAGAAGGGCCGTGAAAGTGACCAAGAGTGGAACGCCTCTCCTAGAAAGAGAAGCTGAGGGAGCAGATGTTGCTCAGAGAGGAGAAAAGAATTTTCCAGTGAAAACTTTTCATGGCCTTTCAATTTCTTAAAGAAAGATGGAGAGAGTTTACTATGGCTGAAGCGATAGGACAGAGAGTAACAGTTTTAAAATAAAAGAGGGAAAATTCATGTTGGAAATAAGGAAGAAATTATTTACTATGGAGTTGGTGAGACACTGTAACTGGTTGCCTGGAGATGTGAATGTCCTATCACTGGAGGTATCCAAAATCAGATTGAGCAGCCTTATGCAATGAAAGATGACCCTGCCATGCTGAGGGGTTGGAACTAGATGATCTTTAAAAGTTCTTTTCAAGCCAAAACATTCTATGATTCTATCATTCTATGATTCTTCCATTTTGCAAGTAAGGAATCTCTGGATGGCAACTCACACTAATACTTAGATAAATGGTTTAGGACATGAATGACTTCAGACACATTCTTTACTCTGTCAGTATCAAATATCTAAAAATTAATGTGTTACTATGAATCCATTTTGCTCTTCATCTGGATATCAGTAATTTTTTTCAGTTTCTTTCTCTATAAAATTCAGAGAAAGAAGAAGGCTTTTTTTCTCAAAAAATTTCAGCCTATGTTATTTAATTTTGCAAGTAGGGGGTTCAAGAATATTTACTTGAAAAGTAAATGGTGAAAATCTAACAATTTTCCTGTACTACTCTGCTGCTGTTCAGATTCAAAGTTAAGATTGTTTTTTTTTTTTTCAATTTCCTCAAAAGAAGGAGAAAAAATAAATTAGTTTCTAGGTTGAAGATTCTAGAAGATTTATGGGGTTTTATCTGGCTAGTTGCCATGGAGTTTAATTACTGTTGAGATAAGCCCCAAGGATTATGAAGTTTCAATACTCGGAAAAAGTGCCATTCTTTGTTATATAAGGAATAATTTCCCAAACCACTCTGATGTCCTTGTTAGGAACAGCATAAGGAGCAGAAAGAAGCTGGGACAGCTGCAGTTGTTTTATTTCTTTTTTCTTTTACTTTTTTTCCCTTGTGATGTTTCAGGTGAAGTACCCCTATTACATTTGTAATCTTTATCCCTTTCCCCTGGGGAATGGGAGGAGGTGATGTGGTGCCTCTTCTCTTGGTTATGAAGCCTTTCTTTTGCTACTTTAGTCAAATGCTCTCTTTGATTTGTAGCTATATTTAACTCCAGTATTTTCTGAGCCATCAGCAAAAGTATTGAAAATATCAACAAGAAATGATGAACAGTGAAGGTGCTTTGATATTTTTTCTACACTAGGTCACATAATTTAGAAAGAGGTGTTAAAAATGAGGTTATAATTCTTATTAAAATATAAACATTGAAAACATAAAAAGGTATCCTTCTCTTTGATCTGTATTAGGAAAAAAGGGGTAAATTTTTATCAGCTTCAATGGATTTTCTTTTCACTGTGGAGAATTTAACATAGCTGTAAATTTAGTTCAGTTGAATAGCATGTCTTCAAATCAACCGTGGAGGATGTTATGTACTTAAATTTAATAAGCAAAAAGGCAAAAGACATTTAAGGTTCCTCAGTCTCTCCACAGGGGAGATGATGTGCTATCTTTCCAATTCCTGAGGAAGAAGCAATTTTTTTAGATATATTTTTCAGACCCTAACAGTATCCTTAAGCTAGGGGGTATTTTTTAGTTACTGTAAGACTGGAATAAAGTAATACAATACCAAAACCATTGGAAACTTGATTAAAATAAAGTGCACACTAAAGAAATATTACAAAACGTATTCAGCTGATAAACCTGCAAGAAATCTGCTATTATATTTGCAGCAACTTAACTTCTTGTGAGAAAAATTTGAAACCGGTTCATTTATTCTCTAAAGAAAACAAGGATTAAGAGGAGCTTTGCCTCCTTTGGTGCTTTTAAAATAATTTATATGGAAAGCACCTTTTTATACAATTTTATTTAAACCCAAAGCCTTTAACTTACCATTTTGCTTTCTTGGGAATATTGCCTGTTCTATAGAACTATTAATAAATACAGTAACACTATTCCTTTGACTTCTTAATCATTTTACCAGTGAGCCAATTAAACACTTAGTTAATCACTTCTGAGAAGACTAACAACATCTAATTTAGGAGTGGGATTCACTTTGTCTCCTCATCTTTTCAGACTAATGTTTAGGCTATGTAATTTTATTGATTTGGGGGTTGTAAAGTTTCACCGCACATACAAGCACAGCAGTTTAGTGGTATTTGAAATATGGCAGATTGGCTAACCTCCAGTTTCCACTGCAAAACTTCACAGGTAGTCCATAAGTCTTGTATAACATCATCTTAACCCATGGGTATTTGGCTGTGTAAGAAGTCTCAAAGGCCCATAGATACCATGAATTAAGCTCAAGATCTCTATGGAGAGTAATGGAAACTTAGATATCAACTTCAGTGCAGATAACAGCATTCAGCAAAGTGATTTGCCTCACTCAGAAATTGCTGATACCTTAATTTCATATGGAATCCCACTCAGATCTTAATTTGGTATATGAAATATGGGCATCTTGTACAATCTAAGGAACTCAAGGGTACCTGAAGCATTCCCATAATACTCGTAGAAATAACACAGAAGACTTAAAGAAGACTTTTAATTAGAAGCTTTGTCCAGAAGAGATACACTAGACCAGTTTAAATATTACTGTGGTTTTTTGGTTTTTTTTTTGTTTTGTTTTGTTTTGTTTTGTTTTTTTTTTTTTCAGATAAACAGAAATGTTATTTTAGTTTCTGTAACAAAACCATCAATTTATGCTAACAGATATGTTACATTACACATAGACCTGCACGATCCAGAAGCAGCAGCTAGACATCTCAGGCAGAAGAGAGGGGTCCATATGTAGACAGTTGAATTGAGCCCAGGGTGTTGGCAATGGTTATGTTTAAGCTCATCATCCCAAATTCCATTTATAGATAATGGAAAAAGAGTGACACTCAGGGGATAACTGATCTGACCTAATTTAGATGTGCTCATTAAAGGTCATACTCAAGGGGCCTCTGTGAGTCAATGGGGGACTGAAAATTGCATTAGAATAACTGTGAAAGCATTTTAAAGGAGTTTTTACAACTACCTGTGCACTGACTCCTTACATTAAAAGTGATGACCATATTAGTTAACCTAAGATGGGTAAAGTTAGTAGACAGACATGAGTTATGATAAGCTCTAGAAGAAGCAGCTGTTGAGTGTGTGTGCACAGCAAGGTCTGACTGCTACTATTTAGGAAAAAAAATGGAATAGGTTGCCCTATAGGACTTTTGTTTTCTGAGGTTAGATTGAGTAGACTCACTAAAAATGGATCTGACTGCAATCCCTTTTTTTATGTCTGTGATACAAAGTCTTTGCCACAAATAGTATGACAGAAAAATATTGAAGTTGAAATACTCAGAGCAGTAAAGACTAAAGAAAGAAAAAATTCAGTTAAGAAGGAAATAGCTGCAAGTCTGAGGTTAAATGTGACTGATGTAACAGAAGCTAGAGACAAAGAAAAACAGTTGAAACATGTGAAAAAAGCCAGGTAAGCAATAAATCATTTGGTAGATTTGAATATGTTTGATGTTTACTTCTTCTGGTTGTCCACACTGGCTTTGCTAGTCTGAGCTGGAAAAACCTGACTAAGTATGATAAAGAAAGACAGGCACAGGTTGTAAACGAAGTCAGGGTCAAGCTGTGAACTTTCAGACAGTAAAAATACAGCAAGGGCTACTAATTTTCAAGAATTCATATCAAACCTCTCTAAAAGGAAAGCAGATGAATCTTGGTAGAGGACTTGTAAACCAGTGGTCCTCCATTGTGAAAGAGCTTTTGAGAAAACTAGTGAAATAAAGCAGTTGGCCTGTGTGGACCTAAGTCTAGCTGTTGTTACAGGGTAAAGCTCTGTAAATGCTTGTTTGTAGAGACATACACATACACAAGTGTATATATATATATATATATATATGAAGCAGCTGTGAAAAATGAAAACAAATTCTGTTGACAAAGATCTTGAAGCATAGAAAAAGAAACATTTTAATGTTCAACCCAAAAAGTATAGAAATTACACTGCTTTTGAAATCTGAATAGAATATTACATTAGGAAACTATATGTTTGGATATTGAATGTATTTTCAGAAGTTTTTGTTACTTAGCAACTTTATAAACTCTATGACTATAACCACAACTCTTAATTTTAGAATGAGACTCAAGGGATACAGAAACACAGAATATTCTGAATTGGAAGGGACCCATGAGGATCATTGAGTCCAACTCTACAAAATTAACTGCTGCTTTTTAAAGAGCTGGTTCAGGGACAAAGCAAAGATAAAGACAGAGTGACCTTCTATGAGGTCTAGGTAGGCAGACCTAGTGATGTTTGATATAGATAGTACAGGCAAACTATTGAAGAGTAGCTTCCAGTTAACTCCTGAGGAAGTGCCACTTCTATCAAGTTATAGATTACAAGCCTGAAGGAAGCAAACTAAAAGAGCAGGTCAAATTTCTAAGTACAGAAATCTTTCTCTATTTAAGTATAAATGCTGTGTCCTACAAAACTCAGTAGTTATCTCACCGAACTGTAAAAATATATAAACCTGAAGCAAGATGATAGACTGGTATGCATCCTTTACCTGTCTTGTGTGATGCATATCTAGAGACCCTTACCAACACGTACAAGTAGCAGATTTTGCTATATCATGTGAGAAGCAAATAAAAAAAAAAAAAAAAAAATTAAAAAAAGAAAGAAAAAGAGAGAAAGCTTCCAACTTTACGAATGGAAAACATGCAGAGACAACTATAGGAAGGTTATAATATTGCTAATGAATTTTGGTAGACCTCTTGCACACTGCTTTGGTTGTTAAAACATTTAACTAAATTAAGATAAAAATAGATGTCAAGGGAAGCAGGATTTAAGGAAAAGAGCTAGGGATGGTAAAGGAACAAATTTCACTTTGTATAAATGTAACTGGCCACTTAGCAGGATCAAACTGTTAAACTACAGTTTGAACTACACATTAGCCCAAAAGCTATATCAAATCTGCTTAAAAATGTGGTTTTGTACCTACTTATCATGAGGGTATTTTTTTGTTGTTGTTTTGCATGTTTGGTGTCTTTCAAATAATTCAGCTTTATATGAAAAGTTAGGTATAGCAGTTGGGCTTTGGAGTGGAGCAGGATTTCTCTGGCAGGTGCAATGGGATACACCCTCACTTTCTCACAGTTTACTACCAAAACCCAGCAAATTTTAGTCCAAAAGTCTGATACATACTAGTGTATTTGATTTTCTTAAAATTTATAGGTTTTTTTTAGTATTAAGCCTTGTTTATTTAATAAAATATGTCCACAGCAATTTTAATAGTGTTGCCTGCAGGTCAAGGAAAGTGATTCTTCCTCTACTTAGCACTGGTAAAACACATCTGGAGTGCTGGTCTCCCCAATATAAGAGAGAAGATCCTTGAACAAGTTCAGTGAAATGCCGTAAAAAAGATGCCTAAGAGACTGGAATATCACTCCTATGAGAGGCTGAGAGACCTGGAACTGTTTAGCCTGGAGAAAAGATAGGGGATCTCATCAATGTATATAAGAAACTGGTGATTTAATGAAGGCCAGGGGGTCAGTGATGAGGACAATGGACACAAATTAAAATAACATGGGATTCCATCTGAACAAAAGAAAACACATTTATTTTTATGCTGGGGTGGTCAAGTGGTAGAGCAGATTTCTCAGAGTGGTTGTCCATCCTTTCAGATATTCAAAACACAACTGAACACAGTCCTTAACATTCCAACCCTTTTTCAGCAGGTCATTTGGGCTAGATTATTCCTTTCAACATCAACCTTTCTGTGATTTCTGTCAAGTTTTTAAAACCATACCACTAGTAAATTTTTATTTCAATGTTTATAATAACTTATTTCAAATCGTTTAGTCCAATCTTTAAATGACATTTGCATTAACAGTTTGTCGAGAAGAATAGCTATTTGGACTAGAGCAAGGGAGCCAACTAACCTGCCTTCCTCCATTGCTTTAAAAAGAAGAAAGGAGATTTTCCTTTCCATGGCATGGAAAATCTCTCCATAAATGATTGCTTAAATTTAAAATTTTATTGCAAAATTGTTATCTTGCAATTTAGAGTAGTACTTATCTGCATCCCTGTTTGCTCTAGATTAAATGACTGTATCACATCTTTAACATATGAAAGACAATGGGCTTTATTTAAAACTTAATGAATCTCTGCAGAAGTGAAAGAAGTGGGACCCAGAGATTAGATGAGTCCTAGACCAACCAATTCTATCAGTATCATTTGTAGTGGAAATACACATTCATAAACAAAATTACAGAAAATGGGATGGACTTTGTAGAATTTATTCAGATAGCCAGATCTCATCAGATGTGGACCCACTGGAGTGAGTCAAGTGGAGGGACACCTGTCCTATGATGACAAGGTAAGACAGTTGGGGTTGTTCAGCCCTGAAAGAGAAGGCTCTGAGGAGACCTTCTAGCAGCCTTCCAGTACCTAAAGGAGGCCTACGTGTGAGCTGGAGAAGGACCTTTTTTACAAGGACATGTAGCAATAGGACAGAGGTCATTGGCTTTAAACTGAAAGAGATTAGGTTTAGATTAGACATTAGGGAGAAGTTCTCTACTGTGATGGTGGTGAGACACTGGAACAGGTCGCCCAGAGATGTCATGGGTACCCTATGCCTGGACATGTTCAAGGCCAGGTTGGATGGGGCTTTGAGCAACCTAGTCTAGTGGAAAGTGTCCCTGCCTATGGCAGATGGGTTGTAACTAGATGATCTTTAGGGTTCATTCCAACTCAAACCATTCATATGGTGTTAATAATATAATATGGTGTTAAGATTTGCAAATCATGTAATGAATACCATTTGAGTATACCTACTGAGCAGCTTTGTGTTCAATCACTGCAGACTTAATCCAGGACAGGAAACTAAATCTCTTGTGCTGAACATCCTAAGAAGTCGAACATCTTTCCAGATTCAGCCAAAAGGACTTTTCTCCCTGGCTAACAGGAGAACACCTCGACAAATAAAATGAGCATCCTGATATCACTGTGTCATAAGCTTGAGAGAATCAGAATATACCCACTGCTGCCTGAGTGGATTTTGTGCTTTATTAAAATGTAATATTAGTTGTAAATATTCAGAATTAGCAAGTATCAATGACATTGTTTTTTGTGGTTTTTTTGTAGTAGTGAGGGTTTTGATTTGCTTTTGCCAGGAGCAGGTGATCCTTAGTCACTGTAGAAATATGTATACTTTCAAAAATTGCACTTGAAAATATATATTTTCAAAGTTTTAGGGAGAGAAAAACAACCTTTTTTGCATATATTTTGAACAATTAGGTACTGCTGTATACCAAAAAGTGTGTGGGTTAGAAAAAATTGTCCCATGAGCCCTCTTAGGACACACCATCTCTTGTCAGTCCTGGAGAAGAAAAAATTATACCAATAGCTGTAACACTATTAATGTATTAATATCTGAGAAAGCTGCATTCTCCTTCTGCTAAACAAAACAGACCATGTAAGCCAGTTCTATGGACTTTCAATTTCTAAACAGTCCATTTTTAAGTTTTTAGCAATTAGATAAAAAATAGTATTGCACCTCCTCTTACCACCTCTTCTCTCCCCACCCATTTTAACAAGCAGTGGAAGCATAACAGTCTCAGCATTATCAGGATGTAAAAATAGGTCTCTGAACAGAGCTCTGCATGACACAAAATTCTAGTTTCAGTCAATACTGAATAAGAAAATTTTTCAAACCTTTTTTGATATGACTTGACTTGTCCTGAAAATGTTCTTGAGAAGGCTGGTTAGTGAACAAAACAATTTTGCTAGTCTTAGCAAGCCCAGGTTTACCACAGAGTAATTCATTTTATTGGAGGTAGTTTTTAAATAAGCAGCTGTTCATTATGCATCTTAATTTTTTGGTTTCTTTTTTTTTTTTTTAAAGAAAGCACGAAAAATAAAATCCTAGAATTAACCAAATTTAATTAATATATAAAGAAGTAAAGTTATCATCTCTTTCTTTTTCTCTCAAAATGTACCACAAATTTGGGATCTAACAATATTTACAGGAAGGTTGAGTCATAGTATCCATAGATATTAGTTTTTAAACACTATTAAAGAATATTGCTTCTTCTAGTGGAGATAACTATGAAAAACATAACAAAGTCATTAATAAGTCATTAATTAATATGCCCTTACTCTTAAAGTGCATTAGAGTTCATTTCACCTATAAAATAGGTTTTTGTATCTGAGCCAATCACTTCAACATCCTCTCACAGACAAGAGAGAGAATATAGGGAAAGGTAGTCATATTATATTTCAAATATCTTCGTTAGAAAGAATCACATCTTAGAGGTGTTTATGGCCATCCACTAGTTATGAAGAACAACTGTCACGAGTTTTACATTTAGTTAGATGAATTTCCCTCTCTATAACTTCTGCTAATGCTTGCCTGAACAAAGCATTCCTTCATTCCCCATTGCTCCTACAGTAGCCTGCAGCATTGAACAGTTGCACTTTTGATCAGCAATTAAAATGCTACATTTTTCAGTACATACTTTTACATGTGTGGTATGTATGTGGGCATATGTGTGCATGTAAGTGTGTAAGATTAATTGCCAGTGACTACATTATTCTGTAGAATAAAGGATGAAAAAATTAAAATTTTTCATTCCAGGTAGTCCAAATTTGTCCAGGAGCAACAAAGGTTTTTTTTTTGAGGTATGAGGCTGTAGATTTAAATCCCTGTTCTTTATGATTCAGGGAACTTCATATGCCAGAAACATGTATTATGATTGTTTTTATCCTGCTAAATGAAAGACAGCCAAAGTGCAAGCACCCTGTTGACGTGAGAGCTCACTATCTGATTCCTTGTACAACTACTCCATCTATATCTCTCTGAGTCAAGTCCACTATAAAGAAAGTTAATCACCAGCTAATCCTAACCTAGTCAGTGCCATATCACCTTGGGACCATCAATCAGTCCCTTGCTATTATTAACATGAATGTAGACATGACTACTAATGAATGCTTGTGTGTGTTTGACTTTGTGTTTATTTTTTTTTGTCTTCTTCATAAATTAATATACCTCCTGGAAAAAAAAAAAAAAATAATTGGTCCAAAAATATAGCTAGGTTAGAGTCAGGAATGCCAACTTAGTAGTGATCTGTTGTAGTCCATGCTAGAATTTAAGCCACTGGATGCAGACGTCACTTTTGAGGAGATAAATAAGCAGTGCCCAAGGAGGTAAGCCTTTTCCCTGGATTATTTTTAGTACACATAGTTGCTTCTTCAAGCTAGTGGTATTAGGGAAAACAGACTTATTACTGGAGCTGCAGAAGAGACTGAATGATAGACAGAGATGATAAACCACTAGGAAAAAAAAAAAAAGAAGGGGAAAAAGCTTCACAAGTCATAAAGAACATTTCAAAAATAAAAGAGCAGATTAAGGAAGCAGTAAATTAAATAAAAATCTCAGTTTTGCTTACGTCCAAAGAGAATGAACATGCTGCATCCAGAAAGTTTACAAACAAGCTGCATATGAATGCAGCAATTGCTTTAACATTTCAGTGGAACTCTGTCCAGCTTACTTTAGAAAATTAAGAAATATTAGTAAGTTTGAAATTATGTAGAAAGTGCACTGCCATAAACAGAGTAGAGGATCTTTATCGCACAAATGTGAAGAAATTAGTAAAATTGGAATATCCACAATCAAATTGTTGCAATATCTATGCATATTTTGTTGCATGATTTTTTCCAGCTTGTTTGGTACTTATAACCTATGACCTTTAATTGTGTATTGTTTTATTTTTAAAGTGGACCATCAGTAATGTATAATGAAAAGTATAATTCAGGAGTCAGGTGTATTATCTCATATAACTGCAATGCCAGTTGGCTTCTTTATCGTATTAACACTATTATATTAGTGCTAAGCATTTGATTACTGGGGTA
The DNA here is from genome assembly GCA_035583185.1 of Anabacerthia variegaticeps. Classification (NCBI taxonomy): domain Eukaryota; kingdom Metazoa; phylum Chordata; class Aves; order Passeriformes; family Furnariidae; genus Anabacerthia; species Anabacerthia variegaticeps. The sequence goes on from JAWWEW010000001.1 coordinate 64,311,030, forward strand.
ATTAAGAAAACTTTTAAGACATTTTCTACTCTCAGCCATTTCGTGAGAGCAATAAAAATGTCCCATCAACTCAGTCTTCAGGAAAAATTAGTCCTCTGTGGGAGAACATCTCTCATGACGGCAATCAAAGCACCTACTATAGCAAGATGTATTTGATTACTTGTGCTTCACAGTGCAACTTTGTGCTTGAGATTTATTGAAGGAATAAAAATGAAATGCAGCGTGTTTGTGAGCAGTGTGCACATCCACATGCATTATCTAAATTAGCAGATCTAAAATATTCAGGTTCATTTTGTATATCCTTCCTGTTATTTACAGGATTTATCTTGGGAAGATAAGCTTGTCTAGCAACTTCATCTTAGAGAACTTTAAAGTATTTGAAGAACTTTAAGGAATTACATGCATTCAGTGACTGACAATTTGCTTCTTCGTTCTCTTAACTGAAGAAATAGTGAATATAAATGAAGTCCATAAGGCATAAAACAGAACTAATATAAGACAGAATGTCTCTCTCTTGCTACAGAAAATACTTTGTAGCTCACAAAAACACTAGGCTGCAACCAAAAACTTTTTTCTAGATTACTTCAGTTCAGGCTTATTTTCTACTTTTCAGCTTAGAGATTCAACACTGCAAACAAAAGATAGAAAGGCCTTTGAAGTCAGTTAGGCTTTCAGGTTTGCTTATACGCTGCCTCAGTGCTAGTCCAAAACAGTGTGTTTATGTGGTTTTTATGTAATTGAAGAACTAGGGAGCAAAGTAACCCTAGTCACCAACCCATTTTCTTGAGTGACTTTTGTTTGAAGGGGCTGAGCATGGCAGTCTGAACTCAGTCATTTTGCCACTATCAATCTAACATCATAGCTTTCAGCGTATTGTAGCATGCTTAAAATGTGTTGCACTAAAAAAGTACATCAGTTTCTGAGGTGTTTTCAGAGAATATTGCTTTGTAAAAATGGTACTGTTTTACTGCTCATATCCTCATTTTTATTCAACAATATTAATTGCTTCTAATAAACGAATAAGTGATCACATGGCCAGTGACTTGTTAACTTTGTCATTACTATTTTAACATAATACCCAAAGAAAAGTGCTACAGTCTCTTCTATAAGGAATTTAGAAATTAGAGAAAACTATGAATTCCTCATGTTACTCTGCTTTGCAGAATATATAGCCTGACAAAAAACCAAAGTGATTCAGGTATTATTTTGTATCTTTTAATCTCTCTGATTCATGCTTGGGTATTTTCCATCTTCACTGCTCTCAGTTTGGACTGATTTTTTTGTTACAAAAAATTGCCTTCTCAGCATAACACAAATATTCTTTATAAAGTTTACATGACACAGAAATCATGATGATAATATTCCTGATGATAAAGTTCCAGTTTCACGAATGTTGTGCAGTTTCAGTAATTCTGGTAGATATTGTGATGATAGTGATTCACTTTTTTTACGTACTACAATCAATGAATGCTTTCCTGAACATCTGTAAAATGCCAAAAAATATTTGTGTTTTCTCTGACTCCATTCAGTGGTAAAGGTTTTCATCAGTTTCTTTAATTTACTTTAATTAACTTACCAAGGATATATTAAAAGAAAAAAAAAAAGAAGAAAAATTTTTGCTGCTTAATAAATAATAAATCATTTAAAATAATTGGCTTTCACACATGTAAAGGTTTTTTTTGTGCCCATGTACTGTAAGCATTTTTTTTATAAAACTTAATTAAAAAAAAGATTCAGTGGCTGATTGACAAAGTTTGACAATTCAAAGCTGTTACAGAAATTTTGCTTAAATTCCAGTCCTAATTCATACAATGAAGAAAAAAAAAAAAAAGTCATGGCTACAGTTATCTTTATCCTTTTTATATGACAAGTGTTTTGTGTATATAGGAAACTAGAAAATATTTTAATAAATAAACATTTTTTCTAAACAATATATAGTCTTCTTTTTTCTCTTCTTCCAGTACATCTTTATAAAACAACAAAGACAGTATTTTTGTTTCTACAACCTATTCATATTTTTCAAGCATTCAAGAGAGTATAATTGTTTCTACAATTGATTTGCTTAAAATAATTTTGGAAAGAGTAGGCTATTTGACTCCAGAAATCTCTAAAATCTTTAAATGATGTGGTCAATTGTTGCTTGAAGGGAAAATAAAAAGGGTTGGAGATAATTTAAGATTCTAAAGCAGCAAAAAGGCCTAGATGACTCAGACAGTAAAGTATAGACAATTTAGAGGACTGATAACAAAAAAGAGCTGATATTTGTCACGGTCTTGGTACAAGAGAGACATTTTCTATGACTGTGGAACTTGTTGATGGCGGGAGTATAACATTTTTTACAGAACTTTCAGTTGGAAAGGTTCTCAGTTAGACTGAAATTTCTAGTCAAATGGAGAACAGGTACAGTATCCCAGGGCTACAGATAACCTTGTGTACAACAGTGTAAGTTGGGGAAAAACACCACACCTGAATCATGTCCTTGGGCTGTCTGAGACAGATGAGCTCAATCTCAGTGTTTTTATATTCCAGATGAATAACCTTATCAAAGGGTGTTTAATGAGCCCTTAGTATGTCATTCTAAATTAAGCACATGGTAAAGTATAGTGGCAGGAATATTTACTCTAGCTTTTCCAGATTTGAAGATTTGTTTTTGTTTTGTTGAGGTCCACATTTCGGATTCTGGAAGTTTTATTTTTGCCTGTTTGATTTTGTTTGTTTGATTTCTTTTTGTTTTGTTTTGTTTCAGTTTATTTTTTTTTCTTTTTCCGCTTTCCCCTGATGTTTTTCCAAATACGTTTTTATTCTGTTTTATTTCATCAGAGAAGGGGAGAATGTATGAAAGTTTTGAAAACAGACTGTATTTTCAGCTATACTTCCTTGTCCACTTTTTCATAATGAACTGGTACATATTATGTTCTGTACTCTAGTCCATTTAAATCCATAACAAATATGCAATTAGATTTCTAGTTAGGTGAGTGTCCCAATTATGTTGACATCACTCTTATCTTTCTTTCAAAGACCAGTTCGTGAATCTATGGAACAGAAATATGTTCTAAAGAACAAGAATATGCTTCCTGTCTGAGTGCAAAATTAACAAATTTCAATCTGTTGTTAGATATTTCATTAAATTAGAAGCGGTCTGATTTTACAAAAATTAGGTTCTATTAAACCCTGTGTAACAGTGCTCAACAATTGTAGAGCTACATAAAGTTGGTTTGAAAATTTTCTTGGAAACAGTTATATTTGAATTAAATCAGTGAAGGGACTAAACAGGAATCATTTGAAATTGACTTTTGCATCCTCTCTCTCTCCCTCTGGATCTGAATTTTGCAGGAAAAACTACACAATCAGCATATTCTCCCTTGTGTTTTCTGTTAAATTTATAATGGTATTATTCAGAGTTTATCTAGAAGCAGACCAATTCCATGTAACTGACCTTACCATTCTTCTCCTTTTCCTTCTCTTCCCCCATTTTAGTACCCTTTCTGCCCTACCAGTTTCTGCTATGTTTCTCCTTCTTCAAGTGTTCTTAATGCACTACATTTTTCCCTCACATATTGTCTTTTAGTCCTCTTTCTTGTATCTTCCTCCATTTCATGAGACTGACATGGCTTTCTGTCTTTGCTTCCATTCCCTGGTGCCCTATCAGCATTTCTTCTGTACCAGCCTTTCCAATTTAGTTTTCATTTCCTCCTTGAGATAAATCTAGTAGTACTGAAGATTTCTAACACCATGTAAGTACTGCATTAAAACTCTATTACTGGTAATTGAACTAATGTAAAAGTGCAGATTACCTATAATTTATGACAAAGTAACTCTGTGTCTTAGGCATTGTAATGAATCACACTTTAATTTAAATGTATTAGACACTTACCAAACCTCCCAAAGTGATGCTGGGAATACTTGAAAGAATATTCTAAAATGTTTGACAAGTGAAATCTAAGTAGTCCAAATCCAGAGTCTTTCAGGACTCTGTGGAGTTCTCCTGGGAGCTGATATTCAAGTTGTCTTCTTGACCATGGGGAGGGTCAAGCCTGTACATTATATTTGTTTCATCTCTTGCATCAGCTTCCATATCTTCTGTTTTTGCAGCAGACAAATGAAAGTTCAGTACAAACTTGTATATTACGAATTGGATCAGACAATACTTATTTCACATACATTCATATTTAGTTATTGTATTCAGTCTTGTACAATACATGCATTGATATGAGTCTGTTTCAGTTAGATATATCAGGAGTAGATTTAGCCTAGTATTTTAAAAGTAAGGCATTTTCATACTTTAGATATGTCATTTATGCTGTGCAGTTGAGTGTCTAAATTCTGAGTTTAACAACTTCATGAAACTAACAAAACTCAGACTTCTAATAATTTGAATTTGGAAGGGGGGAAATTTGGAACTTATCAGCAAAGAAACTTTCCTTGTCATTCCATCATGAATGTTTCATTTGCAAGAAGTGTACTGATGGAGTGGCCACCCACAAATCAGTGTTTAACTGCACTTATCGTTGTGCCAAAGCTAGCTTGCTGTTTTTTATGCCAAGCAAGACAGTGGATATTTTATGTCAATGCTGGCTCAATAAGTTTGCTCATCTACATTTGAAAATACTCAGATGTGTTCTAAGACGTGCAACTAATAAATCTAAGCAGATGGACTGTGTAACCACATGGAAGTAAAATCAGTTCACCAATGCAGTTTTCTACTTTCATGCCTTTTTTCTTCCTGATTCAATTTTAAGATCTTGTTAAATGAAAACAGGTTATAAATCATTATTAGAATTAATTGAGTTCTGTTACTACAGAAATAGAATATATATATATATATATATGTTATGTTTGATCTGCACTTAGAAGTTTCTCTCCTTCCTCTTCCTCTTTGTAGTGTTTATCTTTGTACATGTCCCCTATCCAGTGTGTTTGTGAGGCAGTTGATAGGAGAAGTGTCTGTACAGTTTTTTTCCTGGAGGAGAAGGCAACTTGAAAATCTATTTTTCTTAAAGTTTTATGTTTTCATAACTATTATACTCAATAAGTATGCATTACATGCTATTAGCCTTAGCAAGATATTTTTATCTAACAGTTCTGCACCATGTTCACATTAATATGCAAATAGAAGGAGAATACAAAATTAAATGGAAATGAAAGTTGAAAGTTAATTGACATTTTTGTCACAAAACCTCAGAGAAACAGTACTTATGGTTTAATGGCAAAAAGCTAATGTGTCATCCTAGGGAGGGCTACATCAATCTAGAACTAAGACGATTTTACTGAGGAAAAGTGCAAAGTGCTGTTTGTGTATGCAGGTTGCCAGCTCCCCCTATGCAGGTGGTCCCATCACCATAAACCTGGGCTAAATTGCTGCCATCTATTAAACACAGTGGCTGTCTGGATAACTGCCTAGTGCAGACTTACACAGGCCATCTATTTCTGTCAGAAATATGATATGTCACTGACAAAAGCTTAATTACTCCATTAATTAATAGGACAATTTTCAAAATGTCTTGCAATGCAGCTTGACACTCATTAGTGCCATTTATGAATAATTTCTCCCAGGGTATAATACACTATAAAGTGTAATTTGAAAGGGAATAATACATGTTTAAACCCTATGTATCTGTGAAACCACAATGCATTCTTTGCTGAATTAGCTTTATGAAAAAGCTCAGACCTGTCTGCTGAATGCTTGGAAAGATATTTCTCTATGTCAAAATACTTCTGTCACAGAACAGAAATCTTATTCCGAATTGGACTCATATGAGTCCAGGCAGGCCTTCCCTACAGGAACTTTTGATTCTGCTCTAGTTGGACTCTTACTACCTGCAGTTCTGCATGAAGACTGGGACACCACAATGCTTGGACTACTACTGTACTAGTACATGCCTATGTCCCTGGGTGTCTATATCCCTTCATATAACTGGAAAAGCTAGAGGACAAAAGAGCTGGCAAAGATGATTCTGGAAGTATAATAGTATGAGTGGAAATTAATTCAGAACAGGAGAAATATTTGCAGAAATTGTGAGCACAACTCCACTGTTTTATATTTGAATTAGTTAGCTGGGGAAGGAGAAACACTTTTAAAGATAATTGCTTTCCTGATATCAGAACCAGAAAGTTGCAGTATTTTGTTTTGATGAGGTAGAGTGTCTTCTAGTGCCTGCTCTGCAACAGTGCACCTCCTTCTTATTGAGTTTAAAAGGATTTCTTAATTTTTTATTTTTTTTTTTTTTTTTTTTAATGTTCTCAGAGTTTATTCAACGTACGGGTAAGATCACAGATATAGTCACTGGCCACGCATGTGAAAATCTATAGAATTTTAAAGTTTGAAAAATACAGGCTACTGAGAAGTAGACACTTCAGTTCCCTGTGCTCTTTGTAGATTCAAGAAATTAAAAGTTCTGCTTCATCCTGTTTATGCTGCTCATTTAGCAATTTTATTTTTTTTTCTGACAGAAAATTTTATAGCACTTTAATAGATGGACTAAATAAAAATATAGAAATAATAGGACAAAACACCATGATGAATGCTTCGACAAAAATGCATGCAATATAATAATAAAGACCTACTTCCAAGCTCAACAGCACTTAAGGTGTTTAGTAAAAGTAAGCTACTAAGGAGGTTCTTGAAAAACACTTTCTTGGTGTAAGTGGTGGTACAGTAAAGTAAACTGCCTTAGAAGGGTGTTAGTGTAAACACTACAGTCTAAAACCAGGATTTTAGGAAGGGATTGTCAAGATTTCTAATATGGAATTGTATCATCCGTGATTTTTCTTCAGTATTCACAAATTTACTAACCAGATGAGATTTCCTAAAGGAGCTCAGAATTTGCTGAGTGTTCACCCTTAGAAAATTGGTCTCAGGGCATTTCCCAGTGTATGGCAGGAGGACGTGTAGGCTGGGAAGTTAAAAATCATTATCACTTCCTCTGCCTGCCCTGTTCACCTGCACAATTTGCTTGTTAGTCAACTGAAGAGGCTGAGCTGACAGTGTGCTGCTGCCATGGTTCAGGATCTGACTCTAGAACAGCAGGGATGGAGAATACAGTAACTTTTTCAGTCATCCCAGTCTTAGCCTTCTTGTCAATCAAAACCCTAAGAATACACTGAAATAACAGATTTTCCGAGGGTGGGCACTCTTTTAAAAAGTCCTATTTAGACACCGATCAGTTAGAGACCTTAAATTTGGTGCACAGCTCTTAATTAGCAAAATCTTTATACTGATCTGCAGCTTGGGCTGCTAAAGCTGTTTGATGTTTAAAAGTGTCTTTTACCTAGCAAATCCTGTTAATCATAGTGCAGAGATGGTTAGAGTCTGTGGCTCAACTTAGAAATGTACGCTCAGCCATCAGTAATAGTCAATTAACAACAGTATTAGTAACACGTGCCTCTCACCTCCCAAAAAATAAATAAATAAATAAATAAAAGAGCAATAAACCCCAACAAAACCTTTTGATTTTTCTTTGACTTCCCAATAAGAATCCCATGCTATCAGTTGCTCTGGAACTGTTTTATGCAAAGCTGTATTAACCGTTCCTCAGTGATCCAGTATTTCCAGGTTGATTTTTTTTGATTACTTTTATTTTTGTGTGTGTGTGTGCAAAAGATATACAAGAGAGGTATGTTAAGTGGTGCTCTGATGTGTCTTATGTCTTATTCAAAGCATAGAGAGTATTAATGTAGTATCTTTTAAAAAAGCAAAGAAAGAAAAAAGCCTGCTGAGTGGTTCACTAATGTTAATGAGTGAGTTCTGGTTTCCTTCTCTCGATATTCCCTACTCTTTCTATCTTAGTTTCCCTTAAAAACCAATAAGCCACAGAAACACTGAAAGTTACAGTTCTGTTTGTCTTTATCTACTGAAGATGAGGGGAAGGTGTTCTAAAGGCGGTGGCTCACACGTTTTTGTTATTTTTCTACACTGAACATAATCCCACTCTTACAATATTTTTGGAGCAATAAAGTTAGTTCTCCTTCCTGATGCCTATAAATACTGCTACCCCAAAATATTAAGTAACTGGATAGTCTTTCCTATCTGCAATGTGAACACTGTCTTCCCTCCCTATAATCAGTTAATGGTGTATTGTTTTTATTTATAATATCCTCATATTTGATTTTTAAGATATAATCCACCCAATGTACATATGTCAGCACATGGTGCACACTTAGAAAAGCGCATACTTTTAGAAAAGCATACACAGGTTTCCTGTCCAGCTAAAAGCCAGTGTAAACTAAGTGCCCATCACTCTGTGGTGGTGGTATGATCCTTATTGCATTGAAAGAAATCAGAAATCTTTGGTGGTCATGTTGACACATCTGGTGTGTCTGTCCATCTCCAAGGAAGAGTTGTCTAATGTAAGACAACAAACTCCTTTTCCACAAAGAAAACAATAATTCCCTTTTACTGACTCTTAGCTTAGTCATCCAAACAACCAGTCATGATTGTAAGACACATATAGTCTTATCCTGATTCATTCTGAGCTGACCTCAGCCTTTCTGTTTTGCATTGCAGGACAGTGTCATAACAATAAGACTATTATAACATTAAGAAGGAGAGAAATAGCTTTAGACATGAGCTGCTACATTTCCTGAAAACTACAGGGAATGGAAGGAGGGTTGGTAAAAGCAAATTTAAACCTAATTTAGGAAAAAGCAGATCATTGATCATTGGAACAGGAATGTACATAATGTAAAAACAACAGGCTACAAAAAATAAATAGCCCAAGGAAAAAAAAAATAAAGTAACCAACTACAAAGATACAAAAACTTAGGTGTCTTCCTATCCAGCTGAGTGCCATAACCCCACACAATATAATACTCTCTTAATAGTCTGATGATTCATGCTTTCTTGGGCTTCACGCTGCTCCAGCTACATTTGAAAGAGTGAAGAGGGTTCTCAGCCAGAATACACCATAATGAGGTGTTATGATAGAGACTACCTGCAGTTAGTTTACCTTTTATTAATTTGTGTTACAAGAAATTAACTCATCTCTTACTGTTCAAATCATTTTACCTCCTTTTGATTTTTAATTTAAATTGGCTTTGACCAGTGTTTTAGGGTTCTCTCCTCAAATAAGGAAGATGTGGGTGTTAACTGTCACCTAGTCAGACCTTAAATCCTGATATGATTTCCTACGCTTAAGGTTGTTCTTGTAATCTCGTCCTGACAGTTAAAGGAGATTAAGCAGATGCCTACATTATCCTGAATTGCCTTCATAATTTCCAGAATATATCTTTGCATATATGGGTAAATAACTGTAGATACTCAAAGACATCTGTGTGCCTATGGAGTTAGGTGATTCCATAAAACAAGATTTGGGAATTAAGGATTATTTAGTTTCTTAAGCCCTTGTTTTGTTATCCACAATGATGTTTTTGTGCTTAAAATGTGGACAAAACCAATGTCATTTACATGATGATACTACAAGGACAATGCAGAGCCTACTCTGGTACTGTCTCCTTCATAAACCAGAATCTCCTTAAATGCTTTAGTCTCAAGTAAAATTATTCAAATAAACTTTTCTGGACCTTCTGTAAGTACAACTGACTCTTCTATAGACTAAAGGAAATATTTCTGGGAGTGAATTAGAAGAAATGGATGGTTTCTAAACAGGAAGGTAGAATAATATTTTTTAAAACTTTACAGTGAATTATGATACCCATTCTCAGCTAAAGCTTTTTAAATTCAGCCTTGTTGATGCATTTCCCCCATTCAATATCATTACTGTTACTCACATAGCTACTATTCATAAGACTAAAATATTTCACTGTTTGATTTGTTTTGCTGGATTCCGTTTGGTTATGGCCTGCTGCTCTAAACCAACTTCGCAGTAGTATACATTGGCTGTCATAGCAATCATTCAGATTTTTCTTCCATGTTTGCCAGTGCAGGTTGCATAGCATTTGACTTCAAATTCTTCAGTTGCTGCTGTTTTATAAACAGCATTAAACCATTTCACTTACTAAGTGAAAATTGTAAATGTGTGTCCTTTCCATTCACATAGAACTAAATCACATTCAGGTACCAAAACATAAGTTCACCAAAGATGTAGTTGCATTTATTTTGTTCTGCTAGTTAGTTCCATTAACATGGAAGGCTTAAGAGAATTTCCGCTTTTGAAATCTTCAGACTTGTTCTAAAGTTCTTATATCCTGCATATATTAGACACGTCCAGTCTTCCAGCTAACAGCTATAGTGCATGTTATCTTTTTAAGATAGGCTCAATGAATTTTCAACAGGTAATAATGTTCTCATAATACTTTTTGAGGAATATGTTCTTTTGTGTATGCTGTTCACTGAACTGCTATTCAATACGGCTTTAGGATATTCTGAAAGTATCTTTAGCACTTAGAAGCTGATGCCTGATGACAGATGGCTGTATCACTGGAAGACCCATCAGGACTCTGGAAATGTGTCTGTGTAGACCCCATAAATTCATTTCACATTTATTTTTAAGAGAATAACAAAACCTCATTTTGCTTACATGTCTTTAGCTACATTTGATCTGTTGTCATTCTGAACCAATGGCACAGATAGCACCTCACAAAACAGGTTGTGGAGCCAAAGTCTCTCATAATAGGCATATTGATTCTCCTGTTCTTATTTGTGTTATCACCATCTACAATTAATATTTTTTAAACTGCAATATTCTTACAATATTTTCAGAGTAGTTTTGACAAAAACACCTTTCTTTTCTTCCCAGCTTTTTTATATTTTTTCATATTTTGTTGTCAAGCCACTTAGCATGTTAATTTTTCACAGTTTAAGGTTATGCTGTAGAAAGAATATGCTTTTAAAACCTTACTAGTTGTTGCTTAAAAAGTTGCTGTTTTCCCCTTCCCATGTTCGTGTCACCAGCTGTGTCAACTTTGTTCACCATAAGCATCATAGAATCACCTACTCATGCTGAAAAAGACAAGTAAAACCAACTTTTCAGTAGTATACTTTTGCTGCCATAGCAATCATTCAGATTTTTCTTCTATGTTTGCCAGTGCAGATTAGTACAGTCATGAATGTAACACTGCCAAGTCCACCACTAAACCATGTCCCTAAACATTGCATTTATACATCTTTTAAAAAACCCCATGGATGGTGACTCAACCACTTCCCCAGGCAGACTGTTCCAATTCTTGTCTTGATAACTCTATTTTTCTGATAGCCAATCTATACCTCTCCTGGTGCAATTTAAGGCTGTTTCCTCTTGTCCTCTTGCAAATTACTTCAGAGAAGAGACCAACTCCCACTTTGCTACAGACTCCTTTTAGATAGTTGTAGGGAGCAATAAGATCTCCCCTGAGCCTCCTTTTTTTCTAGACTAAACAACCCCAGTTGCCTCCGCTGCTCTTAATAGGACTTGCTTTCTAAATTCTTCATTCAATAAGTAAAAATGAAGCTTCCTGTTATGGCTGAGGCCAACCAGTGAAACTGCTGTTAAATAGTTGCAGAATGAATAAAAATAATCTGCTAAACTGCTACTGGAACTTAAGGTGTTATCTCCCTAGTTAAGAAATCTCTAATACATGCAATGGGATTCAACATAAAATTGAACAGTGGAGATGGGATATCAGGTCTGTCAAGTTCAAGCTGGTTTCCATGGCAAGACGTTATAGACTCATGGCTGCATTTCCTGTCTTTCTGTCTTTTTTTGGGACAGAAAATTCTGTCTTTCCACACAGTACTTAACTCGGGAGTGTGACTGAATCTCATCTCCAAATACCCAGCGCACTACTGATTATAGTCAGAGATACGTGTTCATATCTACCCAGGTGGAAAAAAAAATAATTGAAATTAGCTGTCCTATGTCACAAGTGATGTGCTCTATTACTGAATTATCAGAGAAAAGGAGTGGTATCTGAAGCTCGTCCCTTTCTGCCAGACTTATTTAGAAATATACTAGGTCTCTGGCCATGTTCTTGGCCCTAATCTCTGCAGAAACACAGAGATATGAATCTCATATGGATTTAAATGCTCTCTGAAACTGGGAGTTAGGTGACTATATCCTTAGTTCCCATTTCCTCCTACAGTTATTCTTACTGTTTAACTTACTGTCATTTTTGTGCATGTGTGTTCGACTTTATATATTTCATTCTTTAACTCCAAGTTCTACTGAAGTAAAGAACAAAACACCTAGCTGTCTGGGTAGCCTAGTATAACTTTCACTGAGTAGCTGTGGCATAAATTTCCCTTGTGAATGTATAGCCTAACAGCCTGTCTCCAGGCAGCAATCAGGACCCCACTGAGCTTGGCAAGGTGCAGTCACTGTTCCGGAGCATTCACAACATAAGCTCATGACTAGAAAGAACAGATGGCGACAAAGGTAAATAGCATTGTGGTGGCAAGTAGAGTAACAATGAAGTTAGGTCCATCTGTTGTTCCAGTAGGCACAGAAAGTATACTTATCCTCCGCTGTGTCCCACTTCACCACTTCATCTCTTTGGGTACAGCAGGCAGCTTGATAGATAAATGGACAAGATTATGCTTTGACTGGAGGGGGGTGTATTTGTATGTCAACCCTACCTCCCACAAAGACTTTGTTCCCTTCATCCCTCTCTTTCTCTCAACTCTGAATATCATCCCAGATCTCTTGGCAAGGCGGATGGGCATGGTGCCCTGAGTGTCTTTGTGGAGCAGCAGTTAGGTGGTGATTGAAGAAATCCATGCATAAAGGGCTCAAAGCTTTTCTTTGAGGCAAAAGCTCTCCTAAAATATAAAATGCTCCAGGAACTCTTCCCTGGTTCTGCAAACAAATGACTTGACATAGCTGGTGTCCAAATGGCTACCTTCTTTTATGCTCCCAAGTAAGCTGTTCACATCACAACTGATTACTGTGGGTGGCCTTTGGTGCAAACTATCCTTCAGCTGTTTCAAAATATCATTTGGGAACATGCTAGATGGTGCAGGCTAAAGCCGAGCCGTGGATAGTGCAGTCAAGATGTATCTCTTGTCTCAGGTCAGTGCAGGAATCCGTCACTTATTTAGTTTGCAAATATAGGAGTCAGAGGAAATAGACCTATTTGACATGGCATGAAAGGATAAAATGCACACATGTGAGGGAAAGACTCCAGTAGTTGGAGACATTCCTTAGGTTTATGACAAACTATCACTTCCAACTGTTTGGTTTGGTTTGGTTTTCATTTTTGTTTTTGTAATGGGCTGTCAGTTTTATCCAGCAAGAGGTGACCTTCATATTCAGAAGTTCCGAACGCTGGATCAATGTAAATAAAACAGCAACTTTCTTAGGCACTAAATAGAAAGCTGTGAGAATCATTCAGGTTAGAGTCAGTTGATTTTCTTGTACTTTTATTACACTGCAATACTGCAAAGGGACTATGATTATTTTAGTATTCTACTGCGTGTCACATAGCCATCATCCGGTGTGTCATTTAGTCACAGCACCATAAACTAGAGGCTTGATTTTCTGAAGTGCTCAGTGCCAATCACTTCAGTCATCCAATCCACCAGACTCCTTTCAATAATGTTCCCAAAGATACCAGCTCCTTCATATTTTCTGCACCTATAAAAAAGTAGAAAAAAAGAAAAAAAAAAATTAAAAAACTAGACAGTTTATTATTGTGTCTGCAGAAAGAGACTTAGGTAAAACGGATGGATGGATTTGTTTGATTGGGGATGACTTCCCAGCACTGTGGAGATGGACAGCATCACTTAAGACAATATAATTGATACTGATTTCAATGTCTTGGGACATGACTGCAATTTAAATTCTTATTTTCTGGGTTTGTGAAATTAATTTAACATAAGGCTGTTAGCTATAATCACAAGTGAAAATTATTTTTAAAACACTTGTAGCAAAAGGATTATTTCATTATTATAATGATGCACATTGCTTATTTTCAAATGTTAATTTTAACAGTCATAGTAGGAGACTGACTTGTATACATTTAAATTTTTTGCTTGTGTAAAAATAGTTAGGGTCATATTTCATTATCATAGTTATTAGAATAACTGAAAAAAATATTACATTAAATATACTTTAAGAAATAGAGTTTAGTAATAGAAGTGTTAAAGTAGGATCGAATCTCAGTGTCATTGGAAAAAAAATGTCAATATACCATCTGATTTTTATGTGAGAACAGACCTTGATTGGAACTCTGTGAATTCACTCAAAATACAATGTTCTTTTAATGATAAAGCAATATTTTAATCTTCATGTTGTTAAGCAGAATATGAGTTCATAGCTAAATACTACATGACTCTCAGTATTTGAAATACCAAAAGACTTGTGCATACAAATTAGAAGTCTGACACAAAATTGAATTTTATTATTGCCATTCACAGACTGTACATGCAAGTAGTCTTCAGTCTGAGGTTGTTTTTTTTTTTTACATATTTATAAAACCAGTGTTGTAGTTTATAAATATAAAAGCTACATTCAAGTTATTAATGGACATATCACATTTTCCTTTGAATTAAGTCTATTAGAAAGAACAATTATTTCATCTCTAATGAGAAACTGTATAAACAAACTGCCTAATCTCATAACTCACAAGCAGAAGAAGCTCCAGTTGATTTGAAATTTTGTAAAGAATTGCATAAGATGGGTGTAAAACCATATTATATGATTGATCCACTTCTGGATTATATATTTAGTGATAAAAATACTTACAATATTTTAAGTATAATTCTGTGATTCAAAGACTTTTAATTGGAGTCACCCATGGACCCTTTTCTCTAAAAAAAAAAAAAATCAAAGCTAATTTTCTAAACAGAGCAATTAATTTAAATCAACTCCTCCGGAAACAAAATAATTCTTAAGGAAGCAAACATGCTCCTCTTCAGACGAAAATGCACTTAACTTGACAGATGTTATAAGGATTGGGCAATGAGGTCTAACTTGACAATTGTTTCAGTGTTCTAGGACAGGTTCCTGTTAATTTAATACATATTATTACTATTAAAAATAATAATACCAATTAATGATAATAAAGTGAAAAAGAATTCCTGAGAGAAGTGGGAAACAGGAAATTCTGTCTTTACCACCTACTTGTTATTTTGGTGATGGGTAACTGTGCGGCAAGCCCTTCATTTTCTAAAGGAGCTGACATTTGCTCATGTACATAGATAGGCCAGCTGTTCCCTTTTTGGGGGGTAAAATATAATATACATTCAAATCTACTCAAATCACTATAAAAATCCCCCAAGTACGGTTGACATTCCTTCAGTGGCGAACCTGAACTGTAAATTCCTAAGTAATTACAATGAAAATAATTTTCGGTATAAGTAATGCATTCAGCTATGTAGGAATGCTTTTTTACATTCTCAAATGGCAATAATTTAGGATGTGAGAAATAAAGACATAAAGACAATCATTTTGCTATTTAATAGGGAATGTGATGGGTAATGAAGCAAGATTACAATTAAATTCTAGCATGCTGTGTCCTACAGGAAAAATCATCTCTAATGTTTCTAACCTTTATCAACTGGCAATGCTGCAGTTATGATCTCATAAGTAGTTATCAGTTCTGCCTGTATGGCATTGACCAGGATTAATACTATAAGAGACTAATAGAGTGAATAATCTAGACAAACTTAAATGTGTAACATTGCATGATGACCTTAGAATTGCAGAACAACTCTATGGATTGCAACTTCTCATAATCAGAAATACTTACAAGCATCGTTTGCCAAATTACAATGTCTAAATTTAGGAACTCAAAGCCATTTTCTGTCATTTCACTGTGCTGCCTGACTTTTTCACAAGTACTGACCACTTCTGACCCCATTAATGATAATGAGCCCTAAAAGCACGGAAACATCTGAAAATCTGAAAACGGTCTTTTATATAGCTAAGTTCAATTATCAAAATTAAAAATTCTAAAAGTTTTTTTCTGATGTTCATCACATGGTGAGAGGGCATGATTAAAGGCACAGGCTATTGCTGATTACTTGGTGGTAGAAGTTTAGTAAAGCAATTGGCAACTAATGCCAACAAGTTAATGCAATAAATTTTTGAACAACAACCTTTTAGGGAGACACCATCACTTTATGTGAATATCCAACAAGTGGAAGCTGGAGACCGAAGAAGAATTGTTTTCTCACTTATGGACATAACACAACAACTGAGTCGAGCAAGTGCCATATTCTTCTGAGTCCAACTTATGCTGCTCTCAAGTGGACTGGTGGTGCTGAAGCTCTGGTTTGTGTGGACATTTGTTTTGAGGAAAGGAATTGTTACCCACCCACATAACTCGTCCTGTTAATCAAAGTTTAGATCAAATGCCAGCGAACAGTGTGGTTGTGTTCCATGACCACCACTCCCAATCTCCCCTTGAAGGTTGGCAGACATTTTTGCTCTCACTTGTTTTGCCACCACCTTGCCAAAAGCAGCAGTTTGAAAAGAAAACTACGTATTGCATCCTTATAAAATGGTAGAACTGCCTAAACCTTCTTAAAGCTGCATCATCCTAAACTCTTGGAGTGACTGTAATACGAATGGAAAATAAAGCAGATACTTAATTTCCCTATTAATTTCCAATGCTATTCTAAATGGTGCTCTACTTACACATTAGCTTAATGTAAATACGTCTTTGTGTCACTGGAGAGGTGTCAGCCTAAAACAATCAGAAAGGCTGTTGGGAGAGTGGAAACTCTACAAAGAAATTTTTCTGTGAGTTTTTGGTACCCAAGCAGCTGAAGACTCCTTATTTAATTTTTTTAATTAAAAATTAAGATCCTGTTAATTATCCAAAAGTAATTTTCTTCAAGTATTTTAACACATTTTTGCATAATACAAACTGCAATAATCTCTTATTCCTTAATATGTATAACAGCTATTATCAATTCAAATCCAATAATGATATCTTTACTAAATATGAAACAGAACTTTAGTGCAAATATTTGTAATTAATTCTGAATAACACTGAATAACACATTATGCCTTTATATAATTATGGATGGTCACTTTGCTGTACATAGAATCACAGAATCATAGAATCATCAAAGTTGGAAGAGACCTTTAAGATCATCAAGCCCAGCACTATCACTGTAACCCCTAAAGCACTAAACTACATCACCAAATACCAGATCCAGACTCCTCTTAAACACTTCCAGAGATGGTGACTTCACCACCTCCCTATGTAATATATTCCACTGCCTGAGCACCTTAAGAGGGAAAAAGAAAATTTCTAATATCTAATCCAAACCTCCCCTGTCTCACCTTGAAGCTATTTCTACCAGTCCTCTCACTGCAGGTTCCCTCCTCACTACAACTTCCTTGCAGGTAGTTGTCAGCAGTAGTGAGGCTACCCCTGAACCTTGTTCTCTTAAGAATTAAGAAAACAAGCTCCCTCAGCTGTTATTCATAAGACATGTTTTCTAGACCTCCAGCACCTCAATGTCCTTTTTAAAGTGAGGAGCCTAGAACTGAACACAGGACTTGAGGTGCAGCTTCACTGGTACTGACCACAGGGATCCAGATGATCACTTCCCTAGTCCTGCTGGCTCCACTATTGATTCAGGCCTAGATGCTGTGGGCTTTTTTGGCCACCTAGGCATGCTGCTTGCTCATATTGAGCCAACAGTCAACCAACACCCACAGTTCCCTTTCTGCTGAACAGCTCCTGAGCCACTCCTCCCAAAGCTTGTAGGGCTGCATGGGGTTACTGGAACCCAAGTGCAGGACTTGGCATTTTGCCTTATTGGACCTCATGCGGTTATTCTTATCCCATTGGTGTAGTCTGTCCAGATGCTTCTGCAGAGCCTTCCTACGTCTGGTAGATCAACACTCCCACTCACCTTAGTGTTGTCTGCAAATTTACTGAGGGTGCACTCAACCTCCATGTCCAAATTATCAATGAGGTGTTAAACAGGACAGTTTCTCTTCAATGAGCTTTAACTAGGCGTCAGCACTTTGTCATTGTTTTGATCTCAAGCCAATGTCTAACCAATGCTTTAGGCCTTTTAACCCCTGTACCATAAGGTGAAAGTATTTCAGGAAGCAAAAGAAGTGAAGAGGTTATCCAACCCATGACCTTACTAATGATGATTTGCCCTTTACCATGGGCTTTGTGCAGTTTTCCTCAGATTTTATTATGAGATATTGGTGAGGAAACTCCAATCACTTTTTGTCCAGGTTAATTAAAAAGCATAATTGCCATTTTTTTTTTTCCCCTCTCTATGATCAGGCCTTATTTTCTTATTTCACCTGGACCAAATCACACAGTGAAACCCTAAGTCATTTTCCCATTGTTTGTTTTCTGCTTACCCAATACTTGTAATTTCTTTTTCCAGTGTTAAGGCATCATTCATGTGAGAACTATACACAGGTTTCATTTTTGAAGGGTTCTGAATATACTCTACTTGAATATTAGCTCCGAGAGGATACACAAATCTGACTACTAGACCGCAATTTTCACCAGGTATTTGAAGCACTGAATATAATACAAGACTGGCTGAAATATTTACATATCAGCCTTTTCTTTTCTGAAACTAACTGAAATCTTACTCTGCTGAATCAGAAATCACTTTCAAATGGTATGAATCCCACTTATATCCCATCTTAAATATACATGTTTCCTGTGGGATAGTTTCCTGAAAAGTCAAGCATGGCTAAATGTCTCTTCTCTCAGATTTCCAAGTTGCTTTGAGTGGGGTCTGCTTGCAAATTTGAAATAGTGAGCTTAAAAGATATGGAAAGGCTTTTGTAAATTTAGAACTATACTTTCCAAAATCATGGTTTTCACAGAACAAAATTTTTTAAGAGTAGAAAGAGACAGAACAGAACTCTAGGAGGTTTTTAGACAAATCTGTACTCTGCCTACACTAGCCTTTCAGGTCAAGTCCTTTCCTTCAGACTTGCTCTTGGTACAGGAATGCAATGTTTTTTGGGACCTCAGAAAAATCCTCTCTGACCTCTGACTCTCCCAGGGAAAAATTGTCTGCCAGTGTGTCTGAAGACTCCTGGTTTCTTCTTACCCTCTCCCTGGCCAAAATCCCTTGCTTCCATGGACAATGTTCTTTCTTCTTCCAGAGATTCTAATGCATTAGCCATGATAACACAAATAGACTCGAATTCATAACAAACAAACTAAAAACAGCAAACAAACAATTAAATTTTGAACTAGGCATAAATACAGATATCACCTGTGAGAGCATCACATCTCTCCCCCTAACTTGTCTTCCCATTATTTTTCTGAGTTCCAGAAATGTTACTGGTGAGAGTTACAAAAAACAAAAGAAAAGTACCCTGAAAAACACATAATTTCACAAACTTAAAGGAAGACATAAAATACCCAACAGCATAAGTAATAGTTGCACTATAAATGTTTGAAGACACACCTGCATGGCAACACACAGTTCCCTGAAGACTGAATGCACAGACGGTTCCAAACAAGCTGGACATAGAACTGTAAGAAATATTCTCTCAACACAGCCCTGGCTGACGTCTGGGGTATGTATTAGCTTGTGCTGATCAATGTGCTAGTAGCACATTCATACTAGCCTGGCATGGCCATGCTCCTTTTTGATCTTCATTTCTACTTCTGCGTGATACCACTGAGACAAACCTGTTCAAGAGACAGTAGCTGAATATGTTAACAAGGCATTGTACTGTTCCAAATAGGCATATTGCAAATGCACATACCCCAGCTCTTCATTTGCTGATAATTTGTACAGAATTCTGAAGCCTTGAAACCACAGTTTGTTTTCACTGAACTTTTGTTAGCTACAAACACAGATGATTCAAGTTTACTTAATGGTAACAGCAGCCTTAATGTCAAATAATCCAACTGTTTAAATGTTTTCCATTTTATCCCTGCATTATATCTGCATTTTGTGTTATAAGCTACAATGCAGTGGTGTTATTTTACTGATTATCTGACGAAGTACTTGGACCATTTCACACAATTTTCTGGTTTATGTGCATTTAAAATGTTATAAACTGCTAAAAGCTGAAGAAACAGGCTGTTTTATTATAGAGCAAAACTATTGCATGGTCTAGCAATTATAGGAAAGCACTTTTGTTAATAGACTCCCTCCAACATTATATATAAACAACAGTGACAAACAACACTTATCAATACTTCAGTGTTAATCCATCAGCTTTAACTAAGTCTTGAATGACCTAAAACTCTGAAGATTTCAGCCAGTACCCTGCCGTAGCTTGCATGCTTCAACAATTTTATTATGGTAGCTTTCTTTCTACATGCATAATGCACAGATAAACTGATCCACTGGGGCACTGCCTTGTCTTCAATATTCAGTAGATTAAATGAAGTCCCAGTCTGAATAAAATGGAAAAAAAAAAAAAAAAAAAAAAGCAATGGTAAATACATTTACAACATGAAGAAAATAATATTGTACATCACAAGGGAAAATAAAATGCAGTTTCAGTATCTGATAATTTCCTGAAAGTTAAATTGTATCCAAGAATCTTATATGAAAGGCATATGTTTTTACCAATATGAAAGTAAATTAAATTTACTTTCTAAGTAAATTGCTGCAGGGACAAAAGAGGATAAATACGTGATTTTTTAGGAAACCAACTTAATGTCAGTGACATCAACTGAACAAAAGTGAACAGCAATCACTGTGTATTTAGTTATAGGGAATTGTCATCTCAGAACTCACCACATGTGACTGATCAACAAATCCCTATAAAACTTGACCTGGAGGAGATGGGTACAGGCAAGGTGTTCACAAAGCTCAGGAACAAATATGAGAAGTAACCACAGTTATAAAGAAAGCTAAATTTGTCTAAAAAGGAAAAAAAAACAAAAACAAAACACCTACAATGTGGCTTTTGGTTTGTATAAAGGACTATATAATTTGAGATTATTTAAATGGCCTTCCCTGAGTTAATCAAGAAGTGTAAATGTCTTCCAAAACTGTCCAGACCATCATGGGGGAAGCATATAACGGAGTCAGCCCAACTCAGAATATAAAGTCTGAACAACCAGCACAATATACTTTGAAGACAGTAATGGGTTTGAGCTCTTTTCAACTGCATATTTGTTACAAGTCACGGGGAACATCCACTGTCACAATGGTTATCATACAGAGATTTCACTTTAAAGATATGCCTGTCTCTTTCTATGTTTTATAGGGGAAATTTAAATAAATAAATTAAAACAAAGGCCCAGCTTCAGACATCTAGAGTGCTCAGTTGCCTAAACAAAGATTTAATGTTATCTGAGATGCTCCCCAGCTAACAAAGGTGCAAATATCCCCCAATAATACACATCTGTTAGAAATTATTTTCATTCACATTCACAGTATTTGGAAGATTTAAGCATAGATTGTTGTATATGCAATATTACAACAAAATTTTGAGTCACCTGATTTGAAAAATTAAACAATTGCTTTAAAAAGTAACAATGCATAATCAAAATTTTATATTAGTAGCTTCATTTTTTGCAACCTCTCACTCAATCAGTGTCCACTTAGATTCACATTCATTTTGCATTGTCTATAGAAAAAAACCCTGATTTTGTAGCTCTAATTTGTATGTTTGCAAAGCTAGAGGCATAAACAGGAGCTAAAAATTTCAAATAATGTAGGAAGGTTAATCTGTTAATTTTGTTATTATAATCTAGAAGTGGATTGTCAAGATATTGCTATCAAAATATTATGCAGTATGAATGAAAGCTTAAAAAAATCCCCTTCTTTCACTTCTTCCTTGTTAAAAAACCCAAACAAAACAAAAACCATTTAAGCATGTAATCACCACTATGAATATTTATAATTGCAAGCTGTATAATGGGAAATTATAAAAGAAAATGTTACTCTTCAGTTTCCATATGGCTGCTCCCTGTCTGTACTTGAAGATGGAAAATGAGAGATGCAACTGCAGAAAGCTGTTGTACCTACAGCAACAGGACTGTGAAATCAATTTTTCTCTTTTTCACGCATAGGTACTTATACAGAACATTCTTTACACCTTCTCTATGGTATAATTTTATGGTTTGTATGTGTGGAGGGGTCTGAGATAACATTTTGGTGTACAAGATGTCGAACAATAGACTACATAAGAAGTACATGTGTACTGTATGGTAATACACCAACCAGTATAGCTAAGAATTGAGAGTAAACCATGGTTGTTAAGCTTTTTTCTCCCCTGGGACAGAATTTAATTGTGGTCCATATGTTTTTACAATGATAGGTTTTCTAGGGAAAATTATTTCCTATTTTTCTTAGTATGTATGTTATGATATATCCTGAAATTCCATAGGGATAAAGGAAACTAATTCACAGCAAAATCGCAAGGTAATATTCTATCTCAATAGATTGATTTCCTTGACATTTTAAGTCATCGCATGCAGTACTTTTAAACAAAAGAGCTACTCTTTCAAGTACAACAGTGCTTCAGAGATTATTCTCTTTTCTTTTGGAGCACTCAGGGCCTGGTGCTTCATTTGAAGACAAATTATATTTTAGAGAAAAGCAACCTAGAAAGGTAAATACTTTGATCTGCTAGTTAGCTATTCTGTATGCTGTGAGAAGAAAAGGTTTTGCTGTAGTCTTTAAAAGGCAAACAAAAAACTCATTTTTCTAGAGAACACACATAAATTAAAATGTTTTGAAAATTCACATTTTCATCTCATGGTCTAAAGTTCCACCTACCAGTTACATGTTCTATAAAACTGCATTTCTTTTCACTAGTTTTCAACTTGATTTGTCTCAATACAGCTTATATAGAGATAAATAGAACAGTAGCAGGTAGAAAGATGGAAAATTTGATATTTATCTGCATCCACTCTGTTCACTCCTGATGTCTTGGGTTAAAGACAATGAATGCTAGGAGCTGACAACGCTGCTCCAGTGGCATCCCATGATCCCAGCAGTGCTATCTACCATGCAGAAGAGATCACAATGGTGGCAACAAGCAGGGATGGGCAGGTCGCTCTGTCTCTGCCTGTAGCATGTTGGTGCCCTGGCAGGTGGTGGGAAGCTGGCAGGTTGGGGCAGCAAGCAACTGAAGCTGGCAACAAGCAAAGTCTCTGTGGGCTGTGGCAGGACTCACCACATACAAAGGGAATTCCCCAGCTGGCAGCTGCAGTAACTTTCCTGTGTTCCCTCTCAGAACAAAGACCATGTTTCCATCCCACTGGAACAAAGAGGACCCATCCCCATTCCACCAACAGTTCTTATTTCCTCAAAACTCCCACAACACTTTCCATGAGAACGCCCTCTCCCCTCATTCCCTCTGGCTCCAAAGCTGGTACCCTGGCGGACACACACGCTGCTATCAGCCAGCACCCTTGTATGGTGACACGGGTAAATTCGAAAAAAGAATCTAACCCATGGTACCAGATTAAGGTAAATGTTTTCCCTTTATTATAATCCTGCTCCCTTTCCTGAAACGTGGTCAATTGGACAAATTTAATCACCTAGAATCCCTCTGGATTACATACGGCTATGGGCTGAAGGAGACTAATTTTTGTTTGCTTGTTTTTTTTGTGTGTTTGTTTAGTTGTCTTTTTTCCTACCAAGACAATAGCAGTGGCATCTCTGCTTATACAAGCTATGTTGCTACTTCTAGAGGGTCTCCACCAAGAGAAACATTGTGCTCTTACAGCCAGGGAAGCCTGTGATAGCCCAAGTTGCAAGTAACATTTGTACCTTGAGCAGTGCATCTCCTGCTACGTCTGGCCTCTAGGAGTCTGTTCTGCTGTATGACGTGACCTCTGTCATGTTCATCATACTTATTGCAATCCTTCTGTCCTCTTTTTTCAAATCTAGATTTGAGGTATTGAATTTCATATTTGAAAAGGAATAAAGTTCACTGTGTATTTCATAAGTTAAAAGTTAACTTTAAAGTTAAAGGTTTCACACATTTTTCACATAGAGTATATATAAATGTTCAAATTATTTTAGTCAGATTTTTGGATTGTAAAAGCAAGAATTATGGTCTAAGTTATATGCTGCCCTTCCCTCTATTGCAAACAGTAATACTGGGCACCTTGAAAGGGTGATTCATTCCATCCATCCACAATTTTAGGTGAAATTGCCCTTTACGGGTGGTGTCTGACAATCATCAGTAATGATAATGAGAGTTTTGAATGTAGATTATGTTTTAATGTTAGATTATGTTTTTTAATGTTAGATATGTTTTAATATTATGTGCTTGAAATAATGTGGGCTGAATCTTAGATCATCCATTAAATATGAACCCAGCAAAGGTTTACTGCTATAATTGTATTGGGAAGTTTAGCAGACCATCTTGTTTCTTTATGAATGGAGATTTTTGGTGTGTCTTGGTTCTAAAAATTCCCCTAAATCTTGTATTCTATATTCAATGGTAGTCAGCAGCTAACACTTAAGGAAAAAGTATAATAAATGAATGAAGTTGAAAATCACCTTTTCTCTGATATATGTTGATATATTCTTTTAATTTCTGTCAATCAATATTTTGGAAACGATTACGGATTTTTTCAAAGGACAAGTTGCAAAATAGGCTTTCTTTCAGTTTTGAAACACCTATATGCACACCTATTTTCCCATTTGAGAAAAAGCTGGAAAAGGACATAAAACATTTAAATTTCTTATGAGATGTAAAATTTGGAAATAAATTATTTATATAGAAATCTATTTTTATAATCACAGCTTCTATCAGTAAACAATTTGTATATTACTATTTACTGATCACTCTGAGTTTTTTTATTAGTTGCACTTCCTATGTTGGTTTTTTTTTTCTGTAGTGGCCCAACAATGGTCTAAAGTTTTATCAGATACCATAAAAAATAAGTAAGGAGTATCCTCAGCAACAATATTCACAACTTTCTTTGAAAATTCTATTTGTTTAAAGGCCCATTGTTGCTGAAGGAATACTATACATAAGTTTCTGACCAGCCCTACCCTGAGTATGATTTCACTTGCCATATGGTACTTCAAGATTTGCTGTCACTAATTTGACTGCATTGAAAATAATTAGAACTTTCTTAAATACTTTAACTAGTTCGCACCCACCTGTAATTGTGCTGACCTATGAAATGAGACGTTCTGTTTTTCAAACATTGCAACTTCGTCCTTGATTCCACAAGGGCATGCAAGGGAATGTTGCCACAAGCTGTTTCAAGTTTTCATTCCAAAGTCCACACATATTTCATTTGCTTGCTGTTTAAACTTGTTCTAATTGGACATGAAATTTTAAATGTGAAGATCATCACAATTCCTAAAGTCATAAAAGAATTTTTTTTCACCATATTGCTTTCAAAGTTCCACTCTATGTATGGTAGTAAAACTTCAAATTAATAAAACAAAGATTTTAATATTGCAGTCTATGTGAGTTTTTCTCAAAATTTGTTTGAAAAAACCCCACAGCAGAATAAAATTAAAACGTGAGTGTTATAGTTTTAAAACTTAGAATTCCTTCCAACAAGTTTAGAGCCAACGCCTGGGCACGGCGTTTAGGTTTAACAAAAGATGCTATGAATATGCATGTTCTGTTGTTAATAGCGGTAATCAGAGCCTTTGTCCGAATCTCTCTTTGAGCCTAAGGGAAGGGAGAGACGGGCTGGGGGGAAGCGGTCAGGGGCGCCTGGGCTTCTCTGTGCAGGTCAGGAGCTTCACTTGCTCAGCACGGAGGAGAGAGAACAGACACACACGCCCCAGATCAGACATCGCTGGACACTGGAGCTGTGTCCTCTGATCTCTGGCTTTTCACCAATCACCAACAGACACGGCGAGGGCGTCTGTGAAAGAGGGGACTTGTCTGTCTCCTGCCTGCAGAGGCTGCTGCTGCTGCTGTTTTCCTGTGTCATTGAGGCCCAAAGGAGTGGACTGCGGCTGCTTGCTGTCCGTGGAGAGAGAGAGAGGGAGAGCTGGCCGGGCACGACATTGCCACCAGCTATCCGTTAATATATCTGTCCCCCCTGGGAGCGGGAGGAGCCAGCGCTTGAGGTGCAACAGCGCCACCTGTTGTCTGTAGATATAATTGCACCTTCTCCCCTTTTGAGCACAGCCGAAAAAGACAGTTAACTGTTTGCGGGTTTTTTTTATTTCAATTGTTGTTGTTTGGTTCTTTTTAGATATAGATACATATATATATAGGTATATGTGTATATCTGTGTATTGTGATTAAGAGCTGTTATCCTTTCATATATTCATATTTATATTTTTTCCCTAATTAAAGTTTTGGGTTTTTTTTAATTTTAGGAGAGGGATTATTTTATTTCTTGGCCAATAAAGATATCTTAGTTTTCCCCTCGAACTAAGACAGTGAGCAACTGCATTTGCTTCCTAAATGATGTCAAACCAACATCTGACACACAAAAGTGACAATACTCTGTTTACTATTGTGAAGTAAAGAATTTTTCCAAGAACAATTAAACTTTACTGAGTCTGCATTAGTCTTATCCTCTCTGATCTATGAAACCTGGAGTGTCTTGTGCAATCTTTTTTTGAGATAGTTGGCAGAAGGAAATAAGTTTCTGTTCTATTTTTTTTCTAGTTAAAATAAAAAAGCCAAAATTATATAGGTCCATAATAATATCAGAAAATATCATAGTTTTATGGTGGGCAAAAGTCTAAGGATTAGAAACTTTTCTGAAACTAATAATAATCTTTTTAGCATGTTAACAATCAGAAAGAATCTTGATAAACTGAAAATGTCATACTTATCATCAACTTAATATCTTTTACTCATCTTTTCGTGCTTGTTGCATGCACATGTTGGAGAATATATATTGCTATGTATTTATAATCAAAAATATTCTGAGGATATCGAATATGTGTCTGCAGACTGGGGCATGTATTCATCCCACTGTTTAAATTGGTAAGGATGTCTTCTTTCTAAATCTATTTAAAAGTCTCTTCAAAATGGATTTTCTTAGTTCATTTGTCAATAACAGTAACTTGCTTCCTAATCCACAGGTGCTATTGAAAAATAACCTTTTTAATTCCTTAACAATCTTTTTCAAATTGCGATATTGTGAAAATTTGCTACATAGTATCAAAGCACCCTGTGGTGATTTCTACCTAACACAGACTAATGAGGATCATGAAACAAAGCACTTTCTCAAAGATAAGACTGATCTATGTAGTTGTGCTTCATCTGCCAGGAGCAAGAACTTCTGAGAGGCTGAACTTCTAAGAGGAAGGACGGTCTTTCCAGTTGCCACTGAGATCTGTGGAAGCTCTGGTATGAAGTGGCAACCTGGAATTCTCTGTAACTTCCAGGCGAGCATTATAGCACCCAAACACAAAGATTTTGTGTTATTATTATCTTTGAAAATTTGATTGCTATAGACTTGTAGGCACTTCTCGTCCTATTTTGATGAAGGTGATGTGGTTTTCTCCTGCAGAAATGCATTTTCACTTTGACTTCTTTGACAGTGAAGAGGCTTTCTTTCACTTCACCCATAATGTGCATTAAAGACAATGTTGGACAGTTATACCATATGGGAGAAAAAACATGACTGAGCTTTTCTGACAAAAGATGAGAAAGCATTGTTCTCACACCAATTCAAATAGCTGACTGAAAACATTTCTTGAAGTTTCTCTGAAACATATTGATCCTACAGCAGTTGTATATGAATGATAGAAACTATTTCATATATTACAGGTGTAGTTGCCTCTTACAGTGTTTTTCACAGAATATTTGAAATTATGTTTGTTACAATTTTTCAGATTCATTGCATCCTCATGCATACTATGATTTTTTGTAAATAATTGCATCACTGATACATTAAAAAATAGAGCTGACAGTATTGAATCAGGTTATCCTGACTGAAGATCAAGAAAATATAAGCAATAAACTTGCATTTATTTATTGGTAGACTAGAAATAACACAGAAAGCTGCAATTAGGACATAATTTGATGTAAACCAAAATGATACATGAACCATATTCTCTGCATTTCATAGGCATGCCATGACAGTATTTTTTTAAGAAAAACTAATTTATTGGAATGTAAACAAATAATAATAGTAATTATTATGTATCTACATTATGGGGATAATAAAGAAAAAACTTTTTTTTTTCTTTTTTCTAATTTTGGCAGTGGTACTTTTTTGTTTGGGGAATCGAGTCTCCAGAACAGCATTGTTAGTTACTCTCTGGAGGCTGATAGGTGTTCTGCATTTGGAGAGAAACCTGTTACAAGAGTCCTTGCAGTAGCATTTTCAGCTGGATATAGAGAGGCTCCTCAAAACTGTTTTGCATAGTTCTTTCAATCCAGCTGGCTCCAGCACACACATAATTCCTCACCCTTTATATGTCTGAAGAATATGCAAAACATCTCTTAAGTAAATTAGGTGCATACAAAAGACTGATCTACCTGACCATGTCTGCAGGAATAGTTTTTTTATTAAAGACTTACAGTCTAGATACAATTTACTTACTTCTATAGCAGGAGTCACCTCCAGGAGTCTTTGGGGTACACCACCCAGGGTGGTAATCAACATTTCAAGGCATAAAAATTGGACTAGACACAGCTGGAATTGCCTCAGGCTATTTTTAGACCTGTCCAAAATTCTTACCAGGAGTACTCCTCTAGTAATCAGTCAATAACTTAATTCTAATGGTTCAGTTAATGATCTAGTTTCAAGTCAGTTCATTGTTTCAATCCAATCTATCATCTCATCTATACAGATGACTACCAAGAGAGTTCCTGGACCACCCAAGAATTAATGACTCTCTAAAAATCACTGTGCAGATACACACAGTCCCAGTCTGCTACAGAACATGCCCAACTACACCACAAAACTTACTCAATTTCATACTTATATTTCAAGTCTTATAACTTTTACAGCTCTTGCCACACAGTAGACCACTCTTTAACATTCTTTAGCTGTACTATGAGATGTATACTGAGTAGTATAGCTGCCTGGTTCTGGAATTTGGTCTTGGTACCTGTCAGTTTTGCTGTTCCTTCCCTTCACATACATTCCTCTTCTGATCCTTCTTCAAGTTCGGTACCTGTGAGGGCACAGCTACAAAACCCAGAATGCTTCAGGAGTTACTTGCAGGGCTCAGCCTGTGTATGAGTACTCTGCAATTCTCATGTCTTTCCAAGACAGAAATTCACATTCCTAGTACTGATGAAAAGGAGAACAGCAAGGAAGTGCAAGAAGTCACTTACACCTGAGATTAATGCTAGAAACAAAACAAAAACTGTACTGGTTTTCAGAGAAGCAAAGGTGGCAAAGACAGAAACAAATAACAGACAGAAGTCAAAAGTGAAAAGAGAACAGGGAGAAATTTTCATAAAACCTAGGCGATTTCAGAAGAATCTTTTGTTAGTCCTAAAAGAAATGATTGATTAAGAACTAATTTGTGAAGTGCTATTTAGGTGAGAATTGTTTCTAATCAACATTTGGGAGAAGTCAATGTGTTTCTAAAAGACCGCATAAGAGATAAGGGTCTTTGAATACATTATTTTTCAATTGTTTTACACTTCAGAATATAATGCAAGGTTGAAACATTGATTAATTATGGATGTGGGCAAAATTTCATTATGCACAGCTGTGACTCTTTTGTGCTCTAATAACAATATTTTTTCAAAACTGACATTATCTAATAAAGCCCTATATTCTAACCTTATGAAATGATGTAAAATATATGTTGCTTAAGGAGGAACTGCATCGATCACACATTCGGTAGGGTGATTCTATAAATGTGTTTTATCTTCAAGTAAATTTGATCAATTTCTCTGAATGGTTGGCATATGCACAGGAATTTACTAATGTAAAGTTAATGCAGACTGTTATTTAGGGAATATGAGAAAGCTACTTTTTTTTTTTAATTACTGTATTAGAAACAAATTAATTGTAAAACTTTCTGACCTAAGATAATATAATTTTTATTAATAATTTTTGGATCATTTAGAAAATATTTACAACACTTTTAAGAGCAAATTGTGGTTTTAATAAATTATCCAAATAGTTAGCTGAGATAAAGAATGTCTTTCTGAGCCTGGAGAATGCAAACTCTTATTTTTGATGTTTAAGAACTGTGTTCTTTTAAAAAAACTAATCTTAGTATAGATTTTTCAGCCAGAAAGTGAATGACTCTTATTTAGTTGGGGTTTTTGTTGTTTTTCTCATTTATTAACATTTACTTTCTTAATGTTTCTCCAAGAGAAGGATGGAGTTTGTAGGACTTTTCCCTTTCCCAGTTTGTTGCATAAAAAGATGAATCATATTCTGAATTGGGTGCTTCTTTGAGATAAAGGTCACAATTTGCTCTATAAAAAAGGAACCCTCTTTTTCCCTGAAATTCAGTTTCTTAAACTTGGTGACCATGAAAGAGTGATTTACATTGCTATGGTAGAGTGGTTTAATGGTGTGCTTGGATTTGAACAAAAAAAAAAAAAAAAGGAGGTTGATTGCAGTATGCAGTAGAACTAATTTAAAAAAAAAAAAACGTATAAAAAAGAGCTGCAAACCTTGAAGTTGGGATAGAAATCGTTAGTTCTGAAAAAGCCCATTGTTTTGACAAAAGAAATTCATCTGCAGCTCAGTGAAATACAATGCAGTACAGCTTGCTTTAAGGGACATCAGTCTAAGCAGTCTGTAAGGCTAAAAGAGAAAACATTTTGTTAAATAAGACTAGTTTCTAAATTACTAATCTTCAGGCTGCAGCCATTCACTTGCAATTTTAGTGGCATTGGAAATGGGATTTTCATTTTACAAAATAGAAGCAAGAATTTTTTAAGTAAAAAAGGATTGGTTTATATATATATATATATATATATATATAAGAAAAATTTGAAGCATTTTATAGTGCTTCATCCTTAGGACAGTTTCTGTTTCTGTCTTTAGAGGAGGTGTCTCAAAATTCAGTCATGGGAGTGTGTGACTGTAACAACCACTATGAATTAGGCTTTGTAAAAACAACTGCCTTTTAATGTACTAAACTTTTGTAATACATTTTATCTAATGTTAGACTTGTCAGGAAAACAAAACCAAACCAAACCAACCAACCAACCAATCAATCAATCAAAAAAAAAATAAACAAAAAAATCCCCAACTAAATGAAGCCCATGGAACTTGATCTCAGTCTAGGGAGATGCAAATCACTTCCTGGGAGGGGCAAAAAACTGAGCAGGATTAGATACCAGGGAAAATTTCTTGTATTGTTTACAGAGTATACACCATAAAGACAACATAGTAAAGTATCAGAAACAAAAATATAAAATTAAAGATCAAAATGGTCTAATTTGTCATCTAGCAGTAGACATGACAAAACTTGCCATACATGAATAAAATACTTGAAATATCTGGTTTTCCCAAGGCTTTACTAGTTTGGATACAACATATTTTCTGTTCAATTTGGAATATATTTGAATATGACCCACTTAAAACTGACTTAAACATTGTGCTAATGATATCCACACAAAGATTAATGCAGAATTAGGAAGACAGTTGGGAAAATTTAAAAAAATAAATATATACAAAATATTTTAAAAAGAAAAATATTAAAAAAAAAAAAAAAAGATTTTGCTAGACCAGAGAAATCAGACTGAAAAACAACTGTAGGTAGACTAAAAATAGGAATAAAGATGTATGGCATGTGTTACAATGAAAAAATTAAAAAGAATATTAGATTAACATTTTCAGTATATGTTAATTACCTTTTTCTATTAAGGCATATTTTTTCTTATGTAGTTATGAAGGTTATTTTAGCAATGATAGATGATAAGCAAATGATAGATGATAATTAGTCATGTAAGTGAGTAACAGAGATTTTCTATATTTGAAGAATTGATTCTCTGTGTATTACCCTTTAATAAATTATTCATAGGTGGAACTCCCTTTCTAGAAAAAGCTGTAACCTAACTTGTAGTAACCCATACCTTATTCATATATGTATAGACTTTTTGTAAAAGGAGCAATATTAACCAAAATAGGCATTTACAGTTTACAGCTTCAGCTGAGCTCAACAATGTAGTTTCTCCTCTTTTCTTTTCCATCCACTCACACCCCAACGTGTAGCAAAGTCAATCCAGGCTCATAGATTTGGAAACAAAATTGTGAAATATGGGCTATTATGGTGAATTATGAGATTTCTATTATTTTGTACTTTTATCTAGGAAAGAAATATGAACACAATGTTTTTTGTTGTTCTGTTTCTACCCACTATTTGAACTACGGTGTGCAGAATCATCAAAATTCATTAGCTGAATGTCTTGAACCTCAAAAAGATGTTCAGTTCACTGAAAGTTCTAGGTGAAAGTTTAAGTCATTTCCTATTTTTTCAGAACTAGCTCATCTATCCATAGGTCTAATACAATATTCAGTCCTTCCTATGGCAGATGGAAATGGCTAGAAAAGATTTAAAATCTTCATTCTGAATTCATGCAAACAAAAAATTAGAAATTTAGAGAAAAAATATTCTTTTTTTTTTCCCTCCAGACAAATGGATGCTACTTAGACTAATATAAAAAATTAAAATGGGTTACATTTAGTTTGAACTAGATGTCTGTTTAACCTAGTATTTTCTCTCTGACATTGGCTAGATGCTTCTGAAAGGTCAGTATATTTCCACTAGTGTATTATCAGATTTTTGGCAAGCTCCTACTTAAGATCTTCTGTAGTGAATACTTTGTTTCTGCATCACAGTGTTTAATAGACCTTGCTGGACATTTCTCCTATGAATTTGTCTAATCTACTTTTGATCCCATTTGTACTTTTGGCATCCAATATATTAAGTGGCAATGAGTGCCAGAATTTGATTACACATTCTGTGAAAACCTACTTCCCTTGATTTGTTTTAAGCCAGTTGCCTTATAATCTCTTTTGCTGTGCCTACTTTCTGTGTTATGAGAATAAAGAATAGGTTCTTATTCATCTGTTCCATGTCATTCATTATTTTATACACTTTTATCATACTGAACCACCTGTTCTCCGAAGCTGATGATTCTTGCTCTATTTAATTTGTCTTTCTACAGAAACCATTTTATACCTCTGAGCATTCTTCTTCATATCAATTATATCCTTCTTGACAGCAAGTGACCAGAATAGTGTGCAATATCTGAGACATAGGAATACCACAGAGGTATTAGTGACACAGCAGTATTATCTGTTCTTTTCTCTATTCTTAATAACTCTTGATTTTCAATTTACCTTTTTGACCTCGGGTGAATACTGAGCTGACTTTTCCTAAGCTCAGATCTGGATCTCTCACCTGACTGACTAAAAGCAAAATTTGAGTCCATCAAAATGCATGTACTGTTAGAATTGTAGTTCCCTCTGTACATTAAAATTTTCAATACTGTTTTTTCCTTCCTAGCATATTTTTGACTAAGATTCTTTTTCTACTCTTTCAATTTGTTTATTTCTGTCTATTCTTAATATTTTAGTATTATCAAACATCTTTATCGTGCCACTACTCATCCTTCTGCTTAGGTTTTTCTTGCAGTTCACTTGAACTTCACAAATACTTTTATACTTTCCATGACATAATTCCATGCTACCCAGAAAAACCAACCATTTATATCTACTACTCTTTTCATATTAGGTAAGACAAAAGAATACGTAATAGGTAATACAAAAGAAGATCTTATTTCCAATGACAGTATTGGAAATAAGAAAAAAAATTGGAAATAAGAAAAAAAAAACAAAACCCCAACAAGTCTGTGAAATATTCCTTCTCTCTGCAAAAATAGTCTTTACACTTCCCCATTACATTTAATTTACCACATCTATTATTTCCATGATTTTGAGAATTTTTTTGGGGGATGAGTCAAACTAAAGTACTCATTATTGTAGAAAGTCTTAGCTAATAATGCCATTGTGGGTTCAATGCCTGTATGGGCCATTCACTTAAGAGTTATGCTTAATGATCCTCGTGTGTCCCTTCCAACTCAGAATATTCAGTGATTCTGTGAAATATTCACTTAGGAGTAAGGTCAGATCCAGTCACTCAGGAATGACTATTTGTCTGTTGGTGATTTGACCTTCTAAAGACCTAGTTAAAAGACAAAGGGCAGTTGTGACTAAAATGGAAAGGAGTTAATGTCACCTTTCTTATACAGTGGCTGGAGATTTCTTTTTTCTTTGTAAACAGAAGGTAGGTTGGAGTTGATGTTCCATATGGGAAAGACAGAAGAATTTGTAGAGGTTTCTTAGTTTTTCAGTTTTACCTCTGAGGCATATGGAATTGTTCCTTCAACCTGTTTCTAATACTGAATCAGTGGTATACACCTAAGTACAAAATAGCCAGAAATATAAGACTATTTATTGTGGCAGTATCCTGAAACATTACTAGGTAGAATAAAAGAAAAGAAAGAAGAGGGGGAAAAAAAGAACAACAAAAAGCTTAAAAAATATTAATATTTTCTGCCCACCATTTATTTAGCGAAATGTTTTTAGACTGGCAAGTAAAAAAAAAAAAAAGAAAAAAAAAGAAAAAAATACAGGACAGAATAAAACAAAAGTAACTGTCTGACAGAGGAGGTTAAGAATTCAGATAATATTCAGTTACGTTTTATCTCATAGTCAAAATATATAGTGAATATCAAGATGATAATAAATGTTATATGTCTATATATGCATAAATATGAAATGATTTTCATCTTGTAAACACTATCATCAGTGAAGTTTCTTTTGTAATAGATGTCAAATTTCCCATCACACTGTTTTTTGGGGGGAGCTTTTATTCCTTGGAAATAGTATTTCATCAATTTTGACCCTTGAGAATTGTTTCAATTCTTTTCCCCAGAAAGTAAATATAAAGCTTTGTATTTTCCGGAAGTGAATGCTTGCTACTTGTCAACTAATTTCTTGCCACCAAAAATACCATTTTTTAAACCAACACTGGTTTATGGTGTTTCATGATTTTTTCACCTAAAATGTATTAACATTCTTTTTAACATCTGGAAGAGCTTTGACTTTTGCTGTCGATGGTCTGTCACATAGACACTGTGCTTTTGCTGTTGGTTTGGTGAAAAACTGCTGTCTAGAAAAATTCTGATCAGGCTAAACTTGCTCAGGCTCAATTATAACCTCTTAATGTTGAGGTTTGTAGCAGAAAAGCTCGCAACATTTTGACTGTAGTAGATGTGTAATGCAGTACTCTAAAAATTGAACAATATCAGTGATTTCAACCAAAAAACACCAAAGGAAGCAAGTTGAGACTGTAGCAATTATGTCTCCCTAGGTTGTATTCAGGATTTTTTTTTTTTTTTCTCAGACAGGTAAATAACTAGTTTCTCTTAATTAGACTAGATTATGGAAAATGAAAGTGCTTTTGAAAACAGCAGTGGAGCAGAATATTGTCTTTTATCACAAGCATTATCTTGTAAATGTCTTAAGCTGTCTAGTTACCATGATAAATAGGTTTAGTACATGTACACTTTAATTGCTAAGAGTGAAATCTGCTGAAATTGAAGTATTACACTCGGTAAGAGCTATTAATTTTTAAATGACCCGTTTAATAGTGACCTGTGGTATCAAAGTATGGATTTAAAATGGTAATTAATAAAAGTCCATTTCTGAAAATGCTAACATGAGAGCTCAATAAAAATGCTAACTAGGACTCAAATACCACAGACAGTTTATTGACATGTTAATACATATTACTTATGCTAAATACTTTTGTACACTCAGAACTAAGCATGAGAGGATAACAATGGACATATTTCCCAGCTAGCAGTTAGGAGATCAGTGGTACATTTAGTGGACTAGCTCACTTTTGTAGGTTTTAATCCTACTTATAATAGAGGAACATGGCATGACTTCTTTTTGAAGCTGCATTTACAAAATGAGCCATTTTATCTGACTCTGCAGAGAACAAGAATTCTGCCTTTTTTTTTTTAAAAAAAAAAAAAAAAAGAAAATTAAGTAGTTCTCTTTAGAAATGTCCAGGAGATGAGTAAAGTGAGCTCTGCATGATTAAATTGTGAATGTGTCACTGCTCGTATAAAAACAAAGCTGACATATTATCTGTCTGGTTTCTTTCACCCATATATCTGGAAATCGACATTTCAGAGGCTCAAAACACCTCATAAAATCCTGATTGCATATGTCAGTACAGAATTTTGTCCTCTGTTTGGTAGGACAGAACAGGTATTTCTTGAGAAAATTACTGAGTTCTATTCTAAAACACAGTCACTCTTTTTCAGACAATCCAAGGATTAATTAGCCCAGTTCAGCAAAATATTATAGTGCAAATTTAAATCTATAGGATTAATGTGTCTTGCAAAATGATGCCCTAAATTCACAGATGTTTTTACTGGTAGATAAAGGGCCTTAATAGAATGATAGCATGAATCCTGAAAGTGGAAGATATCTGTTGAGGTGTATTATATGTCTTTAGAAGATAGTAAAACAATATTTTTTCCCCTCATACTTAAGTGTAACTTCTTCCTACGTTAAACATCAAGCTTTGGCTGATGATTATACATGTATTCCTTTCTCTGTCTCTTTTCTTTATGCATATATATATATATATATATACATAAGACTGCAATTTTTAATAGAATTTTTCTGAAGGGTGACATTGTTTCAATCTCTCTATAGCTATAAATACCTAGATTTAAAAAAAAAAAAAAAACCAAACAATCATAGAGGATAAGATATCTGAGAATTTTCCAAATTTAAGTACTTCCAACTATCACTTGTTCATGCAGAATAGAGTTATGTGTATGCTGACTCACAACTGGAAACAACAGTCTTGATATGAGAGACTAGCACACTACTGAACAGTCTGGAAAAAATAGAAATTTGGAAAAAGCATTCATTTTCAATGGGTCATAATGTGTTTATGGCTTTAGGAAGCATTTATGGATATTTGTCAGATTGCTTATTATTTTTGTGCATTACAGGTTTCTATCTCTGAGATGTTTTGAGAGCCCCTGTAATGCAAGCAATTAACAGCCACCAGCATCAACACTGTCTTACTGTCTTTTGTAATATCACTCAAAAATTTGGTTTAGAGAGATCTTCCTTGTAATTTTCAATATATTTATATTCTTTTGGTGTCAGTGTTATGCTCTTTCACTGCTTCACTTTGATTCAGCCATTTGTGAGTGAAAAATGAGGAGCAGTTTCTAGGCAAATGTGTTCATGACTTTATTTACTGAGCTTCGCATCAAGAATTACTTCTCACAGGCATGAAGTCACTATAATAGCCTAGACATTACTATGAAACATAACCAATTACACTGGCCATATTTAGCATTTATGTAAAAAAAAAAAAAAAATATAACTCTTTTGTAAAAGTAATTATAACAGACTTTAAAAGAAGGAAATGTGTTTGGGTTTGCTTTTAACAGACAAGTGACAAGTTCTGCTCCCCTCAGCTGTCTAACCTATCTGTTGCAGTATTTAAAATCTCACAGATGGCCTGTACCTTTGGGCTTCTTTTTGGGGACAATATTGACAGAGAATGGAAGAAAAAACAGAGAATAAATCAGAGCTGCTGTGTAGTCATGTCAAAATACAGCTAAGAAAAACAGGATTTACAGATTGTTACCTAGGTTTGATGCAGGCATAACCTTGATTTTTAATAATTTAAAAAACCCCACCTGAAAATGGTAACACAAGCCTGAATTCTGAAAAAAACTTCAGAAACTAGAAGTATCCATTAAAAACTGCAGCTCAAATCAGTACTTCACACTGTACCAAAATTTATTCTGATTGCTACTCTGTCCTTAGGGTGATCATCTAAATATCCAGCTTGCCTTTTTAAGTAAATTGCCCATGAAGAGTTGGCAGCTTCAGTGACTCCAAATCTCTCTCTTCAGAACCTCTGTTAGACTTTCTTTAGTAAATGGAGTATATTTCTTAGAACCCTCAAGTTTTTTGTTTTGTTTTGTTTTGTTTTGTTGTTGTTGTTGTTGTTGTTGTTGTTTTTCTTCTTTTTTTTTTTTTTCTTTTCCTTACCTTTTTAAAAATGAGATATATACTTTCTTGTCTAGTCTGGTGCAAAGTCAAAATCTCTGTAGTGTATTGCCTTAAAATTTACATTGTCAGTCATAGTATTTTTATGTGATGGGTTGACCTTGGCTAATTGTCAGATGCCCACCAAACCACTTCCTCACTTCCCCCCCTCAACAGGACAGAGGAAAAAAATAAAGTGATAAAGCTTATGCATTGATATAAATACAGGGAAATCACTCGCCAATGACTGTCACAGGCAAACCAACCTTGACTTGAGGAGGGCAGATTTAATTTATTGCCAATTAAAATAGATTTGGATAGTGGGAAGTGAAGACAAAATTAAAACAAAACCTTCTCTGCACTACCTTCTTTCTTCTAGGTTCAAATTCACTTCTTCATTACTCACTCCTTTACCTAGTGTGGAAAACCTACTTAACTCACCACAGGTGAGAAAACCTTTTGGAAACATCCACCTACTCTGATGTGGGGTCATTTACTGCCTGCAGTGTAGATTTTCATTATGGTGTAGACCTTTTTTATTATGGTGTAGAGGCTACAGAAGAATCTCTGTTCCTGCACCTGGAGCACCTCCTCCCTCTCCTTCTTCACTAGTTTGAACTAATCAACACCATTGAAGAGTACCAGGTTTCATTCACTTAGCACAGGACCATGGAGTTGCACCTACAATTAAGCATATGTATAAATTCTTGTAGGAGCAGAATTTAATTTTCATACCACTCCAACAAATAACACCCATGTGGGCCAAGTAACAGTGAGTTTTATATTCAGACAAAGCTGATATGCAGCCTTAAATAATATATTTTAGTGTAAGAGAAAAATAAAACAGAGATTTAAAGTTTCTCTGCTTTAAACTCATGATTGTTTGGTGTTTATTTTGTTGAGTCAAGTTGTTTCCTCTGTGTAGAAAGATCCTATTAGTAAGCCAACATCCATTTGGTGTAAGAATATTACATATTAGCTAGAGAATTTTGTTGTCTAATCTAAGCAGGGCAACCTTTATGGAATTTTTTAACTTTCTAAAAATTAATGGACCATCACTACTTCAGTTGTTCAGACTCTTGGAGTAGAATCCTTTATTCTTTATTTGTTTCATACTTTTGTATAACATGTCATTCATGATATGGAAGTGCATTGTGGAACACAAATTATATAGAATAAAACATCTTAGTTTAGAATTACATTTCAAACTTTTTTGAGTGGATAAAACTAATTCGAAAATATTGAAATGCATACCTCCACCTAACACTTATTTCTTGAAGAAAGTTGTTATTTGCTTTTTCTTACTTTTTAATATATAACGTCACTTACTTGAAGTGCAGGGCAAAAGAAGCTCCGCTTGGAGTCTGGTGTCTCTGTCTTAATTACTCTGTTAAGACTGTTGTGATGTATGTTGTAAAGTAGCTATTTGGCCACTTAGGCTATGTCTGTATTACTAAATATAATAGATTAGTGACCATTTTTTGGTCTTCAGATTAAGTAGCACACCATAATTTTTCCATCAGCCTAAGCTTTTTTTTTCTCCCATAGAACAAGGCTACCTATTGGAAATGATCCAAAGCCAATATTATTTTCTTATTTGTGTCCAGAAATCATTGTATGTCATTTAGTATGGGCCAAAACTATACCAGTATACTGAAAGTATTATGTATTAGTATTATGTACATATATGATATATTCTGTAATGCCAAATGAAAACAGTAAGCATGGGAAATGGTCACTTGATTCAAATTATGTAGTATTCATTATAATTATTGAATAGATCCTGAAGACATGGATCAGATTAATAAACAAGCGAATTTAGGTAGTAAATAAAAAGATAAATATATCTATGCAGTGTTACAAATTAGACATAGCTGGTAACAGAGAGTTATATTATAAAAAGTCAGAGCAATTTAATTTGATAGTTACAAAGAAACATGCAATTAATATTCCATATTTTTACCTTTTTCTTTGTCAAGAAACACAGACTTAGCTGGAACAAATGTATATCATGCCTCACATATTATTAATGTAGTACTAAATTCTATTAACTTTGTGCATGATTGACACATTATTACCTCACTTCTAGTAGAAAGATTTTAATGGGGTTCCTATCGGGTTAATCAGGATAATAAGTCTTTATAAAAGCCATTTTTTTCTTCTGTAAGTACCTGCATTTTCCTTTTCATCCCAGTTAACAAAAATGAAAACCCATCAATGTGTTTTACTGGTCACCAGCCATCATGTTCATTTAAACAAGGCTTTGCTAGGGACTAGTAGTATACAAATCTTGTGCGATGGTGAAACCTTCATGCTCCATTATTTATGGCAGTTGTCAAGCAAGGGATCTATAAGTTTAATCTGAGATTGGACAGGACAGTTGAGATGATATAATTATGTAGAAAAAACATCCAAATTCCCCTTCTGCTCTTAGCTTCAGAGTCCTGTACTGCATCTTTTCTTGCTTTAGTCCTGCTGCATATTTAGCCCTTTGATAAACTATGGGATTAAATGAAATTCAGCAGTATTATGTTACTGATGAGCATCAGAGGTAGCACAGGGGTATTGAAAGTGGGAGGGAAAGGTGGGATGAGACAGGAGGATTCCCTGGTGTGTGGTCATAGTATGAAGCCACAATCTTAGTCACTTGAAATATTATAAATGCAAGAGTAGTATCAAATATGCAAACAATTGAAACTAACTCCAGAAAAATGGCTTTGTGAAAAAAGAGAAATCAAACCAGTACAACTACAACTCATGAGTTCAGAATTATATACCACCTTTTCCTTTGAAAGAGAGGATAAAGATAATATACCTGAAAAGGACAAAGTAATAAAATCTGAGTCTCAAGAGAAGCCATTTTCCACCTAATTGTTCTGTGAGAAAGCTGCCTAGTTCATTTTGTTTACTTCCCAAGATTTTGTACACTAAGCAGCAAGAAAAAGACAAACAAACAAACAAAAAATTGAAGTAAAAACCCTAAAACACCTTTCCAGCAAAATCTAAGGAATTGAACATTTATTGACATCACCTATTTTGGCTGTTTCCTTCATAATTTGAACAGATATATCAGTTTTGTCTTCTTGTCCATGAGCACTCAATGATAACTGCCCTAAGGCATATTCATTTAAGGAGGCGCTTTCCAAAATGACAGCAAATCCTTTCTGATTAGTCTCAAGGGCCTTCAATTCAGTATCCAAGGCATTTTTTGCCTTTCAAATTGTGACTTCAATGAGCACTCCACTCACATCTAGATGCAACTGTCTCAAAAATTAGTAGTGTCATAAATGACCTAATAAACAACTGAGAAGCTGAAAAAACTCCAAACCAGAAGTGTATGTTTTCTTAAGATTTTTCAAATTTGAACTGAATTTTTTTATTATTTATTTTTTAACTTATTTAAAAAGTATAATATTTTGATGGAATGAACTTTCTTGTTCTACGTTGGTTTCCTTCCTATGAAACTTCACATCTATCAGACATGTAGTTTCTGACTCGCTTTGACATTTTCTCGAGTGTCAGGTGTTGATAGATCTCAAGGTTTTTGTATTTCCAGGAGTATTTACCAAAACAACTATTTGCATTTCCTGGGGAAGATCTAGGTACAAAATTAAATTCTATTGTTTCATGTAGCACAGTATCACAGTGTCTCAAAAGCCGCACTGGAAGACAAAAACTTTCTCTTGGATGTTTGTCTGCATTTTAGGGAAAAGCCCTTCCTGAAATTGAAAAAAATAATCTGACAAAAATCTCACAACACTCAGCAAGATGATGTTCAAACACCCAAAATACTTGTCTAGTCTCATGGCAACTTTGTTTGCCTAAAAGTGGAAGAATAGTGGAAAGAGAAAGAGAATATAGCTTACCTAAGACATAGAAAAAACTGTAAGAATCCCTTCCTTCAGCCTTGAAAGAAATGCACACCTATTTATAAAAAATTCCAGTTGTCACAGGCTACCTATTAAAATCAGAAGTGACTGAAATACATGCCCATTGCATGTATTTAACATGGTAGGACAATCTTGAGTAAACCTGATGACATGTCTGAGTATGTTTATTTCCTCTCCTTCTACATTTTCAACTAGAAGAGATTCCAAGAAGAAGATTACTACATTGAAGAATTTCTATAGATTGAGTACTGAATTCGCATTCAATTAAATAAGATAATTTGTCATTTAATGATACTTCAAAATAAGCAAAGCTGGGAAATGCAGATACTGAATTTGACTGTCTGTGCTCAAATATGGTTGTCTTCTAACATGTCACTGCTTCTTGATTTTATGTTTTCTTATCATTATGTAATTTCAAAAGTTTACTAGCAAGTCAGATATGAACTTACTATTTTCTCTGTGTTTTCTACAGGCTTTTTTTTTTTTCAACAAAGCGAGGAAAAGAGGAATGTTTATCTTGTATCAGACCTGTATTAGATCAAAATAATGGATTTATTTTTCAGACTGCCTCCCCTCATGTTGATGTAAACCTGAACAGAGTATTTACAGCAACACAATAATTTTAAGGTTATGTTAGCAAGAATCAGCAGTCAAACTGTCATAGTTTAGGGTTGCTTTTCTATTTTCATGACTGTACTACATCTTTACCATCTTTGAATCCCGTTATTTCAGAGTCTCTTATTTATTAAAAATAAAAGAAATCTTTGCTCTATTTCAGTAGCAATGAGTAAAGTCAGCAACTTTTTGAGGTTTTTTTTAGTTGATATCAAAAATTTTGATGTATGTTCATATAGGAATTAAATAAGCAACAAATTATGTTTGGTTTCTTATTTAGTTCATATATTCTGGCATTTTAATTAGCATTTTGTGAAACAATGTTTTTAAGGAAGTTAATTGCAGGCATATTTTATTCTATATGTTCATGTTAATGTTATTTAGTCATCAGGTGATGAAGAAAGGATTAATGTAAATTCCATTCAAGCAAATCACATAACTTCACACTGAATTCATATTATAAACTGTTATTAAAAATCATTTTAGAGAAATGATTTGTTGAAATGAAAAGAGAAAAACTGTGTTTCTCCCTGTTGAGAAGTGAATTGAAATCAGAATCTTTGGGTTTAGCTGTGTGAACTTAAGCAGATATTATTTTCTCCCTTTCCTGTAAGAGACATGAGAAAGTAAGCTCAGTGGAGAGTGAAAAAGAAGTTACATGCATAACTAGTGGAAACTACTTGATTTTTTTTAACAGCAGAACAACAAAGGCTTTTGCTCTTGTTGAGTGAATTTTTGTACACATATGAAGTTTTTTTTTTTTTCAGTTCAAAGTAAATTTAAAAGAACTTTAAAATGTTGACTTGTTTTTTCTCACATGGATATATCTTATGATAAAATGCCTGCACAAAGATACTGTCAGCAAATATACTTACTTTGGTAAAAGCATTTTGCTTATCCTTAGTGTTATGTTCAGATTTGCGGTTTCATCTCTTTTATTAGTATGTGTATACAGTGATGATATGAAATTAATCTGTATTTTTTCAGGGCTTATTAATATTTGAAAATAAAATTGCATTTCAGAAAGAACAAAGTAACTGTATTTTGTAGTCCTACTAGCATTAATCATGGCACATTGAAATATTCACATCTGACTCTCTGGTCTATTGATGGCAAATGTCTGCAATATGAAATAGGGGAAAGAGGGGAAGAATAAACTGGTGACCTATGCTTTAAATTCAAATTCCTGTTCTTTTGGGAGCTGGAAACAGTTATTTTTGGACATAATGAAAACATTTATTACTTTAATTTTTTTGCAAAGATCAGACCTTTATGCTAATTCCCTTTACCTTTTGAATCAAGCCCTCTATAGAGTTGTTTATGTGGTCCAGAATAAATGCATTCATTCTTCTATGGAGGGAATAAATTACAGCATCCCCATTTGTTCTGAATCCCACCAAAGAGACATACAGTTCCAGTCAAGAACTGAACACTCTTAAGACTAGTTAACATGATCTAATAAGAAAATAAGACAAGTAATAAACAATGACAATAAAACAAACCAGAATTTATTATACAGC
This sequence comes from Anabacerthia variegaticeps, assembly GCA_035583185.1. NCBI lineage: Eukaryota > Metazoa > Chordata > Aves > Passeriformes > Furnariidae > Anabacerthia > Anabacerthia variegaticeps. Next base: position 64,354,825 of record JAWWEW010000001.1, read on the forward strand.
TAATCTGAAACCCAAGTCCTGAAGTCAGAATACAACTGCATTGAGGAAAGCCTTTATTATTCAAAACAGCATAGGACACCTACAGACTTTCTTTCCCCATGGGTTTCTAGAGTGCAGGCTCACGTGCTCTTCAGTGGCAATGTTGGTTTAAAAAATCATTTTTCTAGCACCACTCACTGATTCCTGTCTCTGTTAGAATTCTGTTAGAATTCACCACTTCTTCAAATGTAGCAGTGGAACTATTTCTAATGCTGTGCTGTGAACCACTCATGTGAATAACAAACCTTGGAGACTTTTACTAATACAGTTCATTTCAGGGATCTATTCTACATTATGGCCTTACAAGTGTTTTCAGCAGCACAAAAGAGAAGACGGTGAATGAGAACAAGCAGCAGGGGGTCAAGGTGTGTGTGTGTAGGGACTGAGGACATCTTAAATTAGCTTCACTTCCAAGGAAAATATATGTGTAACTATGCTCTTAGTCTTCCACCTGCTCTCTTCTTTATACACAACTTTTATTTACACTGTTTTTCTCTTCCTTCCTCCAGGGGGTATTTACTACTTAAAGCAAATGTCTGGTAGTTGAAAATTCCATTCACTTTGGGAAAGTGTAGTTTCTCAGGTAGGAGGGCACCACTGAATTCCCAATAACTCTGCATACACTACCATAAATATCTACAACCTCACATCACAAGATAAGATTTTTAACATATTCTTTCCTTTATTTCTGATGTAGAAAGGGAAATGAAGTCAGCCACAACTACGACAAATATAGTCCCACATTGTCTACACAGTCAGCCCTGCTTCTATTGTGATTAACAAACTCCTCTTTTACTTCAGTTGAAACAGATTGCTGGCAAGCTGTAGATAGTCTAAAAAAGTAAATTGAAACAATACATTACATGAGTTCTAAAAGTAATCCTTCTAATTCCATGCTAGATCTTACATTTTTGTGACATTATTCTTGCCACTGTCTTTACCTTAAATACAGAATTTTCTATCTTTTACCCTTCTGATTCTCTCCCCAGTCCTTCTGGTGGGAGAGTGAGTGAGTGGCTCTGTGGGGCTTCTTGGTTGCTGGCTGGGGTGAAACCGCAACACAGACAGTCCACATCTCTGGGCAACATGTGTCAAGGACCACTTACTTCACAATAAAAAAGTCTTTCCCAATGTTCAGCCAGAAGATCCTGTGTTTCAGTTTGTGCCCATTGCCTCCTGTTCTATCACTGGACATCACTGAAAAGAGCCTGGCTCCATCCTCTTTACATATGCCCTTCATATACAAAGACGAGCTATCCCCAGACCAAACTTTCTCAATGTATTCTCTTATAAGTGGTACTTCAGTCCTGTAATCATCTTTATAACCCTTTCTTGGACTCTCTACAGTATGTCCATATCTCTCTTGTACTGAGGACCCCAGACCTGAAGACAGCACACCAATGCTCAGGAGAGGGGAAAGATTGTCTCTCTCAACCTGAGGCAATAGTTTGCCTAATGCAGCTGATAATACCATTAGTTTTTTTTTTGGTTTTGTTTTTTTTCCCACAAGGTCACACTGCTTGATCATGTTCAATTTGTCATCCACCAGGACTTCCTTTTCTGCAAATCTGCTTTCCACTTGGTGCCTGGAGTTGTTCCTTCCTATATGCAGGACTTTGCACTTCCACTTCTTGAACTTCATGCGGTTCCTGTCAGCCCATTTTTACAGCCTGTCAAGGTCACTTTGGATGTCAGTATGATGCTCTGACATATCAGTCATTCCTCCCAGTGTTGTGTCATCTACAAACATGTTGATATTACACCCTGCCCCATCCATTATCCAGACCATTAATGATGATGTTAAACAGGACTGGACCTGGTATTGACTGTTGAGGTACACTGCTAGTCAATGGCCTCCAACTAGACTTTTTTTCACTGATCACCACCCTCTGAGGTGGTCTGTTCAGTTAGTTTTCAATCCACTACAGTATCTGCTTATCCAGCCATAGCTTCTTTATGATGTTCTTATGAAAGGCAATGTCAAAGACCTTACTGAAGTCCAGGTAGACTATATCCATTGCTTTTCCCAATCTACCAGAACATCCATTTTGCTGCAGAAGTTCATCGAGTTGATCAAGCATGATTTTCCATTGCTGAAGACATACTGACTGTTCTTCATGATTTTCTTGTCTTTCATTGGCCTGGGAATGGTTTCCAAATTTAGCTGTTCCATCACTTTTCCAGGGATCGAGGCAAGCCTGACCAGCTTGTAATTCTTTTGGTCTTCCTTACTCCTCTTAAAGATAGTTGTGTCATTTGCTTTTCTGCAGTTTAGAGACACTTCTCTGAGTCACTATGACCAACCAAGGATTATCTAGAGTGGCCTTGCAATGACATCTGCAGCTCCCACAACAGTTTTGGGTACATGCCATCAGGGGCCATGGACTTCTGCATGTCCAGTTTTCTTATCTATTCCCTTGGTGAGGGTGCAGTCAATCCCAATGTCCATGTCACCAACAAAGATCTTAAACAGCAGTGGTCCCAGTACTGACTCCTGAGAAAAACCGCTTATTACTGGACTCCACTTGGACATCAAGCTGTTGATCACAACTCTTTCATTGCAATCATCCAGCCAATTCCTTATCTATTGGGTGGCCTATCCATCTCTTCCAGTTTAGAGACAAGGCTGTTGTGTGGTACGGTGTCAAATGTTTTACGCAAATCCAGATAGATGGCATCAGTCACTCTTCCCTTACCAAAGAAATGTGGCAACCCTGTCACTGAAGGCCACCAAATTTGTCAGGCAACATTTGCCCATAGCAAAGCCTTCACAGGAAATAGAACTTCTCTCACCTTGAAAAAAATGAATTTGACTTTTTCTTTCTGTGTAAATCATTGTGCCTGATAATAGTGATTTCTTAGCAGATAGCCAGTCAAAAGATTAATAGAATTAAAATCTTTGTAAAATAAACCTGTTGTCACTGACAGCTAACTTGGTTTTTTTTCCCCTTTCCTTTTGAAAGACAGTAAACAGAAACAAAGCCTGCAGCAATACAGAGAAAGCTAGCACATTAAAGAGGGATTAGCTTCAGGAGGCTATGACAGATGTAAAGTGCTTTGCACACATTGCTATGTGATGTTCAACATATGTTGTCAATTAAAAATTGCTTAAGAAATATTTAACAAGGCAAAGCTAACATACCCTTAGTTTGTAAGAATATATTGAGCTTATGCATCACTGCCTCTCATTTTAATTTTTTCAGTTCTGTTCTAAGCTGAGGAGAACATTTTATAACATGACTCTCAGCTAGTTTATGTTTTAAAGTAGCACTTTAATTCAATGTATTGGAAAATAGCATTCATTTCATCTTTCAGTAACGTGATGACTGAATAATTTAGCAGGGTAAAGGACCTGCTAAACTGATTAAGATTAGTTTTCTTCAGTAAAATATCATTTACTGAACTTTTAAACATAGACATCTAAGTGCATTCAAGATGCCATAGACTTTGGTACATTCTTTGCCCAGACTTTTCTAATGCCCATTACTGGGAAATCTTCCTAGGGAACACCAAGGCATATGACACAAGCTCTTAGGTTAAATTCTATTTTATCATCTTTATCTCCTACTCCTGAATTTTTCCCTGTGCAAGATATCTTGTTTTGTTTTGTTTTCTAAAATGGTAAGGTTTTGTGCCCTATTCAACCCCTAAATAGCCACTGGACATTATTCTCTGTATTCTCACCCAAATACAAGTGGTTTTTTTCTACACAACAGTATTGCAAAGCCGTGATAAAATAGCAAAATTCTTGTTGAACTCTGATACTTCAAGATCTCTTCACAAAAAAATGTACTTCTAATGTTAGGAGATTCCAGAAAACACCATTGCTGTTTTATGACCACAAATGAAGATGTTTTTGCCACTGAGGTTTGCAGTCACCTACAAAAAACACTATTTATGGCTGTGTTGTATATATTAACAACTGTTTGGAAGATGAAGTAGTGAACATGTGGAAGAAATCAATGATAGGTCCACAGATACTTTGCAATATCTAATCATCTCTACTGACTCCTGAAATATTCACAGTGAATTAACCTTTCAGTTAAAATTTGTAGTTTCACTGGTAATATTGCTGTCTTGAACCTCCTCTGATGGAATTCTGTTTCCAGTCATGAAATATGAGTGTTTAAAAATAAAATTACAGTGTTTATTCCAAAAATCTTTGTACTTCTTAAACACATATTGTGGGCTGCTGCATACATCATCTGACGACCAAATGTCAGCCCAAATTCTACTTTCCTTTAAATAAGACATAAAAAAAGCTCCAGAGACATTCATAGAACTGTGAACAGTATGCATCCCTAAGTGTGTTGTTGATGAGGGAATTTATAGTAAATTACTGGGCTCATGGATGTTTGACTATAACTTGAACTATTAATTAAGAAAAACTGAAATATATACTCAAATATTGTAATATATGTTACTCTGAAGGAACATTATAAAACAGATTTTTGCCTAATTGAGCGACAGAAAAAAAGCATAGAGGAAATAAGACTGGTTTTCCGTATATATAAAACTGGGACTATGAAGTAATTACCGTGTTCTTGATCTTTATTTTTCTCCCTGCTCCTTTTTTGAATATGTACTATGAAATTATAAGCATAAATTAAAAAAAAGAAAAAGTGGCAAATGTGTTGAGCCTTAGAACTGGTAGGTCATGTTGTACAATCCAATTTAGAATTGTCTTTGGTTTTATGAAAAATAAAATTCACCTTTGAAAACAATGTAATGTCTTCATAACTTTCTTATTATTCAAGTATGCCAGACAAATGTTTTAGCAATTCAAGAGGATTTTGTTTGTTGCATGTTCTGGTCACGTAGATACAGTGTTTAAAGCCTGTTACTGAAAACTGAAGCTCTGTCCGTTGCTTAGATACACCTGTCAATATTGCTTGGTTAATAGAACGTTATATAACTTATATATCTCAACGAAGGTTGAAAACCATGTGGACTTTGGAAGTCTCAAGGCATGATAGCTTATTGAAGGAAGAGAGAAAAAATCATAGGTAATAATATTACATATTTTCAACCTTTCTTTTTGTCCACACAGGCCTTGCCTAAAGCATCATTACTAAGAAAGGAAGGCTACTGTGAAATTTATCATCCATGTGCAGAGATTGGATTGATGTTCACACAAAAAAATTTAAAGTGCATGACCTGGCCTGAATGTGAAGTTATGTCCCTGTTGAAGAAATTTAAAGTGTTTTACTCTGTTGAAACTTAATATGAAAGATATTTATTTCTTTCATAATGAGTAAAGGATCATCAATATTGTAAAACAGTAGGAAAGGATAACACCTTTTAGATTTTTGTACTTGATTATTGTTCACTATGGTGCCTTTTAATTCTTCTTACTGCATTAAATTAAGTTTATCAATGGTCATTTTCAAATGAACAAGCTCTCTCATTTTTATGTCAGGAAGACTGTTGAATGTACCAAATCTATTCCACAATACTGCTTTGCCGTATTTTATGCCATTTTTCAGGTACCAGTTACCTCACTGTTTTTTGTTTACAGTTGCAACCAGGACAGAGTTAATTTTTTGCAGTAGACAGGAGAGGACATGGGCAGAACATGAAGGCTATCCTATACCACCTGACAACACTGATGGGAGTAGGGAGAAGGCAGTATTTTCAGAAGGAAGGGTCTTCTGGTCAGGACGGTGTGGCTGCAGCGAGGTCACAAGCTCCACAGTGAGAATTTTGGCATGTGAATCACTCCCTCTTTTGTACAGTATTGCTATTAAAATTGTTGCTGTTACTATTCCTTTTCTTGTCTCATTATTGTTTCCAGTAAATTGTTCTTATTTCAACCTGTGAGCTTTGCCTTTTGTGCTTCCAATTCTCCATTCCAGGCACCTGCACAGGGGAGGAGGAAGGGGCAGGATGAAGCAAGAGAGAAGCGTGCGGTTTTAGTGGAAGCACTAAAACCATTCCTAACCCATGAAAAAAGCAAACTTGATCTTATCAGATTTCTTATATATTGCTTATTGATTTGTTATAAAGATTTGTTAAGAACTATGTTAGAATTTGTATAGGGATATTCAGCTTTGTGGATGAGTTTGCAGACCTCGAGAGCTAACAGTAACTGCAATATGTCTGTGACTTCATCACTGTCTTCACCTAAGCAGTGCTAATTAATGCTAGCTCTAAATTTGAAGCACATATGCAGATATTTTGAAAAGTCATAACATATTTAGGGGTTTTTTGCTCATCTACAGTAATTTGTTCAGTCATAACAAAATGAAAAAAATATAATCATATTATAGGCTGTTCTTAGCAGAAAGTAATCTTAGGGGTCAAAATCTAGGGTGAGCGAACAAATTAGAATTTAAAGAGATTTAACTTCTTGTTTTTCATTCTGTGTACAACTTCCTGCACATAGTTCGCACCACAGAGGCTGTCATCTGAAACTAAGCTGGTTGTGTTTTGCTTTGAAGCTTCATCTTCTTGCAAAATCTGAATCAGAGGGTTTTTTTTTCCATCTGCCAGTTTAGATATTGAATGGAAAGTGAAAGTTTACAACAGCATAGAAGTGGCTGAACAGGTAGTGACAGTTGAGTTTGCACTGAAGAGTTCCCTTATGCAGAATTTAGTGCTGTCAAAGCTGTCTGTCTAAACCTGGGTGATGAGAAGAGTTTTTAACCCTTCAGAGAATTTTAATCCAAGTCTTCAACTTGACTTTACTTAATCATATCTCATCTATCTTATGATGGCTGTAGAAGGGCATGAAAAATCCTGATGTGCAGTGGCCCAGAAGAACAAAAATCAGATTAAAGTAAAAATATGCATCCAGTTTCTATACACACAAGAGTAAATTCCAAAATGTGAGCAAGTGGAAAATATCTAACATGAAAAGATGTCTGAAATGGAAATGGTAAAAGTAGGGACTTTGCCTTATTTGCTTGGTTTCTGTCATTTGGAATGTTTCCTTTTGCTCTTTCACAGACAGTATTCTTAAAATGTTTTCTGCTTGCTTTAAAATTTACATATTTTTTTTTGGAATTTCCTGGTCCAGTTTTTAAACTAGAAAATATACTGCTAATTAATTTGATTAATTACTACCTATTCAAATAACTTTGTTTTTACATAGGCCCTGAAAGAGAAAATTTATTCAGTTGCTACTTCTAAAATATTTGCTCATTTGTACCCTTAAATTACCTACAATGCAGTCTGTCTGAAGTTTCATGCTGCTGGAGAAAACTACTGAAGAAAACTAGAAGAAATAATTTAAAAAATGGAAAAGTGACTATCTTTAGATCCTGTGTGTCTTTTGAACCTGAACACATGTAGCTTTGATACAGGCAATACTCAGTTGTATAGGGAAACAATTTTCAAGGCACACTAACATGGAGCTCGAGGGAAATCAGTGCAGCATCTGCCCAGACACTGAAAGTTGCTGCTTAGAACTTCTTGTAGAGTTGTGTAATGCAGGGAATTAATGGATTTGTAGCTAATTTCACTTATGTCATTGTATATTTTGATGAGACATAGTTGAAGTTAGTCTCATTTAGTGTCCAAGAAAAATATAAGCTGTGGTTTTATTTTGTCACATATTTTCTTAAGGTTTTCCACAATTAGGCTTCTTTGTCATGTTTAGGAGTTCTACTCTTCACTGTTGTGACAGAATCTGAAAAGTCTTGTATTTCCTCACAACAAAGGTTGAGGCTGCAGCAATTTTGTTCCTAAAATAAATTTAGTTCAAAATATGGGGGTAAAAAATTATACCTTTTTCTTCTCATTCAGAGAAATATTCACTGTGCGAACTTTGCAAGTCATGGTAGAATACAAATCTTAGTTTTTAAAAACTTCATCCTATAGACCTATTCATAACTGAGATTACCAACACTGCTGGATCTACCTACTTTACCAGTTCACATGAGTGACTGTATCACAGCTGAAAATCTCTATCTACCTCATGGCAGATGCATCATAGAAAGAATCTCATTGATTTTGTAGCTGAATTTGTGCTGGCAAATTAAACAATACCAAGAACATCAGTGAACATGGGGATGCTATCGTGTTTATTGCCAAATTAAGTTCTGTAGAATCATTTCAGCTCATGAAAACTCCGAGTTATTTTCAGTCACCACTGAGGAGGGAGGCTGAGTAAGGAAACATTCCTAATAGGCAATTTGGATGTTGCCACTCTACCTTGGAAGGTAAGGGGGAACCAAAGAAAGGATAGGAGCCAATCCATGTCACACAACCTCAGCATTAGTGAACAATCTCTGGTTTTGCAACACATATGTATATGTGAGTTCCAAATTGTACCGATAAATTTCGTGGCCTTTTAAAATTCATATCTTATGAAAGAGAAATTTGTACTTTAATGACTTTTCTTTCTTCCCATTCCTACCATACTCTGTACTTACTTACTCCTTTCTTTCATTTAATCTCCTGCCTAGGACTTTCTTTTGCCCTCTTTTTTACCCTCTTTTATAAATAATGATCTATAGATCTCTCATTGCAGGCAAGAGCAATGCCCTTTTTCTCTTTGTTCTGTCACATGCAACCCAGTGTTCTGTTCTCTTCTCCTTCATTGTCCCTGTTCAGTTATCTCCTCTAAGCTTTTTATCCACAGTGTTTCTTGTCTTTTGCTCACTCCCAGTCATAACGAAGTTGTGGCATATACAGATTTAAGGTCAAGTGTTATAATTTGGAAAGTGCTGGGTTCCTACTTAACAGCTATGAAATTAAGGGTGAGCTGAGATGATTTTAGGAGAACTTTAAACTTTAAAATATGTTTACTGATTTATTTATTTTCCAAAAGAGATAGAGAAATAAAAAAGTAATAAAACCTTTTCACTTATTAAATTTACTGTATTAAATTTCTGATAACAAATCTTTATTTGCAAAAAACTGAGATTTATCATAGTTAAACACAAATTAGGCTATCAGAAAGAAAATCTAAATTGAAACTGAAGATTTGCTTCTTTTTTTTTGTTAATTATGAGAAAGTCTAGAAAGAAAATAAAAATATTCTTGAGTGTAGGGAGTGCAATATTCCTTTCTGGTACCCAGAGCCCAGTGGAACAACTGCAGAGGAGACTCTGTTCCCCTTGTCTTTATCACAGCAACCCTCCAGCAAGGTTAAGCTCCTTGCCTTTCTTCCCTTTTGGATTAAATTTCCATTACACTTACTGTTGAGACACTAAATTGACATTCTGTGTTGACTGCTACAGAGTTTTGCTATATTTTTTTGTTTCCTCTGAAAATGAATCTCTTGCATAGTTAGCCATTGATCTTCATTTCAAAACCTGTTTAGATTAACTCTTAATATATGCATGGTATCTTTATATTATGGAGCACATTTTTTCTGTATAAAAACTTATGCAGATTGCTCAAAAAAAGGAAAAAAAAGCTAAATTCATTCAGCAATTTCACTTAGGAACATATGTGACACTGCTTTAAAATGAAGAAATGCCTTTTATTTTTCTGGCATGTTGTTGATGTACATCATCTGTGTATTTGACTTTATAAGTCCATTTTGTCTTTTGAGACCTTTCACAGACTCCTGCTTTTTTTTTCTTCATTCAGTATTGAAGTGTTGACTCCTGATTCTAATAATTAGAAATTTAACAGGACAATAATTGATTATTTATGACTGCTCCCTTGCCACTCCATCATTGCTGCTTCACAGAAGCATGCACAAAACACTTACACATTGTTTTTGTTGACACCTCCCTTTTGCTATGATGCTGTGTCCCTGTTTCCTGTTAGCCTCTAGTTTCTGTCTTTGTCTAGTTGCTCCATCTTATATCATACTTAGGGAAAGAGCTATCTAACACTACCTGTCTAAAAATCAGGTAAACCATTTGTACTTGATTTACCTTGGCTGGACAGCAGGTACCCACCAAAGCTGCTCCCTCACTCCCCTCTGTAACTGGACAGAAGAGAGAAAATATAATGTGGGGTTTATGAGTTGAGATAAGGACAAGGAGAGATTACTCACCAATCTCTGTCACAGGCAAAATAGACTCGAAGTTGGAATACTAATTAAATTTATTACTAACAAAATCAGGGCAGGATAACGAGAAGTAAAATAAACCTTAAAACACCTTCCCCCATCCTTTTCTCCTTCCTGAGCTCTACCTCCACCCCTCCAGTGGTGCAGGGATTCAGAGAATGGGGTTACATTCAGTTCATCACAGGTTGTTTCTGCTGCTGCTCAGAGAGCGGAGTCATTCACCTGCTCCTCATGAGATGCCTCCCACAGGAGACAGTCCTTCATGAACTTCTCCAGCCTGAGTACATCTCACAGGCAATAGTTCTTTAAAAACTGCTGCCACATGGGTCACTTTTCCATGGGGTCAGTCCTTCAGGCACAGCACGGGTACCCCAAGGATCACAAGTTCTACTGGGAAACCTGCTTCAGTGTGCACTTCTCTCCCCATGGGTCAACAAGTCCCTTCCAGGACCCTGCTCCAGCATGGGCCTCCCACAGGGTCACAGCCACAGCTTCCTTTGGGCACCCACCTGCTCTGATGTGGGCTCCTACACGGGCTTCAGGTGGATCTCTGCACTCCATGGAGTGCAGGGGCACAGCTGCTCCACCATGGTCGGCACCATGGGCTGCAGGGAAACCTCAGCTCCAGCACCTGAAGCACCTCCTCCCCCTCCTTCTCCACCAAACTTGGTATCTGCAGAGTTTGTTTACATGCTTGCTCTACTCTTCCCTGAATGAAGTTTTGTCAGCCCAATAAACTTTTTTTTTCTTTCTTTCTTAAATTCGTTATCACAGAGGTGGTACTATCATTCCTGATTAGCCAATCAGGACCTTGGCCAGCAGTGGGTCCACCCTGAAGCCACATGGCTCTTCAGGACTTCTCAGAGCAGCCACCTCAGTAGTCCCCCCACAACCAAAACCTGGCCACACAAACCCAATACACACCTATTCTAAGCAAGTTGTCTCTGCTTCCTTTCTAGTTGAGAGAGATACCTAAGTAGTGTTGCATCACAGAGGGAACTCAGCTTGGCATCCACAGCAAAGCTTAACCTAGAAGTCTGACTTTAGACCACTAAAGTTTAAGCATACCCTTAAATTTTATCTTTGCTGACATATAGTTTTTCCTCTGCTTTTTTTGCAGATTTTAATGCAATGGTATCTAAGTCCATAATTGGGCCTGGACTAGTTACCTACATTAAACAGTTGCTAACATAAAACTGAAGAAAAAAAAAATAACCACTGTAGTAAAATTAAAAGAAACAAAAAACCACCCCCAAAACAACAAAATCTGTCCACTCCCCGCCCCCATCCCCTTGTCCCAGCAACAAGGCGAAATGGGAAAAAAAATAAAAAAAATCCTTTAGGAACAATCTGTCCTTCTATTTAGGAGAAAGAGTTGTAGATCCCTACTGTGTAACCTTCCCTGTAGTCTACTTTTCCAAGGCACTAAGATTTTAATACTACTGACCAATTGAAATTACAAAAAATCTTCCCCTGCCCCCCCAGTACTATAATAGGAGAAACGATGTTAGAGGACAAATTTTGATTCAGTGACTAATTAGTAAAATGGTTTCATCATGAAAGTTGTGACTTTAAATGTATAGTCACTATTTTTGCATTACAGGTTAAGATATAATAGCTGAATTCAGCTATTTTTGTGTTGAATACTTTAGGTAAGCAAGTAATGAAAGAGGAAAAAAAAACCATCTAATGTATCAGGTTACAGATGAAGCAACATACTGTAATTTAGCAGTTGACAAATGCCACTACAGATTAAAAACATTTTTAGACTAAGCCTAATAACTTTCTTTTTCATTGCAAAATTTAAACGCAGTTCAAGGATTTTTAAATAGAACTTTTTGCTCCATCAGTCAAAGATGAGCAACAATATACATATTGGTATTAATGACTGTCTTCGTGGGTTTTACAGAATGACATCTGTCATTAAAATATATTAAAAAAAACACGTTTCAAGCTATGCAATTTTAAAACTTTCTTAAAGAGCAGTGAAGTTAATATTCTAATAGCATGCAGCCATTTTGTACCATTTCTCTTCATATTCTAAACAGCACATGAGAAGTCTACTCAAGCATAATATTTTAATTTAAAATAGGAAATATATATTTAAATTAAAGGAACTATTGTAGGACAATCTGTTTTATTACTGATTAAGAAAAAACTTTAATATTTTATCTCTATATATTCTACCAGCAGAGAGCTGCTGATACCTACCTTATGTTGGTGTTTTTGTTGAGGTTCTTTCTCCATCTTTTAGGGTATACTGTCATCAAAAGTGATTTTTAAGTATTCTGATCCATTGAAACAATGACCATTGAGTGGATCACAGTACAAAGTCTCAAAAGTGGGTAAAAGGATCCAACCACAGCAGTGCCACTTCTGTTTATCCAGAATATAAACATGGGAAAATGTGCTACATAAAGCTTCAACGCAGGATGCAATTACCACTTTCAATCTGTTATGGATGATTTTTCAACAGCAAGTGTATTGGCTTCCCAGCAAGAATGTAAAGCATAACTGTCTTAGCAAACTCTGAGAATCACAGAGTTTTTGCCACACTCTAATACTCTCTAGCAAGCTCTTGTTTTGCATTTATGAATTCTTTCTCCTCTTATTTTAAAAATTATATCTGTATTTTCTTGTTTACCAACAAAAAACTCATGCTCTTTGCTCTATATAAACCCAAATATATCTGTTGTCTGTCAGCAGCTCTTTACAAGGACAAATACTGATCCAGGGTTACATTAGATATTTCACTCATTGTATAAAGAAAATCTTTGTTTTTCTTGAACTGCATAGTCTAGTCAACTAATTTGAAGGCCACAGTGCTGAATATATCCTGATTTATTTTTCACTTCTTTCAAATAATTCTAACAGATTGCAATAATAGAAATGTGATAATATAGTTTCTTACTACTCAAAGTTTTATCTTTTTATTATGAACAATTTTAAGTACTATAGATTTTAATAATTATTTTCAGCAATATATTTTGCCAGGGTTTTGCCAGGTTAGTGTTTTGGTTTTTTTTTTTCTTTTTGTTTGATTGATTTTTGTTCTTGTTTTGTCGTTGTCTTGTTTGTTTGTTTTGTGTTTTGTTTTATAAATCTAGAATGTTGAAACTTTCTATTTCTTTATGTATAGTTTTTTACTTTTTGCATCAGATTTTTACTTTATGCTAATGTGAGAACTGTCTCAATTTCTGTGATCATCTGTAAAGTTTAGTTTTCATATCTACTATTTTTGAAAGTCTTGTCATGTTAACTGTTCCTTTGCTTTCTTCCTCTGGTAGATTTTGATTAATCTTAATACATATTTGAGTTTGATTGTCACATGAAAACTCTGTGTGGTACTTGATGTCAACTACATGTAAGGTAAATAGTCATCTAAATCTTCATCTCTAAATGCTGAAGGCTAGTTATTCCTTTTAACATTATATACCTACTTCAAATGAAAATTGCATCTTATGGAACACATTTTGCCATGGCCAGAAATTATATTTTCTGATTTCTAGTGCAGCTCTCCATTTCCAAGATCATGCACAGAACACCAATGTTAATAAGAGCCTATGACTATGCAAGTTAATTATTGGTCTACCATTTAGTGCATAGTTTTGTTTATTTATGTTACTATTTCTGCTTTTCCTGTTACAAGCTAATAATTGTCATCAGCTGATTTCTTTTAGGTGTCACAGCAGCAAAAGGATTCTGAAAGAAGGACATTCTTTAAGTCATAGAGTCTGAATGAACCGGGGTAAATGACATGCAATATTGCAAGAAGCACAGCAACTTTTGTGGGACAGATATAATGAGATTATGAAACTTATCTTCCTTGGCACAATAATGATGTCGTACAAGATAAGAGATAAGAAAGCTAGGACAAGTAGAATTTTGAACAAGGTTGGAGGTCTGAAGAAGTCTTTTGAATATATGTCAGTGAAGAGGAAGAGATTCATGTGAAAGCGAGATGAAAGGACTTAACAGAAATATGCTTTGAAGCTATGTTTTGAATTCATTACAGGACTTGACAGACATGTCTCTGGAGTCTATAGCAAATATTGTGAAAGACAAAATGGATAAGAACTGGAGACAAAAATTATTGTCTAAAGGGATTATGCCAAAAGAGCTTCTGGTGTTCAGATATCAATGGCATATATGAGTTGCAAGGGAAAAACAGTCAAGGATGCCTGATAGGAGTAAAGGGGAAAATTGTGGGTGATGAGAAAGATCATCACAGGGGTAAAGGGAAAAATGCTGAAGTGAAGATATCCTAGAAAAACTGACTGTTGATGGTTCTCAAGTGAGCACAACCTTAGGCTTTGATCAAAGCTAACAAAAGGAAAAAATGTCTCTGAGACAAACTGAGTTCTTGATGTTAAACGGACAGGTTGTCATAGTAAAGAAAAGTGTAATTGTGGAACTGCTGAAATTTTCCACAGAAAATAAGTCTGTGTTAATAAGTCCAAATGTGTATCTAGCTACTGATATATTTCAGTTAGCTATATACTGTGGAGTTGGTTTATATCTTTAACTGGAATGTTGCCATGAACTATGAATTGCTAAGATGACAATTTATGCTTTGCTTTTATTTATTCCCTTAGCGCTTACAATGATTACTCTACATAAAGAACAATTTGGATGAAACATGAATAAAGTTCCTTAATATTATTACTTAAACCAGTACTAGTCATGCAGTTGTCAAAAATATTTCTGTGACATTGATGTTTTCTCACTATTAGCTTATTTCTCTCATCCAGCAATGGTAAAGAAAGAGACAGATTTGTTTTATCTGTCACAGAACGAGAAAAATGTAATAGGAGAAGAGCATGACCCCAAAATAACAGTTTTTCCAGTTTCCTTTTAATTTCCTTGAATTTTCTTCAAGTTTGCAGAACTCTAGTGTATTTAATATGAAGAAACTAACAAACAAGCCAATAAACAAACAAAATGACACAAAAACCTTAAGCCAGGGTACATCCTACTAACATTGAAAGGGCTTGAAAAAGAAGAATACAAAAATTTAAGGGAAATACATTGATCTTAATGGCAGTATAATGGCAGTATAACCAAAAACATTGGTTTCCTTAGTAGAAATTTGAAATATCAAAGGATTTATATCATCCTGACTTTGGTGTGTTATCCTTCCTTAAGCTGCACACAATATGGTCTGGAAAATCTAAGTAGTGGTGTTATTGCATTAACTTATCTAGTTTTGTTTATAAATTATGACAAAATCATTTGAGATTGACAATCTCCCTTCCTCTTTCCCACAAATTTTCCATAATCTGGAAAATTTTTCATGAAGTTATGGGGTTTCTTTTCTTCTTCTAGTGTAAAATTTGTTAAAAAAAAAAAAAAAAAAAAAAGTAAAAAGTTTTATTGTCACAAAATATATATGATTATGGAGAAAATCCATGATTGATTTTGATAATTTTTGATTGAAACAAACATTACATGAAATTTTCTGATCTTCTACTAAAGGACTAATGGACCTTTTTTTTCTTTTTTTTTTTTTTCCTTCCAGAATTAGGACAATTACTTCATAGGAGACACAGGAGTTTCAATGTTTTAAAAAAAAAAAAAAAAATTAGTAAGAAAATGTCTGGGGCATAATGCTGAATGATCTTCTGAAGTTTAGCAGGTCTACTAAGGAGAAGGAAGATTGAGGGAAATTTGAGGTTTGAACAGATCCTCCAAGGGATCTATCATTTGATTATTTTTAATCAAACAGCTAACCGTTTTGTAGTCACCTTTTCTTCATGAGCAAGAAGAGGTCAAGAGATCTATATTCTGCATTACTATCAGGAAGACCAAATGACTGCATATTCCCTTTTAAGAGATTTTGTGTCTAAAAAAAACCACCTACTTGTAGAAAGAGAATGTGACTTTACCTAATATCCCCTAACAGAGACTTGCTGCCCATGTGGTTAAGATCAGCAATGTGGTTGGAAGAGATGTGCAATGGGAACAGTGGATATGAAATGGGAGGGTATAATTGTCCAGTGAACTTTCAGCCCTTAATACTATATTACAGGGCATTTGCTGCTTGCTCTGCAAAATAAGATTGTCCTGTTCTACACAAGCAAAAAAAAAACAACACCAAACCCCCCCCATTTTTAGAGAATACTTGTGCACTTTTTAAAAGTTAATTCTACCATTTTCGTGCCTTAAAATGTCAGTGTGTGTCAGTACAAGCGGAATTTCTTACCTGCATCTTTAACATGTTTCTAAATAGTCTGCTAAAATCCATATTTAATTTCAAGTAAAAGACATGAAACTAGTTTGTTTGAGTACTTAATCAAGGAGACAAAGTGAATTCGTTTAACAAAAACAAATCAAAGCACTTTGGATTGATACGGTTGCCACTATAACAGGATGATTCTATTATTTTAAACACGCAGAAGTTGTTTTTTAAATCATTCTTGATTAACAGAACATTTATTTTCTGTTTCCTTTGAACTAAGAGCTTTTCTCCCTCCTTGCAGTTCACATATATATCTCAAACACCAGCTTGTCAACTGATGACTTTGAAGCTACAGTAGCTATGAATATTAAACTGCACTGGCAGAGAAATAGCTGTGATGTCAAAAAAGGAACTGGGAGGTTATAGGCTCTCAAGAAAGATTAGGACAAAGATTTCTAAAGACAAAGAATAAAAAGAACATGACAAGACAAAATCAAAAATCTTCAGTAAGCATTGTTTTGGCTTTGATTTACCTCTGTGAAGTGGATCTAAGTATGTCACCTGTACAAAATGGTACAAAACCAGTTGGATGTAAGCCAGAATGGCTTTTAAGATATAATCGCCCAAAACACATACATTTAACCTGATTTTAACAGTACTCATTTTCATTCCTCAAGCAGGTTAATATATTGCTTCTATCAGTTTGAAAGCTGTTGCAAAAAATTTTAGTGCTTTGCCTTATTTTAGACTTGTTCAATTGCCCCCAGAAGGGATGGTGACTTGGACAGCAATAGTTCAAAGTGAAGAGCTGTCATGAACCTCAGGAATGTTGTTAATGGAATTGACAGTGACTGGAAACGAGAAAAATAGAGGAATCAAGGATGGATAATTATTTCTTGGTTTAATTGAACTAATCCTGTGTTGTAAGTATACTAAATTGCTTCATCCACAGTTTATCAGAAGAGAAACTGCCCAGAGGATCTGTATCTCAAGAGAAATGTTTGCAACATAGTGTCACAGAGACTGATTAGTGTCTATCTCTTTCTGAAGGCTGTGCCTAATGTCACCATTTGACCTTAAGCTTGCATTTCAATTGAGACAATAATTTCTTAATATTTTTTTCCCTGGTCTTCCTCTCTTCCCATCTCTGCAGTCCTGCCTACTGCAGTCCAATTGCAGCACTAATTTAAATAATTTGCCACCTTTTGATAAGACCTCTCCAGGATATCAGGAAAATTAAAGCTGTCGAAACCAGACACAATTAAAATTTGTAAAATTAATGGGCTGCAAAATAGTAAAGTGTTTGCAGTAGGCAATCCAGATGATCAGGTCAACAGGAGATTAAAAGAATCATGATGAATGGTGACAGGTAAAGACCTCCAAGTTGAAAAGTGTTTTTATTCAGAAAATAAGTGTTACCATAATAGAGTTTAGTACAATAAATGCTCACACAGTTGCATTTTAAGACATTTTATTGCTATGAGTCTTGTAATGGTAAGGTCCATTACTTGCATGTGGTGACAGGAAATGTTATTAAATTATCATAATAGAAACATGGGCTATGGCTGTCTACCAAATCTACCAATAGCTATCCTGATGCACCATAAAGTAAAAATGCAATCAGTCTTTTATTTGAAATTTCATTAAAAGAAATAGCATGGCACCATTAGAAAAGCGCTAGAGAGCCTCTAATTCCTGTCAGATGCCCAGCTATCCTGCTATACAGCAACTAAAAAAATAGTTACCACTGAAGAAAAACTATGAAAGAACATCAGTCTCCATCCCCAAAAGAGACAGGTGTGGTAGTAAGCAGTACTTTTGATGTACTTGTTAAACAAGGAAAAGTAATTGATCTTAAGAGGAAATATGCCATATGCCTCTTCTGCATAAAGGGTTGACCTCTGAGGTCTGTTAGTTACTACTCATTACTACATTTAGAATGCAAATTTTAAAAACGTATCCTACTTTATCTTCTTTTGCACTAGATATTTGAGAAAGTAGAAAAAAGCAATCTGCAAATAGCCCATTATAAATTTTAAATTAATTTACTCAGATTTTGTTCATCCTATTTTTTTGAATTTTCTTTTTCCAAGTCCTAGGTAAAATAAGTTTACCATCTGGCCTCCCTTCAGAAATAGGAACTTCCTAAATATCAGCAAAAGCAACATTTGATGTACTAAGTGACAAAGAATAATACTACATGAAAAATTCCTCTAAGACTCATGTTCAGTAAGAAAACAAATTGTTCTGTCTTGTCTGACTTTTTTTAAGCAAATTAAACCCTTCCAGCTCAGCAATCTCAAACTGCTTCACCTCACTGAGGTGATCTCTTAAACAATATCCACAACAAAATAATTTCTGATAGAAAGGGAGCAGAGTCATTCATATTTAGAACTTTATGGCAAGCCTTTTCAAGGGTACATCAATACTGATTTCAGGTCTTCTTGCTCCTTTTTCTATTCCTGTTCCCTCATCATACAGAGATGAAAAATGACACTGATACACTTGACAGACATTACTGCGAAAGAGTCAGGATCTGCATCATGCTAAGGAACAAATACGGAATGTATTATAAACATAGAAAACAAAATATTTGAGCCAGTTCAGAGTCACCTTTGAAAAGGAAACCAAACTGGTGGTATAATTTTCTAGCTCTGAGCCTCTTATTAAACAATTTGTTTGGCTATTACTTGCTTTAGAATTCCAGTGGGTGTCACCTTCAAAACGAAAGCTGATCAGCCTATTGAAAGCTTATCATACTGATGTGCCTATGTTGTTCAGAAATAATTTCTAAGGACATATGTGTAGCTAGCCTTTGGGGCTCTAAAAGCCCAGAGGCCTGGTCTTCCCAAATCTGCAAGATTAAATGGAATGTTCATAGTTGTTCAGCTTTTCTCAGGTCTGGTAGACACTGCAGTTTCAAAATTCTATATAGTTCTCAAATTCTTTGCCTCATATTACAACAGCTTTCCCCTACCATGTAAGAGTTTTGACCTTTCTCAATTAAAGTCCCCTGCTCAGTTAAATTGCAGATAAATTTATATCACTCTGGACTATAGATTTCATGATCTGAAACTGAATAAGTGTGTGAAATGAGAACATTAATGAGACATTTATATGTATTTCCACATCCTATACACCCGCAAAAAATCCAAACCAAACCAAAAATAAACCAAACAGAAAACTCTATTGTTGTCTCTATTTTATTAAAAAAAAAAAAAGGAAAAAATAAATTTCCTTTTATACGCTACTCTGATCTGAACTTTTCTCTCTAACTCTCAAACTATCACATTGCCACCTGTGATTAGATCCAAAGTAATCACTACTATGCCCAGAAAAAATATGTTTTCTCTTTTGAGCACTTATAATTGTGTTAACTACGTGATATTTAACATAGCAATGAACCACTTAAAAAAAAAAAAAAAAAAAAAAAAAGAGAGTTTGGTTGG
>JAWWEW010000001.1:64374560-64398420 GCA_035583185.1 Anabacerthia variegaticeps
CCTTACTTCTAAAGCTATAAAGATCCATAAAATACACACCAAAAATACATAAAAATACACCAAATCCTTAGGCATCACTTCCATAGTGTGCAGTTCTTCATGCATGGCCTGTTGCAAAGTGGGTCCCTTCAGGGTCACAAGCTCTCTCAGGAAACCTGCTCCATTGTGGGCTCCTCTCTCCATGGGCCTGCAGGTTCCTACCAGCCTGCTCCCTCATGGGTTTCCCGTGAGTTTGTAGCCCTCTTTTGGGCATCCACCTACTCCAGCATGGGTCTCATCCAAGAGCTGCAGGTGAATCTCTGAATCCCTGTGGTTATCCATGGGCTGCAAGAGGACAGCCTGCTTCACCATGGTCTTCACCACAGACTGCAGGGGAATCATTGCTCTGATGCCTGGAGCACCTCCTTCCCCTCCTTCTTCACTGACCTTGGCATCTGCATAGTTGTTCCTCTTACATATTCTCATTTTGCTCTTCCCTGGCTGCAATTATATCTGCACAATAACTTTATATTTCCTTCTTAAAGATGTCATTATAGAGGCATTTACTATAGTTTCCGATTGGCTTGGCTTTGGACAGTAGCAGATCCATCTTAGAGTCAATTGTCATTTGCTCTGCTGGACATAAGAGAAGCTTCTAGCAGCTTCTCACAGAAACTGCCTATGTAGCCCCCATGCCTATCAAAACCTGGCCACGCAAAACCAATACACCTACACTGGAGAACTTTGTGGAGGACTGTCTTCTGTAGAAGGGACCACACTCTGGAACAGAGGAAGAGTACAGAGTCTTCCCCTTAGGGAGGAAGTAGTGGCAGAGACAATGTGTGATGAACTGACCACAGTTCCCATGGTCCTTGTGTACCACTGGAGAGAAGAGTGAATTTGGTAGTGAAGTTGAGCTCATGGAGAAAGGAAGGATGGGGCAAAGGTGTTTTAGTTCTCATTATCCTACTCTGATTTGATTATCAATAAGTTCAATTAATTTCCCCAAGCCAAGTCTTTTTTCTCTGTGACAGTTATTGCCCAGTGATCTTAACCCAAGCCTTTTGTTCCATTTTCTCTCCCTTGTCCAGCTGTGATGGGGAGAGATGGAGCAGCTTCGGTGGGCACCTTGTGTCCTCCCAGGGTCAAACCAGCACAATACACAGGCAAGGCAGCTTTCAGGATCTGGCCAGTATAAAATCACTGAATCATTTAGGTTGGAAGAGACCTTTAAGATCTTCATGTTTAACCGTTAACCCACTGTGGCCAAGTGTACCACTAAACCATGTCCCTAGGTGCCATATCTATATTTCTTTTAAGTACCTCCAGGGATGGTGACTCCATCAATGCCCTGGGCAGCCTGTTCCAGTGCTTGACAGCCCTTTTAACATTCAGTGTAATCTTCTGCTGGTGCAAGCTGGGGTCATTTCCATACATGCACAGACAGAAAATAGGCAAAACACCACCATCAGAAATTGACCTCTTTTTTGGAAGTTCTGATAGATGAAAAATTATAGGAATACAGTGTCAAAATGGTCGCAAGTATTTTAAGGTAAGTATATAATTTTTGTATAACAGAAACCACATGACTACACTGAATACAGCTAAGTGAAGTTTCAGCCCCAGAATTCTTTTGGTCTCCTTTAGCTTTATTAGGGTATTCTTTTTTCCTACATGATTTCAGAATGCATAAGACAATCTTAAGAAGTTAGGGATGTTTTGTTTTGATGTGGCATCTACAGCCAACTAGCCAGCAGTTAAATTTGGAAACTTGTATGAAAACTTTATGAGATGGTGTGCCATGAATACTTTACCTTCCAATTACACAAGCATGGCTACACCTCTGTGCATCTGTGCTGCCTAAAGCACTACTTCTCAGGCTTTTGAAATCACAGGCCATTTTAAGTTATCACACTTTGTTTCACACTATCACACATCTTTATCATCCTACTTTTAAATACATGTTGTTTAATGTGGATTTATAACTGGGTTGTATTAACTATGAAAAGCGACCACAAATCACAGTATGAGAAATAGTGGTGTAGGGATTTATTATATAGCACTAAAAAAGATAAAATAAGTAACAGAAGAAATACAACTTGAAACAAAGGAGGGCATATAGTCAAGTCAAAAAGAGAAGTAACACTAGTAAGAATAGTAAGAATAAAAATATGTAGATGCAACAGACGTTTTGGAAAGTTGTATGTACTCCTCATGTTTTAAAACTGATCAACCCATGCAGTTACAAAAAAAATGGCAGTCTCAAATTCTCACCAGATAATTATATCACTTCTTTCATTCCTGTCACTTTATTACATACAATGCAATAGTACTAGCTAGTGCTCATTATTTGTGAAATAACACTAACATTGATGAGGTATAGCATCTTATACTACAGAAGCATCAATTTTGAGATACTTTCTTTAATATAATTTAATATAACTCCAAAGCAAATAGTGTCAGAAGGTAGAGAAAAATGAAATATTTATATTATATAAGTATATATGCATATTTTGCAGCTACTTCTACAAATAAGGTTAGTTATATTTCCGTATATTAACAGCAATTTTGTTTCTAAGAATAAAAAGACAACTGGTAGAGTTACTTCTACAATGTATTTTTATATTTGAATATATTGCTATTAGTTTTACAGAACTGCTTTACTGTAATGGCAATCTTTTTTTTGCTTTTCTTCTGCACACCACCACCATGAAATTGTCGTTTTTATCCCAAGCAGAACAAAAAACCCCAAAACTAGTATGTCAATAATCATGGATTTTTAAGCTCCCAAATGAAGTATGAATGATGACTAGTAGATAAGAAGAACAAAAGATTCACCCTCCCCATATTTCTCAAATTTCTATTTCAAATTTCTTCTGAAGAGTGATTTTTTGTACAACTGAATTTAAACATATAAACCAGCATAATCGAAAGCTGGTTTCTCAGAGACAGGGAGAAAAGTATGTCTTTCATGTTCCATTAGGGAAAGGATGCAGTCTTTTGCTCACATAATTCCTTTCAGGAAGAGGAGGCATGTCTGAACACACAAAAACACATACAAAGGAAGAAGGGAAGGGATGTGGACACATTTTGCTGTACCCTTGCCAACCAAGTCACTTTTTATTTCAGCACCTATATACAAATGTTGGTGTCCTAGCACTCACACTGTGGTTTGTGCATTTAAAAACCAGAAAGCTACTCCCCGCTCTTCCAAAACCTGTAGCACCTGGGAGAACTCATTTCAGTCATCAAGATTGTGACATATCTGGAGAACGTGCCATTTGCAATTGCTGGAATATCATTTACTCTGAGTGTACTTACTTCAAACATCAGAAACCAAAAGCTTATTTCCTATGCTCTTGCTACTCACTGCTCTATGAAGTCATGAAACCCCAAATGCTGTAGAATTATTTTCAATGTCAATTTCTTTATCACATTTTCCAGCCTATCTATTTTTTAGCATCTGATAAGTCTCTCTGGGATCTAGTTACACCTCTGATAAAGAGCTGTTTGACAATTGCATTCTTGACACAAGCTTTCTGACACACATTTTATCTATATCACAAAAAGGGCTAAAACATATTTACAAGTATTGGTGTTCCCAGTATCATATTCAAACACACACACAAAGTAAATGCACTTATGAACTCATATACATACAATAATAAAATGTGATTTCCATGGGGAAATGCAAAACTTATTGTTAAAATGTCTGTCATCCATGCAAGAGAAACAGAAATGAGCTGGGCATTAAATTTGCATACAGCCCCAAGCACAGAGGTTCCTGCATGTGTAGTGTTTTACTGGTCTTGAAGATGGGCATATCTGGCAGGGAGAGTCTGTCAGGATTAGCTCAGAAAAAACACCCACAAGGAGATAATTTGAAGACATACTGAGAATTTGCCTCAGTATGTGAAAATAAACATTAAACCCACTGCAAACCATGCACACCAAGTTACTACAAACATCATGTCACACACCAGGGGATAATCTATTTTAGCTAATTAACAACCACATGAAACACTGACAAGTGGTTGGCACTTAGGATTGATTTAGGTCTTGCATAGCTTAGACTTGGAAAGAGAAGGTCTTTTTAAACATTCAGACAGATAAGAAAGAAAACAAGAAAGGTAAAATCAAAGTAGTTGTGGTAAAAGCAGTTTCAGATTCACTTGATGGATTAGTTTTCTAGTGAATAACAAGGTAGCATAAAGATGCTATTCTTTTTTTATAAAAAATAACCAAAAGGTACAGTCCCTTTTGCGATTTTAAATCTGCTTTTGACGAAGTCTAAATTAATAGCCTCTGCTTCAAGTTACAAACAAGATTTATTTTACTCAGTAGGTAAACCTGTGTAAATAGAGCATGTCTCCTACCAACAACTCTGGCTGAGGAGGTAGAAGTTATCGTGACTTAAAAATACTGGTAGAAACCAGATGGGCATTACAGTGCATGTGATTTTTGTTTTAAAAAATTACATAATCAGTATGTGAAAACAACTTGGCCTGAAACCACCTAGCATAAGACAACAAAATCCCTCTCTTCTTTATTTTCTTCTCTTTTTCCACAACCCAATTTTCTTTTCCATTCAATCTTTCTTATTATGAGAGAAAGCATGATGCCATTTCATAACTTCTGATTTCTTAACACTCACTCAAACACAAAGAAAATAACTCGTTGTATGAAAAATAGGACATTAGAGCACATCTCCAAATGTTCACAAATACACCTCTTATGAAAAATGTTTACTACTCTTAAATATTAATTGAAATTATTCCAGAGATCTCATGTATTTCTAGACTGTGTACTTGAGTCCAGTTATTTCATGAACAGTTCACAGATACTACTGAAGAGTAATAAAAGACATATAATTGGGGAAAAAAAACACAACTGAAGATGGCTCACACATCCACAAAAGGTTTAAGCAAGACTGCAAAGCAAGGAAATTGAGGAGGGGTCACAGAAGTATCCAAGGAAAACTGTGGTATCTGAATCACTTCTGGGGTGTGTCCAGCTAGTGCTGACTTGTGCACTTTGCATTGCTCAAAAAAGAATGGCTACAGAGGCATGGCTAGAATCTGAACCAGTGAAAGCCATGTCTTCAGGCATCTCCATTTTGTTTAGTAACATTGCACACAGGATCTGACACTCAGTCTGTTATCTTTCCAACAGCATGGATAGGGAGGCTGGGGTTGACTTCAGGAATGAGACCTCAGCAAATGTCAAAGTATCATGTGTACTTGTGGTAAAAGCAGAGAGCAATAAGACTACCTACTGAATGAGAGTGTGAAACAAATATAAATACTGCCAGCCCTCCTTAAATAAAAATGATGTCTTCCAACATAGACATGCAACTCTGAAACAGAAAACTAATCTCTACATCCCAAGTGTCAAATTTCAGAGTTTAGTATGATGAAACACTGAAATATACAACCAGAGTTTGTAACTTTTGGAAAGTACTGAATGAATTATAAGGTCTTTATCACAGTTAACCAACAAGAGTTATGAGGTTCTGTCCTTAAGTGCCAGTCATCACCTTGGGTGCGGGCCCTTAGCTGTGCAAATTCTGTTTTGGAAACAGGATGATTTCCAGATGATCATGAAGAACCAGCATCCAGCTAAAACCCACCTGAGGTAAGATGAGGGAATCTGTGTTTGTGTGACACCTTAGCAATGTGTATTTCCTACTGCATTGGCTGTGTTGTCCAAAACTGTTATCAGAGCAAGTGGACATCTTTTCTGACAGATAGATGACTGTCATTTTCTATTTGCTAAGTGCCTTCAATGGTCTAACAGCAAACAGTGTGAAACTGCATCCACTAAGCTTTGGTCCAGCAAATTCAGTTCATCAGAATTTGAGACAGACTTGATTGTCCAAGATCAGGCAGAGACAAAACTTTGACCGCCTGTTCTCAGATTTGGATCATTACTAGGCAGCTACTTGGTTTTGCCATTAACGTCTTTCACTTCCTGTCCCTTATATAATTTCTAACAAATATTGGCATTTTCTCTTTTCAGAAAAGCTGACATATTCATTCATCATAAACAGTCTGAGAAAAAAAAAAAAGGGCAACAGAATGGATGCTTTGCCATTTGGGTCACTACTGCTAACAATGTGGAGACAGAAGGAGATTCTATGGCGAGTAACCAGGATGAAGGAGAACAGTTAGTACTCATCCCAGTAGGAGAATAGAATAAACTAAACTAAACTAAACTTTTTAGTGGAAGACCATTTGATCTTCCCAGTAAAAGAGGATGTTTCACATTATATATAAAGGGAAGGAAGGTTTAAAATTATAAAGATCAATTTTGGAAAGGCTCCTTCTGCTAACAAGTCTACTGACACATTCCGCCGGGAAAGAAGGGATGGTCCACACCGGATCAGCATTAAAACAGGAATGGACCTTTATTTGAGGGGCATGTGGGACTTATACAGGGTCGGGATGGAGGGAGAGAACTGGGGAGGACATAAGGACGGAGTTAAGGCGGAGCGCGACACAAAAAGGAAAAAAGGGGAGAAACCGCGACATAAAGGCGAAAACTGGGGAGCAGCTAGCCTTATAAGGTGTCGATGCACTGCACCACCGGCCAGCCAATAAGAAACTGGAGATTCAACTACCAATGAGAGCAATTGAACAATGCAAAGGTAATAATAACTATTCTAATACAACGATTCTATATCTATACTGAAAGAACTTTTAAACAGTAGTTTGGGGTCCGCTTTGCACCTGTCGAGTCCAAAGCCGATAAAATCGTTCCTTTATCACAGATTTCTTAGGTCCTGAAGTTTTTCCAGTGTTTTGATCTTTCCACTCAGCAAAGTCCTTTGCTGGTTACCCCACACTCTACCATTAATCATGATTACCCTTAAGTTACCTAAAGAATGCAGTTATTTCTGCATCTATGGGGAGATGTTTTATTTGCAAAAAATGAAAGACTTGGGTATCAAGGTCACTGACTGATGCCAGAAATTAACACACTTCAGAGTAAAATTATTCTGCTTTATTCTGTGAGGTGAACAAACTCTAACACTGTAGTACTGTTGACTGGCTTTCTTTTGAAGACTTCAGATTAGTTAAAAGTTTATTAAGTATCCAGTGAAAGATTTTAAAAGGAGGAACACAAAATTTATTATTTAAATTCACTCAAAAAAGAAAAAAAAAAAGATAATTTTAAGATGTCTTTTGTGAGATTACATCTTGGCACCCTCAAGACAGATGATAATTTTTGCACAAACACCATGGATCAAGGAAAAATTGGATAGCAGTGGTATACAAAAAGGCTTTCACATATCAATTTGTCACAGACCTGTAAGATCTGTAATATTTCCAAATCAACCTGTTTGCTGTTTTTCCTACAGTTGAATATTTTGCAGCAGGGGTTCTTGGATAACAGACTTCTTAAAACAGATGGGTTAATAAAAAAGGTCTGGTGAACTTCCTTTTATGAAGGCAAAATTAACTGGATAAGGTCCAGTTATTTCAGAGAGCAAAAAGCCAAAAACAGAGCTGTATTTACATCCCACTATAAAACAACCACACCAAGATCAAATATTTCAGATCACAAAGAACTGGCTGTAAAAAGCCTCTCCAGTTCTTTTCTCTTCGATCTTTATTTCACCAAAGTAAAACTTCAGACAATAGCATCCCAACAGTAGGAAATCGAAATCCCTTTCTTATCTTGGACAATAAACATAAATGACAAAAATACATGTGGTAGTAGAAACCCAGCCACAGCCTTTCTGATGTCAGGAATCCAGAAAGCAGAGACTTCTGGAACCTGTTAGAACCTGTCTAAATGAATTAAAGTGTCATTGCTAAAATATCTCATTATTTCTTCCCTGAAAGAATGACGTCATGGTCAATCTGTCCCAGCAAACTAGTCTTATCAATAAAATACCTAAAACTCAATAAAAAAAGAGTGTAAGCAAGTGAAGAATCCAACACAGGCAAAATTTTGATGTAAAAGTGGTTGTATGAGAGCAGAATTCCACTGTGGGCTTTTCACATCATACAACAAAGTACTTGAATAATGTTTTTCCATGTCAGATTTCAAAATGAAAAACACATTAAAAGTAGGGCTACAATACTTCATGAAAACTCATGATTCCATTGCCGTTTTTTCCTTTGAAAATTTAATGCTGTGTCTTGACAGTGACAAATCACATGTTCTTTGTTCAGTGGACCTTTCTGATAATCTTCCCCAAGAAAAGGAGTACTTCAGGTAAACACATTCACATGTACTGAGTCTGCCCTTTTCTGAAAAAGAGTTTGATCTAATTGCTAGAATGTCATCATAGAACATAACATCTTAAAATAGGTTACCAGGTAAATTTTAAATTAGTTCAAACAGAGAAAATGGCTGTTTTTCCTAAGATGCTATTCCTAGGATATTGAAATCTGTAAAATGAAAGTTTTGCACTGCTGCCATATCACATGCCCAGTGACAGTTGTGTAGTATTTATCTTCTGAATAACACTTAAAAACCAATCCGTACACTTAAAAAAAAAAAAAAAAAAAAAAAAGAGACTTTGCTTGGATCATAAAACTTTAGCTAAATATACTAAAAGAAGAAAAATAAAGTATTTGATAAATTTAATTGAATAATAAAGACAACAAGTAGCCTTGATTCTAGTTACAGAAGCAATCTTCAATATTTACAAAAAAAAGAGAATTTAACTTGCTTATTTAGCAAATAAGCTTGTTGTCTATGATTCATTTATCTTTTCTGACTGGAGATGCACTTTGGCAGAGTAGTCTCCTTAGGGCTACACAGTAAAACAACATATTTTCCTTAAATAGAGGAATTACTTTCCAGTCAGACATCAATTGCTCAGAGCTGCTGTGGATACATATTTGGAAATACTTTTAGATCTAATCTATCTTTGTATAATAAAGTTCAGGCTGTCTTTATATTATAAATTTTTATATATATATATATATACACATATATACACCTATCTCTGTCTCTATATACTGAAATACCATTTATACTGTCCTTGGAGAACAATTGGTGGGTGAAGAATTATAAAATGTTTAAGGGTTTTCTGAGCTCCCAGAGTCTGGAATGGTGACTCTGCAGTACAGAGCTTGGGTACACTTGAATCTTGAAATTTAGGTTTGAGGGCTTCCCCTCACAGATCTAAGGGTCCTGGATGGATTAAACTTTCCAAGGGATTTAAAGCTTATGTTCACGTAAGTCCTGGAACAACTAACTAGTCTAAGGCTGTGACTACTGCACCATCCCCCCTGTAATAATTGACTCTGTGGTCTGTCCCAGAGTTGTAGGCTTACCCTAATGTTTCCTTCTAAGGTACCTGTCTTTGCAGTAAATAATTCAGAATTCCTGAGTTTTTCACTGTTTTAGAGATCTTACCTCCATATTACAGAAGCTAGGATTCCTGGATATTGTGGTCTGGTGGGGCTGCATTATTGTACTGCAAAAAATCCAAGTCACTAAAATACTGTATAAGCTGAATTACTTCAGGAAAGAAAAAAAAAAAAAAAGAAAAGAAACCAAACCAAACCACAAAACCTTTGTTTGTAATAAAGTGGTATATTATTGTGGGTGCACAGTCGCAGCATATTATAGTTTAATTGCTTCAATGAAAATTTGCTAACCATCTTTACTCTGAATTTGTCAACTAATGCAATCCAAATTAAAGAAACCTGCGTTTTTGAGAAACTATTAGTGCTTCCTGTCAAAAACTAAGTAGCAAATACAGGCATAAAACCCTACAAGTTAAAATGAAAAATTGCCTTTGCAACAATGAAAAAACCTGTTTTAATTAGTCTAAATTTCCCTATTTTATATGAAAAGTATATGAAAATTGCATACTTACTGGAAACATTTCCATCAATATTAGTGTTATATAAGAACCGAAGACAACCTGTAACAGTGGAAATATATTACAAAAAAAAACAATAAGCAAAGAAAGTGTTACTCAACTACCATACATAAGAAGTTTCAAAAATACACTGCAAAATATGTTAAATTTATTAAAATCTCATTTTTTAGTGAAAAAAAAAATCTTTTCAACTTTCTTATGTTTACGGGAAGCGAAAATTTAGGATTGCAAGAAAGCTTAGTATCTTAACATTTCTGGATTTACACTACCTGATAAGAAAGGTATAGTATGATTTGCCAAATTTACTAACTTGACTTTGCAGAACCTCCCCTCTACCCTCTCAACCTAGTCACACTCTGAAATTGAAACAAGGGTAGGGCTCAAAGGAGGATCACTCTTCACTGGTCAAACTAAGTATCTTACTTTATAGAATCATAGAATAATTTAGGCTGGAAAAGACCTCTGAGGTCATTGAGTCCAACCATTAACCTAACAGTGAAAATTTCCCCACTAAACCTGTCTCTATGTGCCACATCTACATGTCTTTGAAATACTTCCAGGGATGGGGATTCAACCCCTTCCTTGGACAACCTGTTACAGTAAATTTCCATGAAGAAATTTTTCCTAATATACAATCTAAATCTCTGCTAGAACAACTTGAGGCCATTTCCTCTTGTCCTACTGCTTATTACTTGCAAGAAGAGATCGACTCCCACTTTGCTACATATGCCAGGCTGGTAGCTATCAAGAGCAATAAGGTCTCCCTCCAGACTCCTTTTTTCCAGGCTGAACAACCCCAGTTCCCTCAGCTGCTCCTCATAAGAATCATACTCCAGATCCTTCACAAGCTTCTTTGCCCTTCATGTTGTTAATGTTTAGAAAATTTAATTTTCATAGAATATTACTAACCATAATGTTTTTAACCATGACTTCAATTACCAAAATTAAGTGAATATCTATATAACAGATACTAAGGGGTCATAAAATACATTGTTCTCAGTAATTACTAACAATGCCTGAATCGTTTGGTTTTTGGTGGTGTTGTGTTGGTTTTTTTGTTTGTTTGTTTTAGTTTTTTTTTTTAATTCATTTTCTTCATATTATGAAAGAGAATGTCATAATACTATAAAATTCTGTCAATAATAAATTAAAATAACTACACACAGTTAATACAAACCATCTGTGTCAAACTTATTAAGCATCAGTAATGGCTATATTTTAAAATAACACATGAAGTTGTAAGAAATTACATTTCTTAAATAATTTTCGAGGGGCCAAAGTAATTGTCACACCGCATACTAGAAGGCAATGAAATGTTATTTGACAACTTTGCAGTGACATCAGTTATTGGAAGTCAGTATTCTACTGTCATTGAGTATGAGCATAACATGGACTTTAATAAAGAGATCATAACAGGCTCTTCGTGAAAAGAAGCAGGCATATTCATACTGAGCAGAATCACATGATGGAATTTGCATCCATTAAAAAGGGTCAAATAATTGGGTTATAGCTGAAATCCTTATGTTTGAGATACAGAACTCAAGGCATCCTGCATGAGTCCTCCTGGGCAAGCTAGCCATGGAGATACACTATTGAAATGTATAGAAATCACACTTATGTTTTTTGTGTCTCCATTTTCAGCTTTGACAATAATTCATATTACTGTCAGCTTCTTAGTGAAACACATTTTCCTCTTTTCAGAGCCACATTGATCACTGAATATGCATCTGAATCAGAGCAGACATTACTGATAGTAGCAAAGCTGGTTTCAAAATAAGACTTAACTAGAAATTCCTTTCTTCTTTTCTTTCACATGTTCATTGGTGTGACTGGAAACAAACACAGTATTTTAATAGCTGATACACTTCTGATTTAAATAATAATGTCAGAGTAAGTGATGTATTAGTTTTCACCACCATCTTGTGTGCATCCTGTTTCAGGTTAGCATTTTGTTTGGTTTTTTGACCTCCACTGCAAGACTTTTCTATAAGTGTTGGTGCCTTGCTTTTTTCTCATTTGTGTTGCAGTTTGTTTAGAACTCAGACATACACAAGTAGGTCATATTATTCCCTCCAACATTCACCACTTTGCTTTCAATGAATATTATTTCATACAGAATTATGCTGCCTATTCACCAAAGCCCTTTTGAAGTTCTTCGCAATATCCTTGAGACCTGATTAACCCAAATATGCTTAGCTGTTGTTGTTGCTAATTAAACCATCTCATTCCTCACCTTTGCCAAGTTACTAGGAAGAATATTCAACAATGCAAACATCCTACGTGATAAGTTTGCACTTACCGCTTTCATATACTTGAAAATAATAATTTGTATTCAGTTAGCTTGCTTTCTTATGCAAGAGAAGGGATGTCTGCTCTGAATACGTTTCAGTGGTATCAGAATTTTATCTTTTATATTCTATCTCACTTCATACAGCTGAGAAATATAATCTATTTCAGCGTTGACAGAAATAAAGAAAGACATGAACAGAAGGGTAGATGATGCCCGATGAAAAGTTATCAGTTTTTATAAGACAAATTAAAAAAAAAAAAAATAGATATGTTAAGATCACCCTGATAACAGTGAACACAAGACACAGAAATCTTTAAAAGTTATATCCCTACAGGAAAAAAAAAACACAAAAACAAAAAAAACCCAAAACAAAACAAAAAAAAACCTGGATAAGCAGGGATGATATAAGAGGGAGGTGTATTTTAACATTGCAAATGATAGTTGATTCCTGTGAAGAAGAGCCAGGCACCCCTCCCTGCAACCAAGATATTATGATACATTAGTAAATGTATTATCTATGTATAATATTCATACAATAAAGATTTTAGGTCTGATGTCCTATGAACCTTGACTGAAGAGTATTTTTAAATGAAACTTTTGTGTATTTCAAATGCACATATGAGCAGTTCAAAATGACATATTTTTATATATATATGTGTAAACAAAAACCTGTATGACCACAGATTCAAACTTAGTTACCTGTCGGCTTCAATTTAACTTTAGGGCTAACTAGTTTTTAAAATAGAGTTAAAAGATTATAAATCACCTTCCAGTTTATTTTTGGCTTTTGGCACATCCCTGCTGCTGTATTCCACTTTCCATTACTTTTTTCTGACAAACTATAGGTCATATTAGACAGTCTTTTGGCTTATGGTATGTCCAACAACAATTAGGCTTTTGCAATGTGAACAGAGATGTTCAACAGAAATAGGGTAAAAATGAACATTAAGATATATGCACAGCAGAAGAAACATATTCTGTAGGTCAAATCTTAAATAAAACAGCATAAAGAAGTGCCTGTCTAAAGAGGCTTTTGCTCTGGGTTTTTGTGTGTATTTATTTGTTCAGGGGCTTTGTTTGGTTGGTTTGGTTTTGGTTGGTTGGTTGTTTTTTGTTTGGTTGTTTGTTTTTTGGGTTTTTTTGTTGGTTTCTTTTTTTTTTTTTTTTGTGGGATTCACTTGATTTTAGAAAATTAATATTGTTACCTGAAAAGAGTCTAGAGAATCAGGATTATAATTAGCGATCACAGTTATTTGGTCAGATACAGTCACCTAAATCACAGATGCCCACATCAGGACAGATGCAGCACACATTTTTATTCTTCAGTTTAATAAGGTCACTATGTCCACTTTCAGACTTCATCTCTCTTGACCTTATCTTACAAATTTCTGCATTGAGCTCTCTTCTCACCCTCACCTCTGCTTGAACATTATCATTCCACTGCATTAGGATTTAAACCCCATTTAGATACAAAATATGATGGTTTTTAGCAAGCATTGGGGCTAGATGGTTAAATATGAAGGGTCTACTTTCTATCAAAGACCATAATACTCCTACCTATAATTTCTACTAAACTGAGCTGAATGAAAAATTCACTCTGTTTTGCTGGAACATTCTGGCTTGTTAACCTGCAAAGTTTCCACCTGAAAAGAATTTGATTTGATGACCTTTTACATTATCTCAGTTAAATTTTCATATGAGTCAACAGATTTCTTATTTTTATGTTAAGTATAACATGTATCTATATGTCTATATATACAGTCATAAAACCTGCCCTGGATTGCAATGCACAGGGACTCTATTGTGGAACAGCTACTGTCTTTTTTAGAAGTATTAGCTTTTTTCTTTTATTTTCTTTTTTTTTTTTCCTATAAGATTTAATACATTTGTGCATGAAAGGTCAAATGTTTTATTTTTAATACCAAAAGCTGCTTTTGGTTGGCTGATTTCTGACAGTCAGCCCTGCCTAGTTTTAAATCTTCAATAGGGATATGTCATGATTTAGAAATGCTACTCCCCAATTTAGTTCTCCCACTGACCCTCTCCAAACTACGCTGCCACTCTCTCGTTTCCCCTCCTTCCATGAGTGGCTGGAGTGGAGAACTGGAGGCACAAAAGGCAAAGATCACAGGCTAAGAACAATTTACTGAAAACAGTAATGACATAAGAAAATGAACAGTAACAGTAATAATATTAATGACACAAGAGTACAAAAGAGAGAGTATTCACATGCAAACATGCTCACAAAGCCAGACCAGACACGACTCTAGCCATATCACCTTGCCACTCCCTTTGGCCTGGGACCGGTGCCATGCTACCCCAACTAGAAGGATCCCCTGCTTCCCAGGAAACAGTCTCTTTCCTGTGCCCCCAGAAGTGAAGTGAGGTGGTACAGAATAACCTCGGAGTCCTAGACACATACTCTGCCAGCTCCTTCAAAAATTAATCATGCCCTGGCTGGAACCAGGACAAAATAATGTATTTATGATGGTCTAAGTGGTACAATGCATTATTATTTTCTAATTACCCAATGTCTCAGTTCAGTTGCCCAAAGCTGTCAGTTAGTTTTTTGACATTCTTTAGAATACATCCATTCTAAATTGTACTCAGGACATGTTACTCTGGCACACTCCTTAAACACCTTAATATACTCTACTTATGCCTCATCATTTTCATAATCTGTCAAACCACTTCCACACCACTGACAAATTAAAAATGTTAGCCAAATCTGCATTTACTCTATTATCTCCTTTCTTACTGTATTGTAAAAGAATTTATTTGTTACAACAATGTTATGTATTGGATTGAGGTCAGGAAAAATGTTTTTGCCCTACACTCTTAAAAAAAATAAAAATGTTTCCAGCTCTCTCCAGGTGATACTGTAAAATCTTGGGCTTCTGTGCACATTTTTTTTTTAACAGAGAAAAAATTACTATCCATAGCACAGTACTAATACTGTAATAACCAGTGTGACATAGGGCCATGTTTTATGCAAGAATTAACGAGCCCTAACTACTACTATTATTTTATTCTGTAAAGAAGACAGCATTAAAGTACCAAACTAAACAAGAAAAAGAATTAGAAGAAAAAATTCCAACGTGAGATAACTGAATTCATACTAAATAAAAATGTCTTAGCACATTCAACTGAGATGTACTAGTAACTGCACAAGGAATGGCAATCATATTAATGCTTCATGTACTAAAGTGGGTATTAGTTGATTCTTGCAAGCTCATAAGGAGTATCATCCCAATTTCAGGTCTCAGAATGTTGGGAAAGACTTCTGCCACAGCCCATGGAAGACAGAGAGGGAAGATCATCCAGACTACACATCGCGGAAAAGGAAACTCCTGGAGACAAGACCACCACTGTGACAACTTCAAAAGGACCAGAGACTTTATAATTCAACATTACCTGTGTCTTTTATGTGCAAGTTTTCCCTATTTAGATTGTAACCCTTAGAACCCCCTGCACACATGTGAAAAGAATCTTCCTTTTTTCTGGGGTATCCAGCCCCGCCCTCCTCCCGACCTTATTGGATGTATCACCTGTCATTCCCTATTCCTGCGTTCCCACTGGGTTTTGGTCCTTCTGCTCCCTTACTGGCTCCTGTGCCCCCCAAACCATACCACTCCCCCTGAACCCTTACCCAATCACATCCTACCTCCCAAACCCCACCCCCAAAGGGCTT
This sequence comes from Anabacerthia variegaticeps, assembly GCA_035583185.1. Taxonomy (NCBI): domain Eukaryota; kingdom Metazoa; phylum Chordata; class Aves; order Passeriformes; family Furnariidae; genus Anabacerthia; species Anabacerthia variegaticeps. The sequence goes on from JAWWEW010000001.1 coordinate 64,390,368, forward strand.
AAATACCCTCAAGTCAAGTAATTAAAGGCTTTTTTACGACCTCCCTATACCGAGGTACTGTGTCTCTTTACTCCTGACCACATGGGGATGTTGCAATCTCCTCCAGACCCCAGGAGGCCTGGGGAAGTAGAGAAGCTGGCTCCCCCTCACAGCTGTTATCAAAAATGTTTAAAAGGTTCTTAAATAAAAATTATCTACTTCAGAGTAACACTGTGACAGTCTAAGGATGAAATAAAACTGTTTGTGAGAACAAATATAATACACTATTGTGATTTTTTTTTTTTATTTTACACTTTTCTTCTGTATCAGTTACTCCTAATTCTCATGACCCAAATTGGATTTTGTTTAATTTATTTATAGTTCTTGAATCTTTAGTGCATTTACTATTACTGTAAGGTCAAATTCATTTCAGTATATTCAGGCAATGAAAGTTGATACATGAATCCTCAGACTGGGGAAATCCCAAATGCTTTGACTGCTGGAGGCTGTGATGCAGTATCAAAAGAAATATTAGTTGTAAACTACCTGCTGCTTGTACTCTTTTACAAAAAAAATCTTCAACATGTGCTGGAGGAATAAAACTACTTGCTTAAAGAGGCATCTTTTCTGGTACATTGTATTATCATTTTGAGAGTTCATTATTCTTCAGATTGCTTCAGCATAATTTATAATTAAAATAATTTAATATAGATTCTATATTAATTTTAAAAATCACTTTAAATGCTATATTTTATAATTGAGTTTTTACACATTATTATTATATAATATTGATATATTTGCTATGTGAAAAGAAGCAGAAATATCAAATTACATACTTTCATCTATTTATACAAAAGATTTGTGTTTATTTAAATGTTTATTCTCTAAATTTATCAAATTTTTAGAAGACCTTTACTGAGAAATTTTGAGACTTTTTGCTTTTTATTTTAATTCTAACCAGATTTATTATCAATAAATCAGCTGGTATGGAGGAATGTATTAGGTAGCAAACAACAAAAAAGTAAATATCAATGGAAATTTCTTCTTTATTCCTTCTTTCCACCTACCATTATATTCTGAAGGCAGAATCAGAAATATCTTGGGCTGTCCAGAAGGAATAGGAAAGTGTACTTTGATAGTAATATAACATTTCAAAATGTGTATGCTGCTCTTTTCAATTTGACTACATTTGAATTAATTTGTAGACTATCTCCCCAATGAGTACTTTAGCCTTCACTCTGACTTTCCATGAAAACTCATTTTGCCAGTGATATTTTTACCTTGAATATTGTATTTGGTTCACTTCTCTTTCAATTTAATTCAGCTGGTAGTGAAGAGACACTACAGATGTCAATGCAAATGAGAATATGAGGGGGTTTTATTTTTTTAGCTTGTTCTCCTATGAACAAAAGAATAAGGTTCTGTTTCCACACATGCAACTCAGGTTCCCTAGGGTGTCTAAAAAGGCGTTTGACACACAGTCATTTAGGTAACTGAATTGTTCTCCTGACTCTTCACTGACTCACATCAAGACATGCACCTTGTAAACACCTAGAGACAAGTCCATATGTATATGCAGAGACAAAAAAAAACCCAAACAAACAAAACCAAAACCAAACAAAAATATCACAATAAACCCCCTTAGTTTAATCTGGTGGAAAATGAAACAACCAAAAGATACAACTCCTTAAAATACTGATTCACTAAACAATTTCTTTCCTCTAGCAACAAAACCTATAGTGTACAGAATTGTTTTAGAGTACAAAATGTTAAAAAAAAAACAACCCCAAACCCCAACAACAAAAACGTCTGTCACTTTTCCACAATCGTTGTGTTTACACTGTAAGTGGAATCTCTGCATAGGGTGCTATGATACCCTATGATAGGGTTCCAAGAGGAGTGTTCTGGGCATGTCCTGCTTTCAGAGAAATGTGCTCCCTGCAGCTTCCCTCACTTTTCATCCTTTGGTCATCTTCCTCAGCATATCAAAGCTGCAGCATGTCAGGGGAGCAGTGAAGCTTCTCATAAACCTTGGTTACCTGTTCAAAAGTAGAGATCATATCAGTGGAAGTCTTCATGTCTCTTGAAATCAGGATATGATTGCAAGGAATCACGAAGTTGATTATATCCCATATTATCTCTGTTCCATAGTATAGAGTCATACAATAAATTGTGCTTCAGATGCAAATCATAGCCTTGAAAATGTACGGATAATGAGTTTTTGGGGTTTTTTTATGTAAATCACAGAATGACTGTTATTGCCTGACCAGATTTAGACAAATTTCAATTACTTCTCAAAAAGTGAGATTAAATATAAAACTACATCAAAACTAAAAAAAAAATTAAAAAATTGTTTTATATCTAAAATTGTTATAATTTTTCTTTGTCTCTTTATGACTGAACATCACCAGTCTATATGATTCCCAGTCCTCAAAATCAAAATTGTATGCAAGTACTGGCATGCCAAATAACTGCAGCAGCAAACACTGATTCAGATTTGGAGATTCTCCAGAGTCCTGGAATTTGCTAGCTGGCCAATGGTTATAAAATAGAACATCTGATAGATTAATTTTCAAAGTGTTCAGCGTACTAATGGAATAATGATAAATCGCAGAAAGAAAGCAAGAAAAACCTGTGTTTGCAATAGTTCTTTTCCCACCTCTCTTTGGGTCTTCTCTGATACTACCCACTTTTATTTTTAAATTCTCCTTCTGATATAGAATAGTATTGTCCTATGGGGAATCACATCAATGAGGAGCAAACATACCAGATATCTATTTCCTACCTTCATATCTATAACTTCCTATGCTATTATGCCTGATTAAGAAGAAAGAGTGAAAGAAAGGCAATTTAAAAAGGAAAAAGAAAGGAAAAGAGAAAACTAGAGAAGATGAGTGAAAAGAATTTGGGATGAAATGGGAACTAAAGGGGAAAAAATGCAGAAATAAATTACAGGAACTAGGAAAAAAAAAGAGGAATTAACAGACACAAAATAGAAAAATATATCAATCATATTTAAATTAATATAGTGTGTCATCTACATATCAATGACTAAAAAAAATATGTACTATCCCACTAATTTAGATTGTACTTCCCACTCTGTACCAGGTTTAGATGGCGCATTTTGTACTACAGTGACATGTTAAGGGCTATAAATTGAAACATAAAAAATTATTCTGCCAAGCACAAGTTATTCTGGAAGGTTTTTGTATGAAATGCTCGCTGTTGTATTTACTGGCCACCACAGAACAATTGTATTGATTTTTTGGACACCTTTCACCTCTGTGCATATTACCCACATCTTTGCAGTTCTCTGTTCTTTGGGTCCCTGGATTGACTTGTGAGTAGAAACCAGCGATGTGTGATTTTGTTACTCTTAGAGAGTTCACATATTGGTATTAGAAGAAAATGCGTTGTTTGATGTATCTGCAACATGGCCTGTGTCTGGTGACCCATGGTTATACAACCTTAATAGATTTGAATATGATTACATACCCAAGATGAGAAGCATACTAGATCTACTCATGCAGAACTCCGTGCCCTTTACTTTAGGCTGCTTCTGACACTCCAGCTAGCTCCTATAGATCTAGTTTATGTACTCTACAACAAACACATTGCATAACATGGCTAGCACTCATGTTAAAGGATTGTCTTAAGAATTGGATAACAACATAGGTATGTATGGTTTTACCAGGGGAACTCAGGATTTCTAGGATCACACATCTTCCATCTCCTGCTCACAGGACTAGTAAGACCACTGCAATCACCACAGACTCTTTCCAGTTACTTAACTGCACAAGTCAAGATCAGGAACAGTGGAAAGAAAAGAAGCTGAAGAACATGCATCTCTCCTGCTGAAATCTTGCTTCTATCCTTTTCCTGGTCCATGTTCTCACACTGGAGTTGCAAGTTCCAGATAAAAGTGAATAACTTGACTTAAAAAAGTAAACTAGGTAAAATAAATTACTACAAGGAGTTCAGGGTGTTGGAAATGAAGGCCAATTCCTCTTTGAGACCAAAGATGCTAATCTCTTCAGTGAGAAAAACAGTGAAAATATGTTGCAGATGTGATTTCAGATGTGTCTCAGGAAACAATTGACAAACAGAAGTTATTTAAATATTCAGCAAATGAAAAAGGAATAAAGAAGGTCAATAGCAAAGAAAACCATGTCAGTTCTGCCTGCCTGGTTACTGTTTTTATTGATATTACTGTGTCTTTGTTGTTTGGTTTTTTTTATTTGGTTGGGTTTTTTTTCCCTTTGATTAGCCTTTCCTTTCTTAGTGTTTCTGTTTCTTGTGGGGATATGAGGTGAAAGTGTATGCATTGTTCACTTTGCAGAACAATGACTTAAGACTGGGGGAAAAAGGAGAGTAAGAATGAGTCATGAAATATAGTAACATGAGAGTAAAGTTAGTAATATGAAAAGCAGAGTAGAATAGAAAATAGGAGGGGAAAAAAAGAGTGAGGAAGAAGATGAGGTGGGGAAGGGAAACTAAAAAAACACCTGAATCAAAAGAAAACTGTGAAGGGTTTCTCTTATTCCTATGATCTGAGGGAGAAGAGAGGTGCTGGATGGATTATTAAGTACCAACTTCTCAACCCTTCTAGAATACCATTTGTCTTTCTCTCAGCATTCATCTAAAATCTTTTCAAGGCATTGGCTAATCCCAAACATTTAAGGGAGAGGTAAAAATCTCAGTATTCCTCTGAACTACATTTAGTGACATTCCCAGCTGGACTGGGAAACACTGCATATGTTCCCGCTGATAAAAAGGAAGAATAAGAACACAGTCATCTGTTCTGTTTGGCATCTAATTTTTTGCAGATCTTTGCATCTGTACCAATTTACATCAACCAGCATTAGGGCTGAACTATTTATATCACTAGCTGTATTTTGGCCAGCCAGAAGCAGTAATGATATTGCAATTGTGATACTTCAGAAAGTATAACACTATTATCAAGTACACCAAGACACCAAGTATTGTAATGCTCTGAAACTAAGTTATCAGTACTAGTATGACTAGTAGGAAGGTGCACGCAACTGCTACAGATAACTGCATAGTATATTGAGTTTCTCAAGCTATATATAACCTACTAAGAAAAAGAGGGTGAAAGTAAAAGTACACTTCACTCTCAACTTCCTTGTTGCACTCTTATTATTCCTATTACTTGTTATCATGCTCCCTACACTTGTGTGTCAATTACTTTTCTCTGAAACAAGGTGTAGGCTTTATTCAGTGGGTACTTTGCTTCGCCTCCAAAGACAGCTGTGATAAGACAGCACTACTTTAAGCTTTCTCAAATGTGCACTTTTCTCTATCTCTTATATGCTCTTATGTCACAGCAAAGTGCAAGGAATGAACACTTTCAGTTTCATGATAAAAAAAAATAAAATAAAATAAGAGCACCCTTGGGTGTGTTTCCATGCCAAGACACCTTTATGCCTAACAGTGCAGTGAGAAGAGTGCACAAAACAATAATATAATTTACTGCTACAGAGGCACTACACAGAGTCTAGAGGAGATTCAGAGCTAGGTTCTGTGTCATATGAATGAAATCATTCTTCTCAAGAAGGACCTGAAAGCTCTGTGGATGAATTCCAACAGACATTGCTACTTGATGTTTTGGTCAAGGATTGGTTCTTGAACCTGAAGCAGTATATCTATGGACTTGTTCTCTCTTTCCACGTTCTCTCTTCTTAAGGAGAATAGAGACTGTGCAGAGAAGAAAGAAGACAAAAATCTGTCTCTGTTATGTATTGTAAAAGGACCATATCTGTTCCTTCTCTACCACCCAGTTGTAAACTATCCAGAAAACCTCTGATTTCATTCAGGAATTGCACCACTAATTATAGCTCTTGCTCTCCTCTTATTTGTATAGAAACTTAGAGTTAGTCTAGAAGTTTCTTAAGGGCAATAAGGAGGTCTTCCAACTGGCTATTTGAAAGGAGGCAGAAGCTGGAGTAAAACCATCATTCTGCTTTTCCATTCTCTGCTACTGGAGAAAGAATGATGGCTATTAGGCAGGGTCCTACAGTACCTACATGGAGCTGGATTCTCTGTGTGTGTGTGTGGTTTGGTGAATGTTGAATGTAAATGCATTGGAATTTTTAAATACTTAAAGATTTTATAAAACAATTTGTTCTATGATTCTATAATTTGAGAAGGAAGTTTTTATTTCAAAGTTAACCCTTGAGTTTTCAAACTATTTTTTCCTAAAATGCGAAAGGGGCAGCAATTCTTCCCTCTCTCTCATTCCTCCCACAAAGGGATAAGAAAAAAATAGCCACAAAACATTTTCTGAATTGTGATTCAGGGTATGGAACTAAGAAGATAGATTTTGAAAAACATAAAAAAGACAAAGTAAGTTAGACCAAATAATTCAAGGAAATTATGTAAGGAAATTAAACAGCATTATCCTAGAGCACATTGCACAGGACTGGGTCCAGATCATTCTTAAATATCTCCAGTGAGAGTGGCTTCACAATCTCTCTGGGAAATCTGTTGCAGTGTGTGGTCACTCGTACAGTAAAGAAATTCTTCCTCATAAAATATATATTTTATTAGTTTTAAAAATGTATCTTATAATGAAATTTTCATTAACAATTCTGTGTAAATTGGTGTGTAAATCTGTTGATCTTCTAACACATCTAGGCTAGGATTAAGCCAGAATGAGTAGATCTTTTCCTCTATTTCCCTAATGTCTGGGAGAAGCACCTATATTTGTGTTACTTTTTCTAAAGAAAGATGAAGAACTGCTTACAAATAACCTATAGTCACCATTATGACTAGTTTTAGACAGTATTTTAATAGGGAGAGCATTTTCATCTTCTGCCTTGGCTGTTTGCCTAATGTTTACATAGTCCATTACTGAGTGGAAAAAATACTTGGTTCAACTTAGTTCAAAGAATCATAAGCTTACATTTGCAATACTTGATTTTGTTGATTACAGGTCAAAGCTTATTTTATTTTATATTTAGAATAAATTGAGAAAAAGCTGGGGAAGGTTGAACCTCTAGAGAGATCAGCAGATTTCTTCTGCACAAAAGAATTCAGTTCATAAATTCTAAATATCTGTATTTCTCCAATGTCCCTACCAAATATCAATTCATAGCCTCTTGAAATTACATTATTCTATGAATCTACATTAAATTCTCTGTTGCTTAATATATAAGAGTAAGAAACACTCTTTTTATTGTTTGAATATGACTACATTGGTGGGTTGGTTGGTTGTTTTGTTTTTGTTTTTTTTTTCACTTTTAATTCCATAATACACAAGGAGCCCTTTGTAGTAAACTTATAACAACTATTGTAATAACTTCTGATTTCATGGTTAAAAACACAACCACAACATTAACTAAGTCTCATTAAAGTAAAAATTAACTTAAAAACTACTTTTCAAAATCTATTTTAAATATATGCAATATTGACATAAAATGGAAATCATTGGCAGTAGACAGAAGAGCAGTTTTCTAACTTAAATGTTCTGCCTTAGAAGAAAGGATTTTAAGAAACAGTTAAAAATGCACTCTAAAATGACACTTTTGTATACCACTATATTTCAAACAATATAAATATCTTAATTGTCCTTAGTGTCCCAATATTTGGGTATATTGAGAAGTTATGAATGTTTAAAAATCTGACAATTTAGGGAAATAAAGAGATTTGAATTGGTATACACGGTACACTATTTTTGACTATCCATTCTGAAAGTTGTTTTCCTGCTGCTTGGTGAAATGCAACTAAAATCAACAAGAATTAAGCATATTAATTTGTTCCTTGATAATGACCTGCATTGCATTATGAGTCCTGAAGTCTGCATAAAGTTTCCACTTACATGTGAACTACTCCTGGTTTAGCTACACTGTGATCAGTTATCTATGTATGTTACTTAGCCCCCATTAGGATCTTCCTGGCAGTGTACTTGCAATACTCAAAACATAAGGTTTTAATATCCAAATCCCTGCATGAAGGAATTGTTTGGGTTTTGGGTTGTTTTTCGGTTTTTGTTGGTTTGTTTTTTTTTTTTTTTTGGGTTTGTTTTTTTGTTTTTTTTTCCCCTTTTAACCCACAG
>JAWWEW010000001.1:64398430-64409395 GCA_035583185.1 Anabacerthia variegaticeps
GTTTTTTTTTTTTTTTTTGGGGGGGGGAGGGGTGATAGAACAATACAACTTCAGAAAATATGGTCCTGTTAACCTAAAAAAAGTAGCCTGAACCTCTTACACTTTATACCTGAGTTTTCTACTCAAAGTGACCATCAGTAAAGAGTGCTGAGGACAATTCCAGGCATAAATATGAATCATTATGAAAATCAATGATCAATGTAGATTTGCTGAGCTGAAACAAGCAACTTTATTGATTTACAGTTTGCACCACTCCTATTTAGAAACTTTATCAAGGTTCTTAATGTAAAAAGAATTTTTTTCTTTTTTCTTAGGAAAAAAAAGCATTACTTAAAGGCTATTGCTATTTATATACTTCCATTAAGAAGGAAATGAGTGGAAATGCTTTCAATTGAAATGCTAATAGGAAGAAAAAACCCCTTAATTTTCCATGAAGGAAAAGTAATTTCTGCTTATATTAAGTGTCTCTGTGAAACATGGCATTTGACTTCAAGAGAGTTTTTTTATAATTTTATGTGTAATAAATCCGTATTTGACTGTCTCAGTAATCAATATGGCTTTCAGAGATAGTGTCAACTGTCATGCATACTTGTTACTTCTTTGCATCTCTCCAGGAAAAGCTCACATGTATGGTGTACAACATAATATTTTTTGGAATTAACATTACTAAGAACAGTGAAAAATTACTTTCTTACAGACTAAAAAGTTGATGGACAGTAGGATAAAATGGTCAAAGATATGTGGGCAATGTAATTTATGACCTGATTCAAAGCAGAAGTAATTTTGGACTCTTGCCATTAACTTCAAATGGTTTCAGAAGAAGCCTTTATTAAAAGTTTAAAAATTCTTTTTTAATCCAAACCCGAATCTGTTTTCAAATATTAAGCTAGAAATTCAAACTGTGCATGCTTTAATGACATGTGTGTAGGATATATTTGTGTTTTAAGATAATTGAACACTGAGTATTGTTTTCATTCATGACAATATGCCGAATCCTCTTTACCGGATTTATCTACCAAAATTCAGAAGCTTCATGCCATTTGAATCCCTTAGCATAGGCAAATTATCTTCATGGAGTTGACATTACGGCAGAGAGCTGAGAAATACCATGTTCTCCTGGAAACAGCATCTGGATGCTAGACCAAATACCTTATATCTTAGTATTTAGTAATCAAGCAATTGATTAGAGCCCTATGTTTCAGTTGTATAATGTAGTCATTTTTACAAGAAAAAGGAAAATTAAAAACCCCACTAACCCAGAAACAGAAGATTCATACTTTCCACTTGATATTCTGAGAAGACAGGGTATTTACCTGAAACATAAGGATTCGTTACAGGAGCAAGCTGAAAGCTTGTAGGCTGCCATTCATGCAGACAGCTTTCTGTATCGAAGATGCATCTTGAAATGTGTCAGGGCACCTGAAGACAGAGACATGAATTCTCTGCAGCCATCAAAGGTCTGAAGTTTTTAAAAAAACTAGGCCTGGTCCTGAAATGTTGGAAGGTGTCAGGGCAGAGAGGGAGGAAGCTGATGAGATCAGTAGTGTGAAGTAAAACAAAGTGATAACTAGTGAGAGGGATCAGCAACATCAGAACATATAACTGTGCTTCAAGAGGTTTGGTGTGTAGAGAAATAACTCTTGGTATAAATGTGTAGGAAGCTTGGACAGCTTTCTCATGGTCAAATATAATCTCTTTAAAAAAAATGTTTTCTCTTAAGGAAGTAATATGATTTTGAATTAAAACAGATAAACAAACAAGCAAAAAACCAACAAAGAAAGCACCCAAAAACCAAAACCAAAACGAAATCAAAATGGAAAAAAAGACGGCAGTCTAAGGGATGAGCAAATCTTGAAGTCTGCAATGCCCTTTTTGACACAATTCTGCTGGAAGATCAATAAGCTGGGCATCAACCCATGTTGCAAAGCTACCAAGGGTTTCTAATTCTGAGAAAACGAATGAGAGATCACTCTTCCTGCAGGTCATTGGTCAGGATATATTTAGCATAGCTATTGTCTGAAGTGGAAAATTGTCTGAGTCATACAGATGAAACAACAGAATTGGTTTTATTCTATCCAGTCTGGCTTTATTGTACATTGGACTAATTGAAATTCATAATGTTCATCTCTTCATGTTTTCTGAAGATCTTGAAATCATTTCTATTCTAGAACTGTATGGTTCTTTTTATAGTGTGGAAAGTCACAGAAGTGGTTATTATTTAAAAACTTATATTTAAAAATATTGTTCCATCTGAAGTTGAGGTTAGGGTAAAACAAGAGATAGAGACATCAGTAAAAGGATAAAAAGTAGATCTAAAGGAGTGGAAATTTAATAAATTTTCCTGATTCAAATAATGTTCAGCAACTAAAAAACCACAAGTCTTAACAATTGCATCTTTATGATTTCGTGAGCAGAACTCGCTTGTGTTTACTTTTGTTAACAGGTTCATGATCTCAGTACAGTGATGATCTCAAATTTCCAGCTGAATGTTGTATATTTGCATTGTACATCTTGTGTAGGGTAGCACCATGAAAGATATTTTGTCATCTGACTTCATACCTCCATTTATTTGGCCCACTAAACATCAATGACATTTCTTTATCTAATTGAGATGCTTAGGAAGCTTAGTTTTACTTTCTATAGTCATATATTGACTATATGCTAAGAGAAGTATCCTTTATTAGCAGAAGACCGAGATGGCTGTCTCCATTCCAATGCAAGCCACTAATGAAAATGGGATTTATGTTTAACATGTTGACTAAGGTTTCAAAGTACAGAATTTGCCTCAGAACAAATCACATCATGGTGAAGGGTAATAGCCAGGAATAAGAGTGAATGCTTCAGTAACTTTTGAGATCACTTTGAGGTGATTGAAAATTTCTCCCTAAATATTTACACTTCTGTGGCTGAGTTAATACTTGGAATCCCACCTCAAGGTAAGACAAATTTTATTAGCCTACTGAAACAACTGTATTTTTTTCACTAAGGGACATCTGTGCCTGCCATCTTATCACCATCTCCATGTGTTACCCCTAACACTGCACTGCCCTGTGTCTTTCACATCATGAATATAGCTACATCCAGCCTCAATAGGTCTGCAAAATTAGGCTCGAAAAACAAACCCAGTGGCTACTTTTCCTTTGTGATAGAGAAAAAAACTTTCTCCTGCTGGGATCTTGGACCATGACTGCTTGGAGTGAGTGGCCTGTGGATTTCAAAATATGCTGAATAAAATTTCTGACCTGGATAGCTTGTGCTTCACTTCTGTATCGTACAGACACATCACATTGCCGTCAGCATAAACAAAATGACAAGCAACAATGTGAAAATTCGATATAAAGTATTTCATTCTCTGGTGTTGTTTTCAAAGTCAGATAACTCAAAGCGTATTTCTAAAATCTCAGCATGAATTGACTGTAGGTAATAGTTTCCTGAGTACAACCACGTAGCATATGACATATTTCCTACAGAAGCAAAAGATGGAAAGATGGAAACTGTTGGACAAGAAAATATGCTTCTTAATGTGGATCTCTGTAACACACAGATAATATGGAAATGCCATAAATTATGTTTTACTTTTTTTTTCTGCCTGTCAAAATCTCCTACCAAAAAAACTCCACCAGTTTTCTGCCAGAAGTTCTCACCAGAGTTTTATTCTGAAGTTTTCCTACCAGAAGATCCTGCTACTGTTTCATCTGAATAGAGCTATATGCCAAGAAATCACATACAACCTCCTTTGAACACTATAAAAACCCGAGGTGAAATTTTGGAAAATCAGGGAAGAGGAAAGAGAGGGAGAACAGGTTACCATAGCCAAGAATCATTCCCAACCTCCCCCTCACCTTTTCTCTACCACTGCCTGCTGCCTACCTACCACTGGAGACTGAAACTCTGCCAGCCTGGAGAGAAATGATGCCATGCCACATGCATGAGTTATACCTTATCCTTCCACCCTTACCATATTTTTGAGGGCCAAAAGGTGCTACTGCATAGAGACCCTGTAATGGCCTGCGACACAGCTCCTCATGTGTGACAAAACCACACATCCTGGCTGCGTTCCAGAGAACTAAAGTAGCTAAGACCCCCTTGCAGCTAAAGAGATAGCATCAGAAAAGCAGCAGAGACAGAAAAAAAAAAGAAAAAAAAAGGCGGAAACTGCTTATCTCCCCCACACACACACCAACTAATCAAAAATGTAGTTTTTGGTAATATCTTCTCTCTTCTTCTAGAAGTAATCTTGGCTTTTTCCAATATTTTCTTGTTTCTTTTCTTTTAATCTCTTAGCAATTAATAAAATCAGTTTTGGTATCAGCAGATAACTTCTGAGTTTTAATTTTGCTCAGGGGAATATTTGAATCTAAAGTTCTTTCTGCAACATTTAAGCAGACTGTAACAACACAGTATTTTAAATATATGTGGACGGTCCTCTTCAAACACCAGAAGAAGTTCTTCCAGTGACTTTAAATTTGTCAGGACTTCACATATGTAACAAGTTTTTGCATATGAATTTCTCTAAATTACAGAGAGTATAGCGAGCTTTTGAACTTAAGTCAATAAGCTACTAATTGATTGTATGAGTTCATTTTTAAAAGTAAGTCTGTTAACTGAAAAGTAAGTTAAAAAAATGAATTCTAAAATAATTAAATTTGTAACAATGAACCTGAAGCATATTTACAGAACATTAGCACCTGAGACAAGAATTATGCACCTAGCCACTTAGTTACTTATAGAACCTGCAAATCAAATGTAGTTTTGAGCATTAGTGACATGCACTGGGTGGCTCCCATTACAATACCAACCTTCCCAGCATATAGTATCAGAAACCTACAGACTTAAAAGTCAATTGTATGCTACCTCTTCCTGGATTCAACCTCAAGTCCAGGGTCAAATTTCTGATCATATTGGATTAATTTTTTTCATTTGTTAGAATTATTTTTGCTTGAATTTTATTTTGAATTCTATTTATCTGCTACCATAACTTGTGAATGTCATTTCTTCTTCAGTTCTCCTATGGTAACAGTCAGGCAAATTCAGATGGTCTTCTGTACAAAACCACTTTATGACATTTCTTTGACATTGTGGTATGAGATGCTTTAAAAAATTCACTAGAGGCACTAGATCCTCTGTTAAATCTTGTGCTGTAGTCAGTTTATTCTGATTCTGCAGATCCAGCTGTTACAGTTATACCTGATTCTTGAAAATTTTCCAGTTTTGCTTCTGTGAAGGAAAATTCTGCAGTCCATCACTCAACTCAGTGAAAATGATATGTTTTTCCTTAATATGCTCATCATCATTGCCTGCTGAGCTCAGTGAATTCAACATATTCTGTGATTCTGTGGCATAAGGACTTCTAGCAGTTGTACTTGAGAAACACAGATAGAAGATGATATTTAGGTCTTTGTCTATACAAGTCAAATAAATAGGATCAGGACATGGCGTTGATCAACAACCTGTGATAAACCATGCTAGCTATTTTTTTCATTCCTTTTCACATTTCCAGAGCACATCAACAATCTCTGGTTCAGGCAATAACAAAGAGCAGATGACAGCACAGGTAAGGAACTAGTCACAATAACAAATATAGATGTGTCATTTTAGTCTTATGAATGTGAGCCACACCATGCCAAGTGTGGCTCAAAGACAATATACTTTCCCTTATTCATTTTAATTTGTACCATAGGCTAACCTTGAGGTACCTCTTTCTGTGTTGATGCCCTGAAATAATTTCTTTGCTTCCACCTTCTCCTTCTGTGCATTTCTACCCACTTGTTCACATCTACAAAATGATGACTAACTAATCAGAAGTAGCATCCTCTATCTTGGTGATACTCTGAGCTAGTTTTTGTCAAAGTACTTTATCAGACTCTAGAATCAGTGACTGTTTAAACCCACCAGTGTACCTTTCCTAGTGAATATAGTGTGAATATATAAAGATAAATTATTAGGAAAGAATAAAAAGGCACTGGTGTGTTTTTGCAAGGTGAAAAACAAGTGGAAAGCACTGATGAGCAATATAGAATGTGACCTAGAAGTAGTACTTCTGTAAGTGTACAAGCTTTTGCCATTTACCATGATTAGCTAAGTGTCCTGGGGTTTGTGAGGAAACATAAGCAACTCTCATTACTTTTAGATTTTGCTAATGGAAGGGAACAAAGAAATTGCCTGTGTGATTAGAGAACTGCTTTTAACTTTATTGGTAGAACATCACTCAGGTCTAGAATGAAGTAAAATATCAACTAGAATATTAAACGTGGCAAAAATGTGTCATGATTTACCTTCAGCTGGCAATGAAGTACCGAGCAACCTCTCATTGAATCTCCTCCTTACCCCTTTGCCCCCAGTGGGATAGGAAGGAGATTTAGGAAAATGGTAAAACCAGTATATTAAGATAATAACATTTTAATAAACCTACAAGTGATGAACAAATCTGTTGCTCACCATGCTCAGACCATTCCCCAGCAGCAGTTTTAACTTGACCTCCTGGTCAACTTCTCCCAGTTTATAAAACTGGGAATGATGTTCTATGGTATGTAATATCCCTTTGTCCAGTTCAGGTTAGCTGCCCCGGCTATTCTTCCTCTCTGTTTCTTGTGCACCTGCTCACTGACAGAGCAAGAAAAACAGAAAATTCTTTGAATTGGTGTAAGCACTGATCAGCACGTACTAAAATGTCAGTGTGTTATCAACATTAGTCTCATACTGAATCCAAAACACAGCACCGCACCAGCTACTGAGAAGAAAACTGACTCTTTCCCAGCTGTAACCAGGAAAAGTGTAAAGTATTATTTAAATACAGTACTGTTGTCTCTCTAATCTCATAATTAAGTTAAATTGTCGTTCTTGCTGTGCAAAGTTTTGAAATTTATCATCACATTTATGAATATCACCCATGAATGTTACCAAGAAATCAAGGCTTTGTAGGAATCCATGGCTAGAGTGGATCCTTTTTACTAGAAATGGAAGCATGCATCCTGACCAGATACTTTGTATTATAGATATAATAAATACTGTTTAGTTCATTATTTATTCTTTTTAAATTTTGTTTTCCTATAAGACAATATAAAGACTTATAAATTCAATGGATTCTTACTCATATCAATTTTGCTTAACAATCCAATCTCATTCTTAAAAATGCATAATAAGTTACTATTGACTGTTAGCATTTATAAAAAAAAAACAAAACAAATCCTCACATATATATATATATATATATACAAATTAAATTAAGTGGTTTGTTGCTTTTGTTTGGGTTTTTTCTTTTTCTTTTTTTTTGAACAGATGTAAATATTTCTTGTTATTGAATAATCAGTAATTCTATACCAAATTATTGAAAACTGGAGACTAGAAAACCAAGTAGGAAAATAAATTGTCACTCAAATCTTAATAATTCTTTCTTCTGATAGTAATAGAGGGCTGCATCTGACTGGATTTTTAGTATCTCCAAGGGTGAATATTTCACATCTTTTCAGGGTAACCTATTCTAGTGTTTGACTACCTGCAAACAAACAAACAAATAAAAAATATATCTTTATATCTAGTAGAATTTCCTGTATTATAGTGTGTGCCCATTGCCTCTTGTTCTGTCACTGGCTGGCGCTGAAAAGTCTGCATTCAAATTTAGGTACACATATCAGGTATTTACAAACATTGACAGGATGTATTGAAAAATGCCCTAGTCAATTCAACATCTTCATGTCCCTTTGCTGGATTTGGTCTAGTATGTCTGTTTTGCTCTTATGTTGTAGGGCCAGAAGTGTACACAACACTCCACATCATGTCTTGCCAGGGCTGAGCAAAAAAAGATTATGTAACTTAACCTGATGGCAATGTTCTTAACACAGCCCAAGACACTGTCGTCCTCTTTGAAGTGGGGAACATTGATTTATGTTCATCTAGGACCACCAGGGTCTTTTCTTTCAAGGTACTTTCTAGTCTGTTAGGCCCAAACCTGTAATGGTGCATGGTATTATTCCTTACAAGGTATAGGACTTCGCATTTTCTTTGAATAGATTTCATCAGATTCCTGTCAGAATATTTCTTCAGCCTGTTGAGGTCCCTCTGGTGACATTACAACCATCTGGTGTATAACTCAGTCCTCACAGTTTTCTGGCACCTACAGATTTGCTAAGGGTACGTCAAGGTGTTTAATGAAAATACTGAAAAGCATTGCTCCAGTATCATCCCCTGAGGTGCACCACTAATGACTGGAATACAACGGCACTTTATGCTGCTGATGAGAACCATTTGAGCCCGGGAGTTTAGAGATGTTTTAGTCCATCTCACTGTGCAGTTATATAGCCCTTATTTTATCACTTCATCAATCAGGATAGTAAGGGATACAGTGTACAACATTTCCCTGAATATTTCCCTAAATATACAACGTCCACTACTCTTCCCTCATCCACCACGCCAGACAGCTCGTCATAAAATGCTATCAGGTTGGTCACACATGACATCTCTTTGTGGAATCCATGCTAACTGCTCCAAATCACCTTCTTGTCCTTCATGTGTTTGAAAATGGTTTACAGGATTACTTGTGCCATTGCTTTCCCATAGCTGAGCTGAAGCTTCTGTCCTGAAGTTATCTAAATCTTCCTCTTTGTCCTTCTTGAGAAGAGATGTGTTATTTGCCCTCTTCTAGTTTTTGGGAATATCCTGACCTCCATATTCTTTCAAATATGATCAAGAGTAGCCCCACAAAGACATTGGTCGGCTTCTTCTGCACTTGTTTGTGTACCTTATGAAGTTCTTCCCTACAGATAGTTTCAGTAACTATTCCCTAATTTGATCTTTCTCCACCTTTAATGAATCACCTATCTCTTACTGTGTACATATATACATCATATACATACATATTTTTGTCATGTTTTACCAGACTCTCTCTGTATATAATTGTTGTCTATTAAAGACTGATGGTAGCTGAATTTATTAATTGTATTGAAGAAAGGCATTTACTCATAAATCTAGGCTAGAGTTCAATCTGGACATGATTATAGATGTCAGAGGTATCACTTTTATTTAAACTTGAATCTTATTACAGTTACAACTACTTGGCAAATGAATTATCTTTTTGAGAATCTTACACACAACAGACCACCCTAAATTATTCAATAAGTTGAGCTAATGTAAACCTTTATATATTTTCTGTGCTTGAATTCAAACCATAAAAACAAAAGAGTTTATTAAACTGAAATGGAAAATACCACCAATATTGCATGAAATTGTGGATGTTATTCTCACATCCTGAGGGAAGTGCTTTGTGAGCGAAGCAGGCTTGGTCAGAGCTACGTCCCTTTGTGCCTTCACAAAACAATCCTAAGGATTTTCTGATGGATTAAAGGGATTTCTAGATGACTGTGAGGTAATCCTATAAGACTAAACCACATGTAACATTGTCCTACAGGATTTGTGAAGGACTAAAATATTATACCATAAGACCTGTAATGATTCCTTCAGAAATGCAAGTCTGACTGAGTAGATAGGGTGAGTACAAGTTACAGGGCATGAGGGAGAATATATATGTATTACTGCTCTAATGTTTATAACACCTGTGTTTTTTTCCTCACTCAAGAGTAAGTCATTCTGTATTAAAAGCCAGTGTATTTAATTCCTCAAAGAGTTTTCTTTTTTTTCTTTTTTTTTCTATTAAAATTAAAGTAAGGTAATGTATGCAGCATTATTTTGCTTTCTAACAACCAGTTGAAAAACTGTTTTCCATCTTTTAATAAAATGGAGATTTATCAAGAATTGCAGAATTAAATTCATTCAATATAATGAAATATATGTTTAGGTTTAGTTAGACATATATATGTTTAGTGTGAAATAGAGATAAAAAAAAATATTTAAGCAAATTCTACATTATTTGAACATTAAGTTACATTGAGGTACCACCAATACTTCAGACGAATTCATATTTATGTAACCAAACCTTTACCTTACACTACAAAACAGCTGTAGTTAGGGCTGTTAATTCTTGTAACAAGGGTGTTGGCTTGAAATAATAAAGACACCACTTGTTTGATTTGTTGAAAAATCTCTACAATTCCTGCAATAAGTGAAATCTGTTTGGGATGAAATTTTCTCTCATGTTCAGACACCTAAATTTATGTGACTATGAGAGCTCTCTACCTTTAGGGTAGATGGCTAAACTGTCATTACAGGCAATGAAGGTATAGTCAGCATATCCCCGGAATCTAGAGAATTATTGATATTATACTGCATTAAGTGATATGAACAGTTTTTTAGACTGAAAAAAAAAAAAAAAAAAGAAAATTCACTGGGTTTGTTGTTTACATATTGGCAGGTAGAGCAATTTGACATATTCTTGAGAACCTAAGGCATATTCAGCAGGAAGATGTGACACAAGGCTTCCTGGAGAAAATTTATCTTCCTGCAGTGAAAACCATAGGCTGGGTAGAGTATCTCAGGGTGTGTCAAATGACAATTCAAGCATTTCTTTAGGCAACTAAATCTAAGCTTAAATATTTTCTGAGAATTTAGAAATCTCCCTCATCCATATATTCTGACAGTGAATTTTGATATCTGAAGTACATGTAACACCTTGTGGAGGTCTAGCAACTGAGGTATCCACATGCAGCTGGAAACATATTTGTATATATGTACATGATACATGGGAAACTGCTGCGTGCCGAGGGAAAACAAAGGACACGGTCCACAGCCGATGAGGGGTAAAAAGCTGGAACGACTTTATTGAGAGCACTGAGACCTTTAAGGGGTTTGGGAACTGGGAGGAGTTAGGGGCGGGGACGCGGCAAATATGGGGAAACAGGGGAGGGGAGAATACAATTATGGGAAAGGGGAGGAGTGGCTAGGGTGGAGCCTGGCAGGTAAGGAGGGGGGAGACTGGGAGTGGCCAGCCTTATATGAAGATGCTACATTGCATCACTGGCTAGCCAAGGGAGTCGGGTATCCAGGTAACACAGCCAGGGGGAAATAACATACAAA
>JAWWEW010000001.1:64409495-64427912 GCA_035583185.1 Anabacerthia variegaticeps
CAGCCTTATATGATGATGCTACATTGCATCACTGGCTAGCCAAGGGAGTCGGGTATCCAGGTAACACAGCCAGGGGGCATTAACATACAAATACAAGAGAAGAAACTATCTAATACAACACATCACTATCTAACTGTTAGGTGAAAGTTTCGTCCTGGCTATTCTGGGAGCTCTGCAGGCAGGGTTCCACCACAGGAAACCAATTTAATTCTGGACTGGCATCTGGAGGTCCAGGAATCTCAAATTCCTCCTGTTCTTTCTCTTAGAAGTTTCTCACTTTAACTAGAAAGTAGTCTGTGAGGGGTGTATTTTAAAAGAGACACATATAATGGAGTTAATTCTAGTCTGGAGTGACATGATTACTCTTTTGTGATGGCATGGGTGACCATCTTAATCTTTCTGAATGAGAGGGAAATTGCTATTTTTTTTTTTTTTTTTAAAGAAAGTGCATTGTTTCTTTTTTTTCTGGAACATTTGTATCAGGAGTACATTTCTGCAGTCCTTACATACATAAAAATTATTTAAGATTAAAAATGTGTAAAATATATGCACACAATTATAATGTGTTAGAGTACATGCTTTAAAACTAATTTAATAAATGTATTTAAAATAATTGATGTGCTACCCCTAACACCTTCACTATCCATCCTAACTAACAACCAACTACTTAGAAAAACAATATTTGGGCTAGATGCTTTATTGGCTAGTTTCTCATTTGAGATGAAAATGTTGATATAGATGTGGTAAAACTTCTGTTTATGGAATTCCAGGCTCTGACAAATATAACCAGCTTGTCTTTGTGTTTCAAAACCCACTATAATGAGAATAATAACAGAACTTTTTCAATAAAAGTAATGGTGTTCATACATGACAATAATTTATTTCTTTATCAATGAATCCATCAACAAATGATCTACCTTGCAGCCACTGTATAATATCAATGGAAAGTAGAAGAACATATGCTCGTCATAATAAAGTTATATTGATAATTTTTATTTTAGGTAAATAATTCAATGAGAAAAATCTTCTTGTTCATTACCCAGTGGAATTGAGCACAGGCTGAGTTTTAATTCATAGTCATACTGTATTATATTACTCTGAAAAAGTTTAGCTAATTCAGCTAATTTATCTAATTTAGTCTTTATTTTACTCTCCTAATTAATCAAAAAAAGAGTATGATTCCCTTGGACAGACCCATATTCCGCTACACAGAGCTCACTTGAGAAATGGTCTTAATGGCATTACACCTCTGATCAGTTTGTATTTTAGGGTAAGACTATTATTACTTTCCTATCAGGTCCATCTCAGAGTTTCATTCATTTAAAATATAAGTGTAGCAATAAGCCTCAGAAGATGATAGCTCACCATGATGTTTTAAAGTCATCTTTTTATTCCATTGTAAAATAGAGTTTGTCCCTGGCTGCCTCTGTCCCCTAAACACTGGTAACACCCTCATTAGTATGAGAGAAAGTGGTCAAGCAGGTTTCTGTGAGAAAGCCTCCCCTGCCCCCTGTCCCCTGCCTGTCTGTTGTTACCCTTTCCCTACCCTCTGTCCCCACGGTCCAGGATGTGACCTCACTTCCCCCCCTCTCAGACCGGTACAAATACCCATGCACCTGGGAATAAAACTCTCTTTGCTTCCTGCCTACCCCGCGTGTGGGTGGTCTTTCCTGCAACATCTCGGGACCCCGGCGGGCCACGTGAAGGTGGGACAAGGGGCAGAGAGCATCCCCCATCAGCTGCCGCATATAAGAAAGGTAAAGACACTTTGCTAAAATAGAATAAAGGAGGGACACTACTTTTCTCATTTATTTGACAGACATCACAGAAGTAAGGCTACATTTATTTTTTAAAAAATTTACAGAAAAATTAGGACTTCATCTCTGGTCCTAAGGCAAACTGACGTGAGCCTAGCTTCACGTGCCTAAATTTTCTTTCCTAACAAAGCAGGGTGGCCAAACTTAAACAGGGTACGTGGAATAGTTTCTAGAAACACCATTAGTAACACTGGCTAGATATTTATGCAAATTGGATAGTTTGAGCTAAAACCATGTAAGCATGCAAAAAATAGAAAGAAAAAATCAACAGCATGGATAATTACAAACAGATCATCAAACTTTTGCCTAGAACCCATTTTATCTACTAGACTATATGTAGCTAGCATTAAAGAAAAAAAACAAATCTGAAAGGAATGAAAAAAAAGTATCATTGATTTTTAAAAAAACCAAACAACTATTTCTTTTATATTTACGTGGAAAAGCTACAAACTGATCCAAGGAATTAAGCATACTCTGAAGTGTATACCACAGAAAGCAGAAGAGATCACTTGGCAGTGTTGCTACAGGGAAGAATCATGCAAGAATTAATAACCTGTATGTGCTGGTTGTGATTTTTTTCTTTCTGCTCTAAGACTGTTATATTAATGAGAAGTTATTTGTTCATTTTACTTGCAGCCTAATCAACTACCACTTTTATAGTTTTAGATGCATGCATAAATGTATGTATGTTTCTCCATCTACATGTGATGTATTTGGGATAAAATATTCCCTGTCTGAAAATTGCTGACAAATTTGAGCAGATTGTCTCTGACCTTCTCTGCTCATGCAGTACAATTAATTTTGACAGGTTTTTCTATGATGGACTATTACACTCTGCTTGTTTATACACAATAAGAATGTACTGTTGAGTTTGAAAAGATTTTTTTACCTGTTTTTATGTACGACTTTATTAATAGTTTAATCTCTTTCTGAAGTGCTGGTAAACAGTTCCACAAAGGCTTCATTATCCAGATGAATAGGTGTTTTCCCGTCCAAATTTGGGAATGTCATATGGACTTAATTTTAAAATATTGGCTGCAATCCCTTGTAATTTTAATAATGTTAACAAGTAGGCCTGGTCTGTGTAATGATTAGGCCACTTCATTTTGACTTCATGCTTATTTAGTTCCACTCAGTTAATTTTAGGCACCTACAGTACAGGTTTTTAAACCTGAGGTATCCATCCTTGACTCTGTTCAAGTCTAAGGAGGGGAAAATAGTGCTTGTAAGAAGTAGCATGTCAGATACAGTTGGATGTTTATAGTAATGTGACATAAATTCTAAAACTTCAACTGCACAGGGAGTTTAGGATGATTACATTCTAATTATTTATATGTGGTTTAAAATTTCTGTTCTGTTTCTTTGCTTGTGCCATACATTCTGTGTTCTCTACAGTTTTTTTTAGTATTTAAAATTGAGGATTTCAAATACTTTTTTCCTGTTATTACTTTATCTTTTTGAGCAGTTACACAAGTCTTGTTTTCTTGTTAGAGGTCATCTTTTTCTTCTTAAAAGTCTATTTTTTCCTCTGATTGGAGGTTGTTCTTCCAATGAATATGAATCTTGTAAAATGTAAAAGAGAATACAAATTTCTTTTACTTGGACTACTATGCAAAGTCACTCAATATTCCTGCATGGCCTCATGTCCCTTGGAACATATTCAAGATCACAGTTATTCTCTTACTGACACTTGCTGCTTCATCACCAATTAAATTGCTCCCTGAAACAAATAATAAAATACTTTATGGATGTCTATGTAGTTGCTATACTTTTTTCTTTTTTCTTTTTTTCCTTCTATATATTCTTCCTTAGTCATTGACCATGCTGCATCTGTGCCTGAAATCAGCTGTTTCTTCTGCAAAAATAAACTAAATTTGTGATGTGAGACTATTTCAATGGGAGCCCTTAACACAGTGTTTTTGTTAAAATACTACGGATCTTATGTGGATATGTCATTCTGGCAGTGTGAGTTGGTGATGGAAGGGAATTCTTTCTCTTGAGGTCAATATTGATTATGTTTGTCGGAAGTCTTTCTGGTCACAAGGTCTCCTATATATTATAGTGTTATTACCTTTAAGATTCTACATTATTTATCAACTTCTTCCTTGGTGATAATTTTTTTTCTTTTTCTTTTATTTTCTTGGAGTGTTATTTACAGCAGAACCTGCAGTCCAGGTCTTCATGATTATCTTATCCTAGGATTAAATAAGGAGGCCTTGTGAAGTTGTACTTTTGCATATGCAGTTGCATTTGTGCAGCTAGTAATGTCTATGTAATAAAGATGCATCTATGCATCCTCCCACAATTATTTGAAACTAATTTAGCTTCTGGTTATAGCTACTAATTTTTGCCCTCACTTATAAATATTTCTCTTGCTGTTAGTTTTCTAGTTTCTTCATTATCATCACAATCCTTTTTAGGATTTTATTTTTATATAACGTCTTTCATCACACTTTATTATCCAGTTTTCTCTTGCCTTATATATTTTTCATAGTAATTTGTTTGATTTTCTCCTTTTTTTCTTTCAAGGCATTGAAATCTCACTTTCTTCCTCTGGTCACACAAATTCGTAATTTCTCAACTGTTCCAAGGACACTATGCTTTTTGTGATATTACTTTTATACAATATTCATTGTTCCAATGCTTCAAGAATCTGCTGTTGCAGATTTTTTTCGCATTAAGTGATATCTTGTTTAGATTTCTTTTCTCTTTTGTTTGTTTGGTTGGTGGTTTGAGGGTTTTTTTTTTTTTTTCCTTGTCAAGGGCAAGGTTTAAAAAATAGTGGTTTTCTCAGTATAAGTGGATGAAACATGTAGTAGCAAGTTCAGAATAATATTGTACAGTAACGTGTTTTTATGCATCCTTGACCATGATTCTCCTACTTACACCTTGCATATCTGTTTATATAAAAGAAAAATGAAAAATGAACTAAGGCAAACTCTTCACTAAACTGACAAACATGTATTTATTATACCCTTAATTCACTACTGAAAGAAAATCTGAAACTCCAAAGAACTAAAATAATTATGCTGCACAAAGTTTCAGACGGTTTGGCAGAGCATTTGACTTCCTACTCCTCTAACATCCTTCACAATTACACTAGATAAATAAATTTTTTTTTTTCCATTAAAAAACAAAAAGAGTCCAAAAAGATGGCAATTGGGCAGATACTTGCTTTAAAAAAGAGAGAGAGATTCTGTTGATACACACATTTGTGGAAGGCTGGATATTAACTGGTATGAAAGTAATTGGAGAAGAATAGAACAGGAAAAGAAAAGGCTTATTTATCTTTATTGCTGCATCTTAATGTATTTATAGTTGCATAGAGAACGATAGCATTTTGAAGATGATCCACACCAACAGACACAATTCTAGTTTCATAGATCTTCCTTCTGTATTTGTGAGACATTCAGAGGCAGTGAAAACAGAATTACACAATGCCACCAGATTGTAATCTAAAGAAATAAGATTTTTAGCAATTTAGGCCCCTTACTTCTAATGGAGGTTGTCTGAATTATGGAGACATGACTGTCCTTCTGAAGCCTTCCACAAAACTGATAATTGGTATGAAGTCTATTTTTTTTTCCTTTTTTTTTTTCAATCTCTTTTAAATCTTCATGAGGGAATGAAATAAGGCAAAGTAATTTTAGAGCAGCATATCCTCTAATTGTGACTATAAAATTCTGAACAAATCTCACATTTTCTGATCTAATAAAGCTCTGCTTCACTAGAGACAGTTGATACAGGGCTCCTCCTCCTGCCTGTACTCTGTAGTTAAACAAATTTAACACATGTATTCTGAGATGTCTAAAAGTTAGACACCTAACTTTTTCAGCCCAGTCATCTTTTGTCACAGTCCACAGAAATTCAGGCATAACCCGAGCACAATTTACCTCACCCTGAGATAGGCACCGAAGACAAATATTATTTCTTCTATTATAGCTATAAAGTGAGCTTACTAGCTATAGACATTCAACTTCCAGATACCTGAAATTAGCTGAGATATAGTCCACTTGGAATACTATATTACCTGAAATCCTCTACATTTTCTCTGTTGAAAAGCATAATTTATCTGGATAGAACATCTGGTTCCTTCTTTGATAGTGAGTGTAATTATCATAAGGTAAAATGGTAAATCTTTGCATGGTGTGAAGATGTTCTAAACCAAATAATTAATGAATAAATTTGTACCATCACGTTCAAAATATTAATCTCCTTGAATTTTAACAGCAAAATCAAAACATGGAATGAAGAAATGAGCAGAGAGGTTGTGAGTTACTCTCTTGTCCACTGTCTGTCTTGAAACTGCCTGTATTCATGATGCTCAGAGTTCATACATTACTTGTTTATTTCCAGAGTACTTGCAGTCCCTCAGTGTTTACAGTACTAAGACTTTGGATTTTTGCTCGCACCTCACTTGATTTGACATATTCTTTTCTCCCCTTCTTATCTTGAAGTTTCTCCTCAACAGATTGTGTCTGCCTTTGATACCCTCCTACTCCTCCTCAGGACTGCTGGTCAAGAGCCTCAGTAACTCTAGTCTTTTCCCTTTTATTATTCTGCCTTTTCCCCTGAATGATTAGATTGGAAATATAATAACAGATATAGTTCTTCCAAGGTCCTTCTAGTCACATCCTTGCTTAAATTCTGCCTATACTTTGTGGCTAAGGGGCTGTGGCCAGAACTGAGATGTTAATCAATACTGCCTCATTGCTGGGGCGGGGGGGGGAGCAGGGGAGGGACTGGTTTTCAAGAAGAAGGGAGCAAACATGATGAAGGGAGCAGTCAGGGTGGTGCATCACTGCACTCACATTCTGTTGCTTTGGGCTCAGTGAGCATTTTGCATATAGATCACCATCTCTTTTCCACTTTTGATATTAATATTTTTGCCGTTGCTGTTTGTTTTCTTATCTCGTTGTTTCCAGTAAATTATTCTTATCACTGATGCCCGAAATCCTGCAAAACAGACACTCTGCACAACACTTAATATGTGAGCAAGAACCCCTTAGAAATCCCTTACTTCTAAAGCTATAAAGATCTACAAAATACACACCAAAAATACATAAAAATACATAAAAATCCTTAGGCATCATTTCAACCCATGAACTTTGCCTTTTGTGCATCCAATTCTCCTCTCCAGCCATCCATGGGGGCTGGGAGTAGCAGAGGAGGGGGGCTTAATGAGCGGCAGTGTGATTTGGAGTTTCAGTGAGAGAATTAAATTGGGAAGTACTGCTCCTAATCCATGACATGGGTACAAGAGATATATGGAGCTACTTGAGGATATCTAGCAAAGGGACACAAAATTGGTTAAGGGACTGCAGCTCCTATCGTATGAGGAAAGGCTGAGAGAGCTGGGACTGTTCAGCCTGGAGAAGAAAAGTCTCAAGAAATTCCATGTGAATCCAAGAAAACTTTTTTTTTTTTTTTTTTTTTTTTTTTTTTTTTTTTTTTTTTTTTTTTTTTTTTTTTTTTTTTTGTAACTGACAGTGTTCAAACACTGGAGCAGATTGCCAAAGTAATTATATGTACCCTTGGAGATATTCAAAACTTGAATGGACATGGTATTGAGCAACCTGTTCCATCTGTCTTTTCTGTGAACCTAGACACTGGACAGAGGATCTCCAGAGATGTCTTCCAACTTCAACTGTTTTCTGGTTCTGCAATTAGATTGGAAATATGGTTAGAGACATTTGTCCAAATTCTTCTTGTAACATTCACTCCTTTAGGCATGCAAACACCTTATCTAAGTTCTATACCTTCCTATAGAAGTCCAGTAAACCCAGAAGTCCAGTAGCTACATCTATGCAAGAAGAGTATGGAGTGTCCTCTTTATACACCTGTTTACTCATGCATGCAAATCTAGGTCTGCATACAGGTAATTTTTTTTTTTTTTTTGAAGAACATACTCATGAAGTTCTGACTTACAGACTGCCAATTAATGTCAGTTTCACTGGAGTGATGAACATTTAGCTTTCTCATTACATACACTGAAGGCGTTTTCTTCTTTCATATGGCATATGCTTTAGATTCCTGACTTCTGTAAGTTATGTTTACTGATCTTACTCTGTCCTCTAACCATGGAAAAATATTAGAAGGTGATCAGTTGGCAAAGTAAACCCAAGACAGAAAAGTGAATCACTGAGGTCACACCAGGAGATTCTCTCAACAGTAGTAATCACATATGATGAAATACTCATCTGAGAAAACACATGTGCAGAGTACACTTGCATGCAGGAATAAATAGCTCCATAGGATGCATCTATCAAGGACTTACATTCTTCTTCCCAGCATGTTTTTTTACACAATATGAACATCTGTAAAATAAAGTAGAAAGAGACTCAGAGTTTGTCCTGCTGCAGCAAAAGTTTCAGGTAACTACAAAGACAGAAATTCACAGTTTGTGCTGTACAGAAAATGATAGAGATATTTTGATGCTAACTTTTAGGGTGAATAAAATTCTTGCTTTGAAAGAAATAATTGTTTATCTGTCTTAAAGGAGATTTCTGCTTTGTGACTTTATCATGAATCAACAATTTCTAGTCTATTGCTATCCAGGTTTTTTCAAGTGCATGAAGTACTTATACAGCTAAAGCTTCGGTCACACATTTCTTATACAAGTGAGAAATATTACTTCCAAGTGGCTGTGTACAGAATTTAAAGTTATGAAATTTAAGACTATTTAAAAAATACGAAGCAAGACTGAAAAATTACTTCTCTGGGTAGAAATACTGGTTACTTAGGAAACAACTACATTTCAAATATAGGGAAATAAGATTTTTAACTCGAGGCTTCCAAGGCCTCCTTCCTCCTCTACCCATTGGCTCTAGAGTGAACTCAAGGAAAACGGATCCAATTGGCTCATAAAATGAAGCTGAATCATAGGAGACGTTGCCATAAGTGCCTTTATTGTTTAACTGATGAAATTTGTTACACTCAGACTGATGGTCTGTAGTTAGCTGAATTACTGCTTCACAGACAGAATCTCTTAAAAAAAAATGCTATTGCTTGGTGACCAGTAATTGAGTGTCACTCATTGCATTAATAAAATGGAAAAGTTTCCCATCAATATTCACATAAAAAAATAGCTATTAAAAAGTATATTGTTAAGCCCCTAGATTGATTGATATACACATTTAGAAAAAAAAATAAAATAGTAGTAACTGAACTGAATGTAACTATCTAACCCAAATAAACATTGACACTTCTTGTGATAACTACAGATGGATATGCACAGAAAATAAAAAATGTTATTGCTGCAGTTCTTTGCAACAGTAGTGTTGGATCACAAAATAAGCCTTTGTGTTCTTTCATACTAGTTTTTCATTGCAGACATGAGAATGAACCATTTCTCAGAACTTTGATAATAGATGTCTATATCATCTTTTTATATAACAAGATAATCTGATAGTATGTTCAGATTTTTTGTAGTCTCCAAACCAATAATTCATATTTTCTTTGCATATTATATGTGTTGTGAGCAAACTCATTACAGTCTCTCTTGTTAACACATATACATATGCATATATATTTATAAATAACTTCAACAGAGATTCTTAACAAGAGAGGATGGATTTTTTTTTTGCATGTAATAAAATTAAAAGCAGTCCCTGTTTAAAATATGTGTAGTAAGTAATTAGAAGCAGTAAATATTTTAAATTATTAAAGCTTACAAACTACAAAAAAAATCCATGTCTAGTGCAAAAATAAATGCATTACAAGAGAATAGCTTACAATAACAGGTTTACTTTCAGTGTTTTTCTCAAGAAACTTAATAATTCAGCACTCTATATTTGGCAAGTTTCTACAGTTTTTCATGGCTTCTCTCATATAAGCCTACACAATTATATAGTACTCTTGATAGGAATGTATAAAAAAATCTTGGAAAATGTTGAAAAATATTTCAACACAACATAAAATTCTACAGCTTTTTTAGTTGGTCAGCTCCTCAGAATATTTAGAAATATCTGAAGCAAGTCAGGAAAAGAACAAATAAGCAAGTACCTTTGTCTATTTCCAGTTACCATTTTTCCTGATATGATTTTCCCCTATATACTTCAGCACAGATGGTTTAAAAATTATGACTGTAACAAAGGAGTAATACAGACTGTTGTAGCTTTTCCGGCTCTACCAAGAGCATTTTTATGGGGCTCTGTGTTTGACGATTCTGATTAATCTAAGTGACTTTTTAACACTGGCAGAACTATTTTGTCATTCTACAAATCTGTCAGTGAGCAATCAGTTTTAGATCAGAAGTCACTATTAATTCCTAATCCTTGGAATGGTGCTTCAGGTTTGGCCTCTTCTAGGGGCAGAGAGCTGGTGGCTGCTGTTATTAACAGACATGGAAATAATTTCCCTTTTATTCTTTGTTTGGTTGTTTTTCATTTATTTGTTGGTAGTGGTTGTTTGGTGGAGTGGTTTTGACTTTGGGCTGTTCTCTTTATGTAAGTCAGAATCTGAGTCTGATTTTTGAACTAAGTTTTAAATTGAAGGGATTTTGCTATGTAGGGCTATCTTTATTATTCTATCATGACTGCAGGTATTTATTATAATAACAAGTCTAGACTTCAGTTGTTATTGTTCTTATTCCTATTCAGTAATTATCCTGGCATAGAGATTTTAAATTTTTTAAGAAAGTTTGATTTCATTAAATCAAGTGATCCAGAAATATGGTTAGTACATTTTCTGTGTTATTAACAAGTTCATTAATATTCGTGGAGATTAAAAGTAAGAAAATAGTTTTGCAAGTTTTTCTTTGCAGAAGAATTTATTCAAGAATCATGTTTTAACCACTTCTATATTCTTTACAACACTAGCTATCACGCTCTTTTTCATATACTTTGTTGTGGACAGTCAATAACCTACATGTTCCATCTTTGGGGGCAGAAAGCTGAAACTTTTATTGAACACTCACATTATAATATATAGAGCCGAGGGGCAGGACATGTTAATGAGGGGAATGAATTATGTTAACTAGGGGTTAGGAAATCCAGTCACCATATTTTGCAATACGGTAAGCATTTCTCCACACCAGGACCACCTGGGGGGGAAAAAAGTGTTTCTGCCTGTCTTGCAACATGTTGTAAAGTCCTTCCATATCTTGCATGCGGACATAGGGCTAATACACAAAGATAACTGTAAAGAGTCCTGATCCTAAAGGAATCTTCTCATGGCAGGCTCTTGTCTTATCAATGGGAGAAACTTCTCTCAGTTTTTGTTGCCCAGGGTTTGCTGGATAATCCCTTCAATTCCCCATCTGTTAATAACTGACTTTCTTCCCCAACATTTTGGTGTTAGTATTTTCAAATTTCTCATCCCAGAGATTCAACCATTACTGTTTCTTGCTTGTTTTTTTTAGTTTTCCAGATGCCTAGCTCCAAGTAAAGGGTTGGTAACTTGCTCTAGAGCATTCAGAATGTATTTTGTACCTGCTCTATGTCTAATTAGGAATTGTTTTAATATTATAAATGTACCCAGAGACGAAGATATTGGCACAGATTTTGATTAATGTAAAATAAATGAATAATTTATTTTTTAAAAATATAGGAACATAATTACAATGATCTTTTCTAAGGAATAAAATCATCCGTGCATCATATTCATGATTTAAAAGTCTGAAGTGCACCTCTAATTCATTATTTTTTTAAAGACTAATTAGGTATTTTTTTAGAGTTCAAAAAGAAACATATAGTAAACATGATTCATTATCTTGATGTTTTCTAGTTCCTATTTAAAAATATCCTTCGTTGTCATTCTTCATTAATCTGAGTATGTTGTCTCTGCACAGAAATCAATACCCTTCTGGGAATTTTATCAAAATGCAGATATAGGTCCACATCTGGCCTCAGACTCATGGGAGCAACTTTCTGTTACACAGACAGACAACTTCGTAGACAAGGATCAAGACCAGACTTGGAGCTGAGGCCTCTCACCCAAATACTTGACAGTCTGGATAAACACCTGGAAATGAAAAATGGGGTACAAGAATGTGACAAAAAAGCAGTGAGGCTGAAAGCACATGCTTGAGTTCAAATGGTGTAATGGTTTAACCCCATCCAGCAACTAAATGGCACACAGTCATTACTACTACTTACTAACTCCCAGTGGAAGGAGGAAAAGAATTGGAAGAGTAGAAGTGAGAAAACTCAAGGGTTGAGATATAGACAGTTTAATAAGTAGAGCAAAAGACTCATGTGCAAACAATGCAAAAAAAAAGGAATCCATTCACGATTTCCCATGGGCTAACAGGTGTTCAGACATCTCCAGGAAAGCAGGGCTCCATCACATGTAACAGTGACTTGGGAAGACCAGTGTCATTGTTCTAAATTTACCTTCCTTCCTTGTTCTTTCTCCATGCTTTTATTGCTGAGCATAGCACCAATATGATATGGAACATCCCTTTGGTCAGTTGGGGTCAGCTGGCCCAGCTGTGTCCCCTCCCAATTCCTTTTGCACCCCTAGTTTACACACCAGTGAGATGTTATGAGAAGCAGAAAAGGTCTTGATTGTATAGACGGTGCTTAGAAACATTATTCTCATCCTAAATTCAAAACACAGCATTATACCAGCTACTATGAAGAAACTTAACTCTATCTCAGAAAAACCAGAACAGTATCCCCCCGCTCTTTTTATACAATATGAAACATTCTCAGACACCTCACTATCCTATACAATCTCATTGACAAGTACCTCCCTTCTCATCCTATGATATAATACACAGGTATCATTCTCTTAGTCTGTGTATCAACTCTGTAAATATCCTTAAAATGTCCATTAAATGCCCATAGAATTTCCACAAATGTTCAAAAAAGATCCATTGAGTTCATTTAGTCCACGACTTTGGGCTCCATCTGTTACAGTGGTCACACAGGGTAGGAGAGATGAGGTGTCGGGTTTTGTGTGGAGTTACTGAGTAGCAAAAACAGCTCAGGTTATGCCACTGCTGTGTAAGGATTCTCCTCTACTGGTTTATGTCATTCCTGACACAGCCATTTCTGTAACTCAGATCATGGCTGGCACCAGTTTAAGGGTATATCCATTACAATTTTCACCCTGATCACTTTGGATTAGGTTTGATTAGAATTACAAGATAAGGTCCTTAAATTATGCATAAAATCAATCAATTTATGAGGAAATCATAGAGAAAAACAACACGCTAGTTGTAACTAACTAAATAACTAGAGAATAAATACTGCAATTCTAATTTACCAGCTCTAGGAAAGCTTTAGTAGATGAACTAGTATTTCTCCATCCTCCATAACATTTTCTTAAAAGTAAATGTAGTACCGTGATGATTCATCATACTCAAATGTGTTTTTATAGATAGAAATCAATACTTGTTCTTGTTGATCCTGTACCAAATTTTGAAGTGTTTTATATGGAAGAACAAAAATCCTAGATGATGTCTTAGTTATTTATAGTTAAGGACAAAAACTACTAGTACTTCAAAACAAAAATTATGGATTTGTTCAGCCCATATGGGAATATTTAAGATAAAGATTGCCACAGCCCTACTCAAATTAAAGAGAATTTTCCTAGTAACTATACTATACTAGAACATTATTCCATAAACAACAATTATTTATGTAGACATATATAAGAAATATAGTGCCACCCTATAAGGCAGTATTATTACTTTGACAGCATGACTCTTGTGATTCACAGGAATTGTACTGTTAAACAGAGCGTGCATATGTCAACATGTAATGAGGAAAGCCCTTAGTTTAAGAAAACCTTGACATTGCCAAAGGCTTTGACAAGCCTGTCCAGTAAATAGAGATGTTACAGTTCACAACATAAGTAGAAGCTTATCAGCTAATTTATATGGATTATGAACCTGAAGGTAAACTTTTAACTCAGACTGCTCTAGTTGAATCTTCAAGCTCTTAAGACAGCAGTAGAACCATAAAAAATTTCTTTTAATTTGGCTCTTTCTAAGACAGAGTCTTTGTTTTGGAAATAATGACACAATTCCAACATTTCATAACTTAAAGATGCACTTATATGGATACACACACGTATACAAAATCATGTACACACAAACACACACACACACATATATGCATTGGAATAAGTTAAAGGAGTTTGTCTTTAAGAACAGATGAACCGAAATTCTAGAGAACTGTGTCATTTTTCATTTTGTTGGAAGCAATATCTTCCTTCTTCTAATAAACATAAAGATAGAATTCCTGCTTTTCCATTCTGTAGGACCAAACTGTAAAGTGTGTGAGACAGCAGCCTTATGAAACCAATGAGTTATGATAACATTGATGTGTGCTTTGATATGCATATGCGTGAAAACAAAGAAGCATCTACTGCCCTAAAGTTCTTCGCTGCATAAGACATTGTTAATGTATTCTTAGATTACAGAGCTAGTTTTTTGCAAAGGATTCCATGTGCTAATGATAAATATAAAGCCAGAGCACTCTGAAATGTGACTCACACTGATAAACATTTAAAAGCCATTATGGTATAGCACTGAATGTCGGGACCTATTTGTGAACAGAACAAATGGATAAGGGAAAAGTGACAATAGAAAATGTGATTTTAATAGCAGTAAATCCATCTGCTATATTTATTCTTCACAGCCTTAATAATTAGTTAAATATATAATCCCCTCATTCCTGATATGATGATCATAGACATGATTACTCTGCACAGTAAGTCTGACTCAAATTTCACAACACCTGTCCCGGCAGTTTCTGTTTACAAGGAAGATATCTGTTTTCCTTATAAGTTCCAGTGTTGGCAAATTTGCCTTTTGCAGTGAAGGAACTCTTCTGTTATACGTTCAAACCACAGCATAAGCAATTTGTATGCTCCAAGAGAAACAGTAATTACACCAGAATTTCCTTCTAGTCTTGAAAGTTTTGCTTCTAAAGAAGGAAGTAAGCAAACAGGCCTTTTGAAAAGGCATTTAATGAAGGATGAAAAGTGATATACTCATCCCATCAAGATGAATCGTATGGGTGGAGGGAAAAGACTAATTTGCAAACACTGTGTTTCCCTGATCAATAATTGTTCACAAAGAAATCTAGCAAACTCCCCTAGGGCTATCATTAGAAATCATTACTGAGTATCACTAATTAGAAATTTGCATTCTGCATCTGTGCTTGCAAGTGCTGTCAATGAGATTTGAGATTATAAACAGAAAATTTTCATCATTTTACTTTTCTGTCAAATCCTGCTTTCCTTATAAATTTTATAGCTAACTCCACTTGACAAAGGTCTAATTCACAGTTTCTTTTTTTACCCTTAGGCATTTTGCCAATTGTCGATGCAAGGAAAAAATAAAAGGACCTAAATAAACTGCCACATTTATTACTGTAAATTCCTCACACTCCTGCACACACCAACACTGGCAAGAGCACAGTGAAAAGAAGCATTCAAAAAAGAAATACAACTCTTTTGTCTTTAAAGATAAAAACCCCATAGAATTAACTTATTTTTGAAAGTTTCATTGACTTTGCTTTCTATTAATAATGACTTCAAAGATAAATGTACAAACACTGTGTGAACAAAGCATAAACACTTCAGGTTAAAACTAACTTAATCACAATATAAAGTCCTTACACTTCAGATGAGCCGTTCATGTATTTAACGTGAAGGCAATGCTTCAGTTGGCTTCACAGAACAAAGGCTGAATAAGGGTTGCTCAGGGTGTGCTTATACTCCATAGCTGGGATGATTTTACAATGTGCAACCAATAGAAGGGGCACTGCCTCTACCTTTTCCTTCCTCTGCTGTTGTATGTGCACTTTGTGCCAGGAGATTCCTCAAGTCATTATACTTGCAAATATATATATATATATATATATATATATAAATATAAATTCTTAGGTTCATTTTCTGCCATTCTGCCAGTTTAATAAACTGAATCAGCTCACTATGAAGTTGGCCAAGCATAAAAGACAACACAAATAAAAAGGAAAGTAGAAGAGAGTTCAGGAGATAGGAGAAGAAAAAGTGACCTTTCCTTCTGGTGAGCTATTACATGTGCTCAATTGTGTTATCTATAGCCACTCTCAGATAAGATAATATAAAACTGGAAATGAGAGGCACTACTGTAAAATCACTTATGTCTCATTCTATTCCTAAATAAGTGTTTCATGAAAACAGAAATGTCTTTAAATGAAGTTAACATCACCAAAATACCAATTTAAAATAGTCGTTCCCTGCTCCTCTCTGGGACTACTAGCTGTATTTTTGATAGAGTAAGGAAAGCTAAATTTAAAGTCCCCTGTTGCACAAATAAATAAGAATAAAATCCCAGATGAGCTTTGTTCTTGACATTTTCTTTCAAAATTCAGTGAAGGACTTAATAATGTACCTATTTAAGGTCAATAATTGTCTTCTAGTATTTAGGCTTTATTGAGTCCTTTAAAGTATACCTGTGGTTAAGTAGTCTGCAATGATAGACAGTGTTTTCATGCCTTGTGTATCAGAATGAACAATGCTAATGAATGAAAACTTATTCTTGGCTTAGTAACTTTTCATTTTCATTTAACACTAGTCTCAATAGGATTCACTAGATAATCTCTGAAAGACTTCATCTCTCAGAAAGATAAGTGAAATTTTTTGCAGTCCTGGTCAGACAGCCAAAAATACTTAAGAAAACTAAAATGGAGAAGATTATTGTTTCTTGAAAAGTCATACAGTATATGACCATGATATTCATTATAAAACTGAATCATTAATTAATAAATCTTAGGATACTATAGTGATATTTTCCCCATGATATTTAGTAAATATTCAGTAACTTAAAAAACCAAAACAACAACCCTGAACCCTAAAAACCTTCAGAAATTCTTAATTGCTTTTAATTCAGGTCAAATTGTTTTAATGGCTTTTCAATATAATCTTCAGCTTTCTTTCCTCCTGGAAGAACAAGCAGATCAATACTATTAAACATAGAAATATTGTCAAGGTTCTCTAATTATTCATGACAAAAAGCCACCACTGTTACTCTTTTTTCTGCAGAAAGATTCCAATTTACTAAATGTTGTCCTTATTAACCTTAACTTTTTTCTGTCATCTCAATTGGCTTAAAAATCTGCTTTTTGGAAAGAAATCTGGCAACATATAACTTATCCTTATAAAAAATAAAATAAAGTAATAAAGCAAATATTTAAAGAATTATTTTGAAAAGGTAAAGGAATTACTTATGCAATAAACCTGTTTCTTCAAATCCTGAGATACGACATTAGAGTAAAACTCTGATTTGTTTTCTGCCCCTAATGAGCCAAATTAATGTTTGTTACTGTAAGGAGGCATGACTTCTTCTTACTATACAGGACTTTTTAGTACTGAGAGGAGATGAGCATTCCTTTTGCATCTGGATGAATGCCATCTGCCTATCTCCTTTTATTCTTATTGTTCTTTCTGCTGCACACTAGCTTTAGATGGCCAAGGAAAGCAGTAGGTGCATTTCTGCAGTGACACTACCTGCCTCTTGTCATACCTTAGAAAGATGAAGAAGGATATATTTATTTCAAATTGATTAAAAAAATATTTCAATATTTCTTTTAAAAAATCTAATTTTGAAAGGCATTGGGTTTGAAGATGATGATTAGCTACTTCTACAATATGATTATGTAGAGCCATGTATCAGACAAAGACTACATTTACAAACAGATTTGTGAATCATAAATCTATTTTCTATTCAGTGATGCAGGAACTGAAATTGACATAATTCACATCTAATAATGATGAACTGCTAGACAAGGACCATGTTTATTCTTTTTTTCTGTATCTGGACAGAAGGATAATTAACTATTTACACAGATTTCACCTCGAAAATGTAGGCACCTGCAACATATGTATCTTGAAAGAAGATAGTACCCTAAGTTCTCTGTACAGTCAAAAAAGTTAAAATCACTTCTTTATCATAGAGTTCTTTGGGATGAGATGAATAATGAAAAGTTGTTGAGAACAAGGGAAGTTCTTGTCACTCTCTATTGGCTATAGATACAGCTTAGCATTACTAGCTCAGCTGTGGGAATCTGTATTAAAACTATCTACATCGCATCAGATGAATCCCACTCTTTTTGTCTCTGGAAAGTATTTAACAATGTGACTTCATAGCCTTTTTTCCTTCAAGTTGCCTGTAATGTGATTGTGGTATCTTCTTCTGAAATGGTAATATGGCACAAACTCTGGGCAATGGAAATAACTTAAACATGGGGTTTTTGGTTTTATTTTTATGCCCAGAATGAGTGGACTTAACTCCAGTATCACTACATTTTACAGCAAAGAGGCTAAAATATTGTGGGTTTTATTCTGGATTATTATTTTACACCATTAGTTTTAAATTAAGAAATTCACTGTGTAGCAGAAGGAAGACTATGTTAGATTTTACTTTAATTTTGAAAAAAAAAAAAAATTGCCGGAAGAATAAGAGAAATCAGATGACAGTTTCATTGACAGAAAAGTAGAGACTGGCATCTAGTAGACTAAAACTGAATCATGAAGGTAACCTCTTTCATTATTTTGATGCCTAAGGGTTTGGTGTGTATTTTTGATGTATTTTTGATGTGTATTTTTGTGGATTTTTAGAGGGTTTGGTGTGTATTTTGTGGATCTTTAGAGTTTTAGAAGT
>JAWWEW010000001.1:64428012-64487204 GCA_035583185.1 Anabacerthia variegaticeps
GCATAGCCTAGGACCACGTGGGGTGGACCACCGGGGGAAATTAGAAATGGTGATTGGTTATAGGTATTAATGTATTAGATATGCTAATTGTTTGAAAGGGTATAAAACCTGTAACTTTACTGAACTCTGGGCCCTTCGTGCTCGGAGGACCAGAGGAGGCCCGGACCTTTTCGAACTCCCAATAAAGGTATTTGTCTATCTTTCTCCATTAACTTTGTCTTGAGTGTCTATTTTGCAGGGTTTCAGGCATCAGATTTTTCAGTTTTGTGAAGTTTGTCCCACTATGATTAAGCTATTAAGCAAATAGAATGGAAATATCCCCAAAACTCGAGTAGGACAAAAAATGATTCAGAAAAAGATAAAAACTCCACTCTTCTCTATGTGAAAGTAAATATATGTTCAAAAATAATAATGAAAAATACAATTCCCACAATCTCTTCATTGAAAAATTTCCACTACAGATAAGGAACTACTACATAAAATGATGCACTGTCCTGATGTTGATTGCTCTACAGAATTCTGGTGACTCATGCTCAATAAAATGAAACCAACAAGAACATGTGAAGAAGTTTCCTACCATGATCAGAGGAATGGATCAGTGCTGTTTCAAAACAGACTGGTGCTGTTTGTCTTAATTCTGTAAAGTGAAATTTAAAAGGAGAAGTGACCAAAAAATAAATATCAGTATAGCAAAACTGCTAAATATCTAATAATAAATTCCTATTAAACTGTTTGGAGAAAAAAACAACAATCAAACAAAAAAATCAAACAAAAGTTTAGGATAAAATTCCTAGCAGGTATGTTTTTGGAATTATCAATTCTTTTGATGAATAGGCAAACTGCTTCAAATTTCATGGAAGGAATTATGTGCCTGCTGCTTCCCTTCCATTTGTCATCTGAGACCAACATTTTAGCACCTTCTAAATTTCACAGAGCTCTATTCACATGCACTCTCAATTACTAATCATGAAAAAAATCCATGTGGAAAACTTACATGTAATATTTAAGTGTAACTTAAGTGTACTACGTAGTACACTACATAAGAAATTGCAAAACTTGAGCGAGTCCAGAGGAGAACCATGAAGATGATCAAGGGACTGGAGCATCTTCCCTATGAGTACAGGCTGAGAGAGCTGAGATTGTCCTGCCTAGACAAGAGAAGGCTCTGTAGGGACCTTTCATTATAAAAAGGGGGCCTACAGGAAAGATGGGGAGGGACCCTTTATCAGGCAGTGTAGTGATATGATGAGGGGTAACAGTTGTAAACTAGAAGAGGTTAAGTTCAGACTTTAAATTTCAGACAGAAACAAATTCTTCACTATGACATTGGTGAGCTAGTGGGACTGGTTGCCAGGAGAAATTGTGCATAATTCATCCCTGGAAGTGTTCAAAGCCAGGATGGATGGGGCTTTGAGCAACCTGATCTAGTGGGAAGTGTCCCTGAACATGGCAGAGAGGTTGGAACTAGATGATCTTTATGGTTTCTTCTAACCCAAACCATTCTACAATTATATGATTCTATGAAAAGACACATTATACTATATTTTCTCTCAAAATATTTTGGATGGTTATAAAAAGTCAAAGTGAATATGGATAATTTTCAAATTCCTTTTAGGATCAAATGATGTTTAATTTCTTATTGAGGCAGAGCTGTTTTAAAAAAGAAATAAGAAAAAAATCAGTGGAAGTAAACTACATGACCAAGAAGTGGGTTGCCGAACATCTATTTCATAAGCATTCTTTCTGTATATTGTTTCAAGGACAGCCATAATCATAATTACATGTAGCAGGAGATTTCACATGTTACTTAGCTAGGATAGAGTTAATTTTCTTCCGAGTAGCTAGTACAGTAGAGGTTTGTATTTCGTATCAGAGTAATGTTGATCACACACTGAAGTTTTAGGTGCTAAGTAGTTTTTATGTTAAGTCAAGGACTTATCAGCTTCTTATGCCCTGTCAGTGAGAAGACTGGAGAGGCATAAAGAGTTGGGAGGAGAAAGAGCAAGGACAGCTGACCCCAGCTGACCACACTGTATGGCATCATGCTCAGCATGAAAAGCTAGAGGAAAGACTGACCAGGCACAGCTGCTCAGGAATTGGCTCCGCATCAGACGGTGAGTGGTGAGAAATTGCACTTGTGCATCACTTTTTTGTTATTTTTTTATTATTATTATTAAAAATTATTATAGTTATTATTATCTTTCTTTTATGTCCCATTGAACTGCCTTTATCTCAACTCATCAGTTTTCTCACTTTTACTCTTCTGATTCTCTATCCCACATTTTTGAGGGGTAGAAGAAACAATGGGCTGTGTGCTTCCTAATTGTCAGCCGGGTTTAAACAGCAACAGTTTCTCATTAGCCTTAGTTAAGAAAGTAG
The DNA here is from genome assembly GCA_035583185.1 of Anabacerthia variegaticeps. Lineage (NCBI taxonomy): Eukaryota > Metazoa > Chordata > Aves > Passeriformes > Furnariidae > Anabacerthia > Anabacerthia variegaticeps. Next base: position 64,430,392 of record JAWWEW010000001.1, read on the forward strand.
TCAAAAGTTATGAATTCTGATAATCTTTCAAGCACCTCTCAGAGTAATGGACCTTATACCTGAGGACTAGAAAAGGGAAAAACAAAATAAAACAAAAACAAACAAAACAAACAACCTAAGTTAAAACTCAGTAAAAAGAATGCTGATAATACAGCCTCTTCTCAAGGTGGCAAGTTAACACCTCTCCCAGGCCCTAAAGAAGAATGAACTAGGAAAAGAGAAGAGTCTGATTAGTGTGGTTTTAGAAAGGAGGTCACATTTCAACATATCTGTGGTAGACACTCTTTCTGTGTTTTTCCTTAGTCGCTAATAATTGATCTTAGGTGAACTGGTGCTCGGGCACAAAGCTGGTCTCAGGGTGTGTGTGCATTCACTGCACAGAATAGGTGTTACTCTGAACAGTTAAAAATCAAGCAAATTATTTTGGCTACAGCGACAATGATCACATTCCCATTCAAGAACCATACAGAGCTAGGGTAAGCCATCAGTGCCACCAGAAGAGGCTATGTATTGAATCCTCCCCGAGAACGCATATAGGCAGCAGCAGAAGATAAGGCTCTGGGATGGAAATCTGTGGCATAAGGTTCTCTGGTTTCAAGCAAAAAACCTATTGAGTCCCATATGACTGGAGACAATCAGAAAAAAGTAGATGCAGATGTCATTGTCTTGGGAAATGGCTGCAGAAACCAAAGCCTTGTGCAGCATCATGGAGTGATCAGAGGAGAGAGATATCAGACTGAGACAGATTCTTAAATAAAATCTTCAGACAATGTTTAATTTCTAATAATCTGCTTAGAAAGGCACTTTTTGGGGTAAAGTTTTACAAAATTCACTCCTTTCCTAATTAGTTTATTCTGAAAGAACCCCCACCCTAGTATAGACCTGAGTAAAATTTTCATCAGAAATCTCTCTTCCTTTGTGATATTCAGACTGTACTGAAGTGTACAGTGTCAGAGCAGTATGTTTACTTCTTCCAACTGTAATATTTGAAAAAAAAAATAAAATATAGGTGAGTTTGTGTATATACATACATAGATATACATAACAGGCACACAAAGAGAGAGGGGAGAATACAAAATACCCTTCAAAACTAATTCTTTACAGGGACATAAGGACAGAGTTGTTTTTGAATGACAATGGGAGTTCAGAAGCCTAACCTGCATCTATCTAGTGAAAAATCAATCTGTCTTATTCTAGTAAATTAATATCTGTGCTGATTTTCTCCTGCTAGGAATTATTTTTGTCTTGATTTGATCAAGTTTATTTAGGGAGGTCACAGCAGCAATTAATTTATTTCATTTGGTAAAAGAATTCTACCTGATAATTGAGTTGCTTTTCTCTTGTCAGCTGAACTGTCTCCTCAACAGAAAAGCTGTATTTTCTTTAGTGTGAGTATGTTTACAAGATAAACACCTTCCAACCAGTATCAGAACTATAAGTTCCTCTCCAACAGTTCTTTTTTTATTCCTTTTCAAATTTTCATTGCAGCCACATAAACAAAACACAGGCTGTTCGATAAATGGGAATTGTCATTGTAAACACTTGAGTATAATCTTAATAGAATATACAGGTGAACATAATATGCAATTTTATTTTAGATAAGTGTGGTAAGGCAAACATAGAGGTCATCATTGCTCAGTGTAAACAGTATTCATGTACATATTTTAAACATTCCATCATTCAGAAAAGAGTATTTATGCTCAATTGTTTTGGGTTATTGAGTTCAGAAAATAAAATCTGTGTATCCTGGAAAACTAGCCCCAATCATGCTGCTTAATTCTGGAACCACGTTAAAGACAAAATGCAGTCAGATTGTTAAGGATCATGCAAAAAAAATTTAAAGGGTTTTTTCCCCACAATTTTGAAAATACTCTATCTGTAGATTCCATAGCAGACAGAAAAACAGAGTGAAGACCTAAGGACTAAGAACAGATGAAAAAGGCTGTAACTAACAAAGTCTATGCAGAATGCTAAATCTTTATCCAGTGAAAAAATACAGAACTGCTGAGGAAGAAATTCTGCAGAGACTTTCAGGTAACGATGAATTGGAGAATTCTTTGCCCTCCAACTTAGCAACATTGCTTTATTATCAAAGGAAGGAAAAATTTCATTTGTTTTCATATTTACTCTTCTATATCATGCTTTATTTGCCTCTGAAAGCCTGAACAGAGTTGCAAACAGACTTTAATAACAAAACACAAGGCATTTGTATGAAAGTATAACAGCTCATTATCTGTCCCTTCATGAGGTATCTTGCTGCTGGCCCAGATGGAGCTGAAGGCTAAATATAAACAACCTCAGAGTACTAATTAATAAAGTACAAAACATGTCTTTTAAAAAGGGCACATTGTGTACATCAAATCCAGCTTTACAATTTAAAATTTCTGGTTGATAAGATGTAGTGCAATACAATGTCATCTGACATAGATCTCACCACAACTTTTAAGATTCAGTTAATTACATACATGATGCCAATTTTTTTGCATAACAATTAAAAAGAGAAACCAATAGTGCTCAATAATGTGAAAGATTTAGTTTGGCCTTTCTGGCCTCCATCAGGGAAAATTACCTTTTGTCTAGATTCAAGGCAGTAATGTCTGCCTCTGGGCTTTGGCCAGTCCAGCACTGACTGACACAAGAAGTGAGGATATGCAGATCTTACATATGAGATCTTACAGAGGTCTCATATGCTCGTAATTACCTCTCACACAGATTTTCAGGCAAAATTATTGACTAGGCTCAACTGATGAGGACACTGCATCTTGTACTCTAACTCTTAACTAAGATTACAACCATTTGCAGTTGAAAAAAAACAATCTCTAACTTTTGGGAAGGCCACTTGCGTATAACTTGAACATTTAGAGTTGTTTGATCATATTCTAAGACAAGAACTGCAACAAAAAGTAACACAACTCACCTACACTACTTTTTTTTATATAGGGAGAAACACTCAACTTCTATATAAAATACTATTTATCTTTCTTAAAAAAAAAAAAAAAGTTTTGCTATCTTTCTTCTTCACTTATTTACAAACTCCCATAGTCTTACAAAGAATTATGTATGTTTCTGTATTTTCTGTAACGTAAGCTTGCATAAGCTTATGAAGGGCTTTCTAATAGGAGTTTGACATAGATGTTATTTTGCATGCAAAATTCCTAGAACTATGTTATCATGACCAAATCAGAATCTTGGATAATTTTAATAACACTATTTTGATTTTTTGGCATATGCAGATCTCCACTACATATATAAGTAGAGAGAGATTTTCAGAACAAAATCTGAAACACTATTAAGACTTTTCAATAAATGTATTTTTAGTGCTGTACCTGGAAAAAGAAAAAAATAACATACTTTAAGAATATCCTGCTGCTCTCCAGGAACAAGTAATCCAACAGGGAAAATGTTTTCAAATGTACATCTGAAAAAAACAGGAGTACTTTCCCATTTTTTTATATATGGCAATTATATATTTTACAAAAAACAAATTCTAGATTCTTGTTTTTTAATGTAATCAGATTTTTGTGTTGCTTACTATAACTTGGTACATGTATATGACTTAGACAATAAAAACAATAAATATATTTATATAGACTCATTATATTTGCTACAATCAGCACACCATTTTAACCACACACAAAAGAAAACATGTATTTTAATCCCATTTTTATCTTATATCTGTGAATATATTAGAGACATAGTCAGAGTAATAGCGTTCCTGTATGTTTCTGACACAAGACGGCACATATCAGTGTTGATCCCAGAGATGAATTTTGTTCTCTGATAGGATCAGAAATCAATCTTTACATAAAATGTACTAAAAAAAAAATTAAAAAAAATCCATTCTTTGATCTGGCATACATAGGAAATCACAGCTATATTGGAAATGTCATCCAGCTATATGAATTCATCTTGCCAAAATAATAAGTGCTTGGCAAATATTGACATAAACAGGGCTGTACACTCAGCTTTGAAAAAGCCAGGTGTCCATTCCTGGCTATCTTTAATATAGCCAAATGTCGGAGGCAAACACTGATATCCTGAGAGTGCCATCCTCATTTCTGACACAGCCAGAACTCTAGCCTCTTCTCTGATAGAGCCAGTGTTCCATAGCAGTCATTTGACACAGCCAAAACTCTGTCCCTGTCTTTGATATTACCAGCACTTCATCAACATCTCTTACATTTCTGGCTTACATGGAAATGTCTGTAACAGACAGAGGTCTGGCCTCTTCTCCAGTGTATGGTTCCATTGTCCTTCATAAAAATGCTGTGTTCATACCAGTGATAAAGCCAAGATTTAATATATTTCATTGATACTTCCAGTGTTCTGCCCATATAAATGATATGGTCAAAGTTTTATTCTCAACCTTGGTATCATCAGGGTTATATGGCAACAGCTGATATAAACAGATGAACATGCAGAAACATATCCTTGATCCTGAAACATCTAAGGTCTATCGTCATATTCCGTCTCTCTAATGGTGAATGCAGGTATATCCAGAGAGCTGTCCACTGCTATGGCATACATGCAATTTCAATTCCATCTGTGAAGACCAAGGCTTCACAGCAGAATCTCTTACCTATTGAAGGGGTCCACTGTGTTTCTTCTACATCCATCTTTCTGCCACAATTACTAACCATAGAAACAATTTACTCTAGTCTTAACATTCCACAGTGAAATTAAATTTCCAGGTATTCACAATTTGGGAAAGAAAAAGATTAGCTATTTGTGCTCAAAAGTTGTCATCAAGTTTAGCTGTTTTCTGAAGAAACACAGCTGAGATAACCTGGTCTCTCATTACATCATTCAACTTTCTTCATAGTCAGTGAGCATTAAACAGTTTCCATTAGTATGAAGATATATAGCTTCTACTAATTCTATGAATTGCTTATCTGATCTGGACAAATGCTTAGGATGAATATATGATCAGCAGATTCTTTAATGCTTTTTCAGAAATTTTCTGAAAGTTCTGTTGAAAAGTGACTCCAGATTCTTGTCTTACAATTTGCAGCTCCTAGAAACTGAACACTGAAAGTTCAAAATGGAAATATCAAACATCTCTTTTGAGCTCTTAATTATTCATTACTAATAAGCAGAAAGTAAGTGTGAAAATAATGAATGACAGCCAGGTTAGTCCATCCAAAGTGCTTCTTGCTTTCATACTCTATATTTTCTTTCTGCAAACTATTTCCTGATATAAAAATATACACTACTTAATATTTAACCATAGAGTCCTTTTTTACTGCATCAATATAGTGGATAAGAAGCAAGACTAATTGCTTGACTAGAACAAGTTAAAAATGGAAGAAGGTGAACAAAAACATGTTAAAGCAAAGAGCAGAGCTCCATAAATGAGGCAGAATACAGGATGGATGATGCAAAAGTAGGACCAAAATAGAAGGGAAGAAAGGAAGGATAAGAGCAGAACTGGAAATAATACAAATGATAGAGTGCCTAGATAAGGTAACGGAGACATTGAAGGTAAAACGAACAGGACAGGCTGATGAGGGAAAAAGTCCTACCACTTCTGTGCCAAGAGTCCTAACTTAATCTTAGCTACTCAGCAAATAGCTATAAAGTTTGCTTGCAGAACTCTTTAGGTAGCAGAATGTGTATCAAGACCCAGAGACTAGCAAGTATCACTAGGTTTAATTTATTCTGTCTAAATATATACAAAAAATATTTTGTTCTTGTTCCTACAGTGGTAGATGACTGTGCCATGGCATTAGAGCTAATACTCTTTTTCAGTGATATTTCCAGCAGCAATTCAGATGTTTTACAATGGAAGTATCTACATGTTGGCTAAATCTATAACCACCTACTGTGTCTAGTGGAGGTCTAGTCAATACAGTTGATGAAGTCTAGATATATAGATTCTAGACATCACACAGTAATGGCTACACTGAACAGTTCTCCAGACTTCAGTGAGTGTATTGACGAGTACTCCAGTTCTCCAGTTCTCCTGCGTTGGCATGCAGGTCACATACAGACACCTAAATATAGGCCAATGAAATCCTACACCACACAGTAGATTGCATACTATTTTTGGTAGGATATCACTTTATACACAGCTCAATCCTAAGGGCATTTGTAAGTGAAACATGCTGAAGAAGGCTTCCTAGTAAGGCAGGAACTATTTTAAAACTTCTAACAAATAATTACCTTTCAACACTAGCTATAGAGATAGTCAGTCAAAAATCTTTATCTGCGGTTCCTAGTTTCAATGCTTGAAGAATATACTACTGTTCATGGTAGGCTAGTGTTTCACATCTGCCACTCCTGCCATTCCAAAGCTTCCAATAAACCAATAATATTCAAATTGATTGCTGCAAATCTTAGACTTAGAAAAATCCATGGCATTTATTATCAAGGCTAAGACTAAGACAAAGTTTCCATGACACTTCCATGGTTATTATCACAATTCTAAATCCTGTTTGTTGCGGCTTGATTCATGAGATGCAAATATTTGACCCTGAGAATATTTCCTTTTAGAATAACAATTTTGGCACAAAAGGTGAAAAAAAGCCTCTAATAAAAATAAAGTTCTTGCTAATTAAAACCTATCTCAAGTTTGCATTTTTGAGTTTCTAAAATCTGCTGTTTGCAAAAAAAAATTAAAATAACATCAAAGAATAAAGTTTTCCACTTAAGAATTCCTAAGACAGTGAACAATAATGCTAAAAATACTCATGAGTAAAGTCTATTGTTTTATTTGCAAGACAACCAAAAGTTCTTGAAATGTTTGCTGCTCAAATATATAAAATGATAACACAAATGAAGGCTTGCATATTCATGTTTGCTTTGTTTTGACTTTTCTTTTACCAGCTTTGTTTTGGGGTTTGTTTGTTTGCTTTTTTTTTCCTTTCAGAAGGTGCTTTTTTTTTGTCATTTTTGTGGAGTTGGGTTCCATTTGAGTGTATTTTTGTTCTTGTTATACATTTGTAGCAGAGCCAATAAAATGGTATTATGTGAAAAGGATGACAAATTTCTATTATTTCTATTTTGCACTTCATTGTTTTTAAAAAAAATTGGTATGAGGGACTTGCTACAGTTTCTACTAGGAATACCTTTGTTACCATTTGTTTAGGGTAGTGGTTAAATTTCAGAATGTATTGTTTAATAATATATCTGAAATATTAAATAATTTTTTTTTTTTTTTTTTTTTTGCTTTAGAGTGAAAAGTTTTGCGGTTTGGTTTGCATGGGTCACTGAATGCTCCACAATTCAAGGTTTTCTTTTTCTTTGTCTGATTTTGATACAGCTACCCTGTAGTTTTATTCAGACATATCTTTTTTCTTCAGAAAATATCTTTTGAGATGTTTAGAGAATGTGGGAAACCTCTAGAAGAGTACTGAAGAAAAGTGTGTGGGAACTTAACCTTCTTAACTGTGACAGACCAATCCTACCCAGCAGCTGAGCACTGCTGCTTGCTCATTTGGTGTTATGGGTGGAAAATTGGAAGAGCAAAAGCCCAAAAGTGGTAAGTCAAAATAAAGACAGTTTAATAAGTGAAAAAAAAAAAAAAAAAAGCAGAAACAAGAAAGAAATTTATGCACAACCTCCTATCAGTAGGCAGATGTTTAGCCAATTTAGCCCTGAAAGCATGTTACTTGGAAAGACAAAAATCCATAACCATGAATGTTCTTGCTTCTTCTTCCTCTCCCTGAGATTCTACTGCTGAGCCTGATGTCCTATAATGTAGACTATCCCTTTGGCCAATTTGGGTCAGCAGCCCCAGCTCCTCCAAATTTCCTGTGCACCTCAGGCTACTAGCTGCAAGGACAGATTCATAGGAGGAAAATCTTCACCCTGTGCAAACACTGCTCAACAACAACCAAAGAACTTCTGCATTATTAATCCAGTTTTAGTTGCAAATCCAAAGCACAGCAACATACAGACTGCTACTCCATTCCAGAAGAGCAAATACATAAATTCTGCTCTTATACCACTAAAGTTCAAAGACAGTAAGTAGATGATGTAACAGCTCAATGTTTCTCACTTCTACCATAAGTGATATAATTACTGTTATTTCCCACTCTCTTCACTGTAGATGTATATGAAAGAACTTAGAAAATATGGCCTTTCAGGAAAACTCAGTAAGAACTTGAAAGCTATAATTAGGATGTTTTATACTCTATATCAACATTATAATTTTTTGTGGACCTGCATCTTTTAAAAATATAAATCACAAAGAGAAAATTATTCAGGAAGCCTAGGAAGACACTTATAAGAGCATTTTTTTATTGAAGGCAAAATTAAAAGGTAAAGCAAAATCGAAAGCTAAGTCAATGAACCAACCACGAAAGAAAAATTTGAAATGGCACCTGTTAAAAAACAGTGTATAAAAAGTGTAAAAGCTGTTGGGTGGACAGAGAATAGGAGAAAAAGAAAATAAAAGTGCTCAGATGCAGAAAGATTACCATTTTTAAAGTTATTTGCATCTGCAATACAAACCCTTTTTGGTGGTAGAGTGTTCAAGAAAATGTCATGTTTGATTCAACAGACTCAACATATCTGAAAATATTTTCTTATGTTTTTCAGACTCTCATGAGAGTCTTTCTCTACCTAATGTCCAGCACAGGACCCTAAAGATAATGAAGGGGATGCAGAACCTTTTCCTATAAGGTAAGGTTGGGAGAGATGAGACTGTTTAGCCTAGAGAAGATGAGGCTCAGGGAATATCAATGTGTACGAAGGGAGTGTATAAAGAGGATAGGAAACAGGCTCTTCTCTGTACTTAGTGGCAGAATAGGTGAATAAGTAATAATGGGCACAAACTGAAACACAGAAAGTTCCATCTGAACACCAGAAAACATTTACCATGAGGATGAGCGATCACTGGCACAGGTTGCCCAGAGATTGGGGAGTCTCCTTCTTGGAAGTATTAAAAAACTGTTTAGGTAAGATCCTGGGCAACTGGACGTAGGTGGCCCAGTTAAAGCAGGGTGGTGTGGACCAGGTGACTTCAGAGGTCTCTCCAAAGCTCAACTATTCTGTGATTCAGAATAGAAACTTACATTTGAGTTAGAGTCAATGAAAAGATGCAGTTTCACCTAGAATGACCAAAATAAAGATGAAATGTACCATAACACACCTATTCATTTACATCAAATAGAAAGATAACTCAATATGACTACCTTTCATGGCAATTTCTTCACTGTAGAAAACCACAGGTAATAAGAGACATTCAACCCTGTATCTTAATTTTCAATTTTTTTTTCTCTTTGTAGTCTGTTGAATCTACTATACTGTAGATATGGGAGGACTAGATATTCACACGTTCCTCATAGGGAGATTGAGAAGGTGTAATTAAAAGTTTCTTTTGCAGCAGCACTGTAGTTCAAGTGAAAATGAAAACAGAGTATCATAGCACTTTAATATTAATAAATATAAATAAAATAAAATATATTAAATATTAATAAAATAAATATTAATAAAATAGCTCCCATTAAAAGATATTATAATTACATCACCTCTGAGTGAATGTTTCATCTAGCTTGCCATTAGTGTTCTCAGTATTGCCTATTGTATTTAGTCTCACCCATTTCCCATTTGCAGATTTGGAACACAAGCTGGTGAAATCTTTATCAAACAGCCAAAATTTCTTAGCTTATATACATGAGAAATATGTTGGAATTTTCAGCAGGTGACTAAAGAGACTGTTTGTCCTCTTCTTCCTATCTTTCTCATTTATTTGAGGAACGAAGTCCATTATCAAAAACAAATATAGGTGACAGCCACGTAAAAGTTATACCTAAACATGAGATACATGTAGACTCAGTAAAAAACAGTAGGGAATTTTACAGTATGAATTGCCTTCAGTAAAGACTTCCACTTCAGGGTAGGCTGATGTGTTTTTTTAGAACTGTCTCTCCATGTTAAAAGAAGCTATAATGGCTAGATGAGTGTCAGTCACCTAATTTTTAAATTTTTAAATTTATTTTTTGGATATCTAATAATAGAATTACCCCACTCTGCATTTCTTGGCCTTTTAACAAGTCCAAGTGCAAAGTGCTGTACTTGTGTCAGGAAAATCCCAGACATGAGTACAGGCTGGGGGAAGAAGTCTTTTGGAAGAACTCTGAGGAGAAGGACTTTGAGGGTTCTTGTGAATGAAAAGCTGGATATGAGTAAACAGTGTGTGTTTGCAACCCAGAAGGTCAACCTTATCCTGGGCTGCATCAAAAGAGTTGTGGCCAGCAGGCTGAGGGAGGGGATTCTCCCCCTCTACTCTGCCTCTACTTACAAAAAAGAAGAAGAGTGACTTCACTTGGGCACATAGTGACAGAACAAGGGGCAATGGTTTTAGCCTGAAAGAGGGCAGGTTTAGATTAGATTTTAAGAAGAAATTCTTTACTCAGAGGGTGGTGAAGCACTGGATCAGGTTGGCCAGAGAGGTTGTGAATCTGTGAAAGTGTTCAAGGCCAGGCTGTATGGGGCACTGAGCTACCTGATTATATGAGTGTCATCACTGCCCATGGCACAGGTGTTGGAACTGAATAATCTTTAAGGTCCCTTCCAACCTAAACCATTTTATGATTCAATGATTTTGACCGAGACTGGTTATTACACATTTTGTTTTGTTAAGATACCTTTTCTCACCCATTCATATGAAGGAAATAATGTAAAATATTTCCTTTAACTGTTAAGGATGCAATAGTAACAGTAAACTATCAAGCTGTACCCATTACATTAAATATATTGTTGATCCTGCTTTCAGAGCTATTGTCCTCCATCCATTGCTAAATATAGAGTCCTATACATATGCCCTGTTATATATTTAGTTGAAGTTGCAATAATGGATAGTCAGACTATGAAAAATATGGACAGGTAGATGACTTACTGGTGTATTATGGCTGTTGTCCACCACACTGTAGAACAGATTTGCAGAATCTACAGGGATAACTTTCTTAGTTGTTTTGAGATTCCCCAGTCCAAAGTTGAATTTAAATCCCAGAGGATGTTGACCACTTACATTAATACATGTATCTAATTTTCAAATTGCCTTTACTTGTTTGGTTTTTATTTTTTTTTCTTTTCCTTAACATGTTGCAATAATTGCAGATTCCATTGACTTCAAAGGAAAGTGAATCAGAAATGTGAAGTAATGGCCCACTACTTTGTCTTATATGTTTTCAGTAAACTATAAGCATAGAAAATTAGACTGACAAGATTAATGGTATCAACAGAAATGCTCAACAAATAATCTGAGCAATTTCAGGAAAAAAATAAGGTTTTAATTTTTTAATTTTTTTTTTTTTTTTATAAGAGCAATTTTATAACATATAGTTTATCCACAATTCATATTAGGTTACACTTTTCCTTCTGTTACTTTCATAAGAATATACTTTATAATGCAACAACTGGGGTTTTTTGGTGTTTGTTTTGTATTTATAAGTGGTAATAAATCACTCACTAAGAATCCGTGACTAGTATATATTCCTCCACCTTGTTAGGCTTTGGACACAAATGGGTATTCATAAATTATTCTTAAATTTTCTAAGAACTCCAGACAATTAATTGATCACAAGGAATGCTACTTTTTTAGCCTGTTTCTTTGGTGCACAGAAGCTGCTGCCAAATTAGCTAAATAAAAAGATATAACATCTTTTAACCATTGTAAATAATGTTCAATGACCAGAACATCAAAGAACATTATCTATAGAGTTTAGAAGAACTGAAGATGAAGAATGAAATGTGTAGAAATAAATAAAAAAACATATATCATTCCCAACTTACTCTTTGGTGGTCAGCATTTTTATTTCTTTCAAGATTACATTTCTGTTATGTTTCAATGCCTTAAAGAAGAAAGCAAAGGAACAGGAGTTCCTATAGATTAGGTCTGCCAGAGCTGTCTTCATATTCATATTTCTAAGTCTGTTAGTGGATTCCAACAATATTCCTCCAGAGCTTTTTGCTTTCCTATGGTTTTTAAGCTATTGAGTCAGCATTATATCCTGAGCAGTTCCAATGTCCTAATACATTGTTTACTTTTGGCTGCAAAAATAACCCTCTCATATCTTGGGCAGAAAACAGAAAAGAAAAGAATATTCAACAAATATCCAAATGTGGGGTGAGTATAAAGAATTATTTTATTACGAAGATTGAAATTTTCCGCTAGGTCACACATGGTCAGAAAAAACAGGGACTCTCTTACATCTCCACCTTAAAATCACAGAACCACTGAATAACCTGAATTGAAGGGACCCACAATGATCTTCAAAGTCCAGTTTCTGGCCCTGCACAGTACAGCTCCAGGAGTCATACCATGTGCCTGAAACCGTTGTCCAAACACTTCTTGAACTCTGTTAGGCTTGGTGGCCACTTCCCCAGGGAGACTATTCTGGTGCCTAACCACCCTCTGGGTGAAGAACCTCTTTCTAACATCTAGCCTAAACCTCCCCTGACACAACTTCAGGCCATTCCCTTGATTTCTCTCCCTGGTCACGCCAGAGAAGAGATCAGTGCCTGCCCCTCCTCTTCCCCTCACAAGGAAGTTGTAACTGCGCTGAGGTCTCCCCTCGGTCTCCTCTTCTCCAGGCTGAACAGACCAAGTGCCTTCAGCCACTCCTCACATGGCTTTCCCTCAAGGCCCTTCACCATCTTTGTTGTCCTCTTTTGGATACTCTTCACTAGGTTAATATCTTATATTGCAGTGCCTAAAACTGCACCCAATATTCAAGGTGAGACTGCCCCAGTGCAGAGCAGAGCAGGACCATTCTCTCCCTTTACCGGTTGGCGATGCTTTGCCTGATGCTCCCCAGGACACAGTTGGCCCTCCTGGCTGCCAGGGCACTGCTGACTCACTTTGAACAGATTCTGGAACTTGTCTTTGCTAAACTTCATACAGTTGGTCATTGCTCAGCCCTCTAATTTGTTGAGGTCTCTCTCCAGGGCCTCTATACCTTCGAGTGAGTCAACCGCTCCCCTCAATTTAGTACCATTGACAAACTTACTTGGTATACCTTTGAGTGCTGCATCCATGTCTTTCATGAAGATGTTAGGAGCACTGGTCCTGAGACAAAGCCTTGCAAAGCCCCAATAGTGACTGGTCGCCAACTGATGTAACCCCCATTCATTAAAATCCTTTGTGCCTGAACCATGAGCTTCTTGATGTGTCAGTCCAGCTGTAGGCTGTAAATTTTGTCCAGGAGGACACTGTGAGAGACAGTATCAAAAGCATTATCAAAATCTAAAGAGAATCCTTCAGCTGGCTTCACTTTGTCAACTAGGTGGGTTATCTTGTTTAAGATTATCTTTTTTTTGTTCTTTTGTTTTGTTTTTTTTCTTATACATGGCTTTGTGGATTTTCATTTACTTCAGAGAAGATGATTTATTTATGTCAGAAAATCACAGCTTTTTGGCTGAAATATGTCAGATGCTTTTATGGAATTATTCTATTCCTTCCCTTTTACTTCATACTTGTTTATTTTTTAATTTGAGTCATAATTCTACACAAAGTTTCCGCTGACATTATTTAAAAAAAAATAAAATCATTGTGTAGATGTATGTACATGTTCCTATGATAAAACAGTGCAGCATATTTAAAGGTCAGCATATTACACTCCCTTTTAAGCTATTTACATTTAACTACTTTTTGTAGCAGGTGATGAAATAGAGAATAAAATGAATATTTATATAGGTTCTTTTCTGCTCACAGTTCAGTGCACTCTCATTTCAATAACTTGTATCAGTTTCCTTTGCTCTCAAGTACTTTATGAATGCCAAAACTGGTCCCAAAGAGATTCTACATAATCTCATGTAAACAGCTTTTAAATTCTGGTAAAATTTATCATTTGTTTACTCTTTTTAATTAAGAAAAAAATAGTTAAAAGTTATTCAAAGACTTCAATAGAAAATTTGGAAGCAAACTGAAAAAAGGTGATTCTTTTCTGACACTTCCTGTTTTTTTTTAAATACGAAGTGTCTTATTCTAAGACCAATTCAATTATTCATACCTTGGGGTTGTCTAGCAAACCTCCTTTTCACTGTGCAAAGAAACATATAATTGACCTGTCCTTAACCCAGGTCTGTTTTCACTGACTCAGATCCGAAGCTAGTTCCTTTCTTTACCAGGCGGGTGCTATAGAAGACGAGGACAGAGAAAGCATTTTGCACTGGTCATGGCTGTTATGTGAACTCATTCCCTTCTGTTGAAGCTGTTGCATCTCCATGACATATTGAACATTTACTGAGCTACAGTGAGAGTGAGAAAGAAATGGATCCTAATTGCTTAGTGTAGTGGTTACCATAATCACCTACAAGCTTTGGTAAATGTTTCAAAGGTAAAACACCAAAAAGACTCATTCCAGAGGCAGTGAACGTCAGGTTTACTAATTTATAGTTCAGTAGCTAAATCCTTTGGATATCCAATCATGTTCTTAATGGCTCAGTAAGAACTTTTTTTTTAATTAAACAAAAATGGCACAATTTCTGCAGAAAATTCTGAGTTCCTTTACCTCACTAAATAACCTATAGCTAGGAGCTATTTCCATATACAAAAATGTAGGATAGCTTTGTAATGCATTACTACTTACAGGCTAGCTAGGAATCTCCTTCTCTAATGGGAAGAAAGTAGATCTTTCCAGCACAGAAAAAGAACAAAAACCTTTGAGAATGAATAAAAAAGATGTTCCTTATTATGCACATTAACAACATTAGGTAGCATTTTATGCATGTGATTAATAACTTTGTAGCTCAAAGGTTTAGATATCTAGTTTTTTCTCAAGCAATTTTAGTATTTTCTGCCAATATCATGACCTCCAATAGACAATAAAACCAGAATTTCTTTTTGTGTATCTAGTAATTTATGTCCTTTCAGACACATATTTTACCAGTCTAATTTTTATTTTTCTAAACAACTTTTGTTTCTCAGGTATTAAAAGTGGAAGTGTTAGTCATGACCCAACACTGACATAACTGTAAAAATACATTTTTGACTGTGGAAACAAATGGGTTTATATTTATGACATGTATGACACATTTCTGATCTTTGAAAAGCAGTAAGATTTATTAGATAATTTTCCTTTGCTGACAAAGTGTTTAAAATACAGATAATAAAAACTGTGCATATACATAGCAAAATCTGATAAATAAAACAAAAGCTCCACCAAGAGCATGGTTGTAGCAGTATAAAAATTCAAAAGGGTATCATAACAACATGAAATTGTTAAAGGTTCATTAACTGTTTGTCTTACTGTACTAAGTCATAGACCAACTGACAAGCATATATATAAAGAGAAGATAGCTATGAATTGCAATGAACAGTGTAGTTCAGTATGAAAGCACTTTTTGAAATAAATGAGGTAGCAAATAATATGTAGAATAATGAATATAAAACAGTAATAAGCAAATATTCAAAACAAAGCCACAATTATAGAATGGCCTCAAAAGCTTCCTATTATGTAGACCATATTTATAAGTCAAATACAATCACACAGCTCCAAAACACCATAGATGGTAGTTTGCTTGAAGAATGAGATCCCCATATGGAATATGGTTTGTCACACCAGAAAAAAAAAAAAAAAAATATCTCTAGGTAAACTCCAAGTATCATCTCACCTGATTTTATCCCTGTGGTTAACACATGAAATGCAAAATACCTCCAAAAATGGCAGAAAAAGAAACTAAAAAAACCCTGTCTCTGAGAGTCAGGGAAGTATTCAAAGTGCAACAGTTCTCCTTGAGGATTTACTTGACTTTAATCCACTCACTGGAACAGACTGCTCAGAGAGGTTGTGGAGTCTCTCTCACTGGATATATTCAAGAAATGTCTGGATCGTGTGCAATGTGCATTAGGATGACTTTGCTTGAGCAGGGAGGTTGGACCAGATCACCCACTGTGGTCTGTTCCAACCTTACCCATGATATGATTCTGTAATGGTGAAGGAATTCACAGCTGACTCTGAGATGACACACTAGCTGGAGAAGGAATCAAGTGGTACATGGTGTTAAGTGGTTAGTTCAGAGCAAAAGCCAAACTTGAGACTGAAACAGACTCTGAGGAGTTATCATGCAGACAGGTGCACGGGGAATGATCTAGATACAGCCTTCTGAGGTACATGGCAATTACTCGAACCATGTATGGGATACATGAAGCTGATAAAATAATTAATCAATTAATAGATGTCATAGATGTGTCAGTTAGAAAGGTAAAATCCTAAGGAAGCAGCCAGTTACAGCACATTTTCATTTTCATCTGCTATCATCATTTTCCCCGATAAGAAATAGATGTTTTGGCTTAGAGTGAGCAGCTATGTCTTGCAAATACCAGTTGTCAAGAGGCAGTACGTGAAAAAGGTGTCTTGTCAGATTTCTTCCTTTATGTGAGGACAAAAGAGGCATTTTTATTTTTCCCTACTACTGTATCAAGTATGTAGTAAGGATGTCCTATGCCTGACAGGTTGTGTGGGATTTATTTCAAACAAACATGCAAACTCTTTGAAAATAAAATAGCAATTGTAAAAAAAAATAAATAAAGTACAACAGATCTGGTTTAGATACAAATTGTGTCCTAGTCTCTTTAAAATGAGACTCAGATGTAGACTTCTACAATTTAGATTTGTCATTAGCTAAATATAATTCAACTTCGTGATGTGTATTTCAAGGCAAAACGTTCACCTATACCTTTTGTTTTGTTTTGCATGAGAAAAAGGGGCAGCTCAGGTTCCCACTTTCTGTAATGAGACAATTTTGGAACAAATTCTATCTCAGTCAATACAGAGATCTAAAGTTCTAAGTATGCTAAAACATTCTATAACTACTCTAAGTAGGAAATGTCATTGTATCAGTTTTGCAGTCAGAAATTGCATACCCCAAAGAAACCTTGACGTTCTGAAAATATACTTTTCTACAAACATGCTGAAAAAATGTACCTCCTGATAAACCAGCAAGGGAGTAACTTGCTGTCACAGAAATTGGAAGTAACAAGTGCTTCAAAGTTACTGTACTTAAATAATTTTCAAACATCAGATTGCAATGATCTTGAAACTTTTTAATCAGAGTTGGCTCTGGGACCCTATTGCTTTCGGCAATCTTTAGCATCCCATATTTTTAGCTCTCATTTATACATTTTGACTGTATTTCTGAAATTTTTTCCCCAACCAATTAAAATTAGTGTATGTTCTTTGAAGGTTGTTTTTTTTAAATTATTATTTATTTTTTATTTTGCACGCTTTTCAGGTAATAGGTTCTTCCGTTAAGTCCATGTAAGTGGTTTTCAAAGAGTACCATTTTTTTACCACCTTTGTCTCTCTGTTTATAAAGTTCTCTTTTACCATTCTGGTACCCAACAATTTCTTTGCTTCAATAATTTAGTGCTATGTGATGTGCTTCTTCCATCTCAACACTCCCTTTCAGTTATTATTTTATTTCTCTATTTGTCCTCCCACTTCCATTCACAGCCCCCTGAAACATCCTATCCGCTTATCTCAGTGTTTGCATAAACTGATATGATTGTTCAAACTTCCCATTCTTTAGTCCACAGTCACTAAACTCCTCCCCTGCTTCTGCTTGAACACAAACATACCTTGAACACTCACACAGATACACGTTTCCTATGTAGGCACAAAGTGGTTTGTTGGGTTTATTTTATTTGTTTGGTTTGTTTTTCTGGTTTTTTCTTTTCTTTTTCTAACATGACAAAACGAGTTTTATTTAAATAACAGGAGCCTGAGTTTTCTTTCAGAGATGGTAAAACACACTAAGAATTTCCTCAAAATAGCTTTTGGCAAAGATTTTAGGTATTTTAGTCTGAAAAAAATACACAATGCCTTGAGTTTCACTACTGTGTCTTGTTGGCATCCCAGTATTCTCTCCTCACAGTGCATATCTCACATATTCATATCTCTGCAATTTCATCTTATGTACATTGATTCACTCACCTGCTTGTGGGGAAAAAAAAAGGGGTAACCGGGTAATTTTCTCAATGAACACAAGGACACAGATGATGCCGGAACATTTCTCTGAACTGCAGTGAACGAATGCTGAAATTCTCCACAATCCCTACTTGGGTGTACTATGTGACAAGCTGAAGTTAAATTCTAAGTCAGATGCTTGTGATTCTGCACCACTTTCCTGCACATGTGATCTGGTAGTTTCAATAACACTTCAAAACAGAGTTACTCACTGAATGAACAGGAATTAGTATAGCAACCTGCATGTCACTTTCATTTGTTTATTTATTAGTTCTTTTTAGGTTCAGTCTCATATTTTCAGTTTTCTATGTTTCTATTATTTTCTTAATGAAAAAAGAAACAAACCAACAACAAACCAAATTATTTAACATATTTACCTAGTTACTGAACATGTTGAATAGGAGAATTAGAAAACTAATAGGAACTGTTGATTTTCTGTCAGACAAACAGCCCTCTCCTTTTTTTTTTTTTTCCTATTTGTGAAATGATATGTCTTAGTTATAATTTTTTGTGAAATAAACCACTATTTTTGTGGTTATTTTGCTCAGACTTACAGGTCCAAAATCACTGAATTATTTTTTTCATTGAACAGCAACAATTAAAATCTACTGGGGCCTTCAAACTAACCAACCCCAATTTTGACAACAAAGTTGAAATATTTGTATGCTTGGTACTGGAAATCATTATCATCTCAGTTTATTGGTTCAGCTTGTAGAATAGGAGACTGAGGGGAGACCTAATTGCAGTCTACAACTTCCTCGTGAGGGGAAGAGGAGGGGCAGGCACTGATCTCTGTGGTGAGCAGTGACAAGACTCAAGGGAATAGCCTGAATTTGTGTCAGGGGAGGTTTATGTTGGATATTAGTAAAAGGTTCTTCACCCAGAGGGTGGTTGGGTGCTGGAACAGGTTCCCCAGGGAAGTGGTCACAGCACCAAACCTGACAGAGTTCAATAAGTGTTTGGACAATACCCTCAAGGCACTTGGTGTGATTCTTGGGCATGGTCCTGTGCAGGGATAAGGGTTGGACTTGATGATTCTTGGGAGTCCCAACTTAGCATATTCTGTGATTTTGTGGTTCTATGTAATATAGCTTCAGTTTTTTGGCATTCAGTTATGATGTAGGCTTTTAGTCCACACCCGCCCTCCCCCCACCCCCCTTAGCACTTTAGAGGACAATGAAGTTGTCCTGTTGCTGTTTTTAAGTTTATTGATTTTGTTCTATTTTGTTTATGCCATGATTGTTACTTGAAAGAACTTTTATTGATTTTTTTAAATATAATTTCATGCCTATCACCTAAATTTCCACTACCTTGCACTACTTACTGCCACTTATTCCTGTGTTAAGTGGTTATAAAATGTTTCCTGTTTATGTTGGTAGCTTATACTCATATTATCAAGTATGAATGATTACCGAATAGTGAAAAACTAGTAAGAAATTGGCCTTTGATATTCAAAATACTGTTAATAATTGTTAATGGAACTCATATAAATGGCCAACAAGCCTTGAAAGATATCTTTTTAGAAAAAGTAAGCCAGAAAGATCTGTTCCATGAGATATACAGGCTACAAAACAAGAAGGGTGTTACAGAAGCACTCAGGAGGGCAATATGTTAAGAAGTTAGATCTTATCTCTGGAAAATAAAAGTCCATGCATGAGGAACTTGGGACAGATTATCTAGTCATAAGGTAATTAATGGGCAGAGCAGACTGCAAACACTGACATGGAACTTTCAACTATGAGCACACACATAGACCCTTTAGACAAGTATTTGTAAGAGGAAGAAATTACAGTGTACAAATGTTCAACAGACTTAGATGAACCACAACATATTCTTTCATGCTGCAGTATTATTTTATGGAAAATATTTTCCCCACTCAGTCAAGATAAATGAAGCCATGAGTATGCATTTTCAAAAAAAAACCTTCAAAAATGAAATTAATATTCTTTCTACTATCCCCAATTTGATATCTCTAGTAGCATCAAGAGCACATTCAACACTTATAACCCTGCTCAAAACTCTGACAATCAGTCTGACAATAGAGTAAACAAATTCCGTGCTACATTCATTACCTAGGTAACCATCCACAGAAATAAACTCCACACTCTTTATGCCTTTCTGATCCGGATTTTTCCATCACTATTGATTTTGAATTTACTTTTTACTAGTGTCATTTATAGAGGGAATCTGGCTTTTAGTCTACAAAACCTAGGAACAAAGCATCACCATTTTCTCATCAAGACATGTAAGACAATGGAATTATGCTCAAGTATGGAGTTTTTAGTATACCAAACTAGAAATGACAACCATGAATTTTGCAGCTGAAAAACATAAGTAGGATAAAAAGCCAACCTGAACCATAGATAATTCATGGTAATGTCATACATCTTTTTTAGAAGTAGAGAGTACTTTGCACTCACCTCAGGGAGACTGATAGTACACAAGGTCTGATAATAAATGAATATTCCATATTACTATTCCCGCATTAATTACAAAGCAATCTACATCATGCTTGAAACAGGACTGCTCAAAAAAAAAAAAAAATCATATAACTCTTAATACCAGACTGAAACTGTAGCAATAAGCCTCAGAAGATGATAGCTCACCATAATGTTTTTCCCTGTCTTTGTCTGTAACACCCTCATTAGTATGCGAGAAACTGGTCCAACTGGTTTCTGTGAGAAAGCCTCCCCTGTCGCCTGCCCCCTGTCCCCTGCCTGTCCTACCCACTGCCCCCCAAGGTCCAGGATGTGACATCACTTCCCCTCAGACCCCTATAAATACCCATACCCTGGGAATAAAATCCTCTTTGTTTCCTGCCTACCCCGCGTGTGTGTGGTCCTTCCTGCTACATCTCGGGACCCGGCGGGCCACGTGAAGGTGGTACAGGGGCAGAGAGCATCCCCATCAGCTGCCGCATGAAACCACACTTTTATCTTAAACTTCTACACAGTCCGTCACCAGTCCTAATTCTAGCTTTAAGATTTCTGTGGTGAGTAGGTCTTTTTCCTCTAAAATCTTAGTCTCTCTAACCAGCTTCTGTGTGTCTGGAATCTCTAGAATCCACTGAGAAAAAGAAAAAAAATAAGAATTAAATCCCCCAAAAAACTCCAGCTCCAAATCACAATTATTCCATATTTTCAAGACTCAGGTAAAAGAAGTCTTTGAGTACACTGTGTCTTCACTCACAGACCAACAAATCCATACCGAAGAATCTCCCCTCTTCCTATGTTACTGATCAAAATTTAAACTGAAGTAGTAGTGGTATCCTAAAGCTAACAACTGAATATTATTCATGGAACCTGTCACCAGAGGTAACAACTGAATGATAACAAGAATAGTTAAGAAATATGTTAGCTGAGGCTTGTAAAACAGCTAGTTTATGGGTAAAGGCTACTTTTAGAAATATATGAAAAACATTGACTGACTTGCTTTGGAAATAAATAGTGAGAAGATGAAGGGAGAAGGAATGAAGGGAGTCATTATACATGAGAAATAAGCATGTCTGACTGAAACCAGGGCCAAAGTATTGCATTTTTTCATGCAAGCAGCTGCCTATCTCATCTTTGGCTGAGAAGATTTGATCTGCTTTGACTGAACTCCCTTTCTTCTTCACCTTCTATTTGCACAGGCCCTTGCTCTTTCTGCAGAGGGAACAGAGAAGGATTTTGTGTTTGTATATGTTCTCCATTTCTCCATACCCATGTCACCTTCAACACTGTGGAAAGCAAAGCAGAAAACTCTGAAGACTCTTAGACCCTTTTACTGGTTTCTGTGTAGTAGAACTAGAAGCAGCCTGAATCCCTCTGCCATGACACTCACAACAATATATCAAGACTGTTTCTGGCATTGAAAAAAAAAAAAAAAAAAGCATGCAAAGGAGAGTAGAGAGCAGAATTAAGAGAGAAAGAAATCTCTGCAGAAGGTTTGGCAAGGACATTTGGAAAAGAAATGCTCATAATCACTGAAAAGCTTCAATCCCATACATATCCAAAACTATGTGTTAGAGTCCTATCAAATTAGAAGAATCTTGAAATACCGTTATTCTTTCAAAGACTTTTTTCCTACGCAAAACCTGATCTTCACCCTTCCATCATGACCATTTCTTCTCATCTATTCCATCTGTAAAATCCAACCTAGTCAACAAAACTGAGAAGCACTGAGCCACTCTGTAAGCATTATAATGGGTAGAAAAGGTCTTCTGTATATGAGCAACATACAGAGAAGGTCCACCAAACAAGATAAAATTAGGGATGAAATTTTTAGGTAGCAAGTCAACTATTCATTTGTGTTTACTGTGTGGCATGCACAAATTAACTGTCTATTATACAATCACTGTTCCCTTAGCCACCCTTTGTACTTTTTAAGATATGAGAATAGAAGGAAATATCTTCTGATCTATTGGGGACTAACTATGAGGGCTTTGAATATACTTGTTAGTCCCATCTGAACAGATTTGGACTTATACTTTTGAAATAATAATGATAGTTCTTGTTTTTTTGTTTGTGTTTTTGTTTCTCCTCCCTGAATTTATACAAGTGTTCACGACTACTTAATCTGAGTTCAGAATATGCTAATTATCCACATAAATTAAGATCTGTTTGATAATTGAATCACTCAATAACAGTAACACTGAAAATGTCACAAGAAAAGACTGCAGTTTGTTGTCAGAGAGCACTTACAAATAAATCACCATTTTGCTGGGTGTTTGTCTAATATTCTGTAATTTTTAATCTAATTAACCTTACTGCTTTTGATTCGGAAGAATCAATTGTTCCATGTTGCTTAGAAAGTTAATTGAAAGGTTCACATATGATCTAAATCTTCTGTGTCTATTTCATTTCAGCGTCGTTTTTAGTTACAGGTTTTTGCATAGTCCTTAACAGGTTTTTCTTCCTTCTCTTGATATTTCTAAAGCATAAAAAGTAAAGAGTGAATTACAGTTGTAGAATGTTCTCCAACTCTGATTTCTTTCAACATGTTCATGTGGGAATATTTTACATTGTACCAAGCCACAAATGCTCGCTCTCAAAATTTCAGTTGCATTATGGTGGCAAGCACATTACTGACAACCATCTGCTTAGACCATACTTTCTCCTGAACGGCCCATTTGAAATTAAAATAATGACAAAAGCAAGGAAGTTAAGATGAGAACTGTCAGACGGTTGAAGCTATAATTCCACTGTAGGTTGTGTGGGTTGCTTCTGTGTTTGCTGGTGCTGCAAGGAGGCATTGTACAGTTCCAGACTAATGTAAAGCATGTGAATGTATTCCTACATCAATAGGGGTATGTCTAATTATCATTGATATATTTCCTTACAACAATCACATATACATATATATACTTAGAAATACTAGTAGTATACTTTATTCCAATATGAATAAGTTGTTCTAATTGTTACAAAATTAACAGTTTTGGATGCACATTTTATACATTCATATAGGTTTCATCTTGCAAATTATTCACTCAAATCTTGTTAGGTCTTACAAGGATTTTCATTGTATGCCCTTCAGCTGTTTATTTGTCTTTTTTTTTTTTTTTTTAAGTTAAATATTTTCTGAACAATTTTCTATGACAGCACATAAAAAATAGTTATTTGTAGGAATAACATGAATGCAAGTAAATGTACCTTGAAATCAGAGTGTTTCACACTTTTAGAGGGTAAGAATTCTACACAGCTTGTGACCCATGTCTGTACAGTGTGTCCTAATTAATCCAACTCTCTGAACTTCATTCAATTGTGGTTACCTGGTCAGCATATTCACTGTATGTTTAATTCATAAAGGGAGTCCATGCTATGTGATTAAAGTCAAATGTTATAGGACAACATGAAAAACTACTACTGTTATAAAAACGTGTCAAAATACACATGAACATAATGCAATGCAGAAGTGACTCTCTTTAAAAGTGTTTGCTAATTAGAAAGATTCTTCTGGTTGTTGAAGATGAGTTGCCTCGAACGAAAAGCAGAGTATCAGTAAGGTAGGCTCACCATTCCATTAGCAAAAAATTCAAATTAATTCAGTGCATGAAGAAAAAGGTATTTCTGATAATTCTTCACTTGTGCCATGTGCTCTGATTGCCCTCTGCAAAGAATCAGATTTGATATGTTTTATCTTGCCCTTTTCTTTCATTCTCAGGCCAGTGATTATCTCATTTAATGATTTTTCAGCATGAGCCTTCACATGAAAGAGAGTCTTTGTAAGGTTCTCAGTGGAATAACTTTGAGATGTTAACACACCTTTACACATCTACATCAATGGTTTGTTCTTCCCTGTTGCTTAATGAAACTGTTTAGTGTTCCATAACTGCATAGAAAAAAATGTTATAAGGAAAGACAGGACTACATTTTTTTACTGTGTACAGCCAAGACTACTTGTGTGTGAAGCACAAAAGCTACTGTGGTAAAAACCTCCCTAGGAGAAATGTTTCAATAAGGATAGTGTTGGTAACATACAGCTTCATGATGCAAGCTGGATACAAACTGCACTTGACCTGAAAATATAACAAAGAGTCTGGACCAAAAAGCACAGCACTGGTACTGCTGGTCTAGCAGTTCTTCAGACCTAGCTTCAGCTGCAGCTCCCAGGAGCTTGTAGGTGACTGTGACAGGCTTCTATGCCCTAAGGCTGCTCTACAGGGAGCTCCCACTCTCTGAACCACCACTGTCGCATTGCTGTCCCCTTTTTCTTTGAGAAGCATGATGCTACGTGGCATCCAGATCAAGACCTTCCTGAATGTGTTCAGTCGTTCGAAACTTAAGTTTTACTTGTTTTTTTTGTACACAACCCCAAAGCAAGTTCTTTCCCAGCAAGGCCTCTTGCCCTGTGCAGTATTACTTTTTTGCACCAGTCTCTTTCTGAAGTTCAAAAATTCAAAGCCCAATATACAATATAATGAACTCTTAGATAATTTCCCTGAAAAAAAGGATAGAAGTGAATCAAATTAAAACTAGGTAGATAAAAGTTAGGCATAAAATGTAGATACTGGTGGAACGTGCCACATTTTAGTTTGTACAGGATAAGCTTAATACAATATACTTTATTCTTCACTAAAATATAGAATGTAATATGAGACTGTGTCATTATTAGTAAATTAAAGAGCTGTCATGAAACATAACTAGCTTCCTAGACATTCAAGCCTGTTCACTGATAGTTATTAAATTCTAAGAGTCCTTCACTGATTATTTCCTAAGCCAGTCAGCACTCCCAAATAATGTTCTGATTCATTGGCAGTTACAAGAGAACATCCTAATACATAGTTTGTATAAGGCTACTTAGTTACAGAAATAAACAGCTAATTTAACATTATGGATTTCGACTATTCCATAACTGTTCATAATTTTGCTGACAGAAGGTAATAAGTCTTATTAATTTACTGGTTTAGGTACACACTGAGTCTATTCCAGCAGGTTTCCACTAGCTTATGGAGTCCTCTTCTCTTGTTTGTGTTCATTTAAATATTGTATGAAACTTCGAAGAAGTTGAATACGAAAGTTTAAGACCTAATTCTTAATATTTTTCAGCCCAGAGAACATCTGGGACATGTAAGGGCTAGTAATTAGTCAGGCAAAAAAGGTTCAAATCAATCTTTCATATCCCAGAACAACATCTGACCCCCTCTTTCTTTTCTGTATGACAGGTACTGTAGAGTGGAATATTTCTGGCCACAGTTGTCTCTATCTGAGCTGACATACTTACAGTCCCTTTACAGTCACTGGAAGAGAGGGAATGTCTCCAGAACACAGTGCAGTCCTTGACTATTCTTGCTAGTAGACTCTCTCAGATTAACGCTCTAAGGTAGGGCTGGGAGACACATGTGACCAAGGGAGGCCCTGTTTATGGTTTCTCAAACGGCAGTGTACTCGTACCAGTGAGTTGCCCTTAGCTTTCAGCAAAATCTAGGTTGCTATTCAGCTGAGTAGATATTTACTTAAAAAAGATAAGAAATATCCTGGAAGACTTGTGACTATACTGGTTAGATCTTCATTAAGCACAGAAATTCATATATTTAACTCATCCATTAAGTTATAGATTGAGTTTTCTTCATTAACTTGCTCATTTCCATGGAGTCTTTTCTTAGTGGACTTTCTCCACAAACTGAAGAAGGTTTTAAAGTCAAAAGACATTAGAAGGAGTGTGCAAAACCAAAAGCCTTTCTAGTGTTTCATTCCACTCTCAGTTCTGCCTTAAGATGAATTAATAGGTACTATCCTTCAATTTCCAGTTTAGAATCCTCAGAAGAAAGACATCTGCTACCTGGAAGTGAAACACGCATTTGTGTGTGTGCATGTGTGTGTGTGTGTGTTTCCAGCACAAGCACTAATAGGAAATAGTATTGTGATCACTATAAACGTGACAGCTTCACTTACTTTAGAAAGTTTTTTTCTTTTAGGTCACCCAGATCATTTGTGAGAGAAATTATCTACAGTGTCACCATCATAAAATTATGCATTCAAACAAGGTTGGAAATCAGTAAAATCCTTTGTAGACACCTAAGCAATTAATCTTGTTTACACACAGTTATTACATGCAATTATTTCTGGTAGTAAATGTCTAGCACAAGAGAAATACTAACTATCACTGCAATGCGAGTGATTTAAAATGTAAATAAAAAATTTTCTAAAGTTTCCTGAGATTATGCTTCTTCTCTACCAGATTTTACTACAACAGAGCAAGTAAAGTTGAAGCACAGCAATAAGTCTGTGAGGATCTACTTCAGTGTGAAAAGTTAAAACCCAGGTTTTACAAGCTAATCAAAGGAATTTATTATGGGTCAGTAGAAGATAATAAAGTGGTTATGCTAAATAGCACAACAACCAGATATTTTCAACAAACTTAGTAGCAAATCCAAAGGTAAATGTAGTCATTTGCTATTCATAATCAATTGAAATTAAGTGGTCTGTCTACTGATTTTCAGCCCTTCAGAATATGTTAATTTATGTTATTAATCCATGGAAAAGCAGTTGTGATTGTAATTTTTCACATTCTGATAATGCACCCCTCCAGAACCATGTAAAATCTCACAGAAATTAACAACAGCCAGGTATGTATATTTTGTACTTTGCTGTGATATTTTATGTATCATGCTGTTACATTTCTTCAACTCAGCAAGAAAACATATCCCTTTCTTGGAGGGAAAAATAAAAATCTATAAAGTAGTGTTCAAGCACCACAGGCACAAAAGAGAACTTTGTTTGAATCAGTATGTTACCAAGAAAGACAAAACCAAGAAAGACAGAAGGGGCTAACACTGTTTCAATTAGTTCTTTGTGTCAAGGCCCCAAGAGCACCAATGGACTGACTGGACTTCTGGCTTCAACTCAGACATGACTTGCTGGACTCCTTTTGATGATCAACAGACTGACAATGAAACAGCCTGCTCACCTTGTTCATAGAAAAGCACTCTGGAAGCTGAGAGAACTTTCCCTACCTGCACTGTGGTCAGCTGTGGCTGCTGACTCACCTTTCCTTGGAGAGCGTCTCTGCTTTTGATAATCGTGGATAATTAGCTCTAACCTTCATGATCCCTGTGTGATCTTGGGCCTCATGATGTATTGGTCCCAGCACCTTCAAGCTGAGAACCGTGGGCTAGTCCTCACAACACAAAATCTTGGCACTTTGCAACCCCATGGGTTCTGTAGCACACCCTATACTTACAGTGATCTCTTCTATCACAACGAAATGAGGGTATAAGGGTTTCTAAGTCAAATATGATTAATCATCATCACTTGCCCAAGGGCTGAGCAAGTAGATACTGGCTACTCAGCAGCAGTAGTTTCACGGTTCTAGGTTGGGTGACCCCTGGAATTGATGTCAGTGACTCTGAGTGGTAGATCCCCAACAACTTCTATAGTAACCTTATTATAAGGCAGCACATATGTATGGTTCCTTGCAAGTAAGGCAAGAAATATCTGAATATTTAGTCAAATATAATGTAATTTTTCACTAAAAATATTTTTTTCTCCTTTTAAATTCCATGGTATAATATGGTATTTAAGAGGAAGACTTTGGTGTTACTAGAACTATTTTTGTTTTATAACTCTGGCCTCAGGCGCATAGTGACAAATATTGCCATTTTAAACCAGATTTATTTTAAAAATACTTTGATGAAGAAAAAAAGTATTAGCTATAGCAGTTGTTTGTGTCATTACTGACAATATTTCATCTGGGTTAGATAATAACAGGCTTTTGTCACTTCTCTAAAGACAGAGATTTCACAGAAAAGACAGCTAAAGAGACTACAAGAGCTCTTAGTCAGACTAATTATATTGAAGCTAGTTGATTAGTCTCCAGGATATGAAACACATAGATAACAAAAGAAGTTGGAGTGTCACCAAACATTGGAGACCCACACTGATGGTATTGGTTAGATGACATATGTTATACAACATATGTAAACTAAACATACATTTACTATTCTAGATGTGAAACACAGCGACATGCAACAGAGAAATGCTGTCTTGCAGAAACTTCACTGAACTCAAGGAGGAACTGACTCCTTCCTAGCTCTATATTTTGTAATCCTTGAACTCTGTCAAAAAGCCATCAGGCACCAAAGCAGCACTGACTCATCCTGAATCATCTGCAGCTGTGGCCATTTGTCCTTTCAGAAAAAGGTAAAACCAAATCACCTCCCTACACCTGTCCAACATCTTTAGTTAAAAAATCTGAAAGAGTATTTCCTGTTTATTTCAGCTAAATAGCTTAAATCATTAAGAGGGGATTTTCTCAGAAGAACCAATTTGCTATATTTTGGAAAGTAATTTTGTCAAAAATATATTTGGAAGTACCTAGGGATCAAGAGATTGTGTTGCAAGGAAGGACCACTGTTTCTAAAAATACATATAAATGAGTTAAAAGACTGGTCCAAATGAGAGCAGGGAGAATATTTTTAAGTACCTCATTCAATTTGACTTGAAATCTCTATCAAGAACAAGTCAATCATATACACTAGATGGCTACTCCTGAATTTATTTGGCTTCAGTCACACAACTGTCACCTTGGTTTTCTAATTGCAGCTTCTAGTCCCCCAAGGTAAAAAATGCTTCTAATAGGATTTTTTTTCACAATTTATGTATTCATGTCTCCTCACAATTTCTTCAGTAATTCTAATATGGTTTCTGCTTAACTTTTATAGCAATTTTTAGTATGGTATTTCTTCTCTCCGGGAAATACCAACATGAAAATATGATAAAATTTCTGGTTTTCCTTGTCTGAAAAAAGCCCTTTTTCCTTTACTTATTTCCATCAAATATCACATTATCCAGGCTGTTCTCAAGGAGACTGTTCAGGGACTTTCTGCAGCTGTGGGTTGTCTGTGTGATAGCTTCAGTTTACTGGAAGTCACTTACTACTTCTTTTTCAAGAAAATATTCTCCTTCTTCTAGAAGAGAAGGATACCCTCAAATGAATCCTGTACTGTAGGGAGAAGACTATCTGTGGGGGACTTCTTTTTTGTTGCTGGTGACCCATGAAGCCGAGCTAAAGCTCCAAGGGTTAAAAATTAGCTTAAAATACTAACACTGAGAACTAGCTATGAGTAATGCTTAGTTAGGAACAAGATTAAGGACAGAACATCCCTGAAAATGTACACACAGGCATAAAAGGAGATAAAGAAGATACATTAAGGAACAGAACAAGGACACCGAGAGGAGAAAGAACAGAACAAGAACAACAAAGAGATAAAGGCCTAAGTCATGACGAAGAGGAGTAAGAATACGACCCCCGAAAGATGAAGGCAACAGGATCTCTCACCATGAAACTCCCCAAAAGAGATGGCCACGTCCAGACTCCACCTACTATGAATATTATAGTCAAATGTTGCATTATTATGAATATGTATGAAAAGATGTTGTAATCCTTCACAAAAATTGTATAAATAATCTTGCTTTTCACTAAAAGCTTTGGAACTCTTTGTCTGGTGCGAACCGGGGGTTCCCCAACTTTGCAAATAAATACCTTACTGTTTATAGACTAAAACTTTGTCTCTAAGCAGTTATTATCGGCCGTTTTTCTGGCATCACCCAGAGAAGATATTAAACTATACCATTTTTTTTCCATTTGCTTGTGAGATGTACCAAGGTCAGCTTTAAAGAGGTGATTCAAGGCATGAAAGTTTTGGAACACACAGAACTGTTACAAAGCACATTCCCTTGTCTCCAGAAATTTAGATTTTCTTTTCCCTGTGTATTTAGGCATTTATCCTGTTATTTTATTTTTTCATTATTTTACATGCTTTTTCTTGTGTGTGGTGGTTTTTTTTTGGGGGGGGGATTCTTTGTTTACTTGTTTTTGTTGGTGGTGGATTTTTTTTTTCCTTTTCTCTGTTTAGGATTAGATTATTTGACAAAAAGTTAAGCAAATTAAACACAAAAAAAGTCCACAGGAGAATGGGAGGAAAAATGACAGATGGAACAAACCTAGTAACTTAGTCTGTGAAAACAAAGTGTACAGAATTGACTGCCTTGAAGATTATCACAGAATAGCCATTAGGATGTCATGTTAACTAAAGGGATACAGGGAATAACTGTAGAGTGGAGGAGGAACTGAAATTGGGAACACAACAGAGAGCACTGGGTAACTGTGTAAAATCTATTATGGCACTTTTAGGGGAAAGAACAAAGTAGGGGAAATGAAGGGGTCAAGGTCATTCAAGATTAATAAGTACATAAAAAAGATGATAAAATGCATAAAAAGTACTAGTCATAGTTGAGAAAGTGCAAGTTGATTTGCTTGTCTGACTGAGCCCTGTGCTTGACCACTGTAGTTTATCCTATACACTTATTAATTTCTAGCTATCTCCCATGAATTTTAGATCATCAGATTTTGTGTATGAATGCTAGGGAAGGTCATGTAAAGTTAATTTGCAAGCATAAGAGGTCTGAATGCCAGCTCCTGGAGGGAGAGACCATAGGTCTGAAGGAATCATGAGTCCAGGTGCCATTAGCTGGAGGAGATAAAGATCTGGGGGCCAAATACTGGGTAAATTGAGGGCTTTAAAGAGAGATTATATTTTTCCAGAGGTATATAAACTTCACTATGGAGCTCCAATCCTGGTCAGTCAGTGAGGGTGACAAGAACTGTGCTGTTCATGTTCTTGTGGGTACGAACATGGGCACTGCTCTGTGTGTTGGGGTGTGTGTCCAGCATTGCTTGTACTGTGTGTGTGCCTTTGGGAAAATATATTCAACTTAGAGAGTGGCTGGATGTGGAGGCGGCACCACAGCAGCTTCCCTTTGACCTGGCTGGGATTGGAGGTCTACCCTGGTGCTGAGAGTCCACACAGACCCTGCTGTGGTGGTCCAGGGAGGAGATTCCCCCAGGTCCTCACAATCCTGTCGTGTCTCTCACCTCTAGCATATACAAAATTCTAAAGATGTGCTATTTTATAATACTGAATATTATTAAATCAAAACTTACACAGTTGTAAATATTTAAGATGTTAAAATGCTCAATGGCAACACAGCAGTCTTGATCAGTCACTAAAGACAACAGGACTGCTAGGCTTTTGAAAAACACCATTAATCTTGGCCCCATGTGAAGTAACATTCATTATAACTTTATCCTCAAATTCTTTGTTGATATAATCCTCTCCTGGTAATTTGTCAGGCAGTTATATCAATTTGTAGTCCTTGCTATATTTAAAACAGAGAAATACTTTTTTTTTTTACCTTCCCCCCCCACCCCCCGCCCCATTTTTCCAAGGCTTGGTAAGTATTACAGAAGGAATTGTAGAATACCTTTAGAACATGAACTGCAGCAAGCACTTTTTTACTTACCAGTGTTACAGATGTTAAACTTTCTGTTGCAACATATAATTATGGGATAAATACAACCTCCTGTTTGTTTTAAAAAGAAAAAAAAAAAAAAAGGAAAAAAAACTTAAATAGAAATGTAGATAATTCCAAGCTAATTAACATAATTATGTGCAAATTAATTACTAGCATCTAGCAATGAACTCAGAATTTTTCAGAACCCTAATATGCTTTTTTAAGGACTCCCTGTTGTTTTCTTGGGTTATACTTCTACTGATAATTTTAACTTTCCTCAGAAATAGCCTTTCCTTAGCAATAGCCTTATACAACTTCTTTGTGTACAACCAAAGGAAGAGGATCTTTAGTCAAACCTTAAGCAATTCACTGTATGAAAATAACGAATAGTAATGGGAAATAATGAGATGTTAAGATATTCCCAAGGCTATTGATATCAGTAGTGGAACTTCTTGCCACAAAGCAGATGACCCAGCCAAAACATGTAATCATTGCATGATTAAAAATATGAAATATTCCATAATTTAACAAATCAGCACAAAGTTCATGGCTGGTAGATTCATTTCAGATCACTCTACTATTTGAAGACCTGAAATTCAAAACTGAAAGTCCTACACTTGCAAATATGTGATTGAGGGTAAAATGGCATGGGAGCTCTGGTCTAGATCTATGACAGGTTTATTGCTGCTTCTAGCAAGAATTTAGTTTCAATGCATTGAATGCTATGGCATTTGGGAACTTCTGGTATTTCAGAAATGTTTAAAAGATTATTTTTGAAGATACCAGATTTCACAGTGTTTGATATATGAGTTATTTGGATAATCTCAATCTTTCTTCAAACCAGTTAGTATATAAAATGAGTAATATAAGATATTAAAATGAAGTACAACTCATATCCTACAGAAGTCCTTAGGTGAAAAATTTAATCTTAAAGTATATTCAAATAATTTAAATAACAAATTTGTAAACCTTGTAGCATAGTCATGGACAATAACTTCCTCTTGAGCTGGTGTAATTTTTTCCAAATACATTTTGTGCTATTAATTGTGCACCTCCTCAACTGAACTGCAGCTGTAAGCAGTAATAAATGAAAAGGCATTACTCTAGTCCATGGAAAAGGTTAAATTTGGTGTCTAAATTTATCTCTTGTGCATTTAAAAAGCCAAAGTCTTTAGGCAATCAAGATAATTTTCCAAATATTTTGAGAATCAGTCTTGTATGTCTCAGCTTTTCACCAATACAAGAATAACGCAAGAAATAGACATGCTCGAGCCAATCAGAACACAGAGGAAGTGAACAGCTATTGATGCGTACCTGTATAGGTTTTTCCTTAGCTATGCTTTTCTCTGCATACTGGTTGGTTGAGCTTATCTGATTTGCATAATCACTGTACAGTTATTTCTCAATAGTTCAGGCTGTTCAAGCTGTTTACCAGCAACAAAGATGCAGTCTCAGCTTCTCTTTCTCTCCAAATGATGCAGAAAAACTCTAAAATTTATATGAAAGAATAGAATAAAATATTCAAAAAAATCAAATAAAATGGAGCTGTCAAGCGTTTTAAAGGAAAACTGTATTAAGGAATTGATTCACTGGATTATGTCTATTTCCATAAACATAGTCCTTCCCATCATAATCTTTATCTTGTGCAAGCAGGTCAACAAGGTTCTTGTTCTCACAAGAATTGTAAGATTTCTATCTACGTCTTCCTAGCCCCATTGGAAGAATCCCACTCTATCCCTTCTGTTTAGTAACATATGTAGTTATTTCTGAGGAAAGAAGAACCTGGCAGATGAATGCAAAATGGTAAGGAAAAGGGGAAACAAAATGGAAAGAGAGAGAAATAAGGCTGTAGGCAGAATTTAGTAAAATGAAGGCTTTGGCAAACACAGCAGAAGGTGTAGAGCAAGGGTCATAAACATGGCTCTGTGTTTTTAAATAAAGTTTAAAGTTGATCCATTTCCGTAGTTTATCTTTGAATACATCTTTGCCCACATTCCACTCAGTAACTTTTCACTGTCACCAAGTTCACGGCCATATTCAAGTAGTCTTATGTAATTCTTCTCATTGAAATTTACACAGAGATTAAACTGTGATAATTTCACGAAGTTTAAGTCTAGAACAGATCACTAGTTTCTTATTATAGTTTCTTTTCTGTCAAATGACTATTCATTTAATTAAGGAAATCTGTATTTTCAAAAGCTTTTAGCTATTAGTAAAGGTTTAATCTGTAAGAGACTAAACTATGACTTCCATTAGATGTTTTGGTTTTTTTTCTGCTCTCTTGAAATTGCCTGTAGAAACAAATATTTATGGGTATAATAGAGTGCCAACAACAGAGAGAGAAACAAAAGGTGGGAAAAGTTGACAATTTCCTTATTGCAAACACGCAGAGGAACTATCTAAAATTGCAATGTCAACGTTCTTTGATCCAGTGCAGCTGGCAGATGAGAAGACACTTCAGGGTGAAATATGAAATCAGAGTGTGAGGTTGTGATGAGAATTATTTGTATCACTTATCACAAATGTTTGCAGCTCACCACAGAAGAGAATGCAAATAAGTTCTTCCTGATTTAGCTTCTCATGCGCATTAGAGAAAACTCAAATTAAATTGCTCCATTTCTGCTGCTATAAGCCCTCAATTTTAAAGGGCTTTTATTTGCCTCCTAAATTCAATGGGGTTCAGACACTGATTATCTGGGTTTCTGGTCCATAGTTCATTTCTTCTTACAATATTTATGGCAGTGAAGCCTATAGCAACATTTAAAGGTAACTGAATATACTACTTCCACTATACCTTCTGAAACTAGATATTATCGCTTGCAATTCAGTCATATATTTTGGTGATAGTCGTTGTTAGGAGAATTTAGAAAAGGTTGCTAGCTTACAAATATGACTTAGATTTTGCCAGTTAGACTGTTTCATTCCATCTTTATTCTTTATCTTTCTCCACAAATATAGTAGTGCATTTCTTTAGAGAATACTTCCCTAGAGCATTCAATCCAAAAAGATGATTGTCCATCTTCTCCAGAAGCAGCATTTAATTTTAAAAATGCTATTCTGGCTCTTTTGCCTCAAAAAAAAACCCCAAACCAAAACAAACAAAAAAAAAACCAAACCAAACCAAACCAAAAGCAACAACAACAAAAAATTACCAAAGAAAAAAACACAAACCAAACAAAACAAAAACTTCCAAATCCAACATTACCCGGTTTGTAAGTCTGTAAAATTAGTGTCCTGATGCATTTTTGTAGAGTTCAAAAGCTACCATGTCAGAGTGCAATGTGTCATCTTTTCTTCCTTTCCCACTGTGACAAGTACTTACTGTCTTGCTGATCACCTTGTAGCAGTGGATTTCCCACTTGTTTTTTTCCTCACTCTTTCTACAGTATATTCTGAATACGGTATTTATGAATTCATTTATTTTTTGATCTATATAATAATAGTTTAGGGGTTAGCTTGGAGGAAAGTTTCAAAAATATCTGCAAGTGCAATGGCAAATAACTCATACTTCTCTCATTATTCTTAGCTTTCTCAATTACTCAGTTAACATCTCTGTCCTGCAATATAGTCTTAACCCCCTTCATCTTATGTATATTCAAGAAAATAAAGATAATACATGACATACCTAAATATCTAGTGAATTACTCCATTACTGCACATTATGGTTCAAAATCAGCCACATGTGTATACCTTCCACAATCAGTACTTAATATTATGATCTAACAAATGGCATAAGTAAGACAGTATTAAAACCATCATGTAAAACTACTTCATGTGCAGGAAGTATTGACTACCCAAGATGAAAGCTAAATTCCCTTATTCTTATTTTTATTCTCAAAGCTTCTGCTTTACTTCACCATAAACTATCTCTCTAACATCTAATGTTCCATGTATTCTTATGAAATATTTCCAGTGTAACAATGCATAAAACTGTTCAACAGTCTTATCTTCTATCACTGTAGCCCAGATTAATTTCTCTTGACGTCTCATGTAAGGTTTGTTCAGTTTCCAAAACAAAAGAGACTGGTTGCATTCACAATGCCCTAGCTGCTAATCCTGATATTAAAACCCCTCTCCCTTGTCTCCCTCAGGTACTTTGCAAATGGTACTAGATTTAGTCTGTAGCATAGTGATAGGGATCAGTTTATCCTGATGCAGACATTTATATTTTGTCAGTTGTCTATCTCTTCAGTTTCCACTGATTTTATTGACTTCTGGCATGATTCATTTGCTGATACAGGGATGTCTAGTGGCATTGAGATGCACTAGACCATCTTGAGTAGATCCAGGTACTGTCACAGAGGGGTATTACTAGTGCTTCTGTGTCATGTATAACAACTCTGCACAGATGTCTTCCATAGTGTCTGATATGTCAAATTCCATTACCAATTATGTTTAAACAAATTAGTTCCTGGATCTCCACTAACCAGCATAATAATTTAGATGAATTTAGCTACTTTTATGTATGTACATTCAATTCAGAGCCTCAATTAAGCTGAGTACAGATGGTGTTCTGTGGCATTTGAGACTTCTTAGTAGATTTCACCTGGCTTCCAGCTGCTGTTTCAGAAGGGGCAGAGATGTTCTTTTGAGCCTGTTATAGACACTATGAAGAAGCATTAGTAGCCCAGTGGTAGACCTTTATGTTTAGGAAAAAAAAAGATAAAAATTCCCACTCTAATTGCCTAAAACCTGGAGCTGAATTCTACCATCATTATTTTTCGGAAGAGATAAGTAATAACTTTTCATTTTGAAATTATCAAGAAGATTATGTTATTTTAAAATATATTTGACTTGGAAGATCTGTGGTAATTGACTGTCACAAAAGAAACCATTTGATACTGGAGTCTTATGAAAGAATTAATGTCAAGATATTTGTTTTCTCATTAACTAATTCGTCTAATTCTCTGAAACACATTTTCTCCTCCAAGATCATTTCAAACGATTTTACCTCACATTGTCTTTTCCTTCTTTGTTATATTTGTATTCCAAATCATATAAGCCTATTTTAATTTCCTGCATTAAAAATACTCACTCCACAAAACACAGACGTGCATAAATATGTTTTGGCATCTTTTAGCAAGCTTCTATGAATGATAAACTTGCCCTTTTAAAATATTATTCTTTAGGAAGAATTCACTTTTGCACAGTTTGGGAACCTTCTCTATTTATTGATATATTTAGTAATTAATTATCTCACTGCCCCATATATAATTAGTTCTCTTGCATTTCCTGATTATAAAGCATTTAATTGTATTATTTTTGTTTTGTTTTAATCCATTATGGATTTCTATAAAAAAATACATCTTTCTTCATCAGGTGAGGTGCTTAGGTGCAGAATAATACAAAGGATTTTTTCTCTAATTTTTATTAAATCAGTGGTTCAATGAAATGCTGTTTCTTTCATTTCTTCAAACAAGTTTTCTTGTCATACTTTGTTTTAGTAGGAAAAGATAACATCTAAGTTGTAGACAGGCACATTCTCTGTCACATACAGTATGTTCATCGATACCACTCAGAGCAACTGATGTTTTGGCACAGACTAGTGAATGCTCCCATCCTGAGAACAGGTTAGCCCTCCCTTCCTCCCTTCATGCCCTATCATCCATGAAGTGGATGGACATGGACAATGTGCACCTGCCCTCTGTGCTAATTAACTGCTAATTAACTTTTCTTCTATTGTCTTTACAAGAAATACACACCGAGCTACATCCTTTCTTCTATTTGATTTTCCTTCATTCTGTAAGAGATAATAGCTACAACAGTAACATCCATCTAGAGGCCAGTTCAGGTAGTAATCAGTCATTTTATCTAAGAAAACCCCTGTGTTCTGATATGGGTTATATGCTCTTTATTAGGTGACAGAATCGATTTTACTTGGAATCTAACAGTTGCAAGGACATTCATCCCAGAAAGCTATTGTTCAAACTGCTGGAAACTTCTAACTCCCACTAAGTAATTTCAGAGGGTTGACACATGTATCAGCAGTGCCACTAGATTACATCATGTCGTTATCTGAGACTTGCAACTTAGATACTCATACTTACAGGTTGAGCTTAGTGACCTGTGTATCACTTTATGCCTCATTCTAACGAAACCTCTACATAAAACATCATACGTCTTCATGGAAGGGGGAAGTAATTTTGATTCTCATATATATCTTCCACTCAGAGAGAACAGAAAATTAAAAAGAGTGGTTTCCTATTAATCTGTTCTTTCTGATGTGGATACTGTAATGTGACTAAACAAACGAGATTTCAGCTCCCCTGGAGCAGACTTTGATCTCCATATTTTATAAAGCACTTCTCCACCAAGCCCAAAATTGTGATCATGTAGACCAAACCAAGCGGTATTTGACTTTAAAAAAAAATAAAGAAAAAACAAACCCTTTCCAAAATTAAAAAAAGAAAACCCAACATTATTGCATTAGCATAATCAAATAATACAGAGAAAGGAGGTGAAGGGAAAAAAGGAAAACATTTCAACACTTCTTTCCCTGTTCTAGTCTTTCACTAAGCTTTTCTAGACTCTCAAGAAAAGTCGTGGTAAAATGAACGTAAGCTGTAGGAACCATAAACTGAGTAGATATCCCTCTTCAAAAAACAGTGAAATCAAAACACCCACATTCCCACACTAAGCATATTCTTCACACTGATCAGACTTTGCAAGCTTATTGTTACAAAACTGGGTCATTTTCCTCAAAAAGTATAACAATATTGCAACTAAGAAAAATGTCAAAAATTACACCCAGAAAGTAATCACTTAAGATAAAAGAAAGTAGGAGAATTATACTTAATTTATACTTCTCACTAAAATGCTTGTAAACAATACAAGACAGAAATTATTTACTAGTTGTCATATGACTCTTCAAAACTTAGCTCTATTTCAGGAAGGTATAGAATTTTGAGTTTTAATGTGTCTAAAAATTAATATTTATTATTCAGAAAGTAAAAGAATATTTCTCACCATAAAATCTCACTGCTCACTTTGCATACCAAAGTACTTATTTTCTATTCTTTCAGGAATAATAATGAAATATTTTATCTTTGCAATAAATTATCGAGCAACTTTCCCATCAACATTATTTTGTGGGTTTCTTGACAACAGTTTTTATGGCTGTCCTGGGGACTAGTCTTAAAGCAACTCTGGCAAATGATACTGTTAAAATAGATCTTCTTTTAAACAAGATTCAATTTCACATTGTCTAATTCTGATTAAAAGTATACACTATTTTAATAGTACTATGCAAGATATGCTGTATTCTCTTATTTGTTTTTTTTACAGCTAATAATGTTTCTTAACTGGATTCATAATATTTGGTTGTGGACAACAGGAAAAGGGTTACATTCATACATTTTGTGTCAATGAGAGAAAGAAGTACAGTTTACTAAGTAAAATTTCTACAGACAGTCTAAATATCTTTGTTGTAATTCTGTTTAAATCAGTTTGTTGCATTCTTTGTACTGTGGTAATAATGTCTATGTAAATTTATTCCATAGTCTATTTCAGTAAATTTCAGTTTTTCAAAAGATTAAAGATAAAGTTGCAATTATTTGTATTAATTTTTATCCTTATATTGACAAGTATCATTACACATCTGAGATTTTTATTTACGTTACTAAAGTTAACAAATAAAAAACTAATGTCAGAAAGCTCCTTTTAAAATTATAAATCAGCATTTTGTAAATAATAAAATGCTAACATTTCAGTGTTTAATTCTGTTGTGCTTTATTTGTATAACTGAATTGTCACTTAACATGGCTATTTGCTTTCAAAGTCACACTTCCCCTACTAGCTTAAACTGGTGTAACTTTACTACAGACTTCCATTTATATTTTATAAACACAAAGCATAATTAAATCCAATCTGTGTTCTTGTCATATCTTTGTGCATTCATTTTCATCTCCAGTGGTTTATGATAAACATTCCCCACTTAAGATATGATAAAACAAGCTGTTGAATGAGTACTGTATTTGAAAACCTTCTAGCCAATCCACAATCAAAAAAGTAAAAATGCAAAAAAAATCTGTATCTGAATTTACCTCTGAAAGACTTTAAAACTGCAATGAAACTCTGAAAGGTTTGAATATGATTAGTAGTATGATATTAGGCAATACTATGAGATTTGTCAGAATGGTGATTCAATCATTTAATCCAAAAACATAACTTCTTTTGGAAAAGTAGTAATATTAATAAAAATTATTTATATCTGTTTAAAGTAGATTATCATAAAGAGAAACATGCATGAGAATTCTTACTTCAGACACTGGATTGATAGGAGTAAATAAACTACTGAGATAGATGTCCCTGTTAATGTCATATTATTAAAGCATGATTTCATAATTCTCACAGAGCTCTTTTTCAGTATGTTATTTTCCTTTTACCAAATTAGACAGTGCTTTGTGGAGAAGAACAAATACCACACCCCTGGGGGAAAAAAAAAAACAAAACAAAAAAAAACAGAAAAAATAAGAAGTCAAAATGCTGAATAGTGTGATGAGCTTCTTCTAAAGGAAACTTCATTGAAGATACGTTTGTAGTAACCGTCTGTAGCTTTAAGAGAAAAACTTTAAAATATATCTGATGTAACCTAGAAATTCCCCAGTGTATTCATACCTACTCCATCCTTACCTAATCTTGTATGCCTACTGCAATATGCAAAGGTCTTGCCTTGCTAGTGAAATAAGGACAATTAAGGGCTGAGATTGCACATCATTATTTTTGGCATTATGCTTATAATGCATAATCTTGCAAAAATAAGATATTAGCTACTTGTTTAAAAATGTCTAGAAAGCCATCCACCCCTGCTCAGTCTCTACTCACAGTATTTCTGATTGGCTGAATGGCAATTGTTTAAATAACAGGTCATGTGGGAAGAGGTTTATTTATATCCTTATAAAATATTAATATATATTTACAAACTTATAAAGTATTACTTGTATGTTGGTAAAGTGAAATATTTTAAATTTAGAATCCCAGTACAATCAAGCTGATTCCTACAAATATAACTTCTTTTACATAAATAGAACATGTAAATTCTAATTTATTTATACATCAATGAAAATTGCAGTTTTCCCTACTGCATGGATAACTTCAAAAAAACAAATGTATCTTATACACAGTAAATAAAATAATTGCTTTGTCATGAGATTTAGCTAAGGCCATTTAATGTGGTCAACTCCTGTTAAGAGAGAAAATGTCTTTTTTTCTTTCTCATCATCTTTTTTAACCCATGTATAAGTAGGAATCAGAAGGAATCTATACTTAGTATATTTGAAGTAGTCTAATTGAATTTTTGTAATAAACTGTACAACCATTAGTGAACTGTGAAAGGCAAAGAAGTAGCAATTTGTCATATAACTTTCCTCATTCAGACCTGAAAACTTTTAGATAACTCAGAGAACAGTAAAAGAAGTTGATTTCCATAATAAGATTGATTGTCCCACCTTTGTGAAAACATGTTTGTTAACATGCAAGTGAATATTTTAAAACCTGGGTCCTGAAATTTTATTCTAAAATCCTTATCCAAGAGAATGTGTGTGAAGTGATAGTTGTTTAGTACAGAAATCAGTCCAGATAGTTCTTTAGTAAAGAAATCAGTCCAGATTCAGTGAAAACTGAAGGGAAAATGAAAGAAGTTCCTGGACAATTTATATGTCAATAGATTATATGTCATGAATTTATTAGAAGTTACTTCAGTAAACTAACATGTATAAAATCTCAGCTGTCTTTACAGTTTTCAGTTGATGAGTCATCATTCATATTCCCTGAAATAACATAGTTGCTGTCTTTTGTCAGGTTTACAACTAAGAGTATCTGTACCAAAAAAACAAAAAAAAAAACAAAAAAACAAACAAAAAACAAAAACAAAAACAAAAACAACAACAACAAAAACAAATAAACAAAAAAAAACACCTGAAGAAAGGCAAAATAAGTTCTGAGCTGTAATGTGAAAATCTGGGAGAAATACAAATGACTGTTTCCTATTTTATATATTTATATGTTAGTATTTCACATACTTATAAATGTATATCTTACATACATGAATCAGGAAACAGGAAACAAGAAGAAGATGAAGACATAGAGAACATGACATCAAAGATCTGAAAGAAATGTCCTTTGGAAGCCATTGACCCAAAAATACTGCCTTCTTAGTGAGTCAATTAAAATGGAGTAATTATGGAGAATTTATAGGATCTTAACTTGAAGAACACTAGATTTCCATAGCTCTTTATATTTAAATAGGTACCTCTGTATTTGTGTGGATCTGAAAAAATACAAACTAAATATCAAAATCTATAAGTTGTCTTCAGCCATCTTAGCCATGGCTTCAACGCAACCTCTTCCTTATACTCATCTGATTTTCCATTTTGAAAGAAGAGATAAGAAAGTCCTGTACAGAGTTGAACTAAATACATGAATTGGAATATTTTATCAGATATTTTTATTTTTGGAATTTAGAAGCTATACTCTAACACAAGTTTATCTATGCATTCCCATTAAAATATCAAAACATAATTTGTGTTGACAAATTAAAATAAAATTATAAATAACTATTATTCATGTTGGACAGTGACAACTCAGCAACTCTGCTTTAAAGCCATCAATCAAGTATTACACTGGAAGCCTTGTGAAAGGATCAGGAGTCAATTACTTCATTTAGTGCTTTAACCACAAAATTGATATCAGAGGGCTG
This sequence comes from Anabacerthia variegaticeps, assembly GCA_035583185.1. Taxonomy (NCBI): domain Eukaryota; kingdom Metazoa; phylum Chordata; class Aves; order Passeriformes; family Furnariidae; genus Anabacerthia; species Anabacerthia variegaticeps. The sequence continues at coordinate 64,472,775 of JAWWEW010000001.1, forward strand.
TTGTGTATCTGTTGCTTTGTTAGTTTATTTTCTCTCTTTTCCTTAACAGAGATGTATTATTTATTGATTAATTTTGAGTGATTTAGAGCATGATGGACTTATTGTGGTGCCTGACTCATTCACAATTTGTTCCCACAACCATAATTCATTTAAAGAAATTTTGATTTATGTGAGACTTTGTTTTTAACATATGTATTTTGGGCTGGTTTGTGCTTGTAACAAGCATAACCTTGGATAGTTTTAAAAGACACTATCTCCTTGCATGAAAACTATCTTCTTGCTTTTGTACTTTCTAAAGTTACAGGGGCTGTAAAATACTTGATTCATTTCTTCGTTCCCCATGAATAGAAAATTACTCTTACTGCATCTATTTTCCATTCCTTAATTATTTATGAAAAAAATAAAAGTCAACAGGTGAAAATAAGCCCCTAAAATGGCAAATAAATAGGCTCTTAAAAGTGGACATATAGTCAAATTCAGCTTTTCCAATGTAAATCAGAAGATATTAAACAAAGAGAAATCTTTGAAGGAACTTCTTCCTCAGATGTGTGGAAATCAATTCTTGTCCTCTATTAGTCTGAGCTTTACGACATCTGAATTTAAATCATGAATAGACCTGTGGAGGCATAAAGACACAGATTCAGTCAGCACATCTTCATGCATTTTGTCTGGGATTCATTTGTCTTATCTTTAAATATTTACAATAGAGTCATGTATATTTGTCTTCCTGGATTCTCTTTATAGTGAAGAGAGAAAAATAAGCACTTGCATGGAACAATTAATCTGAAAATGTTAAGTGTCTGCTTTATGATGGAGTGACTCATTCCCCTAGATAAGCCTGTTTCTCTCCACTGATTATAAAGACAATCTAAACATCTAAATCCGATGGGGAGATCTGCACCACAGATGCCTGTATTTGATTGGATGAACTCATTTCCCAGGTGCTTCTGTCAGGAAGTCTGTTCTCTACTGTCCTGATAAATTGTAGACTCTCAGAATAGTTCCTGTCTCAGTTTGAACCTTGGCCAGCCAGCATTTTCTTAGTACAGCTGGCTTGTAAGTACAAGTCAAAGATCATTTCTATCAAGCAATTTAATAGGGACTAACATTTCTGGAGAGTGAAAGAATTTAACACACTGTGTGTGCACCATTCTGTACTGACTAGTGTTGGAGAGTAGCTATGAGCGTGTTAAACTTGGAAGATATAGTCCACATGGCTGTGATCTCCACACTTGCTACAAGCACCAATTCTGAACAAGCTATACAGACAAAAATATTATCTAATTCTCCGTATTGGTCTCAGTCTAAATATTTTCATTCTGCATAGCCACAATTAGTGCTATCAAGCATGATATTTTGGGACACATTCTATAGTCACCATTAAAAATATAAATATGGCATTCCAGAGTTTCATTTAAATCTCTCTTTAGATCAGTATCCATTTGCTTCTAGTAATCATCACTTAGGGAGAAAGTATAAAATGTAGCAACAGTTTTCATTTGATATATCTTTCCTTTTTCCTTTTCTGGGCATTTGAGTGATTACTGCATTCTCAAAGTTTTAATTCAAATTTCTTGTATATTTATGAGGGTAGTTAAGAAGTTTCCACAAGCCTAACTTTAATCCAGCCAAACTTTTGTTTACTTTGGGGATATTGTATTGTTGATTTATAGATTCATTTTGCATAATCATATAATCAGAGAACGATATGGATTGAAAGGGACTGCAAAGATCATCTAGGTCCAACCTCCCTGCCATTGGCAAAGACACCTTCCACGAAATCCGATTACACAGCATCATCAGATCTTTCTTTTAATAGAAATATTGATACTAATATGATATGACACTGATATAAAGAACAAGACAAAATGTTACAACACAGCACACATGAAAAACTATGACTAGAAGTGTTGGACAATGAAACATTCTCCATGCTTTAGTGGATTAAATCCCATGTGTGTGGTATGACATTTTAAAAAAACAAATGCAGAAAACTTAAAACATCACAGCCTAAAACATCTCCTCTGTGACCCAGACTGCACGCTAGGCACTATTTTCTATTTATAGGTATCCTGAATTTCAGGGGTATTATCAGCTACCTGCTGAGTCTGGCAACATATCTAATTTCATGTTGAATCACCTGACTGCTTTTTCTCTAAAAAAAACACTTTCCAGTCTTATTGTCACTGCCCTAGCAAAGGTTAGCCATAAATCTTTTTCTCAGCAAGGGTGCTGATAGTTTAAGAGCTTCTCTAATAAGCAATGCTATATTTCTGAGCTCATAACCTGAACTGCAGGAACTGTCATATTTTTCTTTTATTTAGATAGGCCTGTGTAAATTCAACAGGCTAGTGAAACAAATGTGCAGGGTTTTTTTTGTTTCTTGTTTGTTTGTTTCCTTTTTTTTTTGTGTGTGTGTCTGTGTGTGTATGTGTCTGTGTCTGACAGACTGTTTTATTTGTGCTCATTCAGTCATGTTTTGCTGTCACTGATGAATAGCCATTCATATACCTAGTCATACTCTCTGGTTCCCTGACTTTGCTCTAAGTAAACTAGAACTTAATGTGCCTTATATGCCGGCTCCTCTTATTTAAAATAATGAAAATCAAACTTCTTTCAGTGCTAAATGTGATATGATTTGTTCCTTTTATTAAAAAAATCTACAAGATATTATTTGGGATATAATGCAATCCTTTAAACTTAAAAAACCCTTAGGATTCATTTTCCTACACTTAGCTTAACTTTAATGCATGTTGATTGTTTCACCATATCACTAAAACTGACTGAATTAGACATTAGGAAAATGTGTCCACATTGTTGCCATTTCCTGCTAGGAATTGCTGTTTTTTTTTAAGTCCACCAAATTAGTTAGAGAGTGAGTGACATTTTTGTTTGTCAGAAGACTATTCTTACCATACCTAAATGGTGGTCCTGATGAACATCTGATGATAAAATTACAGTGATATTTCAAGCCATCAAAGAAAAATCTGTGCTAATGTTTTTCTTAGAATGCTATGGGATTTTGAGCACTTGTAGACTCGTGGGAGGAGAAATAGTAGAAGTGCATTATATTTTGATACATGTCCTTTCCTCGTTGTCAAATACTTCAGCCTTTAATTGCCTACAAATGTCATTTATGGTCTCCTGTTTGCCAATAGACAGAATAACATCTCTCCAAGCTCATAATCAAAACAAAAAGACTTAAATGTTAGTCTATAGTTGTTTTTTTTTTCAGAGCATGACATGTTCATGTAATATTTCACAGACATAAAATAAAAATGTGACATAAAAAGAAAGATAAATGTGACAAAAAATATAGATATATACTGTTTTCAACTGCTTAAAACTAAATTAAGAGTCCACTGAGCTTTCCATTTTTCTTATAAAAGGTAGCCTAAACTTATATAATTGTAAATGAGGCAAGTACATGATCTGATTTTGATTTTATTTCTGTCACAAAACTCAGAGTAATATATTAATTTAGAACTCAAACCATTGTAAGACTGTTTTCAAAAACACTGTTCCTTAAGAAGGCTAAGTGTTAAGATAATAAGCTTGACCCTACCAAGCCTGTTATGGATAAACAAAAACACATGAAGTGAACATTATATAGGCTAAAATTCATTAAATTAACAACCAGGTATGTAGACTAAGTTAACGTAATCAATTTATTCTCCTCATGAGGATAATAATTAATGATAGATAGTATGCCACTAATGTGTAAAGTCCATGTAAGCTATACATACTATGTTACTCAAAAAGTATATGCAGAAAATGATATGCAGACAGTATGAAAGAACAGGTCCTCCATTCGATGTAGATCTTAAAGTATAGACTACTCACGTAGTACAAAAATATGGTTTCTACTTAGGACTATTACAGTAATGTAATGCCTTCTTGACCATCAACTGTCATTATTCATATTATCTGCTCAGAGAGAATGATCAAATTATAATAGCTAAACAGATCCAAATACTTTCCAATATGCAAAAAAAAAAACAAAAAAAAAAAACAAAAAAAAACCAAAAACCACAAACCAAACCAAAATAAAATGTTGGTGTCAAATGGTGTGTGTTTTTTTATTATTATTATTTTTCCCTTATCTTTTAAGAACTAAATATTTTAAAGCGCTATAGAAGGTGGGTTCATAAGCACTAGCTTTTTGTGCTAGTCACATACAGAATGTATCAAAAAGAGGAGACAGTGTTCCAGTAAATTTCTGGATGCTCAAAAGATCATCAAATCTCCTTGCTACAGCAACTGTGCTATAGCACAAAATAGCAAGAGGTGTGAAACTTCAGGAAATTTTTGGATTTTGTCTTTAGGAGAGCCTGGGGAGCCTAGTCTCCCCCCATGAATTTGAATAACTAAATTTCAGAGCTGTCTTGGTCCTTGTTACAACTCATATTCCCATTTTCACGGAAACTGCTGTGGTACTGACTGAAAAATGGGATAAGATGTTTTAACATAATTGCTACTTTACACCACCCTGTTTTCTTTTCATGTTCAAAATGGAGATTATTTCAAAGTACCATTTTCCATATTCATCTTGCTGACATGTTTCTATGGAAACAGAAAAGAAGTAATAGTTGAGTCTTAGGAACTCTAGTTCAATTTGGTGACTAAAGCTAAAGAATTCCACTTTGAGCGGAAAGAGAAAACCAGTTTGAATTCTATATGTAATGGCTAAAAAGTTTTTGCTCATGAGGTATTTGAAGAGGGTGAAGACATATTTTCACTCTAGTGCTTTGGAGAGTTTATAATCTATTAATTTTCAGCTATTACTATACAAAATACATTAATCTGGGGCGTTTCTGTTTAGAATTAAAAATAAAATGCTTGAAAAGCATCTAGCTTGACCCTGTAAAGAAGCTTCTAATTTTCTGTCTTCAGGAAATCAATGTTACACAAGTCTTAGTGACTGAAATCCACCTTTTCTAGCACAGTGCACTAAAAACTTTTACAGAGAATGTCAACATCTCACAAATTAGTAAGTAGAGTTTTGATTTCTAACATTCACAAGAGAAAATAAAAATATGATTTCAATATACATGTAAGAGAGAGAGTTTGAGTTTTGTCTGTTTAGATCAAATAGAGAAATTTACTTGTTTGAAGAGTTTGTTTAATTTTATTAGTTGATTTGTAGTGTGTACACTCAGTGGGTTAAAGACACAGAAATCAAACTTTGGCTGCAGTGTTGCTATGGTCAAATATTACACTCAAATCTTACATCTTTCTGATGTCAAACTCACTGAGACCAATAGAAAATCTTGTATGGATGAACTTTAGCAAGCTCAACTCCCTCTAGTGCTGAACCAGAACTACCCACAAGGACTTTAATTGTTTTATTGTTGTCCACTTTTAAGTATTCTTTAATGCAATAATATCATAGAATCATAGAATGCCTTGGGTTGGAAGCGGCCTTGAAGATCATCTTGAAGACTAGTTCTACTGCAGTAAATTTTGTTATAAAGAACTTTTTCCCAACAGTAAACCTTCTCTCTTTCAATTTGAAACCTTTCCCCCCTCATCCTATCACTACATGCCCATGCAAAAAGTCTCTCTCCATCTTTCTTGTAAACTCCCTTCAGGTACTGGAAAGCCACAATTAGGTCACCCCCAAGTCTTTTCTTTCCATTATGACAAATCCCAATTCTCTTAACCTTTCCTGCTAGGAGAGGCACTCCATTCCTCTAGTAATCTTGCTGGCCCTCCTCTGAATTCTGTCTAACAAGTCCATCCTGTGATGGGGAGATCAGAACTTGATGCAGTGCTCCAGGTGGGGTCTGCCCCAGTAGAGGGGCAGAATTACCTTCCTCAACCTACTGGCTGGGCTGCTTTTGATGCAGCTCAGGGTATGATTGGTTTCCTGGCTTCAAATGCACATTGCTGTCTCTTGTCCAGCTTCTCATCCACCTCTCATCTGTTTATCAAGATAAAAATGTATGTAGCTATGCTATACATAAAAGTGTTCAATGCATACTGATTTGCAGACAAAACCAGAACCAGATATGTGTGTATCCTGTGAACGGATTAGACAAGGATGTATTTTTTTCTTGTTTCTCTGTAGCTGGATATTTTAATTGTGGGGAAAAAACAGTATTTTTCTGAGTTAAGCAAATTAAATTTATAGCTTTCATTTGCATACATTTCCAAAAACAAAGTAAAGGAAACCTTTTATGCAATGGCATAAACAGTAATAAAAATTAGAGGAGAAATCTGGCTAATAAAGTCACTGAAAGAACTTTGTTTCTCTAGGGATAGTATTTTACTTAAGGAATTTAAAGAAATGTTTCTTTCCAGAAATGTCTGTTACTATTTATAACAAAAGAGCAGCTCCATACCTCCTTTCTGAGAAGTTAAGCCTACCATAGATTGGTGTTCTTGTATATATTATATAAATAAGATTAATGAATAATTCAACAGAGTTACTAATGTTTCTTTCGTTATTCTGTGTTTTAAATGTGTTTGTAAGTATTCCTTTTGTTGTCTAAGATAGTAGATGTGTAAAATTTGATCCACTAGGACAGTGTTTACAGAAAAAGGCATGGCACCAACTCATTTGAGCAAGAATTTTCCTTTTGGGCTTAATCTTACTGCAGTGACTGGAAGACATTTTGTCATAATGACACGAAAGTGAAAGGTAGATGCTCATCATCTTTCACAACCATTCTTTAAGTAGCTTATTTGTTATTATACACTTGGTCTTACTGCACCTGTTTTAATAATTGAGACCATTAAATCCATGATAAGGGAAGCTAATATGACTTTGTTAACATCAAATTAAAAATATCCTCTTTCAAAAATAAGTAAGTGAATAAATAAATAAAGCCCAGAATACATTACTGTTTGCACTTGAGGCAGAAGTTTACTCTGTCACATTGTAAGGAAATGCTAGCACTCTCAACACAGCTGAAGAAATATTTCTGACAGACCTCACTATGGGTGAAATAATGCACAGGCTTGGTTTTGGTATCTCAGTAATTCTCAATGACTTCTCTGATTGCAATTTACTTCTGCATTTGCAATTTAGGTCTGAGATAAAGATCAAATAATTTTTTAAAATATGTGTCACTACTTTTCCAGTGGACTTTCTGACTTAGAACAAGAGAAAATGAATGTGTAAAACTTTACTCAAAAATTATATTCACAAATTTAAGGGCAGCATGTCATCTGAACACACTAAATGGAGCAACAGCACACTGAAAATACAGTGCAAAATTCAATGTGAATTGATAAGATTCTCGTTCCCCATACTTAAATTTCCATTTCTCCCAGATCTTGGGAATGTCACATTCTAGCTTGTTGATACTGACTGGGCATACTGGTTTCTGCAGTCACTGAATAAGCTGCAATTTTACACCCTTAAGCACAAATCATAAGTGGAAATGCTTTTTATCATTCTCCCAGATGGAAGCAGAATTTGTCTGATTTTTGGATGCATAGTGTATACATCTAATTGTGTAGACACTTGTATATACAGTAAATTGGCATAGAAATGGCATATAGTGTATAGAAAGAAAGACATCTAAAAGTATAGGTGGACTGAGTCCTAAAATTGTGTGGGCAGGAGATGCAGCTGACAGGGGTTTCTTCTTACCTTAATAAAGTGAGTTCTTGGACTCTTATCATGGTGTAAGAGAGACCAGAAAGAAGTAAAAGTAGGGAAAAAAAAAAAAAAAGAAAGAAAAAAAGGGGAAAAAAAAGGAAAGATGTGTCATGGGAAGTTATAGATTCAATCAATATTGAATGCATTCATAAAATAGTTATACCCAGATCAGACTTCTTGGAAGCACCCAATTTTCTAATTGTAGCCCTAGCCTTCAAGAAAGCTTCATTCAGCTTTAGAAATTTTTTTCTAATTCCAATTCCTTTCATGTTCTGCCTTAGTTAAACCTCAGATTTTTTCTTGAGAAGAGCTGCTATGTTTTAGTAAATGTATGTTCTTCTTTGTGATCTTTCCACAGCTGAACAAGGAACTCATTCCCATCTTGTTTTTTTTCTCTGGATTAAGTATAAAAATTACATTTTACCAGTAAATTTCACACTATGACTGAGCGAAAATTTAGAGGTAGTGTGATTGATCAGTGACTTTGACCTTAAGAAAAGATTCACAACTAGGCTTAAAAACCAGAATGGACAAAACTTTCACTTCTGACCCTGCAGAAGTGATTTTTTTCAAGTTTATAGTACTCAGGCTTCAGTAAATTCTGTTTCTACCACGCTGATTCTGTGACAGACTCTCCAAGGTTATAGTGTGGTTCTTAAAAAGCATATAGATTCTTACTCTCCATAAACACAAATTTTTATTCCTATTTTAAACTAGAAAAAAAATTTGCTGCTATCAACTACATTTCTGCTGTTAACTTCCCCCTCCTTATCCCACCAAGGTCTCTCTGTACTTTTTTTATCTCTGCTTTGCATTAGGATTACTGTATCAATAAAATCACTTGAGTAAAATCAAAAGCCCACTTATCCCAGAAGTGCTATTTTAAAAAATGTGCAAAAAGTTCTGACTAACTGAATCAGATGGCGTACCTTTAATTTCTTTTGATTTTAGAAACTACAAAATTATGCATTTCCTTTGAGAATGCTGTTTATTCTACTGTGATTTCAGGGGGTTCTTTTGAACAACCTCTACTAATAACTTGATATCATAGCCCACACAGTTTTATTTTAGTTTGACTTCTTAAAAAAAAAAATAAATTAAAAATATATATGTAGAATTAAAATTCCTAATACTTCTAGAAATTTAGGAATCTTAGGACCATAAGCTGCTTTAGCCTTTAAAAGCAGAAGGCTTAAACTCTTAGTCAGTTTGAATTCTCTGAGCCAATCTTTGTCTGGTAGAAAAAAAAAAATGAACAGAGGCACAAACTAGATAACAGCCTTTTATGGGGTACAGAAATTAAAGTAACAGAATTACCTTTCAAAGAGATCTCCAGGGCTTTAATGTAAAAATAGCTATTATTTTATTAGACAAGGCTCTAATCCACAGTCTGTTCAGCTGTACTCCAGACTTCTATAAGATAATCAATGCCTTCACTGGAGAGCAGCTTGATTAAAAAAAGAAAAAAAAAAAAAAAAAAGACATTTGGAGAAGCTGGGGAGCCATCTTGTGGTGGTTTTACCTTAATCCTCCAAAAAAGGAGTCTCGTTTGCATGAAACTGTTTCATTTTCAGTTTAATTAAATGCTCTTACTGCAGATGCAGAAGTTTTTGGCTGAAAAAATTTTTTTTCTTTTTCTGTTCATTTGCTCTGTTAAGACATCTACATCAAGGCATATCAAGAAAAAAAAATAAAAAAAAGGAATAAAGCAGGCTGTATTTCCACAAAATATGTTTGAAAAAAATTAATATAATCTGTTGTGCTGCCTATTACTGAATGTTTTTTACCAGATGCCTTTTCTGCAGAAATATAAAATCATTAAGTAAGAGAATGTCATAAGGGAAAAGAAAGAAGATCTTTGAATTGAGAAATTTTCAGATGCTGTTTTTGTATCACACAGTTCAGTGATTTCTTTTTTATTTTTGTTAGACTTTTTTTTTTCTTTTGTTTTGCTTTGTTTTGGGGGGTTAGTTTTTTTGTTTGTTTGTTTTGTTTTGTTTTTTTCTTGCAATTAAAGTACAGTAACTTTTCTGCATGGAAAGACCTCAATAGAAAGTTGAATTTGTGTTTTATGCATGTATGTTAAGCTACTGAGGAGTACACAAAGACATGGAGTTGGGAAATTTAGATTCTTCTGTGGAATGGCCATTGCAACCATACACAGGACCTGTTTTAGAAAATCTAAATGCAACTGGATAAAGGTGAAAAAAGTACATACCTACAGCATTTGAGGAACCAGCTCTGCCTCAGCTGAAATTAAATAATTCTACATTAGTTCCCTGGAATACATTTGGCTTGGTCCCTACTTGAGAAGACTTATTTCCTGGTATCTAGGTTTGCATTTACTAGCCTAGAGAAGCAGCAATACATGTCATGAATCACTGTGAATGTAAGCACTTTCAATGAAAGCAATATATGGACAATTTTTGATATATTTGTAGGGCAATAGTTTTTCCTAGGTGTTATGTCCTTGCATCTCTAAAGCGAGAAAAATATCTTGAACAATGTTGCAAAAGACATAAATGCTTTTTTCACAAAATGCATTGCTAAGAAACAATAATCTCTTGACTATGTGCCCACCAAAGGCTGCTTTGTGTCCAAGGATAAACAAAGTACTTGTTCTCGATAATTTTCTGCTCTCCCCATGCCCTGTTTGTGCTTACCCTTCTTCTCTCTCTCTCCTTTTCTTCTGCTTCGTACACTTATCTTTAGGCAACCCTCAGTAAAGACAGTATCACCGTAAATTGTAAAGACTTCGTATCAGAATCAAATGGTCTGAGAGAGCTTGTCCAGGAACCAGGACGACTAATATTGACATCTTTATTCTCTTCCATTTTCTCCCCTCGGCACAATTTGTAGCTTTTCCTGATTTCACATATTTTTAACTTCTGTTCCAGTTGAAAGAACCAATCCAAAATTCCTGCCTACATAATAGAGTGGGTTTGCTATTTAAATCAGTATTCAAATCTGTTATGCCATTCTTGCATTTCCACAAGTATACATTCTGCTCACCTGTTCTGCATTAATTTCATACACACAGCTAAAAATTGGATATTTTTAAACCTCATTTCACTGTCAGAAATGTTTTTTGTATGAAGGCATCTACACAGATCTTCTAGTTTCTCTTCCTAACATACTAAGACAGTCTAAAATACTATTCCTTTGGTTAAAACGTACCATGATGCATAAAGTAAACTGGACAGAGTGGCAAATTAGGAATTATTTCCCCATTGTGACAAATTTGCTTGCCTCATTTATTTATTTCAATCCTTTTGCAGAAACATTCCCCCCATTCTTACACAGGTCTTACAAATTACTTCCCAGATCTAGACCATATTCCATTTTCTCCAGTGGCTTGACCCTGAAAAACACATTGGAGGTGGTGAAAGTGTAAGAGTTTGAATAACTGAAGTACGTATAAAGCGCTTTCCAGTTTCCAGATCCAGGTACCCTTCCTCTCAGATGAAATAAAATGTCTGAAGGTGTTTCAAGAAGACACCTAATGCAAAGGATCAGAACCTTCAGCTATGCTGTCGTGTACTTCAAACAGGTGCTATGCATAGATTTTATCCCTCATAGTCAGAAGACTCTGCGGAAAGTCTGTGGGAAGTATGACTGATTTGCCTGAAAAACCATTAGTCCTGTTGTTAGGTTCCTTCATGTGCATAGAACTTTTAAATAGGCAACCCTCAGGTGTAACTCAGTCATCAGATTTGATTTCATTACCACATAAATGTTCAAGTATCAAGATCCCTAAAATATAAATGAATTAATGGTATTATGGCAGTTCATCCCCTCTCTCATCCATCAGATGAAAATTTTGTTTCCCAGCCTAACAAAGATGAAATAGACCAGAAAATATTTCAATGTGCCACACTGAGAAAACATTTTTTGTAAGATAGCAAAATTGCATTTGATTCCAAATAAACATTATGTGATATTACCTAAAGTACTAGATGTCTACAGGTATATTGAGATAAGGATTTTAGTCTTTAAAGCATTTTATATTTTTGAAGTGTTCCTTTCTCTCAGGTCCCTGTTAAAATCTCTGTCCTTTTTTTGGATTCATTTGTCTTGTTTCTATTTTACACTCATAATTATATAGTCCCTTGGGAAAAAAAAGTGTCCATATGATGTAACAGCAACACAATCTGTCACAATTTGGCACAGGTGTCAGTCTTTGCTTAAGGGAAGGCCAGAAATGGAATATCAGGGGGTTTGCAGGTCAAGACAGAGATGAATGGACAATACTGTGGGGATACTTGTGCATTGTTTCATGCAATATACCTAATTCTGACTAATATGGGTACAGTGTATCACTTGAGGTTATGATCCTGCAACAATTATTCATTTTATGAACATTGAACTCACCTCAAATGCAGTTTAGATTTGACTTAATTAGTGAAGCTGCAAAGAAAGTATTACATGTTTTGATTCTCGTCATCACAGGGTGGCTTCTCACACAGGAGCGCACAACTTGAAATTAAAAGTATCTCCCATAAAGATTAGTTATTTACAAAATTCTACAGATCCCACTGGATGAGTTAGGGTAATCACTACTTAGGTAAATACAATGATGTTATATGTAAATATGTTATATATAAATATCTTTCATAACCTCAGCATATACATTAATAAATCAAACTACTTTCTTTTTATTTTGAAAAGTTTAGAACTAAAACCTTTTCTGAGACTGAGCACATGATGTTTCAAATTATCTACATTGTGATTGACCAGGAAGACCAGTGGCATCAGAGATGGCATGTACAGCAGGATTAGGGCAGTGATTGTCTCTCTGTACTTTGCACTGGTGAGGCTGCATCTCAAATCCTGTGTTCAGTTTTGGATCCCTGACTACATGAAAGACATTGAGGTGCTGGAACACGTCCAGAGAAGGACAACAAAGCTGGTGAAGGGTCTTGTATTGGGTCTAGGTGAGATGGAGTCAATTTTTCCCACAGCAGCCCTCACAGTGTTGTGCTTTTTACTGGTAGCTAGAAAGGTACTTAGAACACACCAGTGTTTTGTCAGTGCTGGCACAAGATCAGCACTGTCTCTCCAAAATTTTGCCAGCCCATCAGGAAGCTGGGAATGGGCATAATTTGTGAGGAGACATAAACAATTCAAGTAAAAGGATATTTCATGACTTATCCACCTAGATAAAAAAGCTAGGAAAAAGGAAAAGGGGGGGAGGGGGCGAGGTGGGGGCACCTTTGCTACTTACATTTGGCTTCCAGAGCAACTGTTATGTGTGCTGATGCCCTGCTTCTCAGGAAGTGGATGGACATCACTCAATGATAGAAAGCAGAGAATGAAATTTTCGGTGTCTCTTGTTGGTCAGTCAATAATCTAGACGTTCCCAGTTTGGGGGTAGAAACTGAGACATTTATTGATCACTCGCGTTACAATATATAGAACCGAGGTGCAGGGTATGTTAATGACGAGGTAGGACATGTTAATGAGGGGGACAAGCTATGCTAACTAGGAGTTACAAAATCCAGTCACTACATTTCATCATACAGGTAAGCATTTCTCCACACCAGGACCACCTGGGGGGAACAAAGGCTTTCTGCAGGTCTTGCAACATCTCATAAAGTCCTTCCATATCTTGGAAGGGAAGACAGGGCTAATATACAGAGATAGCTGGAAACAGTCCTGGTCTTCAAAGTAATCTCTCGTGGCAGGCTCCTGTTTTATCGAAGGGAGGAAACCCTTTCAGTATCTGCTGCCCAGGGCTTGCTGGACAATCCCTTCAGATCTCCATCTGTTAATAATTGTTTTTCTTCCCCAACAGTCTCTTGTCTTGTGTGTGTGACTTTTCAGTTTTGCTTTAGTAAACTGCCTTATCTTAATGTACAAGTTATTTTTCCATCTAATTTTCTTCTGCCACCTTACTGAGGAGGGGAGTGATAGAGTGGCTCCGTGGACATCTGGCAACCAGCCAAGGTCAACCCAGCACAGGTCTAGAGCACAAGTCTGATGAGGAGCGACTGAGGGAGCTGGGATTTTTTAGCCTGGAGAAAAGGAGTCTTGGAGGGACCTTATCGCTCTCTACAACTACCTGAAAGGAGGTTGTAATGAAGTGGGTGTCAGTTTCTTCTCTCATACCACAAGCAATAGAGTGAGAGGAAACAGCCTTAGGTTGTGCCAAGGGAGATTGAGAGTCGATATTAGATAAAAATTCTTCACCGGAAGGGTTGTAAAGCACTGAAACAGGCTCTGCAGAGAAGTGAGTGAGTCAACATCCCTTAGTGGTGAACTTGGCTGTGCTGGGTTGGTGATTGGACTTGATGATTTTAAGGGTCTTTTCCAGCCTAAATGATTCAACTATTTATCTCAGAAGATATAGATATTCATAATAACTGTGTCATTACAAGTATAGAACTTAGCCCTTTTTTTAGCATGTAAAATCTTCCATTAATCAAGATTGAAAGAGAAATTAAAGATATTATGATTTCTATACATTTTGTCCTGAGATTATTATTCATATTGAGATGATTTATATTACTAATTTTTATTGATTTTTTTCCATTACAGGAATTTTCCATATTTCTTATTTACTTGATATAAGACATTTCTAGTGACTTCTAGAAGCAGTTGAAAAATCAGTAATTAAACTCATAAATTATAATGACTATAATAAGAACTTTCAGAATCACTGAATAGTCTGAGTTGGAAGGGACTCACAAGGATCATTGTACTGGTTTTAAAGGTAAACCAGCAGGAGAAATGGACCCACCACAGGAGAGTTTATAAGTCAGAGTTACAATTTAATGAAAAATATTACAATAAATATACTGACACAAAGAGAAAACTGCTTT
>JAWWEW010000001.1:64487304-64514744 GCA_035583185.1 Anabacerthia variegaticeps
CTTCCCAAAGCTTCCCTTCCCTTCCCAAACCTCCCCTTCCCAAACGTCCCCTCCCCTTTCCTCCCCTCCCCTCTCTGTATTGCTCACAGAATACAATGCCAAAGTTCTAAGTGAGAAAAGACATGAAAAAACCCAAACAGTGATAGACCAAAAAGATTTATTAAATTTCTAGACCCAAGAGTAGTATAATAGTGAAAATCATATTCTTGCCCTGTGTGCTTTATCTATGCATATGTGTTTGTCTGCTAATAATGCATATATAACCATCACTTTTTGTGCTTTTTATCTTCTGTATTGTTTGGTCAACTTACAGCTTTTGTGGCTAGAAATCCTAATACAAGGCTTTTTTATATTTCTGTTCAAGTTGTTGTATTGGTTAGCAGCCAACATAGTAGCCCTAGAGAGGATTTAGACTTCCTTAGCCATTATTGAGGAGCAGCTCTTCATGCCAATCAAGATTGTTTCAAAATTGGCACCTTTGTGAGTTTTCTTAATATTAATTCTGCATAGGGCATATAATGTTATCTGAAAACACAAATAAGAGGTGTCTTCAGGAATACAGTCTTCTCCTCCTCCTATCCCTCCTAAAAACAAAAAAAACAAAAACAAAAAAAGAAAAACAAAAAACAAACAAACAAACAAACAAAAAACAAAAAACACAACCCTGTGAAAATTATTGGCAGTTTTATCAACTTCCTTTGTAAGTATTTTGAGGGTCTTCAAATATGGTAATCACTTTATTTTGTGGAATGCCACATTGAAATTTGCCACAGGAAGTATTTAGTTTGTCAGATGGTACCTGCTGAATGCTTATCTACTGAAAAATATTGATCAGAAGAACAAATGTTTCTTGTTTTCATGTAATTGGGAAATAAGGCAACTTCCCCTCCCCCCCCCAATTTTAAATCTTGTGTATATATCAAACACAGTAATTTTCAAAAATGAAATATCTAAGTTGAAAAATTGCTATAATCAGGATTTATTCAAAGTGTCTTTTTGCTCAGTGAAAACCAAAGCTTTGTGGACAAGTAAGTAAGAACCTCAGAGAATTTTAAAACTAAAAAGAAATTACATACCTGAGGGCTTGCTGTGAGGAGAACAACAGTGAGAGGTGATACATGAGGGAATAGAAGTGAGAGGTATATTAATGTGGCAATTAAGAGTCGAGCAGATGAAATAGCTGGCAAGAATGAAAGTAAGACTGGATGAATCCTAGCTAAGAAAAGCAAGCTGAAGGGCTTTGGCTAACTGAAATCATGAGTGTGAAATTTTGGCAAATGTAAGCTCAAGAAGTGTTTGACCTGCTACCATTGATAGGTCATGAATAGATGATAAAGGAAAGTAGCATATAACTATGAAAATAAATGGTTTACTGAGAAAGAAAGAACAGAAGTGTTTCCAGACTATATGCTTTAGTAGTAATCAGAAAAAAGGCAAAGTAAGAAAAACCCCTAGTCTTTACAGATGTGTTTCAAATTATTGCAACCACCAGTAAATAATTGTTTGTCAGACTGGTACCTGCTGAATATTTGATGACATACACCATGGTTTTCAGCTGTACTTCTTTAGTCAGACAGTATTTCCATAGACAATTCAAAATACAATTATTATAATGCACTAACATAATGTGTGCAAGATAGTGGAAATTGGTGTAAGAATCACACATAGGTCTTGAGTGTTATTCTTCTCTAAACACATATATCACTGTTTATTTCTAAAGACCAAAACATTCATATGTCTTTAAGCAAACATCCATGTAAACACATCTCTTTTCACAATATTAAGAGTAATGATACATATACATTTCTTAATCATTTAGTTGCAGTTATGTTCAAGGGCCTGTTCACCTCCACAAACACAATATCTTATAAAACCTACTTAAGAAGTGCCTGTATACTTGCTACCTTAGACACCTAACAGATCTTGGCAGAAGTTATTAGCAGCGTATTTTATGTACCTATGTCTCACTGCTGGTTACAGAGGAGTTTAGGTTACTTACAGCCCTGACTTCCTCAACTACTTGCCTTAAGATAGGCAGAGTGAACTGGAGCCCTGAGGCAGTATTAGCACTCCAGCCACTCACATATTTACCAAATCTCCTGCTGCGCTCTTGCACAATTTGAGTATAGGCAGAATTTTCCCAGGGGCTGTTGCTAAGTAAATAGGACAGTTGACTGTGTGTGTACCTTAAATACACTTGTTTTGGGTTGCAGAGTCTGGGTTTTGCTGAGCTGAAGATTGTAAAGAAAGCTGCTGTCTTTTTTTTCCAGCTAGTAAAGGCAGCTTGCTGTTAGCCAACTTTTATAGTTTCTTTTCTTCGTGTGGAATGTAAAAAGTATAGATGAATACCAGAATTGCCTTCACTTAACTATTTTTTGTGCATTGTCATATCCTCTATTATTCATCTTTCCATTAAATTACTTTAAATATCAGCCTTACTGTTTCATTTATCTCAACTGTAATTTTATATTTCCAACCACTTTTGTCATCCACTTTGAAATCCATGTGCTGTCCCACACCTTTCTGAAATATACTAACCAGAAATTAATACACTAGTCATTGTGAGTGCATAAAATTGAGTTTTATGATCCTTAGTTACGTTTTCTACTCTTTTCCATCTATCTGCTTTTTGATTACCAATATATGTCAAGCAAATGTTTATTTTGGGGGTGCACATGATATTTTTTTAAATATACTTGTTTTCTATATCTTATTTAGACCTAGAATAATTGAAAAGGAGTTTGCTTGTTTTGTTATTATATGTATGATTTTTGCTGAGAACTAAGATATCTAGGTTGGCCAAGAAATAATCCCTCTTCTTTAAATTTATAAAACAGAACTTTAATTAGAAAAGTGTATATATATATGAAAAGGATAACAGTTCTTAACCACTATCTATCTATCTATCTATCTATCTATCTATCTATCTATCTATCTATCTATCTCCAGAAAAGACCAAACACCAACAGTTTGTAATAAACCCTTTAAACAACAAGGCAAACAGTCAAAAGGTTTCTTGGCTACCACCCCCCCCAAAAAAAAAAAAAAGTGAAATGCAGTTATATTTACAGACAACAGGTTGAGATGCTGCACCCCAGCCAGCTGCCCTCTCCAGGGAATGCAGTAGCACAGTCACCAGGTCAGCTCCAGTGGTGTCAATGGCAAGAGCAGCAGAAAAACCTGCCTCCGTAGTGCAGGAAACAGGCATGATCTCTCTCTTCTCCACGGCAGCTCCCGCAATGCCCACGGTTGCCCACAGATGAAACAGTCGAGTTAGGGAGGAGAAGACACAGGCTATCCAGTGATGCCAGAACCAATGTGCCTCCACCTCCTTCACTCCACCAAAAGCCCCAAGCTTCCTGAGCCTGCATAGAAAAAAAAAAGCAGAAACCCTGGCCACTTCTCCCTCCGTCTCCAAGCCACCCCCGGAGCCATCCACCCTCCCCCTTCCGGCCTGAGGAGAGACCAGAACAAAAGGCCCTGGCTAAGCGATCAACATCAGGACACAAATATTCATCTTCCCCTTTGTTAACATCTTTACATATACTAAGGCGTTGGCTCCAAGCTTCTTGGAAGGAATTCCAACGAGTGTTAAAAATATAACACATTCTAAGCCATATTCTGTGAACTTTGGAATCTTTATAGAATTAAAATCACATGACCTACCAAACAAGGCTCTGATAACTCACTTATTCCTTTCAAATTATCTTTTATGACCTTGATCAAACTGCAGTTGTGAAGAAGGAACAAATTCAGAAATATTTACTTATACATACAAATGCATTGACTTTCACTCCTTTGCTCACTGACTTCAGCCACGACTTAAAATGTTCCCTTAGGTCTTCATCACGCAATTGAGTTAGCACCACCTGAGTGTGGGAGAACAAGACAGTAGCCCATGGACACTTTTTGATATCAAGGACTATCGCCAGTATACAGTTGTCTGTTAAAAGTTGTAAACCCCCCATTTATGGTTTCCCCCATGGTTATTTCCCTGTGTGCACCCCTCATGTTGTCCCCCAACATGGCGGATCCCCTGCTGTTTTATCCCCGGTTCCCCTCCACGTTGTCTCCTTCCCCCTCACAGTTTCCCGCCTTTGCCCTGGACCTGCTTCCCTATTGGTTCATTTTCCCGCCTTTGGCAAGTTGCCCCCATTGGCTGTTCGGTTGCCCGGTTACACACTCCGCCCCCTGTTCCATCCAATCACGTCCCAGTTCCAGAACCTTCCCTGGGAGCCCTATAAAAGCCGAGCCACAGGTGAATAAACACCCTTTGTGCCTTCACCCCCAACCTGTGTGAAGTGTGCAAAGTCATTGGTTGGTGGCTCATCACCTGAACACAGAAGGCTTATTGGTAGGCACTAAACTTCACATAGGGGTAGTAGTTCAATCCTAATGGTTGTGGAAAGACTACATTCTCTGTTTAAAATCCTTGCTGTGCAGGTTTTCTGCAAGGGTTTGTCTGGTTAGGTAACCTGAATGATTAGCAAGATATGTTCAGTTCTGAAGCAAGATTGATTACTGCTGACTGTTGTTTTCTGCCCTATATTCTATATCTATTAAAAAAAAAAATCTTGTCTACTGAGCAACCTTCTAAAAACTAAGGTGTTTTCTAAATATAATTTTTTCCTCAATGTAAATAAGGAAGACTCAAGACTCTAAAGGATTCAAATAATATCTTCACTCTTCATGTGCCCTAGACTATTATTATATTCTGAATAAATTGTAGAATAAAACAACAACCAGAGGTACAGAATCATACGTGAAATACAACTTTATTTTTGATTTTTAGTCACTCAGTGACTGATCCCTCAAGGAGTCCTTAATTGAATGCAGACTATTTTATGGGGGTTGTTTTTTGGGTTGTTGTATTTTTTGGTTTTGTTTTTTAAATACTTTTCCTTGCTTACCACATAAAAAATTTCAATCAGGAGAATCCAGGTGGCAATCAAGCTAGTATGAAATTGTTTTCATGGAACAATTTCAATTGATGTTACATGATAATTACCACTCTAACATTAGCATTAACAGCAGGGATAATTGACTGAAGTCACTGGCCTTAGTCCAAGATGACCCTGTCTATTTCCTACCTGAATAAGCAGAACACTAATGCACATTTGTAGCAGTGAGCACTGAAAAAAAAAAAAAAAAATAAAAATTAATCCCCTGTTTTTAAGATCAAGTCAGAAATAGTGTGAATGGTTTAAAAGTGTTAACTTTTTGCTTACAGGGAAAAAAAAAAGTTAGCAGCACATTAATTTCCTAAGTTTCTTACAGTAGGTTATTTATTTTTAGACAGACAGTGCATTTTAATGAAAATCTTATTCTGGGCCTTGGCCTGTATCTCAGAAAAGAAAACATAAGACATCTTTGCATTTCTCTAGTCCTGCTGCAGGAGTAACATTGATCTTCTTTATATATAGCATTTTTAATTTTTTTGGATCTTCAGTGATCTTTCTCTTGCACATCAATTGTAAGTGCAAACACAGGTGTGTTCAGGTGGCTCCATTAAGTTTATTAGGATTCCTCCAGCTGTCATTATTCCTCTGTGCTCCTTATGTTTACTGAGGTGAGTTTTTGATCACATGATTATGTGATCAAAACATACAGTTCAAATCTGAAGACAGCTTTTCTTCTGCTAGAAGAAATCATAGTTGTCCATGTTCCAGAGAGTTCTTTGCATTAGCCATACCCTCCCTCACACTTGTCAAGAGTTTGTCTTTTATTTATTATTATTATTTATTATTATTATTATTATTATTATTATTTACTTCTTGTTCATCTCCTCTTTGTCGTCTCAGGTGCAATGAATGTTGATCCACTTCTTCTCTAATGCAATGCCAGGTGAAAAAGTAGCATATGGATCAGAAGACATATCCCAGAGGTGAGATCACCACCATTGTTTTCCTCACCAGGGAGGAAGACCAGGCATTTCGTACAATAAGAGACTTGGATGGTGGCACCAAGCATCAGAAGACCTTTGTGAGTAGTCACTATCAAAAGACTTGATATGTCACTACCCAGTAGGTCTGGGAATCATGTCCTGGGGTGCATAGTCACCACTTATGCTTTTTCGTAAACCAGTACTCACCTTTGGATCCCTTTTACTTTTTCAGTGCACTGACTGCCATGTTAACTATGTTTTTCATGCTTATACATGAAAGTTGCATCAGTCCTGGTCACTGATATCCTGTGGCAACAGATAAGTAGGAAGCTAGCTGTGAGTTTGCTTTGCAAAATTCTCTGCTTGGTAGGAAACTTCTCACACTGTCTGCTGGTTCCCAGCCTTGATTCACTCTTATTGTAATCACAGGTAGGTACTGCCACACACTGCTTCCTCCCACGCTGCTAGTCTGAAAACTTCAGATAGGACATCAAAGAGGTAAACATTCAAAAAAAAAAAAAAAACAAAAACAAACCAAAACATATAAAAGGCACATTGCTGCTTATGGTTTTTCCAGTGCAAGTGTTTTAGCTTTGTTTTTGCAGAATAGGTTTTCCAAGCACTGTCTTCTCTATTAGATGTAACACAGTCTATGTTAAAATTTTCTGTCAGCATACCTACACGAGTTAGGACCTTGAAAAAAAATCCTACATGTTCATTGATAAACACAATTAATGCTGCTTTGTTGGAAAAATTCTTTGTTGAGGCAGAGAGGTTGTATTTGCTGTATTGGTACAGCAAATCCTGACCAGCATTGAAATATAATTAGACATGTTTTGACCCTTTTGTGAGATATATTTGTCCTATGTCTACTAGTACTCCCCTGAAAATTCCCAGGAACATATTGTTATCTAAAACCTACAGGGACCACCTCCAATAGGACTTTTCATACAGCCGTCAAGGTGTGGAAGCAGAGAAGGTTTATCACCTTAGACGTGGACTGTTCTGTGCCAACTAGTCTCTGCTCAGGAGCATTCTCAAGCATACTTACTCGACTAACTGTGGCAAAAAAAAAAAAAACAAAAAAAAACAAAAAGGGTATTTTTGCTGACTTAACTTTCAGGTCATTTTTTGTTTGTTTCCTGTTGATAGGTGGGCTCAGCCAAAATAGCTAATATGGGAACAGACCCTTTTGAGAGCTATGAAAAATCCATATAAGCAGCTCTTTGTGATATTGCAGCAACATTTGCAGATACCCACTTTTATGTTTGAAAACATCATCCTTTCTTTGTGTGACAGCGGTGAAGTAGTTTTAGATCTGACAGTTAAAACCACTAGTAACTATTGAGCTGGTATTATAACAGCAATAAATAAGAGTTTGTGCTAATTGTGTTGTTTGTTTCTAAGAGTATGCCTTGAGAGCACATTAAGCACCATGCAACATCTGACCTTTCTAGCAGATTTGGCAATACTTACACCTTAAGACTCCTTAGGTAAAATAATTTTTTACTAATAGTATTGGATTTCTATCTTATACCTGTTTGTTTTGAATCAGACAGACAAATTATTAATCTTTCCTAATTTGCAAAACCTCTATAAATGTGAAAAATAAGACATCACTAAGGAAAAAAAAATCTACTGATGAGGAGGAGGCCAGGGGTTTAGCCTCTGTATTCAGATGTCATAAGCATAATTTCTTTGCTGAAAAGTTTTCAGCATCTGCTAAAATTACTGCAAATAGGCAAAGTAACCATTTTCCTATAAATCAGTGTCTACTCTGAGATATAAGATTTTCCATTTATAATTTTAACCCTTGTCTTTACGAATAGAGTGAAACAGCAAAATTATTCTACAATGGGCAATTGAATGTAGAATTTCATTTTAACAATAAGTGGAAATGATTTCAAACGGTTGTGTCAAAAGTGCATTGCATGCAAATGAAGAAACCAAAGCAATCATTAATGTAGGATTATTTGACCCTAAATTGAATACACAAAACCAGGAGGTTTCATAAGGTTTTGTAAGTGTATGGAGGTCCTCTAGTTCTTTATAAAAGTTCCTTTATTAGAAGCATGATAAAAAGATTCAGTTGTTTTCACTAAAATACAAATTATTTGCAAGCGACCTAACTCCTTGCCACTGCCTCCCTTCTGCATGTTCCACTTGCAAGGTTTTTTATTTCTGTTGTGAAACAATCTATCAAACCACGTACAGAGTCCTTGTTTTAGATAATCTAAAATCAGCTTATTTATTTTGGATATGTCATAATTTAGAATGGAATGGAATATGTCATAATTTAATTATATGTCATAATTTAGAATGGAATTTTATTATTGACAATAAATCTTAATACTAAATACTTAATACTAAGATCTTTAATGCAGTAGAGAGAAAAACATCTGTGATCAGAAGACACCTTTTCTTTTCAGTTCTTGCTTGCAAGCCTAACTGTGTGGGAAGCAAGAAAAAGCATTACAAATGCAATAAAACATTTCAATACAGAAAAACAGTAGAACATACGAAACAATGCACTAGGAACTGCAATGGATATATCCTTGGAAATAAGTACAATAGAACAAAACATATTATTGCAAATACAGAGGGGTTTAGTCTAGATGAGGATCTTAGAGTACAATAATAAATAAACAAAAGAAAGCCCCTCTTTCCTCAAGAGAATATGCTTCCTGACTACTCAGATCTTTACTTCAGTTGTAATGGTTTCTAATTTTTTTATAGAGAAAAAAATAAGACAATACAGAAGCTGGTGTTAAATCTGATGTTCAAATAACTGGATCGCATTAGCAGGAAAAATATCAAGTTTTAAATTACCACACAGATACAATCACCCCAAATAGATACAGATGAAAATATTTTACCTTTTTCTTTTGGAAGAAAGAAGACAGGGTTCATTTGAGTGTAGCCACACAAGTTTAGAAATGTTTTGCTCTTTCTGAGACAGATGCTGTTTTTGACACAACCTTTTTATCTCATTATAAGCAATTATAACAACTTGCTTTTAAGGCAAGATAGACTTCTTTCTGACTAGAAATTTTACACATTGGCAAAAATAGACACATTTTTTGCTGTCCATTCTCACCATTTTATAGCCATTTCTATGTACTCAAGTTCTGTAAAGGAAAAAGCAAAACTATTTGCTGACTCAGTTCTAATCAAGTCTATTAGCTAACATCTTATCACCATAAAATGTTACCCAAAGTAGTCATTTACTTAGCTGAATGTTTTAATAAAATTTGACTCAGTCTACAGAACTACTCATCTCTTCTGTGGGAGGGAGAAATATAGAACATGCTGATGTTTTAAGATAAAAAATATAATCCTCTAACCCTTTTATCCCAGCACTTTACAGCCATAGTCTTCAGTGAGGGAAGAAGTAGCAAGAGATTACTGTTACAAAGGTGCATTCTCTTTGCTGCCATGGAAGGAGAATGAAATGTCAGTTTCTTGTGATCTCTCTGTTTATTTTTGGCTGGGGATTTTCCATAAGAAAAATACATAAAGATAATAAGAAAAACCTCAGACAAAATACCCTCAGGGTGAACTGCTTTCACATAAAGACCTTTGACTCCCTACTGCCCAACTAGTAGCAAATCCTCTACAGAAGTCACACTGCCAAAATACTGAATATGCAATATATACATAAACCTTGCAGAGCTTGAAAAGTTATGCAGTTTATAACTTGACTGATAGTAATTTATCAACTGTTGTGATTGAGAAGAACACACTGGGTGGTAAGCAATCAGGAAAAGGTAGAGTAGATAATCCTGTGGAACGCATCTCAAAACCTATTGTTATCCTTGTCCATCTTTATGTGGTTTTTCTTTTCCTCCCTGGTTTTTCTAGACCATATGACAAATTATTTTGAGGCTTTATTTTCAAGTGTTATCCTGTTTATAAACTTTTATTTACAAATTCAAATATACAAGTTAAAAAAGTTCTGTTGTTAAGACTTCCTGCACAAAACTCTGGTATCTCTTATATATACTATTAGTAATATAATTGTGTGGTGAGTTTTTATTCCCCAACAGAATCTTGAAGAATTAGGCTAGAGCAAGACAATTTCTACCAAAAGGTAGAGGAAAAAATCATTATGTATGTCATATCATTTATACACATATAAGTACCTAATAAGATTTGGAGCCCTGAGCAGAATGCCTGGCTTCCTTATGTAGTTACAATAGCTAAATATTCAACAAGGGGTCTACAAAATCTAACATTCTGGGTTGTAAGCACTAAAAATTAGCCCAACAGCAATTGGGGGAAAAAAAAAATCTTAAGGACCACTTCTCCCAGTCATCTGACTCTCTGTTGGAGATGGGTTTCCAGAGAATTATATCCTTGATATTTACTTTGGAGTTTTTGGAGTTTTACTGTCTCTCCCTGTTGCAACTGCAGACAGATGAGTAACAGTGATTTCTGTAGACTTCTTTTTATTTCAAGACTTATTGGTGAGAATATGTGTTCAATTATTTCCAAGATTACTGCACAATGAAAGGCTAGAGTGCTTACAGAAAAGGTTGCAGAAGAGGCTGAAGTAGTCATCTCCTAAAGCCTTTCAGGACCAGCTGCGTACAGACTGACACAGAAGAGATCATTAGACAAATAGTTTCAGGGAAAATTATTCTCTTTGGACATTAATGTCCTGAGGATAAACAGTAGATTCAACAGCCTGATTTTTAACATGCGTTGACTACAGTAGGTAGGATATCTGTTTAAAACTCTCTGTGCATGTGAGCCTTAAGTAAGTGATAACATTCACTCACCTACACCCGTCTTTCCTTTACCATGTGTTTGAAAATACCACAGCATCATGTAGTTTTTATGTAGCAGCTTATAATTTTTCACATATAACAGGTATTTCTGCCTGCTGTGTATAAAGTTGAATCAGGAAACTTATAGGAAAAATATTTTAGTAGTTATGGCAAATACTGTTAGAAAGCAAGGACTAGATAAAGTGCATGTGTTGCATCATAACAGATTTTGATTGTTACCTAATCCCAGACAAATTGAATTGCTGTCTAGCTCAATACCGATTTAATGTTTGCTTCAATTTTTTTTTTTTTAAATGGAGTTGATATATGATATCATTTTGTTTACTAAAAAGAAATCTTAGATTTAGTGCAGAATCACAAGCAAATATTGTTGCCATATTAACATAAACTTTTCATTGGAGTATCAGAATTACCATTTTAAGACATTGGTGAAAGAAATTCTGTTCTATAAATTGTCAACATTAATATGTAAGAAATAGAGGCATCAACACATCAGAATCATAAAATCCTTGATTAAGAGGTCAGATCATCTAGCCAAACCACTCATAAGGAATGTTAAATATAACTGAATGTTCTTACTCGTCTGTATTGAATATGTCATTTAAAGTAATCCAGGAAATAAATTCTTCTTAATAATATTTTTATATCTATTGTTAGGAGTGAGTTGAGAAGAAATTAAAAATCTTTAATAGTCACTGGATCCCACACTGCATGGAGAACCCTGATTAACCCAGAGAGTCTGGTTTATGCAGTTTTCTGATATTAGCATATTCTGTCAGAAAAGACATTAAAAGTTCTAATTTTCTGTATTTCATCAAAGGATGCTTGCAGAAAAAAAATACTAATATTTACATTTATTTCTAAGTCTCTAATAGTCTTACAGCTCTATCATAAAGTCACATTAGAAAGGATTAATCTGAGCAGCTGTAAATTTATCCTAAAACTGATGTCTAACACAAGGTCAGGTGAATTGTATCACTAAGCGATTAACTGCCTCCAGTAAAAAAGAAGTTTAGGATAACTACCTCATATGTAGAAGGCTGCATCTTAAATGCCAAAAGTTAGGTGAAAATAATCCTGTTTTGTGGCTTTACAGTACAGGATTTAAGCACTTGATTACTGGTTTTATAACCAGATTAAAAAGATAAGTGACTGTGCAGCCAGTGGGGGTGAGAGTGGAGATATGCAAAATTTCTTGTGCTCATATGAAGTAGAGGTTACTTGGGTTACTTTTTTTGTTTTAGTGATGACTGATGACTCCTGCTAGTGCTGGCAGCCTTTTCAGAATCAGTGAATTGGTAATTCCTATGGGGAGACATAACTATGAATAGACTAATTTTCAACCTACAGAGACTACATATGCGTTGATTTTTTTTTTTCTGCCTGAGTAGTCATTTGACACGTTGTGAAATAGAAGCTGAGTACTGTTGAAGGTGAGAATAGTTGTTGCTGAGAAAATGTGTAAGTGACAGTAGGAATATGAGAAAACTGAAACTAAACTTATTGTCACCATGAAACAAAAAAACTCAAACTCAAAATAAATTACTCTTTATGTCACAGTTGCACATATACTACTTGTAAACCAAGAGCAAAACTTAAAATGCTACATTGATCCTAGACATAGGAAAAAAAAAAGTCATCTCTGAATAAGAAGTCTTAACATCTTAAGTTAATGAAGAAAAGGTAGAATTTGGCTTTGGGCTAACAGACAGTGTAAATATAAATTTTCCACTTAATAAAAATTAAAATGCTGTTTGTGTGCACAATGAACATCTTCACTTTAAAATAAGCCTGTTCAAATACCTAATAAACAATCTCAGAGTTACTATTTTTCCTTAAAGCTTGGAGTAAAAAGAGGTGTTTTCACTGTGAGAGACTGGAGAAAATTATTACTAGCTCACAACAACTGAAGTATGGGGTGGAGGTGGAGGGAAGGCAGGGCAAGGTCTGAAAAAGTGAGACGGTGCATACCTTGTCATGACAACCTGGTTTTAGAGAGAAAGTGACAGAAGGAGTCTTGAGTGGGAGACCTTCCAGACCAGCGCAGCAGTGTAAGGCTCGGCAGCATCTGGCAATCTGTGATTCCTGGACTCAAGTGTCAGGATCAGCATCTAAAATGCAGGAAGTTTCTGATGCACAGGAGTCCTTACATAACCTCTGTCCTGAAAGGATTCAAAACTTGAAATCAAAAAGCTAGAACAGGCCTGAAATCTCAAAATCTTCTGTTGGAGCTGGGGTGAATGTTGCTTTGGAAGTGAACTGATGGACTTGCTGGCCTTTATCAAGGCAGCCACTCATTGTGATTACTGGTGAAACCTGTTAACCCATTCTGTAGCTTTCAAAGTAAAGTTAAATCTGATATTTCCTAGTGCTGTATCAGAGTGAAGGGTGTGAGGCATCTTGGATCCTGGATCTTACTGGAAGCATGGAAAAGAACATTTGCCTGAGGAGAGATGCCAGGAATGATAAGCTCTCAGCCTTCTGTGAGAAAGATGCAAGTTCTATTCTGGTTGAAGTTTTAGGGTTTCAAAATGGAATTACTTTCAGTAGCAGAGATGTTCTCTTTATACCAAGTGTTAAAACATAAGAAAGATAAAGGTTGCTTTACCTGTTTTCATCCTGCATGCTTACATTCAAGTGGAAAACGATGACCAGTGGTGTTCCTCAGTACGGGGGCAGGTGATACAGTTAGTAAGCTGGAGGGCAGCAATGCCATCCAGAGGGACCTTAATAGGCTTAAGAGGTGGGTCAGTATGAACCTCATGAAATTGAACAAGGTCAAGTACAAGGTCCTGCACATGGGCTGGGGCAATCTCAAGCACAAATACAGGCTGGGCAGAGAATGAATGGAGATCAGCCCAGGAGAGAAGGACTTGGGTGTGTTGATGGATAAGAAGTACTACATGACCTATCAATGTGTGTCTGCAGCCAAGAAGGCTAACTGTATCCTGGGCTACATCAAGAGAAGAGTGACCAGCAGCTTGAGGGAGGTTACTCTTTCCCTCTACTCTGCTCTTATGAGGCCACATCTGGAATTCCACTCTGGGGCCTCTAACATAAGAAAGACATGGACCCATTGGAGCAGGTCCAGAGAAAAGTCACAAAGATGATCAGAGGGCTGAAGCACCTCTCCTATGAAGACAGGTTGTGGGAGTTGGAGTTGTTCACCCTGGAAGAGAAGGCTCCAGGGACACCTTCTACCAGCCTTCCAATACCTAAAGTAGGCCTACAAGAAATTCTTCACTATGAGAGCGGTGTGATGCTCGAAGAGGTTGCCCAGAAAAGTTGCAGATACCTCATCCCTGAAAGTGTTCAAGGCAAAGTTGGATTGGGCTTTGATTAACCTGGTGAAACATCTCTCTGCCCATGATAAGGGGGTTGGAACTAGGTGATCTTTAAAGTCCCTTCCAACCCATAAGTGTATGATTCAATGATTCAGTAAACACTGAAACAGGAAAGACTCCAAGTCATATTGAAATAAATTTTAGGCAAAGAATAAGTGAGGTGTATCAACCTGAGAATGACAACATGATCTTCATTCACATTGCAGTTGCCTTTCCTCCAAATTTTCTCACTTACCTTCTCGGCTGGCTTTTTTTCATGAAGGGTGTGCTCATGATAGATGTCCTAGGACAGCCTGTATGATGTAGTGCAACCCAAAACAGGTGTAGCATCTCTACTCTTTTAGAGCAAGCTCTTTGAATGGGCATCATAGGGAAGTGATGGAATCACCATTCCTGGAGCTATTTAGGGACACAGTTTACTGGTGGACTTGGCAGTGTTAAGTTTGCAGTTCTTGACAGTCCAGGAGGTATTCTATGGTTCTATGAAAGTATACCTTAAATGCATCCAACTGCACAAATTAGAACAGCACAGCATGAAAATTTTCATCACTGCCGTTTTCTTTGGATTTAAAAACAGGAGGCACAGAGGCCTTATCTATCTTCAGTCATCCTTCTCACACATGTTTACTCCCAAGGGAGATCTGCTTCAATAAAAATAAATTACCAGTATATTTTTCCCCTGGGGAGCTTTTGAAGAGGAAGAAACTTTTCACAAAATATTGTTCATAGAACATTGGGGACTATTTCCCTTTCGTGTACACTGCACTTCCTAGTAAAATAAAGTGAATAACCATATAGCTTATTGTGTATTAGGAGGAAAATGAGCTGCTAAACTTATTTGCTCTCTATGTATAGACAAAAATGCTTTAATTTAACATGCTCTTTTGAGTTGTAAACTATAGCTTTCTACCCTATTTTAGTTGATATTGTTGAAATACAACTTTTACCTCTACCAAGGTAACATTCCATGTCCTCAGTCCACATTGGAATGACAATGAAAAGAGCCCTGCAAAGAGCTTTTATGAACACTATGCACATTTAATACTTGTCAAAAGAGAAAACTATCTGGTTGAAGCATTGTTCCAGATCTTGGCAACAATAAGTCCACTGATACCTGCATGCAAAAAGAGATGATGCAATTTCAGAATAATTTATTTTAAACATTTAGAAAACTAATGTGGAATAATGTTTGCACTTTCAAACATGTTTTTTTTATTTTGGATGTGATCAACCCTCTAGAAGGCTTCAGTAGCTTGGTTTTGGCCTTGACATTAGCCTGGCAAAAAAAAAAAAAAGTCCAGTTCAAGATTATTCTGATGATTATTATTTAATGATTTGAACTCGTTTCAGTACAGACTGAGAAATAAAAAGTATTTCTTTCATAAGAAGACAGAAAATGATCTCTTGGTAGCTTCAGAACGTATTTTATTGGCTGTTCAGCTTTGCTGTCTAGGAATAATAGACTTCAACTGCTCGTCTACATTTCTGATTATTAAACTTTAAACAGCCTGACAGTATGAGACATAAAGAATTAATATAATTCTCTATCACTGCTACAAAAGGCTGAGATTTTTCTTCCTCTGTTGTATTCAGCCAAATTAGAAACACAAAATTTGTTTCTAGTGGGGAATGATGCAGCACACTCTAAGATTTTGTGTTATGTTATACCAAGAACCTCTGAGGGTGAATAAATGCTGCTCCGTTTTGCCATCACACTAGTTTTCAAAACCAGCATGCTTTCCAGCCACATATAAAAAAGCACTTATTAATCTGTGCTGTTATCTTTATAGACTAATGAAGTAATTATTATCTTATTATTAAATGAGGTAGTTCATGCTTCCCTTAGCCTTTCAAATACAGCATAAGCTGCACTGAGATGTCTCTATTTGGAAACCATTATTTGGCAGATAAGTCTGGCTAGTTACCAAAAACAGTCAAGATTCTCATTTTCAGATAAGATCTTTGAAAAAAAGGTGCAGGAGCCAACACCTGTAAAACAACACTACTGCATAAATTATGGAATTTTTTTCATTGAATGTAGACGGTGATGTGTAGGTGACAAAGACTATATTCATGCACATCTTTCACAACAATAATGAATGTACTATGCACAGTAATTTCATACATAATTTTAAGATTGCTAATCCACCTCACAGATTTTGCATGTGTGAGCTGTCACTCACTCTTCAACCATTTTCACACTTTCTCTATCAGGATTAGTATTTGAGCATACTGTATGTTAAATTATGTCAATACATTGATCCAACATTCCTTCTATTCGTGGTAAATAATTGAATATCCAAAGAGCAGAGGAGCTAAAATGTCTATAGAAAGTATGGGCAAAAGTCAGTTACTTTGTGTACAGATTTGGAAGCAACGTGTTTTTGGGAGGGGCAGACAGATATGAGAACACCCCTTTTCATGTCTTAGAAGAAACTTGAATTTTTTTTTCTAAATTTTTCTACTTGTGTCTACACAAAGCAACTGTAAAATGAACGTAAAATTATATTACATTGGATTAGTATTTCACACACATGCAGTGACTTGCCGTTCATTTATGCCCACATGAACAACTAGCAGTCGATATAGTGCCCTTGGCAAGTTGTGGTGCCTGCTCAGCAACATCTTGGGCCTTAGCTCCCAGATGACAGCATGATTCATGTGACTGTTAGGTTGGCAGGTGGGCTCTACAGTACTCCCCTAACATAGAGATGTCATCTGCAAGCACTCATCATTTCTTTTTATGGTATCTTCTGTGTGTTGCTGGTACAGTTTCTGATTATAAACCTTGGGTATCTACAGCTGTGTACAGCAGTCTCCTGATTTACCAGTTCTGTCTTTGTGTAAGCACCAGACATCTTATGGACTTTCTCTGTAGAAACACCAGTTTTAACTCTGAAGTATTCAGCCTTATGGAAGAGATCTAGATCACTTCCCTGGGATGAGGACATACAAACAGAGTGCAGGGCCCTTCCCACACACCCTCCTGCTATGCCATGCCCTGGCTGATGCACCACGCTCTGCTTGGCAGTGCTCCTGAGCCATTGGGCCATTTAAATGTGCTGCAGTTGCTCCGGAAATGTTCCTGGCTCCTGGTGGGTTCTCTACCCTAGGTCATATTTCCTTGGCTTCAGCAAGCAGGTTGTAGTGCTCAGGCACAGAACTTACCATTGCAACCACAGCTTGCTGCACCCGTTGAGGGATGTAATACCAAATTGGTACAAATGATTGCACACAATTATGATCAAGTTATTTCTTGAGAAACAAATGTACAAGAGCAACTTCAGCATAATTTAGTGGCCTGCTGTGTTGCCATGTATAAATATATCTTATTTCCATACATGTAGATTTGATAATTTATTCATAAGTGGCTTTGAGTGGAAGTTGAGCTGGTCCCTGAGCACACCATGTCTATCCTGATTTTACCTATCATCTATGTAACTTATCTAATGGATATTAGATTCATGGGATGATAGAGATTTCTAGAAAACTAAGCTGAGAACATGTGCCTCACATAATTATTGTTCAGGTAATTGCTCCCATACTTTTCTATCTTCTTGAATTGTCTCTCTATTTTATTTTTTTTTTCTTTTTTCTTGTCTAGCCATTGTGGGTTCTGGCTGCCTCAATGTTTTAGGTCTTCAGGGTTTAGAGGAAGAACTGCAGAAAGATCATACCATCAAACTCTTTGTAATAAATTACAGCTAGAATTCATCTCCATTTTTAGGCTTAACAGACTAATTGTTAATAACCCCAGGGGACAGTGTTCGCATGAGTGGTCAGAAGGAGAGTTCTAGAAGTCAGAAAACTAACATTTTATATTCATTTCTAGAGTCAAGCCACATCAGTTTGTATTTTCAAGACACTTTGCTTCAGAGTACTATTATTTAAGGTTTGCAATCTGAAACGATTTAAGGAAGTATCCACATCATGCGTTTTATAACATTCAACTAAGCAACTTTGCTTATGGTAAGTTTAGAAGCTTGTTTGCAGTGAAGGGGAACAGGTCAGTAAGAAAGTCAGATGCCTGACCTTAGAATATGCTTCTAGATTCCTCCTGTTTAAAGGCATTGTGTTAGACTGTTTATTAAGTTAGTATTTCCAGACAAGTGCAGAACATGTAAATACTCTGGCAAATAAAGGTGAAATATGCTAAGCTAAATATCAGAATATGAGGGAAAAAAGATCTGAGACCTGTATCTTGAAGTCTAGGATGTAAGACCCTGTCATTATCCATTCTATATAAGTTATACTGCATTTTTTTTGCCTCTGACAAAATTACCATGTTAATAGCATTATTTAAGTGCAAAGTGTAATTGCAGAAATAAGTGGAAGAGAGAGAAATAGAAAAAGTGGCTAAATGTTAACCAACAATAGTGAGAAATATGTACACATTTCATTAAAAGGTAATTACATTTAAAGGAGAGAACTTCAGAATGATATTTAATTAGTTCTGCATTAGAAACAATTATAATGAAAAAACATGTGTAGGAACAATAAAAGTGAATCTTTTCCCGAATGTATTTAATTACATGCAAAACAAATGAAATACAGAATATAATTAATACAAATGCAATAAAGCTGGCTGCCTTTTTTCTTTTTTTTTTTAAATATTCACTTTTAGAAAAAGTTGGCCATAATAATGGGAGTAGAAGTACTACTGTAATTTGCAATCAAGATAGAAGCTTCGATAAGAAGCCCTCTAAGGGTATGTATAAATACCAAGACATATAAAAAGGTGCAAAGTTATCCTTCATGTGTTGAAACACAAATATAAATAAATTCCTAAAGCAGATATAGATACAGTGATAAATGCACGTGGTTGAATAGCATTTTCTGGCTTTATGATTTTCATACCTTTATGATTTTCCTCTATTATGTCTAGTACAGAAAGCAAAATGAGGGTTGTAAAATACTGAAAGACTCCCATTCCCTTTCTAAGAAGTAGCCCTGAACAGTATTTTTAGCTCCTCTATGTTTTGCACATTTACTTACCTGTCCAAGTAATTTGTGTAACTTCTGTTGGCATGGAATTTAGGTTATAACTGTGATATAAGGATGAAATTCAAGTTTGTCCTACAGCTCTAACTGTTGTTTGGCTGGGTACAAGGGGTATCCACTCACAGTGCTTTTAGCCATCAGTTCCCTGTGTTGTCTAGAAACTCTCTGGCTAGTTTCTACATAGATGAGACAATGAACTGATTTGAAACAGCACCCTGGCTTAAGACAAGATGATTGACTGAACTCCTAGCCACTGTCAAACAAAGCATTTGATTAACTGGTGCAGAAAGTGGGAGTTTTGGACAATTTTAGACATTTCCCCTGGCTATGCATAGAAAAGTTCTTAGGAGATATTTGTGCACTTCATTGTGTTGGTTCTCTTGGGTGGGAAAGCTGGCAGTATCAGAGACCATACCTGATGCAGTATTGACCAAAAGACATATAAATAATGTAAAATAATTGTTTCTGCTTATGCAAGTTTGGTCACGTAGCAGTCTATTGCATATAGCAAAAAGAGACAAGATGTTTTGTACACAGTTTAAGATACTACTGTGAGAAGTATCTGGAATTTTATGAAGTGGTCACATAGGGCCATCTTCATTATAAAAATTCATCAGAACTGTTTGAAAGTCTCAACTGATTCAGGTGAAGATACAGTTACAAAGGCCCTTGTAGCAGGGACCCGCTTCACCATCCAAATAGCAACCAGCTGTCCTCTTCAATGGATTTGATTTTTCACAGGATCTTTATTTATTCAAAGATGCCAGTAAATCAGATTTAAAAACAAACAAACAAACCAAACCAAAAGAAACAAACAAACAAACAAACAAACAAAACCACCACAACCCCAAACCCTGTCTGTGAATAGTTGCTGTGAATAGTCATGTAGGGCCTTACATGGACTGTGCTGTTCTTGCCGAATACCATTTCTAACATCAAGACAACTGAAGCAAAACAAAGCATTTGTATATAGCAGAAGAGCATAAAAATCACTCAGGATAACAAACTACATTTTCAACCTTGATAGCCTAAAGTTAAGAGTCGAAATCAGTACAAGTAAAAAAACAATCTATGACTCTTCTGAAAAGATCAAGTGCAATCAGGGGGGCTAATTCAATCTGCATGGTTCTAGTTACAAACTTCTTTAATTGCCCAAGTCAAGTCCTCTCTTTCTACAAAACTTACAGAACAAGCTGAAGCTTTGAGTTTAGTAGATTGATGATAGGTAGATAGAGAGATGGATTAATTATTTATGTTGCTGAATGGAGGTCGGATCTCTACTTTCATCTTTTGGATCTGGCTGCATATTTAATACTTGTATTAGAAAGATGGCTGGAATGCCAGATGTTAATGTTCCCAATTGTTGATAGATTATGGTCTCTAGGAGGCTCCCAATGTCTCTTCTACCTGAATTATTTATAGCTCACTAATTATTTAGACCATGCTTATTTTAAAGAACAGGAATTATCTACACACTAATTAAAACTGTCAAAAAGTTTTAATACCATTTAAGAATGCTAAACAATGTCAATGGTGAGATTAAATACACAATAGAAATCTATCTTTTCTTAGTACTACACTGTCCTAAGCTTCAAGTGTAAGTGTTATTTTTGAAATCTGAGGTGGGAGTCCTTTGACTAAATGTTAATATCTATATGACAGATATTTGACCTGCCTGTCTTGACAACTCTTGTAATAGAGACAAATTAGCACTCACAGGACATAATTTCATTCTGAATCAGAGGTCTAAAACTGATTAGAGAAAGCACACTTAAGAAGTGCCTGTTTTCTTCCTTTAAGACAAAGGAAGTATAGCGTGATCAACTCATATGTGGCCATCTGCCTTCTGGACAGCTGAAGCTGTGATGACTGTTGTCAATAGGGTCATGTAGGGTTTATTTTTGTACACACTCTGATTGCAGGATCAGATCCAAGTACTCAGTAACAGCAGAAAAAGAGCTTCTTTATTTGAAATTTTTTTTTTTTTTTTTCAGAAAGGAAACATCATGCTACTGATCATCACTGTGACTACCTGTAATACTGATTGCAATTTTGCATCATTATCTACTACTATATAATTATCAATATAATTTCATTAGAATATCAACTGCAGATGACCTAAGGGCACTAATTTTGAAAGGTGTATTATAGGCCTGAAAATGTTCCAACTGAAATTAATGGTGCATTTTTCACTGAACTTTGTAGGTACAAAACCAGGATAAATGCTTAGGGCACTACAAATCTTTCACTGTGTTAAAGACAGGTTATATGTACAAGGTCAAATTTGGTCCTATAAGCCTGAACATAACCAACTTGTTCAACTTTTTTCAGAAAGTTTATGGTCTGGAATAATTTGTGATAACAACCAAAATGCTTGAAGTGTGTATTGGTGTTCAAGAATGGTATTCAGCAAGTCTAGGCAATGGATGGGAAGCCATACTTGCAACGCTCAAAGGAAAGGTAATAGTGGAAGATAGCTTTCTAGAAAAGTTAGACTCACTATAGACTATGGAAAGATTTAGTTTCATTTGCTTGAAACTCACAACTGTGATGCATACTCTGAAATTAGGAATTAGTTTTATCTTTAAATAGGAGTGAATGTTTTTGTTTCAAATGCACTGGTTGGGAAAGACAAAAATAATGCTGAAAAAACTATGTCTTTTGTATTTGCCTGATTTTTATCAGAAAATGTGTAATCTACTGAATATCAGAAATTATTCAACATCTATAACTGACCTATAAATCTCTTGAGTTTTATGTTGCTGAGTGGGACACGCCTATTTTCTGTTTATTTATCTTCATGAAGGTACAAATAAAGTCTTTCCAATAATCAAAACAACAGAAGCCACAGGACATCTGGGTGGGGCAGCAAGAGAACAAAAAACACAAAGTAAGCACTGAGGTAAACATATTATCAATCATAGCAGAATACAGGAATGCCAAGGACTCCCTGGCTATGCTAATAAATTCAACATCACTCAGGAGCTCAGTCATCCATACTGTAGAAGTACTGGAAAGCTCTGTGGCAAGCTTGTGGCTGTTATCCCATTCCCAAACTATTCACAGTACTACTCAGAAATTGGAAGATTAATGACCTATGTAGCAGACAGCCTGCATGAAACTATATGTTTCTGAGGCCTTGTTAACTAGCATGTGTAGAGGCTATCCCATATTTTCTGGCCTCCATGCCCAAAAATGTTCTCATTCTATTTGATTTGCCAGAACAGAAAAAGACTAGTCAGAGCTTTTCCAGTGATTATATTGCAGTATATCCTGCAATACAATGCTAAGGATATGATGATATATAAACTGATAATTTTACTTATAAACAGAAGTGAATCAGTGTGTTGCCATTATATATGTTCAGATAATAAATGTATTTAATATTTTGTATTAATGTTGGGGTATATTGTAGCTACTTAGTCATAGATATCTTAAAAAAGTACAGTTGGTACACACTGTATATACATTATAACACTATACATCAGTATGCATTTAAATGAAGAAGGAACAAAGTTTACCTGGACAAAGTATGATAATATAGTATTTCAGAACGCATGAGCTTTCTCTTCCTAAGCTTTGAAACAAGCTAAAACCTACATGACTACAATAACATGGTGACAGCTCCAAGTTAACAAACACTGATAAGAATTAACATTCATTTATTTGTCCCCTGGGTTATGCTAGGAAGGTCAGAGATCACAAATATCTTTTTAAAATATACTATATAAACCTACCCTCTACAATAAAACACTGAAAGAGAGTTGGGAAATGCATAATTGCACCAAAACTTGACTGAAATTTTCCTATGTACAAGGGTCAAAATTTATATTACGTACAAATACTTATGTTTTCTAATTGGTCCTCATATCTCAGTATGAATCTCTATACATAATATAAATTTCTATATATCATTTCATTATCACAATTAATATACATTCCTTTTTGCTGTGCCCATAAAACTGTACTTTTCCTCCCAGTAAGACATACAGAGCAGGAAATACAAACCTAACATCTATCAATATGCCAGTGCAATATTAAAACCAGCTTTTTTTTTTTTTTTCCCAATAAAATGTTAAATAGGGCATCATACTATCAGTATTTTGTCAGCAAGATGGCTGCCACAAGCATGAACCTGAGATATCCCAATTATAAAGTAAAATTTTATTTTCAAATACTTTTTATTCACACTGAGGAGCACTTTCTCAGTTTCAAACTGCTGGCTAAGCAAAACAGATACAATTTTCTTTTAACTAGTTATTTGTAAATCTCCTCTGAGTATTAAACATGCTCATAATGATATGTCCGTAAAGAGAACGAGTACAAACTTTATCCTGACGTTTGATTTAAGCTGTGTTGGCAAACTTACTTGACAGATACAGTTTTTCCTCCAAGGTTTGAAATAGAGCAGATTGGCATAAAGATTTCTGCTTAAAGAGAAGACCTGATTTTATAGTGAAATATGAATATGAATAACACTCTTAATCTCCGCAGATTTTCCTACCTTTCAGTGATATGCTACTATGTAATGTCATTAGCAAAACAAAAGTATGACTACCATCCTTCCTTAAATGGATACTATTAAGTTATTTTAGTTCAAAGTTTGACCTGTATTAGTATAAGCTCTTGGCAAATGTCCTCTGGGGGGGGATAAAGAAAACCATTAATCTGTTACTTGCTTAAGTTACTACTCTGGCTCATTAGAAAGAGTAAAATTAAAGTTAAAACATTCCAGACGATATAATGGTTCTACCAAAAAAAAAAATAAAAAAATCTCCATGAAATAGAAAATTCTTATCTTAGGGAACTGCAGAGTGTATACTGCTTTTGTATCATCATCTATGGACTGCAGTAATTTGGAGGAAAATTTAATAGACTTGTATACTTATGATCCCAATTAAACAAAGTGATAATTTGGAAAGTTGTTTTTAGATAGGTTTTTAGGCTGTAGTGGACAGATGAATAACATTAAGTCTGTAAGTTTATACAAGATGGAAAAAATACATATATTTTAATGCAAAGTCTTGATAAATGTATAGTTATCAATTACTATAGTTATTAATAAGTATCAATTTCACAATTTTTTCACAGATAAGTGTAATTTATTTCCTACAAATAACTTATTGATGGGAAAGATAGGGAAATTCTTCAGAGCAGGAAAAAAGATATGAACCTTTCCAACAGAAGTTAGCAAGAAATGCTTTCTCTGACAAATTAATAACCTTTGCTCATCTTAAATATTACAGGTGTTTTGTAGCATGTTACTAAAGTGAGCTGAACTTGTTCTGAGAGACTATTATCATTTGTTTTGGTGATCCAAAGGAACTCTAGGAAAACTATATAGAAATAAAGTGATGAGTCTGATTAGTCAAACCTTTTTCTGACAGAAATGATGTCTTTATCAGAATACCATCTGTATGAACATGATAAGCTTATGTGCAAAACATATACTACAATTTGTAGTATAAAATAGTATACTGTATATTATATAGTGTTCTTATTGCTTGTATATAGTGCTCTTATTACTGGATAAAACTCACACATATAAGGAAAGAGCTATTTTTTTTAATAAACTCATGAGAAAACCCAAAAACCTTCTCATCATTTTCTCAAAGGATTAGCACTGGTAGTAATCCTAAAACTGTTCTGAAACAGACGAACAGAGGAAAGAAAGGAAATGTACAAGCTATTTTTAAAGAGCAAGAGAGGGAAAAAAGCAACCCATCTGTGCAGTGTGATTTCATACTTGCCATGAATAGCAAAGAGCTCAACAGTTCAAAAGCAGTATGGACAGGGCTAAGCTTCACATCAACCGAGTTTAACTACCAAGGTCATAACCGCTTTTAGGAACATCATAGCTTGTGGGCTGAATCACAGTACACATTTCTCTCTCTAATTGTGCTGAGAGCCTTAGGAGACAAAGCTTTTAAAAGAGAGGGATGAATCCTAACCAGTGTAGAACACTGGACATCTCTTGTAGATCTTAAGAAATGCTTTACTGTTGGCGCAGTAATTTCAGGGGAACAGTTTAACTGAGCAGAGCAAAACAAACCCTTCCACTGCAGCTCAGTCAGAAATTGCTGTGCTAGTCTCTCCTACTCAGCTGAAGTTATTCATTCCAAACTGTCCAACCACAGATAATCAGAAACAGGTTATGATCAGACTTACTATTTATTAGTAGTGTTGAGATATTCAGAGATCAAATCCAGTCGTTTTGAAAAAAAAATAGGATAGGATTTAGTACTTATATTCAGAAAAATCACATATCTGAAAGATCAGGTTTCTACGTTTATGATTTGGCAGGTTCAAAGCTGTAAACAATATTTTTGACCTTTTTTTCGTAGTACATACACATGAAATGTTAGTTGTTCTATTGATTACAATTTCAAACCATTACATTTGAAAGGATCAGTGTTTGAAAAGTTGGTATTTGTAGCAGCCCTGTGTGCTCACTTGTGATTACTATTTCTGATATCTTAAGCACGCCTTTTATAATAACAACTTTCTATAAATGCATTTTATTGCCAAATAACTTTTAACTATTTTCTCTGCGGGTATATTTTCCCATTCACACAGAGTTTTGTATTATCTTTAGCTGAAAAATTACTCTCTTGTTAAAAGAAGTAGACCTTTCTTGTAAAATTTCCAGGACGTTTGCTTGACTATGTTTCACAGCAGATGTATATTCCCTGTTTTAGGGAATTATATTGATATGCCTTTGAAGACTTCAGTGACATTGTTACCAGCAGTTGATAATAAGCTTCTTTCATATATTAAAATTTCATTCCTGATATTCAGTATTCAGCTATAAGAAATATTTAGGAATATAAATATGGTATGTGTTTCACTTAATACAAAAATAAAAAAAATAAAAACTCTTTGCTGCCATAATGCTATATTTTGAAATCTGTAGACTGACAAATCTTCTCTCATTGATAATTATTCTTTCAAAACCAATAAGATTATTTAAATTACTGATTGTCAGATAAATACAAATGTCATAAATAGAATATTTCAAGAATAGTTTATTTAATCTTGTTGTATGATACATATTTAAACTGTCCTTATGACAGTGATATTTTATTATTCATTATACCATTGAAACAGCAATAGATCAGAGTTTTTTGCTTGCACTGTGTTCCTATAAAAGACCTTCAAAAAGAAGATAGTAAAAATTTTGAGATTTTGGTGGATTTCTAACAAATATCTATCAATTTGAAAGACTTAGAAGAAATTATATATCTTCTGTGATGAGCAATAAATTATTTTCCCACAAAATAATACTTCCTTTTCTACTGGAGGGGAGACAATTGAGATTACTAGAGCAGGTGAGTTTACTATAAAGACAAAATATGTATTGGGAAAACAGAATAACCTACCAGGCCAGCAAACATACTTTCATCCAGAAAGATAGGTCTGCTCTTGAAACTATTGAATCTACCCAATCACAGAATCATATGGTTGAGATTGGAAGTAGATCAGCTGGTCCTGCTCATGCAGGGACACCTACACCCAGTTTCCCAGGACCATGTCTTCACAGCATTTGAATATCTCCAAGGAGAAACATTCCACAATCTTTCCAGACAGCTTGTACCAGTGCTCAATCACCCTCAAAGTGAAAAATTGTTCCCGGGTGCTCATATAAAACCTTCTGAAGAGCTTGTTTCCACCCACTTTGCACATCTTCAAGTATTCATAGCCATT
This sequence comes from Anabacerthia variegaticeps, assembly GCA_035583185.1. Lineage (NCBI taxonomy): Eukaryota > Metazoa > Chordata > Aves > Passeriformes > Furnariidae > Anabacerthia > Anabacerthia variegaticeps. The sequence continues at coordinate 64,514,028 of JAWWEW010000001.1, forward strand.
AATAGGTTCCCTCCCTACCCTAGCCCATTCCCCTTCCCCCTTCCCTGCTCCCATCTGCTTCATGGCCTTTCATTATCCTCTCCCCAGTATGTCTAGGAGTCCAGCGCTAGACACAGTATTTCAGATTGGACATCACCAAGGATTCACCTCCCTTGACCTGCTGACAATACTCCTCTTAATGCAGCCCATGATCCCGTTAGACTTCTTTGCTGCAAGGACACTCTCCTGGCTCCTGTTCAATTTGGCCCCTGGATCATTTTCTGCCAAGCTATTTTCCATCTGGATGGTCCTCAGCATATACTGGCACCAGGGCTTGTTCCTCTGCATGTACAGGGTTTTGCACTCTTGTTGTTAAACTTCATGAGGCTCCTTTCAGTCCATTTTTCCAGACTGTGGAGGTCCCTCTGGATGGCAGAGCGACACTCTGGTGTATCAGCCACTACTACTCCCAGTTCTGTATCAGCAGCAAACTTGTGGAGGGTATACTCCGTCCCAGTTTTTTAGGACATATCTAGAGAGAAAAAAAAAAAAAAGGAGTAGAGTGGGGGAGGAGAGGTCTGAATTTAACCTATGCTTTTAAATGTTAATGGTAAAGAAACTCAGCAAGTGCAAAATAGCACAGAATAGAGAAAATCCAACTATCAGCAGAAAGTCAGTGGAACTGTTGGTGGTAAGGCATCACTTAAACAAGTTATTTCAAAAAATTAAGCAGACCAG
>JAWWEW010000001.1:64522555-64537853 GCA_035583185.1 Anabacerthia variegaticeps
TTCCCGGGCCCTGAATAAAGCACCGCATAAACTGACACTCTGTTAGTTTGTGTTTTCTGAGTTTCGGGCAACACTCTTGAAGAGAGGGAGACCCTTCAGAAAGACCTCGACTAATTAGAGGGCTGGGCAATCACCAGCCATATGACATCCAACAAGGGAAAATGCCAGATTCTGAACCTGGGATAGGGCAACCCTGGGTGTTTGTTCAGACTGGGGAATGAGATGCTGGAAAGCAGTGCTGTGAAAAGGGACCTGGAGGTCCTGATTGAGGACAACTTGAATATGAGTCAGCAGTGCCCTGGCAGCCAGGAGGCACATGATGTGGCTCTTAGGCGTGGTTCTGTTCAAGGCTGAGTTAGACTTGATGATCTTTGTGTGTCCCTTCAGACTCAGCCTATTCTTTGATTCTGTAAATATAACGGTTACAGCAATGGTTACATGTTCCAATACTATAGACATTTTCATAATGCATCTGAATTTCTGTAGAAAAATGATGTTAAACTATTAAATGGATGCTCAAAAAAAGCTACAGAGCTTAATTTGGGTCCTTAAAATTACAGGGCATACACTTTTGCCTTCACAGTTTAATTCAGTACATTATATAATAAGAAACTTAAGACTAAGATATTTATCCCTGGATTTTGAAAATAGCAGCATTTTAAATTCTTATAAACTAGCAAAAATGTGTTATGTATAAAATAAGAGTGATACTTGCTGTACATCTGATGTGTGCATGTATATGCTTGTGTGCTGTACATAGATGTACAGAGATGCCATAGGTTAATTATATGATTTTTAGAAAATATTTCTACAACTATGAAATGTTTGATTTTGGCTCACCATACTTGTACTTCATCCTGCAACGACATTGTTATATATTAGCTAGCATTTTGAAAGATCTTTTTAGAGTGGAAGTTCTGTTCATTCATATAAATATTTAGAACAGTATAATAACACAGTGTAATACTGTTCTGTATTAGTCAGAGAAAAGTTATGAGAAAATTCTTATACAGTAAATTACAACCAAGGACAAATGTAAAACAGTTGTCCTTGACTGCTTTATATCTAGTGGCCAAAAATAAGCTTTAGTGATTTATGATAAGAGAAATAATGACTTAATTAAAGACTTGTTCAAGCTCATTTTTCAAAATATATAGTACATGTGATTATTTATTACTGATTTTTTAATGCTTCAGTTGTACCATGCAACACACATCATTTGGTTATCGCATTAAAATTTTCTCTACATAAAGAAAATATTAGATCATCAACCTAATATTACAAATTCTTTAAGCTAGATTAAAAGAGTAAGATTGAAATAACAACATCTTTGATGCTGCTAAGCTATAAAATATTTCTTAACTTCTTAGTGCCTAACTGTTCAAATGCTTTGTTTGGTGCCACCTTTTTTATTATAGTTCTGGAATTTTTGTAGTGATGAACACTGAGTCAAGAGCCATAGCTCCCTGAAAAATAACTTAAATCTTTTTCCCTAAATAGTCTCACTAACATTTTGGTTTCCACTGCTGTGAGAATATAGCTTAATATTAGGCAGACTTTCTGTGAAATTCTGATTTTACAAATAACATTACATTGGCTTAATTTACTGATGTGATGTCTCCATAATTTCAAACAACTTGCCATTTATTATTTAACATTAGGGTTTTGACATCTCCCTTTAAAAGAAATTTCTGTTCTCTTATGCTTGCAGCCGGCCACCCTTAGCACATTTACTTTCCAAAGTGCCCTTGACTTCATCCTTCCAGGAATAGTTTGTCCAGTTCTTTGCAGTATTGAAAGTACTCACCCACATGGAGATAGGAATGCTTCAGAATGCACATTCAGGCCTTGATTGTACCTGCAGAAATATATACTCTATGCTCATGTGCAGCATCTCTGATGTCAGTGGAATTTATCAAGTCCAGCTGTTACTGCAAGATACGACTCAGGCTCATCCAGTATAATAATTCCAAATATCTATTTATGACACCTCATTTCAGAGACTAAGCATCCTAGGCTTCTGCAGATGGCCCTGTGTTTTAGGTAATCTGCGTCTACCTCAATTCATGTCTCTTTTTACAAATAGTACAAACAGTGAAGGGCACTCTTAAACATGTGCTTGAAGCTAGTAATATGAATCCATAATGCATAAGTATGTTTTTCAGCATGGTTTCTTCAGGAAGGTAAAATTAGGAAAAAAGGCAGGTGAAGTACACCAACACCTGGTTTTATAGAGTTCATACATATAATAATAGCTAAAGTAAGCATCTTATTGTGAGTGTTTCTGCGTGGTCTAAATGTAAACGATCTGGAGACAGTGGAGAAATTAATTCTTTGTTAGAGAAAATATCTTTTATGATTTGTATAAATGCTGTGTAAATGCATAGAACTATAGAACTATTTTACGATTATAGTGTATTTCAACAGTAATCCTTTTATTTCTGACAAAGAAATATTTTGAATGCAGTTCCAAGTAAACCATGTTTCATTCTTCTTCCCTGTCGGAGTGTCAAAGATGCTGATGATCCTTGATTAAAAAAAAATATGAAAGAAAATATAAAAAACTCTTTAGATTTCCTGCTTTGAACATAAATTTATCACAGCCTATCTTGCTTGGGATACTACTGTCTTTACACACACAAAGAGACATTGTTTCTATTCTAAATACCTGAACACACAGAAAAATGTGCTTTACCAGCCATGTCCAACTGAACAAAATGACACATGGAAACAAAATATTTTTTTAGAAATATCTTGCATATATATTTAGAATTTACAGTCCCATAAAGTTCAGCTTTCAGACAATCTTCTCCTTGAGCCATGAGTTGTTTTTGTCTGTCAAATAGACATTTGAAAAATCTCCAAAAAAAAAGTGAAAAGGCAGGTGGAGAAATTTACCAGGCAGATAACTTTATCTAGATGCTGCAATTTGACTGAAATGAAAAGAGTCAGAGTAGGAAAGTTGCTTTGCCTCAGCATTAAATATTAACCACCCATACAGAAAAAAAAAAAAAAAAATCCTGTAAAGTCTGAATGATGTGCTGTATTCCAAAGTAATGAAGCAGTAAGCCTTATGGAAATAATGTCTTCACAGTACTCAGCAAGCTCCTTGCCAAAGCTATTTCTATTCAATTTCAAGCCTAGAAACACAGATACAATGCTCTTGTTATCACAGTAGTTATGTAGTTACCAATGAAAAGGATAATGTACAGTAGTTGTTTCTATTTATCCTGACAAAATAGCTTACTAGAGTCACTGTAAATAGTACATCTTATTAGTTTTTCATTTAAAAAGAACACATTTTAGGGCTCTACATGACTAAGTTAGTCTGAAATACTTTGAAAAAGCCTGTTACACAAAGCTATGATTAAATCTTTTCCAATAAATTATTTAGCTTTTAAATAAAAGGTGAATAATGTTTTTAAAATGTGTATTTAACTTAAAGAACTGAGTGCAATTTCTTTCTGTAGCAGTAGAACTAGAAAGTGAAGCTCTCAGCTTTGATTAGCTTATTCAAGGAAATGCAGACTCTGTTTTGCTATTTTTATTATTATTTTTAATAATACTGTAAGAAAGAAGAGTTCTGGTACATGTGACAGTCCAGAAAGGGGATGAAGTGGACCAGCTGGGTCAGATATGCAGATACTGTGTTCTGAGAGGTTTAAATATATGCTGACATATCTGAAAGTTTCAACTTTTCTTCAGTCTCTAAAATGTCTTTAACTTGTGTTGAGGGAAGTGAAAACTAAATGGAATAAAAGGCATTACTGGTGTTGCCTCATTGTAAAGAAGTATCCTGCAGAGTACTAAATAACACCTAATGTGTATATTTCTTATACAACACAAATATAAATATATCTGTACTTTCCTTCTCTCAGGTCTTTCTGATCTGCTTATCATCTGCTGTGATTATTGTGCTTGTCTACAAAGGTGCTTGTCTACAAATATGGATGAAAAGGGTATATTAAGATTGTCAAAGTAACTGTCCAAGACATGCAGACATTTAAATCAAACATCTCTCTATCTCTGTTTTGGTAAGAAAGCCCTCGTTGCCTAGGCTATCTGGCACATGATGTGCACCTATAGAATATAATTCTTCTATTAATCTACATTGTCAGATATGTTAGCAACATGTTAGATAACATTGTTGTGAGGGATATGTTGGGTATGTTATTGTTTTTGTGCAGATGTTTGTGACTGCAATGACTGTCACTTTTAGTGCAAGCTTAATTTTTCATAAATTCTGAAAATAAAGAAAATATTGCTGAAAAAGAATAGTTTACACAACAAATACATAATTAACTTAAATGGGGTGGACAACCTGAAGTTGCAATGACTTAATTCAAATGAAAAATGGAAATGGGTACTAAATAACTGAAGCCAAGATGTACATCTCAGGTAGGTAAATAAAATTTTTTAAACTAATCTTTGCAACAAATAAGTTTCAAATGATTATAATCGCAATATAACCATTATAAAAACAATGACATATATTTTGTTATACTTGCCTACAACCTTCACATGTTTTATTGTTAACCAGGATGCATCCTAATCCACATCAGATGTTTCTAGCTCTGGCCTAAAGTGTAACTTGGTATGTTTCAATACTGGATTTTAACTCACCTAGCTAGGTATGTTCTTGATAAACCTAGAGGTGGGTTTTTTATTTGTTTGGTTTTGTTGTTGTTATTGGGTTTTGTTTGTTTGTTTGGGTTTGTTTGCTTTTTTTTTTTTCTTTTTTTGATAGGTGTTATCAATCATTGTTTGAAACTGAAACATCCCTGTAAAGGCTGAAAACACTGAATAAAGCTGATGCTTTGTTTTCAGAGGAGGGTCATATGTATTGAACCTTTTCCCTCTTGGTTGTCTGGAAATTGGATTGTGTTCATAGCTACATCTTCTGCTTGTTTTTGTGTGTATCACTTTCTGCAGGAAGTACATTTTCAGTCTTCAGACCTGGTGCTTATCCACTAACAGAGACATTGCAAATACTTTAAGACTTAGTGAATACTGTGTCAAGAAAGACTTCACAGTGTCTGGGCTCTCATAGCAGTGTTCTATAGCTGCAAATATACATTTGAAAAGAGTCTGTAGTTATTCACTTGGATCAGAATGCAGATGTGAACCTCAGAAGCACATAACAGTCTGTCAGATTTTGACAACATTCCCAGATTCACTAGTATTCATATGATTCTATGAAAACCATTTTGGTTGATCAAATAAGAAGATAACACCATGATAAGTTGCTTTTGACTCCTATTGAGGGTATATGATTTTAATTTAATATGAGAATTGAGATTAAAAATATATAATTCTATCCTCCTAAATACTGGATGAAAAATCTTTATTCAGGCACTAGAAATATAGAAATGAGTTAAAACCCCTTCTCATTAAAAGCCAGTGGTTTGAAGCAAAGCAATAAATTCGGCTGAGAGAGAAGGTATATGATTTCCTTTCACGCTATTGTTCCAACAAGTTTCAATTTTTTTTTCTTCTGAAGGTCTTGTCTTAAATAGCCAGATTCCTACATTCTTTCAGTTGTAAGTCTTTCTGCTAGTGGTGTCAATAACTGGGATAATTAAAGACAGTCATGATGGTGTCTTTGTAATGAAAATGTCTGTCTTCCAGAAGCAGATTCAAGATAAGTTCATTATACTTTCTCTTTTTTCAAACATAATGCAATTTCACAAACTCCGTGATACTAAATGTTGATGTGTCATAGCAATGCCAATATTTTTCTACTACTGGGAAGATTACTATTAGATTCGCTTGAATAGGGGATGGGGGGAAAAAAAAAAAGGCAAAAAAAAAAAAAGGCAAGCTTCAACCACAGTGTCATGGTTTAGGCATCACTTACATAGAATCACACAAGATCGCAGCCAGGTGGCTACAGGAACCACCTCCATTCACATAAGGATGAATCTCCCTGATTTAGTGAATTTATGATGAAGTATTTTTATTAATATAGCTATAAAGAATAAAGTGATGTCTAGAACAAGAAGGAAGTGGAACAGAGCTAACCACAGTAAAGAATCAAAGCAAATTACACTATTTGAAAAACCAAACCCCAAAAATTTAACATCCGTAGTTGTCTTCTGAAGTGAACAGTTAAGGTGTTAATCATAATTTTGGTTACTTTGATTACTTTGAGCAACAGCATGGAACAAATAAGAAACCAAGAAACTTTATTCATGCTGAATAAAGAAGCAAAACAAAGAAAAATAACTAAAGAATAAGTTGTCAGGAAAGACTGGGCTAAGGCTCTCAAAAGTGCATTTTCTTGAGGTGGAGGTTTTTGGGGGATTTCAGTGTAAGTTAGAATTTAGCATTTAAGTGTGTGAAGACTACCTCATCAATACAAAACTGAGATTATTTTTTTGAGTGAAGGATTTAAATTTCTGTTATTATTAAATAAATGCCCTTAATAAATTAATTCAATGAAGATTTGTCTTATTTGAAGTAAACAATGTTCGTGTCAGACATATCCGCTCCATAAAAATTCTCTTCATTGTTGTCAGTTTTGCTCTTAGATCTTTCTCAAGGGGAGAAATAAATGAAAAATTTTGAACATCTTAGCTATTAGGTCACAGTCATGTATAATAAAAGATTTACTTGGTAAGTGCTCCCTGTACTAACTCTCATTGTTTAAAAATAATTCCTCTGAAACCCGTAATTAATTTATGTTGTTTCTGTTATGCAAGTCAGTGTAAATTGCATCATTAAAAAGCAACACTTCATGTCAAAGCTTAAAACCCTTACAAAAGGTGGTGCTACATCCCAAAGGAAGTGGAAAAAAAAAAAAAAAAAAGAGAAAAAAAGAAATATCCCATTCTAATAACTTTGCTGTAATTTGATGCTAACACTGTAGTGAGAAATTACTCTACATACACTCATTTTCTCTTTCTTTCTTTCTTTTCAAATACTTTTGGTATACTGAATCACCAATTACTTTAGAATAAGAATATGTAAGCAGTCACAAGACTGTAGCATGTGTCTCCAAGAGTGCAAAATAATAGGAGCCTTGAAATTACAGCACCGGGGTAATACCAGAGAACATAGATCTAGACTGACCAAGAAATAATTGCTGTTACAGTGGTATAAAAAGCCTAATGAAGTTAACATTAGCTGACAGCATAGTGGAGCTGTCTCTAAAGCACATGTAGCTATCACAAAAACAACTAGTTGCACAGTAGCTGCTGCTTCATATTCAGGTGTGCTGTACAGTTCTCTCTGATATCCTACACTGTAGTGCCACAAATCTTAGAGTTATTATCATTAAAGGGAATTGTTTCTTTGCATTTGATCTAAGGTTTCATTGGTTGTGGTTATCTGCCTTGAAAAATGGTTGTTGATTCTGAATGTCGCTGTGGTGGCATCAGCATGTTTTCCATCACAAAAATGTCCCCTTATTTCTTTTAGTGTGAGATGGATATTTGTATCCTCTGAAGGAGAGAGAGGAGATGAGATAGCCCCTAATATGTCAATTATTACAGCCTGGCTTCAGATGGATCAACTCAGTCTCAGAAGAACTGCACCTCAAGGCCCTGAGCTTTGAATGGCTTATATATTTCATGGTGTTCTAATAGGTTCCTGAAATCTTTTATACACCTGGAAATGACAGACAGAACTTCTATTTTCAGGCAGTCAAACTTATGGCCTTTTTCTATGAGAGAACTATCCTAATTCAGAAACTTCTCAGCTGCTCTATTTGGAAGATTTCTCTTCTGCTAAAAGAGATCAGAAAAGATATCACGCTTGACAAAAAAAAAAAAGATTTTAGATCTTTAATGTATTCACTCCACATACAATGTTTTGGTAATAAACACATATAGAAATTGGGTTCAATATATTGTCAGATAATGTATTCCCAAAAAAACTGCTCTGCATTTAGATTATGTCAGATTGTACAAAGCCAAAAACATGAACATGACGTTTTGCCTCTTATTGTTGTTTTCATGTAATTATTTCCTGGAAGACAATCCTGAAGGAGTTTTTCAAGTCTTTGAGCATGCATCAGTAACATGCTAATGTAAAAAGATCAAGAAATGGAAATTCTTATTTGAGCAGGAAGCATCTGCATAGGAAAGGTAGGTTTTAAAAAGGTAGTCAGAAATTCATTTGCAGTTTTGTATAGCTGCAGTCCTGTAAATAATGACAACAAAAACTTTTGCTGTTTTTCTGGAAGAGAGGGTGTGGTGGGTTGACCTGTCTGGATGTCAGGTGCCCATCAAAGCTGCTCTATCACTTCCCTTCTCGACCGGACAGACCAGAGAAAACATAACTCATGGCTCATAGGTTGAGATAAGGACTGCAAGAAATCGCTCAGCAATTACCATCAAGGGCAAAACAGAATTGACTTGGGGAAAAATTACTTAATTTATTACAATCAAATCAGAGTAGAACAATGAGAAATAAACCCAAATCTTAACCACCTTTCCTCCACTCCTCCCTTCATCCTGGGTTAAATTTCACTCCCCTATTTTGTCTATCCCCTGCCTCCACAGAATTGCAGGGGAATGGGGAGTGAGGGTTGAGGTCAGTTCATCACGTGTCTGCTGCTCCTTTCTCCTTGAGGGGGCGACTCCTTGCAGCCTTCCTCTGCTCCGTGGGAAACAGTCCTCCAAGAACTTCTAAAACATGTCCTTCTGACCGGCTGCAGTTCTTCCCAAACTGCTCCAGGGTGGAACCTTTCTATGGTGCACAATCCTCCAGGGACACCTCCAGAGTGGGTTCCCCATGAGGTCACAGGTCCTGCCACCAAACCTTCTGGACTCCTCTCTTCACAGGTCCTGTCAGGAGCCTGTGAAGTCAGAGCCTTCTTTGGGTATCCACCTGCTCCAGCATGGTCTTCCCCATGGGCTTCAGGGGAATTTTTGCTCCCGTGGCTGGAGCATCTCCTCTGCTTCCTTCTTCACTGACCTTTGTACCTTGAGAGGGTGTTTCTCTCACACAGTCTTATGCCTCTCTCTGGCTGCTGTCACACAGCAGTTTTTCTCCCCTTCTTAAATATATTTCCTGAGAGGCACTACCACTATTGCTGATGGTCTCAGCCTTGGCCAGCAGCAGCTCCCTCTTAGAGGCATCTGGCATTGGCTTTGTTGGACATAAAGGAAGCTTTCTAGCAGCTTGTCAGAGAAGCCGCTCCCATAGTCCTCATGTTAACAAAACCCTTGCCACTCTAACCCAATACAGGGAAATTAGGAAGAAAGAAAAATTGAATCTTGGTGTTAGTTTGATTAGTTTTTTGAAAAAATTTTCTGAAAGATGTTAGTTGAAATAAAAAATACACTTGACCTGCGAATTGGCTATTAAAATGAAAAAATGAGGAAAGATATTGAGCAATGTAATTTTCTTAGCACAAAATCTAAATCTTCTTTTTTTTTACTCAACTGAGATTCAAAATCAGACACTCAGGGGAAAAAAGTTTGAAGAAATGCTATAAATATTTCACTATAAATGTGTAACTTGTGTTAAAAGAGGTTTTCTGCTAGCTGTAAGTGATTAAAAGATATTAGTCTTGTTCTTAGGATATTTTTACTTTGGTGACTTTCAGCAAAGAGAGACATCATAATTCTTCCAACAGTCTGTAGAACCTTATCCTTACATTAGAAAAAATGCATTCAGAGCTCTAGCTAGAATAGTTCCAGAGCTAGCTAGAGCATAGGTCTAGAACTATGTAATCATGTACCTGAACCAGATTAACAATGATTGTAATGGCTCAGAAGAGAAATGGAAATCAAAACTATAAACAAAGAAGAGGATTTTTTCTTGATTAGTTAAAATTCACCACCAAGAAATGCTTCAATGGGAATTTACTCGATGGACTGTTATGACTCCTTAAGGCTTGCTATAGTCTAGTGGTTAACTAATATGCATATTCAAAAATTAGAAATCATTATTCTTTTCAGATCAGGAGAGACTTATGTACATAACTACTATTAGCACTAATGGGAATTATACAAGTCACTGGTGGCAGAATTGCATGCTGTATTAGACATCATATTAACATTAAAAAAAAAACCCAAAACCAAAACAACAAAAAAACCCTCAAAACTTTATTATTTTTTTTCCTAAAAAACTTGGTACGAATCAAGTCAAAAATTAATTTCCCTAAGCGGTGTCATTGGGTTTTTTTGGTTTGGTTGTGGTTGTTTTTCTGGTGTTTTTTTTTTGTTTTGTTTTGTTTTGTTTTTTTTTCTTTTTGTAAGACAGTCTCTGTCACTTTCCTATTTTTGTTTATACATTTCAAAAAGAAACATGTTGAAAACACATTTTTGAACTTGTACTTAAATCATTGTTTTTCACTGTGATAAATTAAAACCAGTAATGTTCAATATATATTTCTGTTATTTTAAAACTCAGTGTACCACAATTTCAAGGTTTTAAATAAATTATTGTTTCCACTCCAGCCCAGAAATTATTGTCATAGGACTTATGCTTATATTATACATAATAGAGACAGAAATATGCAGAGTTTAACACAGTGGTCTTATTTATACACTGGCTAAAAGAAAAGTTTATTGCATTCACAGCTTTCCAAATGAGAGAAAAAATAGAAAGGAAAAAAAAATAGAAGACAATGTGGATAGAAGTAAAAAAGTAATGAGTACAGGAAAGATTTTTACTGTCTCAGACAAGATCTGTCACCTGTCATGGATTATCACTGAATTGAAAGCTTTATTCTGACAAAGAGTTAAGGTTGTCATCGGTTCAAAAGAGCCTGATCATGACACTTAAGGAGCAGCAGACCTTTTTTTTTCACTATTTGCTGTCACCAGCTCTATTACTTACTGTGTCAGTTGACTCAGAGCTAGTGCCAGTTCAGTTATGGTTCAATTAAATCTTATAATGATTTTTGTCTAGTTCTACTTTTCCAAGACATTCTGTAATTCCCTTATATATTTTATTTACATTGTTTCCCTCTATTATTACACTAAGCTACAAAATAACAATCATGTCAGTGGGGACTGATTCCTGTTAGTAAATGATCAATACAGACATGGTTTTATGTAAGAAAAGGTTATCCTGTCTGTCCTGATTACTTTTTATTACTTTTCCTAGTCTACCTTGAGATGTCACTGGAGAATGAGCATGGAAGCAAATTTATATTTTTGGACGTGGCAATAAAAGAATTAGGAAGATACAGATGCTTAGTTGCCAGCTGGGGTTAAACAACACCATCATTCAATATTTAAAGGAAACTTTCAAGAAAGATGGAGGAAGATATTTTAACAAGGCCCGTAAGGACAGGGCAATGGGGAATAGTTTTAAACTGATAAAGATTAGATTTAGATTGGACATAAGAAAAGTATTTTTTACGAGGATGGTGAGTCACTGAACTGGGTCCAGAGAAACTGTGGATGCCCCATCATTGAAAGTATTCAAGGTCAGGCTGAATGGGCCTTTGAGCAACCTGATCTACTGCATCATTTCCCTGCCCAAGGCAGATGGGTTAGACTAAATGATCTCTAAAATTTCCTTCCAATCCAAAGCATTCCACAATTCTATGAATATATCACGGTGTGAATCTATGGTTCTGATTCCATAATTATGGTCCCTGTTAACTCCTTGAGTACTATATAAGAATGTGTGTTGAAATTTGACTTCAATCAGATTTCCTTGACCAGTTTTTTCACTTAATAGCAAGTCTGTCTTCAGTTCAAGACTGGGAGTCCAACGAAAAAATGCTCAGATATTTTTATTCTGGATTACTTTTAATCACTGAATTCTATATCCAGAGCTGGATTATCTGCTCCTTTTTAAGACATCCCTTTGAAGTCAATGGGTTTTAGCAAAGCAAGGAACACGGAAACCTATTTTTCACAGTTCATAGAAGAAAAGTAGTATCAATTATTTTATTTCAATATATTGAATAAAATCACAAAGCATACAGTTTGAAATTCTTTGTTTCTAAATGAGAAAGAAATATGAATTGAATTCTGCACAGATTGAAATATGCTGATTGTATAGAGTGGCCAGGATAAGGTGAACATTATGTTTTTTAAAGCACCTCTTAACACTACAGTATTTTTAACTCTGTTTTTGTTTTGAGGTTTTTTGTTGTGTGCTTTTTTTTGGGTTTTTTGGATGTTGTGGGTATTTTTTGGTTAGGGTTTTTTTTGTTTAGTTCATTTTGGTTTTGTTTTGTTTTATTTTTATTTTTTTTTTAATTGCAGCACAGTGACTAAGTAAAAGAAATCAACAATTCTTATTGTTCCTTTGGTTTCCATATAATATCTGATCTCTTTCTGCATATTTTCAAAAGGGAAGCAATTTGGTCTTACAAAGAAAATAAATATCTAAGTGCTCTTAGCCAAAGATAAACACAAAAATGGTGACTCTTCAGTATTGTTTAATGTCATTTATGCCTTAGCAACAGCACCACATCAAATGTCAGAGAAATCACTGTCCAGTTTTAGGTTCATAGTTGGAAGGAAATTACACCTGTAATTCTCACATGCACATATTCATTATTCATAATAATATGATTTATCAATGGAATTTTAAGTGTAGTACAGTTAATATTTCAGAGATAATGCAACAGAACTCAGGTTTACTTATTACACAAAAACTGAGTTGCAATTCACAACTGTTTTTCTTTCCTGAAATATTCTCAAGAATAATGATAGATCCATTTAATTCAGAGGAATATTTTATGTATTTGATACTATCCAGAAACTGCCTATTTTCCCATAGCTAGTATTCCTTTTTTTCTTGGTGAAAAATTCACAAATGAGACACAGTCAAGTTACTTCCTGCCATCTAAAGTATTTCCAGAAGTTTCCAGTTCAGTACACATGCAATTTAGATTTACAATTTGCTTTAAGTAGCAAGACTAGCAAGTGCTGAGATCACTTAGAGAAAGAGGAAGAGTCTGTAAGCTTTCATTTTCACTTCGGAACAGAGATTTATATGTTTTTAAATCAAACTGTCTTCTAAATTGTCTATCCTCTTTAGGATTTTAGTGTTTTGACTTCCTCCCTCTCCCCAACCCAGTTAATATAAAAAGTACATTTATATTAGCAAGCTTAAAAATCTGCTGAGGTTTCATGACCTAAACATTTTTAAAAGCAGCACTTTTAAGAAAAGCATAAGGCAGAGGTAGAAGTGCCTATAAAAATGTTTCAGCTTCAGATTTTCATGGGGAAATATTTTTTTTTTTTTTTTTTCAGAATGCATCTACAGAACTATTTTTGTGATTTTTATTTAAATTAAGTTTTTTAGTTTGCCATTTGGAATAATATGCAGAACAAAGTAATGACCTGATCCTGAAAAAAGTTGTTATTTATTCAGATGACTCATATTGACTTGATTTGGTCTTTATTTTCTGGATTAATATAATAATACAAAATGTAAAACATGAAACGTGGGAACTTTATAATCCATGGGAAAATCAGTTATTTGTAAAAATGGTTACTTGATTTTTATAATGTAAGTTGTAAAAACTTAAGTTCCTTCTGGAATTAATTGAGTCTGTTAAATTACCCTTCAGGTTATTGTTCCAGCAGTTACTAATTTCTAACACATTAAGGAAATTCTAGACTTGTCTGCATGCATGTATAAAGATTTAATAGAAACCTCCTCCTACCTGGCTTTAACTTCTGGTATTGTTTTTCTTGTAAGATAAAGTTGAAAGAATACATATGATATTTTCTAAATGTCTACAAGAATTCCTATTTACTTTATGGAAAACTTTTAAGAGAAGTCTTTAGTTAAAGCTTGTAAATCTAATTCTATGACAGTTTACAAGGAAAAAAACATTTGATCAAGAGTTATACAATGAAGAGACATGTCTTCTCAAAGGACAAGACACAGTGTGCTTGGCACTAACTTATTTTCATGATATGAACTATTCAAAAGCTTACCTAGCAAGATGACATCTGTAACAGAAAAAGATGTTTTGATTATGAAAATGAAATACTGAAATGCCTTTTTTATAGTAATAAGAGGCAGGAATCAAAAATTATAAGAATAGTATGTACTTTTCAAAATTAAATCCACTCTCATAATTGCAATCTTTTAAGAGCTGTCCACATCCTAGATACTTCTTTATTAATATATATATCTTCGGTTTTTGGGTTTTTTTGTTTTTTTTTTTTTTTTGGATACATCTTCCTACCCTACATATTTAGGGGAAAAATAGTCCCGGTTAACAACAGCAACTGCTTTTCTTGTTGCCATATTCCCAGTGATACCTTTTTTCCAAAAAAAATATTTCAAACAGGAGTCACTTCTCTAGATTAACACTATAAAATATGCATAGACCATTTCTTATTTGTCTTGTCTAGACTACAGTATGCAAAACTTTTAAATGTTGTGTGGAATATTATAACTTCTCCTCTCATACCTCAAAACTCATAACCAAGAAGAACAGAATATTATTGGAAAATAAACACTGAGAAATATTTTATGAGCAGAGAAACACTCACTAGTTTAGTGTAAATTCTGTCTATTTCACAGACAGAATTTACAAACTCTGTACTCTAAGGTACACATTCAAACAATATACCAAAGAAATAATACTGTAAAAGTCCAACCGTGACAGTGAAAGTAATTAACTGGTGCAACCTGCTACCAGGAGATATAATGGATTCTCTACTAAATCTTTTAAAACTAGGAATTTTGTCTGTATTGACACAGCTCTGGTATTTCCTTATACAAAATCTTAGTCATTTGTTGAAAGCAGAACTATTTTTTTTTCCCAAAAAAAAAAAAATTCACCAAACCTTGTGAAGATTCTTCATTAAGCTTTCCTTGAACTAATGCTGACCTGACACAAGCTTTAGGAATAAGTTTTTTGTTGCTTGAACCTGAATGTTCATAACTGAACTGTCCAGAATTTCCAGACGGATCTCAGCAGATTGCCTCAGAATTGATGACAACTAAATAGGCAATTTCAGAGACAGCAACCCTGAGATGTCTGTAGAATGAAATGTTTGAAAGTTCTGTATCTAACAGGTCTTGGGTTCATGCAACCCCAGGTCCAATGAGAAGCAGGAGATAAGAATGGAGGACACTGTAAAAAAATATTGGCACATTTTTGTTTTCACTGATGCTATAGATTACTTGCTGAATAAAAATGTTTATAGCATCAATATCATAGAGCAGCCAGAAGTCCACAGGGCCACTTTTATATTGGAGAAACCACTACATAATTGTTTGTTAAACAAAACATGGTTTTGGTGGTTTTTTTTTGTTTATTTTGGGGTTTTTTTTGGGTTTTGTTTGTTTTTTTGTTTGGGGTTTGTTTTTTTTGTTTTTTTTTTTTTTTTTTTTTTTTTTTTTTTTTTTTTTTTTT
>JAWWEW010000001.1:64541144-64585420 GCA_035583185.1 Anabacerthia variegaticeps
CCCCCAAGAGGGGAGTAGGTCCTTCACCCAAGACGGATTTGGAAGCACTTTTAGGTCCTAAGATTCCCACACTGTACCCAGAATAAGATATTCAGATGAAGATTTAATTTCACATTGAAAGTTAAGAATCAAATCTATCCTTCTCAACATTAAAAGTCAATCACATAGGTTTTAAGTTAGAATTAATTTGAGCCTTGGTTTAACTTAATGTATTCAAAATCACATCAACACTAGAAATATATCAGGCAGTAAAACTGTTCCTCTCTTTGCCATTGTATTTAGGTAGTTAGTATACATTTCTATATGCCTTTTTGAGAAAGCCTATCTTCAGTATTGCTGATTGACTTTATCTTTTGTGTTGAGTTTTAATGGGAATACAGTGGAAACTGTTGGGAAATAATGGCAATTTTACATGTTACGAAGATTAATTTATTATTTTTTTTCAAATACATTACAAAATCTATGTTTTATTTAGAATAAAAAAAAAAAAGAAAGTGACATTCTCTGCTTCTCAAAACTGTAAAAAGCTTTGGCATTCATAATTCTATAATTCAAGGTGTATGCAAAAGTATAAAACAATAGTTTCTGCTCTGATTTTTGCATATTTTTAATTCATGTTTGTTGCAGACCATGGAGGAATATAAATTTCACTATATGAAATAAAATGCCAGGTATACAATTGACATATCTTTTTCATGTTATTTAAAGAACCAAATAAAATAAGCTCATTTCACTTTTAATTTTAGCATGCAATGTAGTAAGAGGGATTTTTAGGTGGCTGGTCCAAGTTTTCAAGATAATTCAATATAATTTTAATATGATTTGCAAGAGGTTTTCAGGTCAAAACAGAGATTTTTTTGTTTTCTTGACTCGGTGGACATCATTTCACTACATGAGAAACAGAGTAGAAAAAAGGCAGATGAAGTCCTGACTGTGAGTGTCTTATACCATATCTTCAGATAGAAAGTGTGCCTGCTGTTGCCCCCTGGAGAAGGGCTAGGAACAGCACAGGGTATGTCCCAACTAGGATGTGTGCACTGATACAGGTGCTGTCGTGTTAGCTAGAAGGTATGCCAGAAAATATAAACATGTTTTTTGTTTTTTTTTTACCCAGAACGAGAACAGAAGATAAGCAACATCTGCTAAAAGGGTTAGGAGAGGTAGTGGCCTGAGTCCTATAACAGATGCTAAGACAACAGAGAAACAAGACAATAGCAAAAGTTCTCAGGAGGGTGGCAGCAACATTATCAACAACTGAAATAACACATCACATTTTGCATTGTGGAAATAGTTGCATTTGTTATAAATTTCTCAAACTCCTCATTTTCTATTGCATTAGAAATGCATAATATCCTCATATTTTATATTTGAATAAAACAGAAAATAAAACATAATAGAAGGATGTTAATGAAGCAGTTTCAATGAGTCACTCAACTGAATTCTCTGAACAGTCTCCAAAGTTCACATTTTATGCTACTGAGTGTCTCTTTAGCTTCTTATTCATAAACAATGCAGATTTATGTTTCCACCTGGAAGTTATTATTTCTCGTGTTTTTAATGTATTTACAAATTTTACGTGTTTTAAAGTGGTGTAAAATCACACCTCTATGTTGTGAAAATCCTTGAAACCTATAAAAAGTTCAGGGAACTACAATTCTTCCAGTAATACCAGAATAAGGGTATAAGTACAGGCCACATGATTGTCATAATCTCTCTCAGTTTTCAGTCTATAAGTTTATCATGAACTGAACACTTTGGAGCCAGAGAACTGAGAAAAAGAAGTTCTCCAGAATATCTACATGGACTACACTCAGTTTTAATAATTTTAAAGCTTTTCTTAAGTACTTAACCTGTCCTATGATTCAATATCTGGTTTAATATAATTTTGTATCTTTCTAATTTGTTAACTGACAAAGTTATATGATAGATCAACGTCTCCCTCATATGTGTTTCACGTAATGTTAACAAGAAACCGCAAGTTTTATATTTTAGAGCTCAGCAGGACATTATGTTGCTGGTTCATCAGAAAAATAAGGCAACTATCTGCACTTAGATGACATTTAGCTATTGATTCTGTTCAATAGTTATAAGTCCTTCTGTTCTAATTGAAAAATATATAAATGTGTTTATCCAGGATTTAATGTGCTTCATGCATCAGCATGAATATATAGGTAGAAAACACTATCTTCTATCACCTTAAGTTTTCAATTCTCACTGGGAAAAATCTTAAATCATTAAAATTAAAAGGAGGCTGAAAAAAACCAAGCAATAGATTATCTATCTTTGTCTCATGGTAGCATTAGTTATTCTGAGTCTCTGTTATGATGGGAAGAAAACAACTTGCTAACTATTATAAGGTCACCCTACCTGCATAACTTTTTCTATTGTAATAACTGCCAGAAAATAAAGTCCTCAGCTCTTGTTCTTTCAGCATTCTTGAACTAAGACCCAACATTACTGAGGTTCCACATTAACAGCTAACAGGATGCCATTTTTGTCACCTTCAACAGCTAGTGTGATACTATCTTGCCAGTCTACAAGCTGGGTTCTAAGCATGCTTTAATTATTCATTACTTCAGCAGAAGGAACTCTCCTGATGTCTGCACCTGCAGGCAAGCACAAACACAGCTCTTAGCATCCTTTGGTACTGCACCTCTTCCCTTGTAAGAGAGATACTAAATTTTCCACTTTCCGAATCAATTGATGTTCTACTTCAGCTTTATCTTTTACTGAAAATCCAGTTCCCTGATTTTCTTGGTCTGAAAATAGACAGGCTGCATTCTTCCTTGCTTCAGATGCTTATGGTGGAGAAATTGCTATTCATTTCAAATCTCAGAAGTTTTATTTGATGAAACTTCTGTAACTAATGAAAACCATATCAACTGAAAATGGAAAACATCTTTTTGCAAAAGCAAAAAGCAACAACAACAAAACATTCAAAAACCCTTTTTTTTTTTTTAATTCTTTATAACCATCTTTGAATTTTCCTAATGGGAAATAACAGTTTTTTAACATCCATTTCTATTTTTTTGAATATGCTAACACCGTGTTCATAATATATGGATATCAAGCATTGATGATATGAGAAGTCTTTGCATATCTCTATGAGGACCTGTTCTAAAGAAGAGGTACAAAACAGATTCTACCTGAAATTACAATAATATCTGAAATCTTGAAGTCCTATGGCTTTAGTACTGTAAACTATAGGGAGAAGTGAAAAGCCCTAAAATCTGCTTAATGGCTTCTGTATAGCTTTTCTATTTCTGTGACAATCATCTAAGTCTTGTTCTTTGAATTTCACTTTCTTTAATGTGTTTAATCAAAATTATATGCAATATTTTAGTGGCATCTGTAATGTCACTAGTTTCCTCATTTCTGTTGATAATGTTGACTGATACACCATCAATTATGTATATCTTTTTATGACCACACAGTATTAATGATTCTGTGATTCATCTATTGATGCTAGTCTATAAAAGAAAAAGAACCCCAAAATCTCTTGAAGGTAGAGGTAAAAAAAAAAACAAACAACAAACCACTGTGTATCATTGTGACCTACTGAATGCAAAGTAGCTCTAAATAATAACAATAACCAAAAAAAAGATGTGAATGTATTTCCTGAGCTGATTATTCTTGCTGTGGGGAGAAGCACATTATTCCATGCTCCAGTCTGGGCTGAGAGAGAAAAAAAGTTGTTGACTATGAGTGGCTTATATTAGGAATTATTAGGAGTCTGCACTTGGTTGTAATTGAAGTACATGCAAAATTTCCTCATGCCCACATGAAAAAGATAAAAAAAATACTATGATAATACATAATCCTGCCTTTCAGTATCTTCAAATACTTCCTAGTTTTTCTCTTCAAATATCTCCTTGTTTTTCTCAATAAACAGGAAAAAGATTTTGATTAGTCCATTGCCAAATGATCCTGATTTTTTAGATCTTTCTTAGATACTATTTCTACTAAGTTACTGCAAGGTCAAGCAATTCTTCATGCATAATACTCTTATTTTCCATTTTTTTTTTTTTTTTTTTTTTTTAAATGCTTTAATCTCACATCATCAATAAAAGCCCTTGGGCTTTTTTCCAGTTTAATTATGAAAAGTAATAATAAAGATTGTCAATTTTTTTTGAAATCTGTCCTTGATGATAAGATAACCTTCACTGTTAGTATTTCTCTGTCTCTACATTTGTTTGTTGCTCTTCTAACTAACTGTTTTCCTAACTACAGTTATGATACTTTTCCCTATAATTTCTATTGCATACAATTTGCAGTACAGGCATGTATCACATGCTTGAGTACAAACAAATTAAATCTACTGAATTTTATTTAGCCAGGGGAAAAAGCAAACCCTCTTCCCTCCTATCTCCCCCCCCCCCGCCAAAAAAAAAGACCCAAATAAAACCTCAGAATGAAGCTCAGTCTTTACTATGCAGATGCTGTTTACTAAAACACTAAATTTATGAAGATTTGCCCTTTTAAAGAACTGAAGCTGCATCCCTACATTTGCTATGGCTGGCCTTTTACATGAATCAAGTCACAGATCTCTAAAACATTTTATTTTCTATGAATAACTTTACAATATCCTCTTTGTTTATTGAAAGGAAGTAAAATGCTTTATTTGGAATATTCCCTTAATGCTAGGATAGGCCAATTTTCAAAATTATGAATACTATTTCTTAACTAATCTGTATTTTTCAAGTTACATTGTTAGTACTGTGTCTGCTTCCAATAATTAAAAAAGAAAATAAAAAATAATCAGTATCTAAATCTGACAGTTACTCTTTTTAGTCCTGTTTCTTTGTCCAACATCATGGTTCTAAAGCTATTCTGGTAAATATCCTCCAAAATTTAAAAATCTTTTTATAGGTATGTTTTCCCTTCTTCCTTTATGTTTTATCATTCATTTGCATGCAGATCTACTCTTTTCAATTGATTTCCATTTTCCTGAAAATTTGTTTGTTCTTCAATACCTCTATTTCAACTGTAACTTCTACATTACTGGTTTTTATCATTTTGCAATACTCAAATACTGATCAAGTAGTTTTAGTTTTTAGTATTTGTGAATGTCCTTCCAACACAGTATACATTTGCAGGGTTTCCCTACTGTGTATATACATGCTGCATTATTTTGGAAAAAACCCTAAACAAACAAACACAAAAAAAACCCCAAACCAAAACAAAAAAACACGTTTACCCCAAACCTTTAGGAGCAGTACGATACTTTATACTATTTATTTTAAGAAAGAAGTATGTTTAGATTTTACAACACCAGAAGGTTTGGTTTTGAGTGTCTACAGAATCTGGTTCTCTGTTACACAGACTGTTCTATTGCATACTTTTATGAATAAGAATACCCAGGCATTTAAAGTCACAAGACATTTTAGAAACCATGGCAGGGAAATACAATGCTCATAGACACGGGGCACTAATCATAACCCTTAAGCTCTACTGCACTTGTGTTTTGCAAGAAGTATAAGACAGATTTATCTCCAGGCTCTTGCCTAATTAGCAGGGCCTACTGAAAGAAAGTCTTTGGAATTTGAAATGACAATTGAGTAGAAAGAAAAGGAACAGATGCTGAAGTTGTCTTGATAGTCAGGGTTTAAAAACTGTCTGAAAGACTGGGCCAAGAGAGTGAAGGAAAGTCTAGTTGTAGGCTAGGAACTAGCAGTGTACCCAAGGAGCCAATACGGTCAAGCCAATCCTGTTTAACATTATCACTAAAGATCTGGATAATGGGGCAGACAGCCAGCTGAACATGAGCCAGCAGTATGCCTGGCTGGCCAAACAGACCAGTGGCATCCTGGCCTGTATCAGAAATAGTGTGGCCAGCAGAACCAGTGATTGTTCCCCTGTACTTCAGCATTGATGAAGCCACACCTCAAGTCCTGTGTCCAGTTCTGGGCCCCTCAATACAGGAAGGACTTTGAGGTGCTGGAGAAAGTCCAGAGAAAGGCAATGAAGATGGGGAAGGGTTTAGAGATTATGTCCAATGAGGAGCAGTTGAGGGAGCTGGAGTATTTAGCCTAGAGAAAAGAGGGCTTGGGAGGACCTCATCACTCTACAACTGCCTGAAAAAAGGTTGTAGCCAGGTGGGGGTCAGTCTCTTTTCCTAGGTAACACGTGACAGGACAAAAGGAAATCACCTCAAACTGTATCAGTAGTGGTTTGAGTTGGACATCAAGAAGAATTTCTTCACTGAAAGGGCAGTCAAGCATTGGAATGGATTGCCCAGGGAGGTGGTGGAGTCACCACCCCTGGAAGTGCTCAAGAAATGACTGGACATGATATGTGGAAAGGTAAAGTTTATGCATTTTTAAGTGATCTTATTTTTGAGATTTGGAAATCCAAGTTTTGTGCACTGAAGAATGACCTTAACCAGTTGTACTCTCCTGCTGATTTTCAATCACTGTACAAGGATATAGAAATTCCTTGTTTCTTTGCCTGGATAAATTTAATTACACACTCAGATTCACTCAGTCAATCTCAGTTGAGAATCTCCAAGTAAGTGATAGTTACTGACATTCCATCCTTTTTAAGCATTATACATTGTTGTTGTGAATTAACTACATTCATATTCCAAGTGCTTAGGAGGGAAAGTTCATCTGTTGTGTTGTGAAAATCTTGTTTGAATTTGAGGTTCAGATGACTCTCTGAATATTGCTGTACTGAGACTTAGAGAATGCCCTGAAGAGCTATAAAATTTATTTCCTCTCAAATGCATTTTTCAAGTGTTTTTATAAAAATCTAGATCACTTCATCAGAATAAAAATACCCTTACAAATATACTAAGCAAAAATGCTGTTTATTGTTTTACTCAGAATTTATTTAACAATTTAAAACTTGCTTATATGTATATTTAATTCTGAATGTTCAAACTAGAAAATTACCACAAAAAGAACCCCCAAAATATAACCAGAAAACATTTCAAAATTTCAGCCTAAAATCTACAACACCCTTGTTGTACAACAGAGATTTATATAACAGATAATTTGAAACTAAACAAATATCATTAATTTAGCCAAGTCTAGAAATCAGAATTATGATGTCCTAGTGTTCCAACTAATTATCTGATTTAAAAATACATGGGTAGACATTCAGTGATAGTGGCTTTTATGTGTATTTAATAATAAAATGTGTATTTAAAGGATAAGAAAAAAATTGAAATCAACCAAATGATTATTTGAGCTGGGAGCATATGTAGAAATGTTCATCTTCAAAGTAATGTGCATGCTTTCTAATGAACTAGCAAGAATTAATTAGCTAAAAATTAAGGAAAATTAAACAGATTGTGAAAAATCACTCAAAACTCCTTTGATTTCTTTAAGCTTGGAGAAGCATAAAATTTCTTCCATCTTTTACTTTAAATTGTGGTGTGCTGCTCCTTAGCAAACAAAGCCAACTTTTTACCTCAAGGAACATATCCTTAATGATAGAATGACAATTTTATTTTACTTTCTACCTCAGGCCACGAAGTAAGATTAAGTTGGAGATGTATTTTTTATTTACTTCTATTTTGCATTAGCTTCCTACAAAAAATGCAAGCAAGGAAAATTAGGAGGTGATTAAAAAAAAAAAGTTTTAAGTAGCACGAGACAGAAAAAGCAGCAAGAAAAGAGTGTATAAGTGTTTAATACAGAAAAAAAGCCTAGATCTACTTCAAATTGGAAAAGTTATGGAGGTGTTGCATTGTATTCTTAGACTGGGTGAGTATGAAAAGCTGATCTGTGATGAGGTGCATACCACAGTTAAGCTTCACAAGCTGGAGTTCAGGGGAGGAAAAAAGAAAGCACACATAAAAATCATATTAAAGGAGGTATTGGTATGGCATCTCTGCTCTGCTCCTCAGGGCCCAATGAAATAATTCACCAGAGCATGCCAAACGACTTAGGGGGGAGTCACTTAGAATCACACCAGTATCTCTAGGAATTCGACAGAATAGATGGAGGTCACGGAAGACTGGGATATTGTATAAATTTGTCTATGATGTTTGGCAGGGGATGAAGATTTATTCTTTTTCTTATGGACTGTAGGAGTAGACGTGACATATCAAAACCACAGAAGAATTATTGACTCTGTCCCACAAAACATGTCATAAATAAACTAAAGTCTAGTCATTATAATCGTTCAAGGTGGCTGGAAAATGACTCTCTTATAATAGCTATCAATGGTTTGGTGTACAATTATGAAGCATCTTAAACTGAGAAAGGGTTTCTCTTAAAGTCAGCTTTTCACTAATGATGTGATAGAAAAAAAGAGTGTAACTTCTAAAATTGGCTGATAGCATCCAGCCAAAAGAAGAGTTAGTTTGATAAAGAGGCTCAGACTTCAAAATGGTCCTGACAAATTTGTGCTGAATCTCAAATCAGAAAGATGAAATTCAACTAATAGAAAATTAAAATGCTTTATTTCTCAATGGGAACAATACTAGTGGGGAACATCTGGGTAGGCATCAGTATAGCAGAGAGGAGTTCTAGTAGTAACCATGCTGTCATACACAAAATAAGTGCAATGTGACACAGCTGTAAAATAAGTAAAGCTTGTTTGGGAATATAATAATAAGCATTTTTACTTTAGAGACATTCTAGGTCTGGAAAACAGACTGAGAGTAAACTTATCTCCCAGTTAGCTGTGAAAATTATTTATCTCCCAGAATCCAGCTCAATTTAAGTAGTGAAAGAATGAGAAAGTTTTAGGACTAAGATATCTGACCTTGAACTTCCTTCTTGATTTTGTTTGAAGTCAAATAAAAACGTAAAGAATAAATCCAGAACATCATGCAACCATTTCTATATTAAGGGCAAACCAACTACTTTTTAGATGTCTGTCTAAAAATAAATTTCACAGTTAAATGCCAAATTGTCCAAGGAGAAAACTTTAAATGTTTTTCACAGCTGTGGACAACTAGCAACAGGAAGGCTACTAGAGATAGCTAGTAAGAAATGTTCAACAGCTACAGAAAGTTGTCTGGATTCCTCTTTGTAACAGTGTTTGAAAGATGTAACTCAAGATCAAAGGAAAGTATTTACACATACACTCAGATCTGGAGTCCCAAAATGTCTCCTGGAGAGCAGGACTCATTATTATATATTAAAACCTGCCAAGGGAAAAGCTGATGGTAATATTATCATTATTATTATTTCAAATATTTATATTTATTATTCTTTCAAATATTTCAAATGCTTGTCCAGATTGAGAAAGCTTTTGAAACCTCCTCTGTTAAGTATAATGAATAAAACAGAAAGAGGTTTGACTTCTTTCCACGTATGCAGTATTTCAAAGTTATCACAAGCTTAATGAGCTTTTCATAAATTTAGGTTGAAAAATATGTGTCAGAATGAAAATTTGGGCAGGCCTAAAAAAAAAAAAAAATCAGTGGGAACTAGGGAAAAAAAAACAAAACAGAAAGGGATCATCTGCTATTCACTACAAGCACATTACAGGAGGAAGGTGTGAAGGTGCTTGTGACAAAGTGCCAATTACTTCTGAGATGCCAATAGCATAACATCAGGATCTAAATCATATATTTCAGGTTCAAAAAAATGCTGTTAATATTGTCAGCATCCAAGAAACATACTTCAGTACAAAAACTGAACAACGAAATTAATACAATAAATTGACTGCTTAAAAACATTGGCCGTTCTATATTTATGTGAGCCTTGTATCAATATTCCAAAAGCACTGACTCACCAGAGTGTTCTCCTTATACTTCATCCTTCTCTCCTACTTAAAGGACTTATCACCATCAGTGACACATACCATTCCACAATGATTTTGTTCTAAGCATCCAGTGTTTTCCTGGTGGACTATATCATGCATTATAAATAGGGATCTACTTTGAAATTATAGATAATTGGACTTATTTCTCAATAAACATCACTTGCACACTTAGACTAGGACACCATTGCCGAGAATTAATAGAAGATTTTTAGAGCCTTTCCTATGAAGGAGGTAGTGGTCCCCAAAATAACAGAAAGATCCAAAATGTAAAGAAAAGATCTAAGGCAAACCATCTTTGTCCTGTTCACAGAATCTGATTTATAAGTATGAATAGAACAGAGATTATATTTCATATGGGAGAACATATCTGCTCATAAGATCTTACTCTGTATAACCACTGTTACTTTCTTTGTAGAAAAAGCAAAATCATATCCATATGAGTAAAATCATGTACAAAAAAAAAAAATAAAAAAAAATATTCAGAATTATTATCCAGTCTCTTAAAGAAATCACCCTGTTGCAAAATCTGCTGTGGGCCTATTTATATGAAGCATAAGGAATATATTTATCACATTACACCCAAAGGCATATCATATCTGCTAAATGTGTAAATACACACAGTAATAAGATTACAGTACCTAAAAGGAACTTCAGATATCCACACTGTCAAACTTCCTTTATGTACAAATCTGTGTATCACTGTTTATGGTGGAAAATACAATTAGTTTTTCTATAAAATGAAAGTAGGACCAACAATGTTAATATTTCTTGACCTACAAGTCACATGTTTCTTTCATTTTCTAGCTGAATTGGAAATACATAGTCAAAACAGACATTTTTGGCATTCCAGGCCTTGTTCAAAACAGCTAGTCCTACGTATTTTGTCATCTGTTTGCACAGAATTCATATTTGACCCTTGGTTAGGAACTAACATAAAGAATAATCACTGTTGATATATATAAGGCATTAAAGATCTACCAGAAAAATTGGGCTTTGACACGTCCTGGTTCTTAATTGGGTGGAATCAAAGTAGTGTAGAATAAGTCATATTTGTTCGATTTGTTTTAATTCCTTTTATATCTACTGTGTTCACATGATTTTGGAAAGAAAGATCAAATAATTTGGCTAGCTCCAGCTGTGCTGTGCTGTGGGAAAATAGCTCTTAATGAAAATATTGCAAACTTCTATTTTTCTCCTCTTTACAATATAAATGTACGACAAAATCACACCAAATGAAGGTTCAATATTTAAAAGTGCCAAGTTACCTGATTAAACAACAGAATATATTGCATAAAAAGGTGAGATTCAACAGATCTTATTTCAGATATCTGCTATGTAGACAGCTACAGGAGTCTAAGTTTTAGTTTAGACTCTTTCTGTACTCAGGAAAGAGACATTTTCAGGGCCAAGATCATGTCAGTTCAGAATGGGTAGAATCATGCTTTGGACGCAATTGTAAATATTAACTAGATCTTACTAGAAATCTTGAATTATTGTCTCAAATACGAACATCTGATGTTGGTTAACTGAATAACACAGTATTATTGAAGTCATGATTTCCCTTCTGGGTGCATCTGGCAATCACAAATTATGATAAATCAACAAAGAAACATAAGGGAAACCACTCAAGGGAACTGTAAGTTTAGTATTACATCAAATGTTCTATTTTCTTAGGGCTAGAAAAATATTAGTGCCAGTATACAAAGAAATATATGGAGTGTGTGAAGGGAAGAGCACCCAAAGTGGCCAGGGACATAGAGATTTAAATCAGCTAAGAAAGTTGGGTTTATAAGTTGTTCGTCTGTAATATCACTGGAATTTAAAGGAATGTTTCTAGTTGCCGAAACGTTGATATTTTCTCAACCCAGTAGTATTTTGACTTACAAAAAGTCATTCTAGACTTGGACTGACTACTAGATGATAAAAAGTTTATCTGATGTGCATGTTTATATTGATTTACTTTCTTTTTTTTTTTTTTTTTTTTTTTTTTAGTAACAGCAGTGTTAATTTCCAAATACATGCATTTAACATTCAATATTGAACATAAATTCTAATAGAAATATTTTTATTCTGAAAAAGAGTAACTGCACCTAGAAGAACATATTGTTATCATCAGTGGAGTTTTTGTTTAACTTCTTTTTTACCACATTTTGTTGAGGGGTATTGTTTGTTGTTTTTGTTTGTTTGTTTTTTTTTGTTTGTGGTTTATTTTTTTTATCACTGTTTATATTACATAAAAAATGTTTGCTATAGTATTAATATTTACTGTTTATTTTTTTTTCCATTCAATTGTTTAAAAATCAATATATTAACTATTAAATTTCAACAACATCCCTAGGTTTCTTTATTCAGAAGTAAGCGTATTCCATAATCATTTGCAGTAAAACATAGCTATCATTTGTCTTACTTGATCATTCTAAACCTACTAAGAAGCAAAATAGCTTAACAGTAAGCTGTAGATGTGTTTTATAGATGTCTTATCAGTCCTTGCAAAATACCTTGTAATCTTGTTCACTTATATGTGACTTTTATTTATTACCTGAAATTACTTCCTCTTCTCAAAATCCATCTTAATACATTTTTTATTTGTTTTTTCCTCTCTTGATTGATCAAGGCTAATAAGTTTTTTTTCTAACAATCTTTACTTCACTAATCTAACTCTTCCTTAAACTCATGTATTATTTAGGTAGTTAATCTTCCTTCAGACCTTTTCCTTATAATTTCAGGTCTTCTCTCTCCTGTCTCTTCTGCAATTTTGACTGATTACATTTTATCAGAAGAGTATCCTTCTCTTTTCATCTTCCTCTTTGTGTTTCCAAGATAGTCCATCCTTCAAAACATTTTCATACTCAGGTGTGCCATTGCCAGTTTAATATCTACTTTGATTTTTCAAAGACTTAGATATAGTTCTAAATCAGAATATGATCTTGATTTCTTCAACGATTTCACATCTCAGTCTGCCTCTGACATTTTTTAGCTCTATTACTTATAACTGAATATGACCAGAAAGGTTGCCTCAGAGTGAATAAATTAATGACAGTCAATGGACATTGAAACAATATGAGAAGAAAATTAAGTATAAATCAAGATGAAAAGAAGTCCAGAAATTGTTTAAAGCACCTGTGTTTATCACATTAGTATATATCATTTTATTACAATATTTACAGTGAGAAAGACTGCAATTATTGTTGTGAATGATTTAATGTTCACATCTAATGCTCAGTTTTTACACTGGCTAAATAAGCTCCATAGTATTGGACAAAATCTTGTGTTTAATTAATCATAGAATCCTCCATCAATAAAACTGTTCAAGGTCAAGTTGGATGGGGCTTTGAGCCCCGTTATCTAGTCAAAGATGTGTGTGCTCATGGCAAGGAGGGTGACTTAAATTATCTTTAAAGGTCCCTTCCAATCCAAACCATTCCTTGACTCTAAGATTCCTAAATATTGAACAGTATTTTTCCCAGTTCAGGCCCCTGAGGGACATCACCTGTTACTGGTTTTCCCTTGGACACTGAGCAAGGTAACATTTTGTACACAGTGATCTAGTCAATTCCTTATCCATCTGAACAGTCTATCCATAATTCATATCTCTTCAATTTAGAGGGAAGAATATTGTGGAAGACCATATCAAGGACCCTACAGAAGTTCAGGTAGATAGCATCAGTAACCCTTCCTTGTCCACTGATGCAGTTACTCCACCATAGAAGGGCACTGCATTTGTCAGGCACAATTTTCCCTTGTCAAAACTATGTCTAATCACTTCCCTGTCTTCCAAAGGTTTTGATTGCTTCCATGGCAATCTGTTCCATGATCTTTCTGGTCACAAATTGAAGCTAAATTTTTGTAGTTCCCAAGGTCCTCCTTTTTAGTCTTTTTAAAAATTGTTGTAATGTTCCTCTTTTTTCAGTTGTTGTGGTTTTGGCCTCACTGACGTGAGTTTTGACATGAGTTAACGATTAACTTATTTAGTGAGGATTATGACAACAACAAGGAGGTTAAGATGAGCCACTTCTTGAACAAATTTAAAAAAAAAAAAAAAGTGCCCCTCAAAATTAAGAAGGACAGATGTGGTTTATTGGGATTACAGTAAGATCTTGTCAGCTTGCTACTGATTTAAAAGACAGTCAAGAAAGGGAAATGAATTTAAACACAAAACCAAGTCCAGATGCAACAATGTTTGTGTGAAATTAACTTTGTACCTATTCAAACTGCAAAAGTATCTCAGGCTGTAAATAATTGTAGCCACCGTAGTCACAATACATAACTTACTTCTAGGTGGGAGTCCATTTTAGTTTAGAAGAGTGGAATTGATTCTGATTCTTCATTTGAAGACTCTGAGGTTAACTACTGTGTAAGGGAGAGAATAAACTCACCACTAGTCACTTAAGGTCCAAACAGACCCCTCTACTTGAATGTTCTTCTTTAGATTTTATTGGTTTTGATTCCTGCATTTAAATCCCTTTGTCTTTTCTATCTTAAAAATTCATTGCAGTTTCTTGTTAATAGCGTTGTTGTCTTTAAATAGTCAAATTATCATTCTAATCTTTAGTGTATAATACAAGTATTTGAGCTTGGAAGCTGATTAATGTATTTCCATATAAATCAGGAAACCTTTTAAATAAGTAGGTATTAAATTTACATTTCTGTAATGATAAGACTATTAAGGCATAGATACAGTGCTTCTGTAACAGTTTATATATTATCTTTATTTCATAACCCCCAAACTCAACATTTCAATCACAGGGTGGACACCCTATCAGGAAAGTGACAGCAAACCTGTAGGAAACCAAACAGAGGAACCTGTGAGAATATAAGAGCTGTGTTATTCAAAAAAAGACCTTCAATAAGCTAACTTTCCAGTATACTGCATAAGGCTTCCACAGGACTTCAGTATTCATAATGCTCATTTCTCTTATTTGTCAGTGGATTTGGACTATACAGCAGAACTCTTACTCCAACATGAAGCATCAGACAATTTTTTTTTTTTTTTTCAGAAGAATTGTAGGTCAAATTTTATTTATTTGTTTGTTTCATTTTAGCTGAGTACACTGAAAAGTGTTAAAATTTTCATAAATTCTTGTCTGTTTCAGTTTATGTCACTAATTTACAATTTCTTTCTGTTGTTTTTGTCCCTCAGGGTTTGTGTTTGTCATTTTTAGACACTAATCTCTAATTAGTAAATATAAAAAAATATAATGCAAATAGCAATTTCAATTGCTTCAAAACACTAAATGTTCATTGCCATTGAGTATGTATAATACTTCTGCATTATCAGAAGATAACACAGTTGCTTGCTAAGGCAACTTTTAGCTCCCACTTTCTATTGTTATTAGCAGAAAAAAAAATCTACAGGCTGTTACTACATGTCATGGAACAAAAAGGGCACAACATTGCAGTGGCTGAGTAGATAACACATGTCAACAGTGAGAAGTACAGTGATTTACTTTAATAGAAATGTTTGAAGTTGCTCTGAGTCACTTATCAGTGCCCAGCAGCTTATTTCATTAACATTTTTACATTTCCTTATGTTTTGAAAATCAGTCTGAGCAAACAGTAAAAGGTTCATGTGTACTTTAGTCCAGTGCATTTTCTAGAGAAAAAAAAAGCAAAATTAATATTCTGTAGAGCTATAAGTTGACTCCCATCAAAAGTATAGTAAAAGTCTAACATCAATATTTTAGCCATATTGCATGATGTATATTTGAAATTATAGCTTTCAAAATCTGCAAGACATTTCCAAAAAGTGCATTTTGGTGAACTTGGCACAAAACTGAAGGACACTGAAAAATCAGAACAACAGCAGTATAACAAAATACTTACGGCTTAATAAGAGTAGTGGAAGCATTCTGATCATCCATCAAACAGCTAAAGTGCTCTTTGAAGAATAGAAGGCTCAAGAATAGATTTCACATTATGAAAAAAGACCCCTAGTACTTGCAAAGTAGAAAATAATACAAAACAAACCAGCTTTTAAGCAAGATTATCTTCATATTTTATTTGTAAGAACAAATTTGCATTTTATTTTGTATAGTAAATTACAGTTAAGAATTAAATTGTGCCAAGTCGTGTCAGGTTCACTGTGCTTTTAACCATTATTGTTATTATTATCAACGTCATTATTATTATTCAGTATTGTATACAGTCAGTACTCATAGTATAATTCTTTGCATCAAATATGTTTTGACATAAGCAAATTTCTTCCATTCTTCTGGACCCTTAAGGATTCCTGCCTCTAGTTTCATCTATTGTTTCAGTCTGATTTCACTGTAATTTCTATTACTAATACTGTTGTGATTGGATCTGTGTTGTAGTTTTATAGAAAAGTAAACACTCAAAAAAAAAAAAAAAATTAAAATTCCACAATATAAGAGAGCCTGAAGTAATCAGTGAAATTAATATTTAGAATCCCTAGATCAGGAATCTCACTTTTATCTTTCTTTTAGTCAAGCCTAATGTCTACTGCCAAGTGCATTTTGAGTAACCTAATTTTTATACAGCACAAAATAAGGTGTATATTATTATTATTATTATTATTATTATTATTATTGATGATGATGATGATGATGATGATGATGAGGGGTTCTTCATTAGAGATATAAGAACAGATAACAAAATTGCAAATGCATGTTATAATCAATCTTTTATGGTTCGTTAGTGTACTGAGTTTGGCTGGAATATAGTCAATTTCTTCACGTTTTCAATTTGTTCTAAAAAACATCTTTGATAAAATAGAGATGTTTTTGTTATTGTTGAGTGGGTCAAAACTTTTTTTGCTTCTCACTCCACCCCATCAGTGAGAAGGCTGGGGTTGCTCAAGAAGTTGGGACATAACAGGGACAGCTGACCCCAAATGACCAAAAAGATATCTCATACCTTATGGCAACATGCTTAGTATATAAAGCTGAGGGAAGGAGGGAATCTTCGGAGTTATGTCATTTGTCTTCCCAAGTCACCTTTACATGTGATGGAGCTCTGCTTTCCTTGGGATGGTTGAACACCTGCCTGCCCATGGGAAGTGGTGAATGAATTCCTTGTTTTGTTTTGCAGCTTTTCCTTTACCAAACTGTCTTTATCTCAACCCAAGAGTTGTTTCTCACTGTTACCCTTCTGACTATCTCTCTCATACTACTGGGTTGAAGCAAATAAGTGGCTGCATGGGGCTGTGCTGCCTACTGGGGCTAGACTACAACATCTAGTCATGGCAGTTAACCAACCTTTAGTCCAAAAACTGTGAAAATTAAATGCATGCAAACTACTACATTTGCCATAAAAAGTTAGGAGACAAATTTATTTTTTGAAGAAATATCAATGCAAATGACTTCTTCCTAGCAGTATATTACTAAGGTTATAAGGTTTCAAATATAAACAACATATTCTCAAAAAAGAAATAAAAATGTCTCAACCTTTGAATCAGAGTTTTCAGTATGACCATCAGTTAGCGTACTGGTTTGCCAGATTGAGATCTTGTATAACAAAAAACATAACCTCTACTCAGGTTTGAATTCACATTTCTAGCTGTTGAAGTATTCTAGGACAGGTACCTTATAATGTAGTTTTCCCTTAAGTTGCCCCTGCTTGTAGATTTGTTTGTTGTGGCTGAGTGACCAGTTACAATTTTGTCTTAATAAATGCAGGAATTGATTTTTGTAATTTTATGATCCTACTGTAAAAATCCAGGACATATCACTGACCCTAAAGCGTAGCTGATTCAACAACAAACATAGGATATAAATCTGTTTGAGATCAAGTATGTGAGCTTGGACAAAATCTGATAAACTGACTCTCTCACAGCCACACACATGCTGCTTTTCCTGACTAATATGTCATGGAAAGGCATAATTATGTTTACTGAAGAGTAGAAAAATCAGTGTATTACTTACAGAATATATAGTACATAATATATTAGACTTTATTTGGTTAAATAAAACATTGCACTTTGCAGCTTTCTAATAACCAAACTATAATCACATTTCAGAAAATAGTATTGTCTGTTAAATCTGCATTTCAGATACTTTCAATATTCACACCTTGCACAAGTCTCCTAACCGTAGTATGCCATGTCCTGAAATAAATTGATAATACATTCAGCCTTGGTGTCTGAATCAAATATTTATGTGGTAATTAAGTTCGTAATGCAAATAACAGTAGAGCACCAAAAACCTCTGATATATCTGAGGTATAGAATCTATGCCTTTTCTTCCAGTAAACATATAAGTAAAATACTTCTAATGAAGCAATAAGCTAGATAGTGAAATTCATTTCTTTTCTTGTTTGATTCATTTATTACTACCAGTTAGAATTTAATAGTGTAAAATCTGTCCCACTACTTTCCTTAAACATAGTTTATGGTGATGAAAAACATTTTTGTTCCTGCCATTACTTTATAACAGGGAAGTATTATTTTATTTTTAGAACAAATCCTTTCATTCTTTTTCTTACATTAATCATATACAAATCCAAATCTGTTGATAGAAGCAAAATCTCCTATCTGAAAAGCAGTTCACTGTTACATTGGAAATTAAAAGAAGAGCAAGTAGAAAGGCTTCAGTTGTTCAAGAAGAGTTCTGTGCTACACCTCAGAAGGCACATGTCATTTGATTGTGAAGATTAAGGCAATTAATTTTTTATTCATTTCCATACCTGACAAATTAATCAGACAATGATTTAATCAGTAACAACAAAGGCTTAATATAACTCACAATAAACAAGACTTAATTATTGCACTCTCTCTATAGGGAGTGTACTCTAGGCAACTAAACTATACGGCAGATTAATTTTGCCCCTTATTATATTTTGCCTTCCTGTAGAAATTTCTATAGCAAGTGAATTAAATTATATGTGTTGTTAATAGCTACAGACTTTTATAAATTAATTATGCTAAAAAATTAGTTTGTCTGGAGATAGAAGAGCCTTCCTCAATACCCAGAGAATGTTGAAATAAGAGTAGTAAAGATATAGAGCCAGTATAAATTTAAAGAACATGAAACTTGGTTACTGCATTTGTTTCCAAACTACTTCTGAGTAGAAAGGTACATAAGCACTTTTACTATAGTCCTGGTCTTCTCTGCAAAAAGGTTGCACTGTTCTTTTAAAATATAGTACACTGAATTGTGTAAATATAGTTAAGTACGAGCTTGTTTCTGATCACATTGCTTCTGCTATGAAAATTCTGTTGTATATATACGGCTGAAAGGTGTCTATGGAGAAAAACTACTAATTACAGTCTGACCTGTGTTCTATGAGAGTTTAAGTGCACCATGGAAATCCTTGTAGAAAGATTAAAATCAAAGGTACTATGCCTACTATAACTCTTATAAAGCTATGCCTCCCGTTAAATCTGTAGGGGTGGCTATCATGATGTGCTCTTGATGTGCTCTTACTTGCTGTAAGAGCTGATATTGCAAAGGGACTTATGGAGGACTCAGATGAGTCACTTCTATGTTAGCTTCTTAAGAGTAAATCTTCAAACCTTAATTTTCTCACAGAAGAACCTCAAATTAAAGAATGACAGTGAAAGTACCTTCCCTTTCATCGTGAAGTTGCTTAGAGGCCTAAAATTCTGTTTATGAGAAAGCTAAAATAGTTTGTTGTTAATATTTCAGCAAAAGCAACTGTGATTCCTCCCCGTTCACAATCAGAACAAAGTCAGTTCAAGAAATCAAGAAATCAATCAAGAAATTTTAGAGAGGACTTTAAAAATAGTTTAAAAACTGAAATCAGGATGACTTAAAAAAAGACAGCTCAGGTTGGTGTATGGGCAACAGATTTACCTTTCAAAATGAGATATTAGGAGAATTTAATATAGATAATAGTGAGGATGTATTAAAAGTAGATACCATAAGGCATGTTTGTGATGTAGTGTTTTTGGAAGACTTGACTAAAGAGACTAGAATTATATCAGTGTTGTAAATGCTAAATGGAGTGAAAACTGACTCACCACTGGTTTCAAAATTGGGATTATTTATAGATAACGACTGCATGTGCATAAAAGGTATTACTCTAGTCCTGATTCTTGTCTTGTGTAAGTATCAGTGATATGCAAGAAAGGATAATTTTTTTCACAATCAAAATTGAAAAGAACAATGAAAGAGGGGCAAAAATAACAAATGAGACTGTTTGCTATTATTGGGGTGACCAACTGTAAAACCAGTAATGAATACCAATTATTGAGGTCCGAGGTTAAGTCATACATTCGCACTGAGAATATAGTCTGATGAGTATTGCGGCAATTGGTCTAAAGTGCTTCAAAAATCTCTGAAAAGAGAATAACAAATAATAAGAATGATGGCAATAATCTGTTCTACTTGCAAGCTGTGATGAAGAATTCAGTAAAATGTGTGCTCTACTGGAAATGTTTTTCTAGTTCAGAATCAGGTTAATTCAAAGAATTAATCTTTGGCTTGTGTTATGCTGAAATCAAGATAGATAATCAGTGCCTCCTTAAGGTTTTATAATCTGTGGATCTGTTTATTACAACAGGTTGTCAAACCACAGACCAGAATAAAAGTGCTGGATAAAGAAAATGACAGAATCTTGATTACAAACTATGAAGTCATATTTCTTGCCAATCCCATAATTTTCAAGAAAGAAACAATTACTCAGGCTTTCTGTAATAGATGAATTTTGCTGCTAATCTAAAATCAAGCTCTTTATTAAATATATGGACAGGAAGCACAAAAACTGAAGTGGCGAGATACTGATCAATTTATAAGCTCTGCTGACAATTGATTTTGTAGATTCCTTAAGAAGATTAGATCCTCTTTGAAATACTGTACAAACATTTAATGGGAGAAACTGCCCCACCATTTGTATGTTTTGTTTTTTTAAGCAGTTCTGGATCTTACTGTTGAATAAAACTTCCTCATCAAAATGGATGTAGTCCAGAAACCTGTAATTTTCTTGAGTGAATTTGGACTTAAAACTTCCAAATATATTCAGAAACCTGTGACAACCCCATAAAAATTTTCCTTAAGACCAGACTTCAGTGCTATTAAGGTGATTAAATAGCTGTACCATCCAATATATGTGGAGTGGCTGAAACAAATGTGATGATTAAGACTGGAGAAGACTGGCTCCAGAGGGTCTTATCAATGTGTGCAAAATTCTCATGATTAAAAGAGATGCAACCAGACCTTTCTTGATGGTGCTCACTAACAGGACAAGATACAATTGTTGTAAAATAATAAAACACTTTTTCAGTGTGATTGTGGTCAAACACTGGAAGAGATTGTCCTGAGTGTTTGTAAAGCTTCCTTATTTGGAGATATTTAAAACTTGTCTGGATGGTTCTGAGCAACCTGTTATAGCTGTCCGTGCCCTGAGCTGGGGCACTTGACAAGAAATTCCCCAGCACAAGGCATCAGACAGGTCTATGAGGATGTGACTGGGACAAGGACAGACCTGGTGAAGGGAAGCAGAGTCAGTCACAAAGCTGGGAAGGCCAGGCAGGGCTTCAGGGATGAGCAGAGCTCGTATGTGGGAATGTGAGTGGGCCAGGCTTGGTAAGGCCAGTGGATGGGCAGGGCTGTCAGGAACTGGAGCATCATTCTGCTGCAGGATCTCTGAGGCACAGGCTGAGGGCCCTGGGCACTAAAATTGTGTCCTGAGACATGGGCAGGGTGGGGGAGGCCAACAGACATTAAAGCCCCAAGGCCCCGTTCAGGTACTTGTGAGAAATTCTCCCGTGATGTAAAGGACCACGCTGAAAAGCAATTAACTCCTAAGGAAACTAAATAAAGCATCAATTTTTCACTGCTTTTCTAGTAAATATAATGGGATCCATGGGTTCCTAGAAATCTAGTTTGTACTTATTCTTAGCCAGATTTGTCTTAATGCCTATAGTTTTTAGCTTACCTAAATTTAACTTGGATTTTCAATTCAGAAAGTCTGTTCTAATCTCAAAACTATGGGGTAAACACATTTTCTTTTAGTTGGAATGCCTCTTTATGTAAAAATAAAAGCAAACTTTTAATTGGTATTAAAGGCTTGTCTATGCCATTTAGAATCGAATATTACAATGAGATACCTTGACTTGCAAGGTTTAGCCCTTTTTTTTTTCTTTTTTAATATATACATATATTAATATTCTGTCTGCACTCCTACTTTGTCTTAGAAGTTTCAATAAGCAGTCAAATTCTCTTGCCTATAGCATTACACTGCCACATATCTCCGATACAAATTTTTTTTAAAAACTGCTTTAGATGTTTTTAACTGGTGCTCAATTATTAAAATTAGACATATAGACACTATGAAACAAGACCACAATCATATGTAGTCTCAGAGTTCAATCCTGATTCTTGGAAAAAGGGAATGTGTGTTCAAGCTTAGCTGCTCCGCCCTGTAGGCTGTGGAATGGATGAAATCTATTCCTCCACTGGCAACTTTCGTTTTGAAAACATCTTTTCATGTGTTGTTAGACAGATCCTCAAAAGAAACATGCTCTTTAAAATACTGTTGCAACTAAGCAAAATGAAGAAAACAGTGTTTCATTTCCAAAAGACAGTAAAAATTCTTTTTTCCTCACTCTTCCAAATTCTCTTCTGCTGCTGAATTGAAAAATAACTAAATTATCCCACAATTTTCATAAATATATTAATTAAATGTTAAACCAGGTTCGCAGATGGTTATTTTAAAGGTTAATTTTTAATAAAAGCACTCCAGGATGAAGGATATTGTTTATACAGTTGTGGTCAAAAAGACACCACAATGCCACAATTCAGTTTTCATGTTCTACTCAGCTCAGAGGCATGGCCAGTACTAGAGCTTTGAAAGTGGAAAAAAGTAGATATTTCTGTGATTCTAATACTATTTCTAATTTTTTTTCTATTGTTGTTACCACTACTGTATATATTATTTTTGTGATTAATATTATTCATAGGCCTCATTTTTTTTTTTGCAATATTAGCATAAATATTCTTACAGAAGCCTCTGATTTTGATACTTTCCAAAAACAGTGTTTAAAAACCTGTTGCAGTTCTCTAGCTGAATGATGGATATTCTTTTATGTGGTTATTTAAGACTTGAAATTTAATAGCACAAAGAAATGCTCTCTAGAGGTATTTCAACTAGATGATTGCAGGTAGTCCTTCAGTGAAAACTGTAAGTAATGCAACAGGGGTATTTTTGTCATAATATAATCATATCCCTAAGGCTGTAAAAGATACAAGATTTAGCAGAATATCTATAATTCCCAAGGGGGGTGATTATCTCCTGACAACTACCCACTAGATTCGCCTTGCCGCTTTTATAAGAAGTCTGCATTGTGTGAGATAATGCAGCTTAATTTTCTAGAAGATCAGTTGACAGCAATTTCAGTATGTTTCACATGAAATAATCTGACTTTATGAAATAATATAACATTTAGAATGTTCTTTAGCTATTGAGAGCCCTCCCCCATTTCAATGATCCAGTGTAGTAATAAAGATGAGCAAAGTGATATGTCCAACAATCAAAGAATATTGAGAAATCACAATAAAAATGGGGAAATATTATGGAAATTTTACTGTCTGTAGAAAGTTATAAGGGGTTTGTGGGTTTTGTGTTTTTTTTTTTTGTTTTGTTTTTGTTTTTGTTTTTGTTTTTTTTTGTTTGTTTTGGTTTGGTTTTTGTTGTTGTTGGGTTTTTTTTGTTTTTTTGGGTTTTTTTGTGTGTGGTTGTTTGCCTGGTTCTTATTTTTTTCCAGAATATTTTAATAAGTTGAGTTCAATACTGTTTTCACAACAGTACAGACGAAACTGGGCTGCCTTTAATCTAGATTTTTGGATAACAACAGTGAATGACATAACACCTCCTAACTTAACAATGCCAAATGTAATTTGTTTCCTGGTCTGATTTTGAAGTTCTTTCTAAGAAGTCACTGCTAGAAAACTGCTGTAATCCATTAAGGTTAATTTACTGTGTTCCAGTAACTCTTCATTATGACAGATTCAGTTGATAAAAATCTATGCAGAACAAAGGATGACATACTTAGACTAAGTGACATATCAAAAATTATGTAATAACTAATTATCTAAACTCATCCCTTCACCCTTAACAGGGAAAAAAACCCCAACCAACCAACCAACCAACCAACCTTTTCTAGAAAGTAAATCTTATTCTACGCTTAAGTCAAATTTAGTAGATTCTTTATTGATTTTTTTCCCCCAACGTACAGCATTCATCTATTAAGAAACACATTTTTGTTATGATAGTACTTTAGACTCTAAACTGGGCAAATCTCCATTAAAGTTAGCTTTTTCTATAAGAATAAATATTCAAAAAAGCAACATATAGCAAAATACACTATTAGTTCTTTCTACACATTGATGCAATAATAGATCGTTCTAATACCTAATATCGCAGTGCCATATTTAACTGAACAATGTATGTGATAGAAAAACCTGAAAAAACGCCAACCCCACTTAGTGACTTAATTCACACCCGGAAAACAAGATAGCAAAAATAATAAAAAGAGTTTCAAATTTACAGAATTCCAAAGACCATTAAATTTAAATGATACAGAATCTACTCCTTCTTTCCAAATATGCACTTTTGAAAGAAATAGTGGTTCCAAAAATAAGTAACAAAGGATTTGCTAACAGATGTAACTTTGTGACTTTTTATATATTTATGCTGAATATTTTAGTTACAATCACAAAACATGAAAATGGATTAATTCTTATTCATACTAGCACATTATTTTTATTGGCTGAACAGGCTGAACTGGGATGAATATCAATGTTAGAAATTACTTTGAACAATGTTAGTTGGAATCAGTGGAAGTACTAGTCGTATATTGGATTATCAGAAAGCTAGAGGACAGAATAATGCTAAGTAAATATGAATATTTGTTGACTCTTTTAAAAATACATTTTCCTTGGCAAGATTCATGGTTTTTCTCTCTTTTTCATAGATGTTCATAGCAATTGAGTTTTACATGCACAAATTTCAGAGAAACTAAATTCGTCTTATGTGCAATTAGCATTAGTAGAAATACATTTTCTCTTTGTTCAGTCAGAGAATACAAACTATAGTGTACAACTTACCTGAACAAGCAGATCCTAAAAAAAACCCCAAAAAACCTACTAAAAAAAAAGAAGTATAAAACATTATAAAGAATATCTGGTAAGGGAAAAAAGCAACAATCACTTTAGAGTAACTTTGACCAAATGAAATAGAAGGAAAACACCATGATGTCCTTGCCTTAGCCTTTAAAAAAGGAGAAAAATCAAAAGGTGGAAGACTAGCTCTTAAAAAGTATTGATACAAATGCTCCATTTAATTATGAACATTAAAGAACGTTCCTTTCTTGGAAAAGGTCAGAATTGTTCATCCCTAACATTTAGTCAAATGGGCTTAGAATAGGTTATTTTAGAAGACGGGATTTATTAAGTCAGTTTATCAGCCTTGAGAAACAAAGAGTTGAGGAAAAGAAAAGGACAAGGTGCTTTAAATATCTAAGATGGTACTGGAAACTTAATGGTTTAATGGGCTGGGCACTTTATATTG
The DNA here is from genome assembly GCA_035583185.1 of Anabacerthia variegaticeps. Taxonomy (NCBI): domain Eukaryota; kingdom Metazoa; phylum Chordata; class Aves; order Passeriformes; family Furnariidae; genus Anabacerthia; species Anabacerthia variegaticeps. The sequence goes on from JAWWEW010000001.1 coordinate 64,566,357, forward strand.
CATGCATTGCATATATTTATAGTAATTTCAACAAAACAGATTTTCTTCCACACATACAGATCAGCCACACAAGACATATACATTTGAACTAGTACAAACATTTTAAACACAGTAAATTCCCTTTCAGGCCCTGTTTCAAACCAAATCCTGCATGTATGCACCTCAGACTAGCACAAGACATGTATCTGGAAGATGTGATGTCAGAAATACTAGAAAAAAAATCATGGGACTCAAGATTTTGAAGTTTGAAACTGAAAATGTTGTGCTTCATGGAGCTTTGCACCAAAAAACTGCCAGTATTTCTGAGAATCTTGAAAGACCCTGAAGTCAAGTCAAGTTTAGCTTGATTCCACCTGAGTTAAAAATGATAGATCTCAATGGGGCTGAACTTCTTAAATGCTTTCTGGAAAACCAAAATTTTCTGCAAGATTGATAAAGAATATTTTTCAATAAATTTGTTATTTTATGAAAGTTAAGGTTTTTCAAACACATATACCCAACCATGAAAACGTAAAGTGATTTTAGGCAATTTGTAATCCACATGGAGATAAGGTAGGAACTACCTTCAATCCCTACAGTAGCCTGGCTAATTAATGAACTATTTATGAACTTTTTTTTACTTCTGAGCCCTTGGCATTGTTTGACAGTATTATTTATATGAACTTATTTCCCCAAACAATATTCTTTCTCATAAGAATAATTATACCTTCTTTACACAGCACTGTACATGCACAGACAGAAACAATATCTCGCAGTTCAAAATTCTTGTGATTTACCTCCTGTAGTCCTGAAACATGGACTTGCAGTTTGGCAATTTAATTATGTGGAGAAGTGATTAAAAACACACAAACAAACAAAGCAAACAAACAAACAAAAAACCCAACATAAACCAAAACCAAACAAAACCCCATAGAAAGTAAATAATACTTTGGTAAAATAAATTACATTTAAAGAGTGATTTAAGAGAAGAAAGCCTGGACTCAGGTGAACTGGAAGGGGATATGTTCACCTCTTTTCAACACAGATCAAATATATTTTTGAATTCATAGATAGCAGTTCTGAAGTAGCATGAAGGATTATAATCAATGTGTATTGTTATATAACTTATGAGAAGGCCACTTCTCCTAACATTTTGGCAGAGTTCACTTTAAAATGACAAGTCACAGTTTCTTATTTAAAGACACCACAATTATGTAGAATTATTTCTAAGCAGGCATCTTTGAAGGTTACGGTTTACAAGTATGACAAGTAGTCTAATATTAAGAGAAGTAGAATCACTAAACAGGAATCAGTTATTGGAGAGCATAACATGACTGAATCTCTTGTTTTGCAATTTTCTTTAGTAATAAAATTTTGCCATGAAAACACTTTAGATTTTAATACAGTTGAGAAATTGATACATTCTGTTTGCTAGAGGGATACTAACCTTGGCACTTGTGATGTGGAAGAAATTTGAATATTCATAGTCATAAAAAGCAAATTCAGAAGGAAAATATGCCTGATATTATGACTAAACATTTCAAACTGAAACCATAAATAGCTTTAGAATCAAAATGAAACTACAGCAAAACATAATGGATCAGTTTGAATTACCCAGATGTAAGCTCTGTAAGATCATGGCAAGTTTTTATGCATTTCTTTTTTTTTTCTCACTGAAAATAATGCCAATAATAATAATAACAGTTTACATCTTGTCTATCCTTGGATGTTGTCTGAACTCAGATCCTTAAGTGGTGTAGATTATACACTGCTACTTCCACATTTTTAAAGGGAAGTGAAAATGTACAGCATTTTTGTAATGGGCAATCTATTAGGGTGATGTATTTCAAAAACTGAAAAAAAAAAACAAAAAAACAAAAAAAAAACCCAGAAAATGTTTTCTTATGTATCCTTCTGTTACATATTAATACTACTTTGAAAAAAAGTTGAAACAATTATAAAAATGGGGTCCTAACCTATTCTGACACAATCATTGTTTCTTTTTTATTTTACAGTAATTTAATTTTACATTGAATACCACTTTTCAAAATGGGACCAAAATAATTTGCTTGAATATTCTGGAAAATCTGTTATCAAAGAGTATCTACAACAAATATATGCATGGTAGGTAAACGTATAAATTCTATAAACATGAATTTACATTAAAAATACAAAAGAAAATCTTCAGTAAGACCTTAACAGGGAAATTATCTCAAGATTGTTACTGTATTTCAGGGAAAGAACATGGATTGTTTGGGTAAAATACAGAGGATATAAACAGTTGCACCGTTAGAAAATGTGACTTCCAGGCAAGGTGGAAAGATATCAGACTGTACTATTTAAAGACAAGAGCTGGGAATCTAAATGCATAAAGTAGAACACCAGAGAGGAATACATGCTGTCCATGTCCACTATTATGACAAAGATTTAGATTAACTGTCAGAGTTAAGTTTCAAATTAATTTAATTTGCCAAGGTAGTGCATTAAATCTTTGGAGGACTTCAAGAGAAGTTTAAACAATCTTTAAACTTTGCTAGTAAGGGTTATATATGGACATTCCAAACTGGGGTGATGAAAGGAGTTTGATCTGGATGCTGTTTCTCTTTCAATTTTTATCATTATAGCTTTTTTTATTGAAAATGCATTATAAATGTACAAACAAATACAATTAACTTCTACTTGTATGGCTTTATTTAAGGCACTTCCTATATCTCTAATTATAGAATTAGTATATTTCAATGCCAATATTGTAATACCAATATCACAATGTGTAGTTTGTTCCTGTAATTTCTAGCTGTCAAAAATATGTAAAAAAATAATGTGGTTATGAGACAAAAGTGGTAAGAATAATAAACAATTTGCTTGTTATCCTGACTTGATTTCTTGTGGTGGTCTAGATTTTTAAAATATATTTTGTAGTCTTATACGCAGACTTGCAAATAACCCATGCATTTTGTTCTTACCTTTCTGAGTGTTGCATTTTGTGTAATAATACCACAAAATCAAGGATGACAGATTAGCAGATAAAATGCTTAATATGCACCTCTGATGAAATACGTTCAGTGAGTGCATACACTGAGTGAAACTAAAGAGTGTGATTGCTCTGCAAGTATTTCAAACAGCCCAAAGGCAGAATATACTTTTAATGTACTAGGATATGCCATTTAAAATATGTCTATATAGGGCACTCAGAATGAATTCTGTAACCAATCAGGTTAATGAGAATTTATCCACTGTTTTCAAATGGATTTGAATTGAGTTTAGAATCAGATTAAGAAAAAAAATATTGAAAAGTATTCCTGATTTATTTCAAAAGTATCCAAATGAAGTTCACTCAGTATGACTCCAAAAACCTCAGCACAGTATCAAAAAAAAGCTGTGTAATTTGATGCCAAATTAATCCACCTAGACCAATTAACCCAGAAAAGGCTTCCAGACTCAGTTATGTAATATCAACAGAAATAAATTAATAAAGGAGAAAAAGGTTAAGTGAAGAAAACTTCATTTTATGATACTTTTCATTCACCGATGCACTCAAAGAAGTTGGCAATATACTGTAACTATTGAAATATTGTTTTTGGTTTGGTTTTGCGGCGGGAAGAAGAACAATTTCTACTAAATTTTCTGGCATTTAATAGGCTAAAATTAATTGGAACACTTGCATCTATGAAGGACTACAATGTTACTAATGCACAACAAAGAAAATATATGATTACTGGAACAAGAATTGTATATTTATACAAGTATGGGCTTCTGTTGCTTACTGGAACCCCATCTCCTTTCATTTTTTAGCTATTAAAATGATGACAAAATATAAACATAGAAACCCAGAAACTCTCATATTTTCCTTGAAGCAACTTGAAACCTGGTTAAATTCTCATGTTAGTAAAAGCAGCATCTCAAGCAGTTGATAGATTATCCACCAGAGACCAAGTTCTGTGAAGAGAAGAAGAAGAAATACAAGACAAATTATCTTGAGCAGTTAGGGAGTGGTACATGCTACCCTGTGAGGAAATTGGAGGTAACAGCTCTAGAGTAATGCCACATAGCTATTAATACATAAACTGACTGGATGGCATCTTCAATTCTCTTGCTTTTTTTTTCTATTTTTCTGTTACCCTTTTTCTTTTTCACTTTTCTTATTTTTTGTTTCTTTTCTCCTCTCTCCTCTTACTTTTAATTTTTCTGAAAGGTTCCCTAATTTCAGTGTACTATAGATTTTCCATTTTTAGTATCAGCAACTTCACAGTTAACATAGTTCACAGTTTGTTGGCAATGTCTATTCTCCCTGCTTATGGAAAGATAATGACAAATGTAAATACTTTCAGACGCGTTCCATATTAAGTGTAAACTATGTAAATATTCCAGCTCATTATGAATTGGAATAGAAATTTAAACTCAGAAAGTAGATTCCTAACATACATATATCACAACAGCATGAGTAGTATAAGTAGTACTTTTACGAATATACAGGGCACATGCAGGTTGTTAGTGTTTTCATTAATTCCTACCTGTGAACTATTTAACTCAAATAATAGAGTTAGTAATTTTTCATTTGGACTAGTTTCAGAACTGCTTTTTTAATGGAAAATAATTGAAAACATTCATTTTCCATAATATGTATATGAGTGCACATTATACAGTGTTGTATTTTTTTAAAATTGAAATAGCATTTCATGTGACGCAAAGCAGAACTTTTTACTGTCTTTTCCTAGGCTCATTATAATCCTAGTCATCGTTGTATCATCTACACACAGAATTAATGTGGCTAAATCTTCATTTTGTCAAGATTTTCAAGTGCATTAATTTGCGTGATGCAAGAATAGTAACTGTAATCTCCTTTCCTTGGGCAGATTCATCAGTATTTGCAACTTTGTAAGTGAAACCAAAAAAGAACAAGTTGAAGTAAGGAGACAAACAGTTCTACTGTAATTCAGTCTTAATAAGAAATTGTCAATTCCTAATAAAGTCTTTTCCAGTCTACTTTCTATGTCTGCAGAGCATATTAGAAGTCAAAAATGTATTTTCAATTATTTGCTCCATGATGTTTCCTTTAATAGAAATGAAATAATAATTTAGCATTCAATGTTCATAGCAAATATTCAGTGGCAGATAACTGATAGCTTAATGCTGAAGGATGGAAGGATGTAGAACTAGAAGGCTGAATGTGTAACTCATTATGAGATCATTATGGGTTTTGTAATATAGTTGGCTTGATAATAATTCATAGTTCATAGATGTAGTTATAAGTAAGGAAATTCAGATGTAATAACTTTTGAGTAGATTTGAAGCTGTCCATTTCATAGTATATTTGCAATTAGGATTTAATTAGGTCTGGTTCTCCTGAAATTTCATTAAGGACAAGGGGACACCCAACATGAATTTGATGCAATTCAGCAGTTTTGTTTTGGTTTGGCTTGATTTGAAGTTTGCAGCATCTATGGCACCGATTTAATAAAAAAGCTAGGCATTGTTTTGTATATTTACTTACTGTCACTGCTTTTGGGAGAGGAGTGCAGTATTTTAAAATCTTGTCTAAGTGCTTCACTCTAGAACATTTTATGGAACTTTTAATGCAGCCAGTAATTGTAATCCATTGCAGAGAATGCTACGGTGGAACTGAGGAAGTTTGGTGCTCTGCCACTGAAAAGCCTCATGAGTTTGAGGAGCATGTTGACTGGTCATTTAGCCAATATTATGACCTGCATTACATATAACAAGAAAAAGCAAAAAGCACATAAAGGAAATTAAAAATTGTTCTTTATTATCTTTTTCAAGACTTCTGGATGCTTATCCATAATTAATGGTGCCCTGTTAATCACAGTATATATTTTGCTATTAATTTTATCTATTAGAATACTCTCATATTAAATTACAAATATTCAATCAACTACAAAATAGAGGGCTGTAGGTAAAACAAATAATTATTATTCGGACAGATTTACAACTCTGTTTCTTTCTAAATTACTAGAAGTGTTTAAAATTCCAATTGCACTTCAAGCACTCTGAATAAATTTTTTGTAAGGCTATACATGGGATTTTTTTATTTAAAAATAGCCTATTGATTTTTATACCTTTAAAGGAAGTTGTTGACTTAGCCCTAAGACTAAGCTTTGTGTTTCCTTGACATGTCTCTGTAGAATATTTTAGAATACTATCACTTCTGTATTGAAAAAATGCATTCTAATTGTTTGAAATTTACATGTTTTTCTTTGATGTTTCTATGGTTTTCAGTTTTTTCTTACTGCATTATATTTTCTAAGGGATATGAAAACTCTCATTAGAACTTATTTTAAAGTCTGTTAATTTTCTACTTTTGGGAATAAAACTTAGGTCACTGAAGAATTGTCACATGGTCTTTTTTTCTCAATCTTGTGATGCCCTTTCTGTAGAATTCACATTTCCAGATTGATAAGAATATGTTGTTAGAAATCAATACTTCCTGGTAGCTGGTACACTTTCTGCAAAGTGTAGCTTTCCAGGACCATTGACGCCAGGTAGTAAAGATGAAACAGCAAGCATTTCACCTCATTCTGGTCTATTCAGGTTTTCAACACTGTTCCAGAAGCTTTTGCACTCTTTTACTTTGCAAGTAAAAAATATATTTCCATGTTTTAAAACACACTTCTGAAAGCCTGTAACAAAATTTTTGCTCTATATCAGATCTTTTGCACTGAAAGAATTTAAAAACCCCAAAACCAGTAAAATAATACTATTTCATTGACTCAAGAGGAGATCCAGAGTTAGGTGAAGCAGGAAGAACATCTAGCCTTGAGAAGGTGAAATCACAGAACAGTGCTTGTGTGATCTATTCAGAATAATTTTTCTGCTGGCCACAGACTGCTTCCTTGAACATAGTATATATTAACCAAGCAACATAAAAAATATTACTGCTATTTTACCATTAATAGAACGTGAAGATTATTTTAATAATGTTCTAAGGGCTCATTGATTTTTAAAAAGGAGAGAAACTTACCTAAAAGTGAAATTTTGTTCATTCAACATACTACAGCTACATTTTGAGAATATTTTGGTGAAAATTAAATCAAAGAGTATGCTGAGTTTGGAAGGGACTCACAAACATCATTGAGTCCAAATCGTGGCCCCACACCCATTCCCAAGAGTCCCGCCATGTGGCCAAGAGCATCATCCAAATGTTTCTTGAACTCTATCAGCCTTGGTGCTCTGACCACTTCCCTGGGGAGCCTGTTCCAGCACCCAACCACCCTCTGGGTGAAGAACCTTTTTCTAACATCCAACCTAAACCTCCTCTGACACAGCTTCAGACCATTCCCTTTCATCTTGCCCTTCACCATCTTTATTGCCCTCTGGACACAATCTAACAGCTTAATATCTTTCTTGCATTGCAGTGCCCAAAACTGCACACTGTATTCAAGGCAATGCCGCCCCAGTGCAGAGCAGAGCAGGACAGTCCTCTCCCTCAACTGGCTGGTGATGCTTTGCCTGATGCCCCCAGGACACGGTTGGCTCTCCTGGCTGCCAGGGCACTGCTGGCTCAGGTTCAACTTGACATTGACCAGGACCCCCAGATCTCTTTCCACAGCACTGCTTTCCAGCATCTCATTCAAATAATTCTTACATATAAGGAGCATTAACTTTAACCGCAAGCGATTTCAACTTTTTAAAGGAATCAACCCCTCTCTATGACAACTTAAGTCCTACCTGGTCTTTATAGCCATCGTTTGTAAATGCATAAAAATGTAGTCCAGAGACTGTTTAATGTCCATTACAATTACTTGCCAAACAAGGCAGTTCTTCAAGTAGTTGAGGTCTACCAATAATTCCCTTAATTTAAGCACAATGAATAAAAAAAAATTCATTCAAAAGGGCATTATGAAGATGTTTTTGAAAGCCATTACTTCCCTCTAGAGGAAAATTGAAGAAAAATCTTATCTCAGGAGAAGACAAGGAGTTATTGATCTTACATTAGATGTTAACATTAATGAAACCTTGCTTTATTCCTAAGACAACCATCTATCTAAGGATATGTTTGGGCTGTGATCTTTCTCTAACAACTGCTTTGAACTGTATAGTTTTAATAACTATAAGTTACAGGAAGTTTCAGAAGAAGGATCAGAAAGAGAGGACTAGTCCAAAAAGCCAGAAGAGCTGTTCAGCTCAGCCTAAAATGGACATCAAAGGTAAGATTCAGTTGCCTAACTAGTGGTGTTTACTATCATATTAGTCACTATGAAACTTCTAACATCTGTTCTGGATGTATTTGGTTCTTGGAGTTCTAAGTCCAGAGTCATATATATCAGGCTTCCACATATATCCTAATTCCACTATGGCATGTGAAATTACACCAAACAATGTTAGCATACAACCATGTCAAGTCCTAGAGCTCATTTGAATGTAAGACAGATTTAGAAATCTACCTCACACCTCCTTGTAGATATTATCTCAAGGTTCTTAATCTAAAAATACAGTCCAATCTTTTTTGCTGAGTTACTACAGCAAAATTTAGTTCTTAAACATAGGCATCTTATGTAATTTTGGGCTCCATGGAGTATCCTGACTCATTCCAGTAAACATTCCAGAAAGAAACTTCCCTTACTATGACCTACAATATAGTTGACAGCCTAAGATGGATTCACAAAAGGAAGGTCCTGTTTAACTAATTTGATCTCCTTCTCTGACAAGGTATAAAGCCCCACCTCAAGCCACGTGCTTCCCAGGTAGTTTGTTTATATTTATGACTCTTAAGATCTCCCAGAGCTATTGGTTATTTTGCAGAGCTATTTGTTCTTAAATGTCTTGAATTCAAGTAAAGGAAAAAAGCCACAGACTTCTTTCCAAGAGACTTCTTTTAATGTAATGAGAAAATAAGCATTTTGACAAAAGGTTTACATGTTACAATCTGCTTAAATATTGGAGAAAAAACTTCAGATTCGAATATTTTCCCCAACAAAATTAAAACTCAAACCAAGTTATCCGTTTATTTAAAAACCTGATTTTTTATTAATTAATTGTTAGGAGATGCAGAGAGAGAGAGAAGAAAGAAAGATTGGAAAAATGCCAAGATTAATTTTTAGAAGCAGAGAGAAAGAATACCACCACAAAACTAACCTTTTTGCCAGAATATCGGTGTATGCGTGTGTGTGGGGAGGGGCGAAGAGCCGGTTCCGATGCTTTTTTTCCTGTCCCTGTTGTTTTCTCCGATATTATCTCTTAGCAGCAGGGAGTCGTAGCATTCTGGAATGCAGCCAGGGTGCTTGGGCTCTGCTGTCCCAGCCGAGCCACCCTGCTGGGATACTGCGGTGGTCTTTGTAGAGCTGGGCCTTCTTGGCCTTCTTGGCCCTCAGAAATATGGAAAGTTAGAGGGATAAGGCAGACTCATGTCTTGGCTCTCTCCAGGCTGGCACAGTCTCGGTCTCCACTGGCAGTTGGGCAGCATGCGGTGGCAAAGAGAAGAGGTGAGGAGAGGTTGGGGAGTGATTCCTAGCTGAAGTAGCCGGTCCGTTGTCTTCCTTCCTTGCTCCTAATTCCTCAAAATTTGTCTTCAGTTTTTATAGCATTCAAAGAGGATTGTGCATGGTTCCTTGGCACGTAGCTTGTTCAGATGTTCAAAACGATAAGATATCCTATACAATGACAGGAATTTCTGGCAGGATGTTTGTTTGCAAGTCTGTGAAGTTTTGTTTTGTGAGAATCTTCAGAAGCAGGATGTTTTTTCTGTAGGGCTTTGCTGACACAGTTCATTATAACAAGATGTTTTTTAACAGAGACCTTGTGGTAGATGATGGAGGAATATTTATTACCTTTTGTGTGTGTTATCTGTATACAACAGTAACATAAAACCAAGGACAGGATTCCACAAAAATACCCAGCACATGACAACCACAACTTTTAATTTACCCACAAGGGGAAGAACAGAGTAAAGGAAAAAAAGAGATTAGGAGAAGAGTAAAGAAAGAGAAGAGAGAAAAATATTTATGACCAAGAGTCACAGGGTGGCAGTCCGTGGAAAGAAAGCCCGAACAAAAGAGAGCTCCTCTGCTCCTATATTTATATGCCCCGGCCACAGTGGCCACCCCTCCCAGGCAGGACAACCAGTTCATTGACCACTCAGTGCTCTCCAGGCCAGAGTGAGGAGTGAGTCAGACAATCTCAGGCTCCTGGGGGCATGGTGTGGGCAGGCAGCCAGGTGGATCTTTTTCATTGATAGGCTTTGGCCAAATGGTTCCTATGCCATGAGCCTTTCAAGCTGCCATGTTGGCTGCAGATCATGTGCCTTCTGACACTGGAGGCTTGGCCCCCTCCCCCAACACACACACACAGACAGAGAATTTTGTTGATTCAACGCAGTTAATAAATAGCCTAGTGAGATACAAATCCTGTCTCTCAAATAAGGTCACACAGCCAGTGGATGAAGTGAAGGCAGTAGAATTATAGAATATCCTGGGACTTACAAGGATCACTGCAATGCAAATCCTGGCCCCACACAGGAGCATCCCCAAGAATCACACCATATGCCTGAGAGCATTATGAAAGCACTCTGTGAACTCTGACAGGCTTGATGCTGTGCCCACTTCCATAGGGAGCCTGTTTCAATGCCCAACTACCCTCTGGATAAAGAATCTTTTCCTAAAATATAATATAAATCTCCCCTGACAGTCTCAGGGCCTAACTTTCTGGAAGAGATACTGTAGGAAACAATATCCATGCTAGACTAATTCATGCAATATTCATCAGCCTACCTCTTCCTCTACCCACAATATTTTACATCTACTTTTTAAAATTGCATACAATATGTAGAGAAATAGCATCTATTAACACAATCAGGCTAGTTTTCTTTGTGCAAAATTAAATGTCATTGTATCTCAAGCTAGAGCATAACTTATCCATGTGTTCCTTCAACAACAATAAGTGAGCTGTTCGCAGTCATTGCTGTAAAGATTTAATAAGATATTACAGAGTTTTCACATTGTTGATTCTAAATACAGTAATTAAACTCAGTTACAATAAGCTTGTAATAAAACTATAAAGATGCCAGATGCATTTAAAAAATGTTGCTATGTAATTGGACAAAAAGCTGAAATAATCAACATAGGTAAGACGTACAGAGTTGACTGGAATAATTCAATCAGAATGTGTTTACAGAAAAATATATATTCTAAAACAACAACAACAAAAAAATTGTAATCATTATCATTTCACTTTTACTGCTTTACAGGGTATTTTCCCTGGGAGTCTTCTGATTTACGGGATGAAGAAGTAGAACTTTCTTACATCTTAATTCTGCATTTTCAGTTCCTTTTTAGTACTGTCACAGTCCATTCTAAAATGTACACTGCTATCTGTAACACCTGGCTCATGGAATCCCACACAGAACTCCAGCCTGTGGATCATGAATCTGTTACTGACATAAAATAGCTGGATTGTTACATTTCAGGCCATAATGAAAGCATTTCTGTACTTATCATCCCTCAAGACTCTCTACCATTTGACTAATAAAAATGATGATTTGGATGGATGAAGAACACATTCTTTACAAAAAAGGGCCTGCACTTTTTAACTGGAGTGTGTAAAACTCCATGACAACTCAAGAAAGTGCTTCAAGGGCATCCTAAGGGCATGCATGATGGAGTATAATTTACTAATCCACTCTTGAGGTCTAAGGTGTAAACAGGAAACAATAGAATGCCAAGGTGATAAAAAGACCTAAGACACTTTAAGCAGAAACAGAATGCTTTTACTGAAAAATGTGTATGATGATACATCAGCAACAGTAGGACCAGACAAGGTTACTTCCTGCATAGGACTACACAGTGATTGATAAAAAAATTGCTGCATACACTCAGATTTTTAAAGTATTTCTCACACCTCCTTTGCATCATCACTGAATGTCACAATGACACAATCATTTTCTGTCATGAGAGGCTCATAATGGTGACAAGAATTTCTGTCATATATATAAAAAATATCTACTACTTCTATAAAGAGGGAGACAAAGATTTTCCTGTATAAGACACTGAATCCTAACACATTTATCTAATGTATAACATCAACTATGAATAAATTAAAGTTATCTTAATGTCTTTTCCTACTTTCCTTCACTTGTGGTCTTTCTCACTAGTTCTTTTCCTTTTCTTTGTGGCAGTGCACTATAAATTAGTAGCTAAGGAAACATGCAAATTCAATATCCTGCCTCAATATCAACAGTGAATTTGTGTTCATTTTAGTTTGCATCTGCCTGTCTGTGTGTGGGCTTGTTTCATTTTTCCAATAGCAATGCAGCCAAAGCTTTTTTTCATCCTTAACTTTGTACCATAACTTCAAACAATGACATTATTAATACTGGAAAAAGTCAAAGTAGGAGGAATCCCAATTATCTTTGAATTAAGCAAGAGAAGGGAGAATGCACGGACTCATTTTCACAGAGTAGAAAAACATTGCTTCTAGCCATGACTCAGTTAAATGGAAAACCTCAAACCTCGCCATTATTTTTTATTGCTACTGCAAAGCAATGTTTATCTACTATACCTCTTATCTTTATGACTATTCCATATGTAATTTGCATAGACAATTTCAAAATGAAAAATGGTGCATCTGATGGTAATTACACCTGGCTAACATTCAAAATATAGTTAAGTAAATTTAATTTGCTTTATAATAACTTGCAATACATTTTATGTTATGCATTTGCATGTAAACACCTTAAAATGTTAGCATAGTTTGCCAATGCAGATAAAAATAATTCCTGAAGGTCAAGGGGAAAATATAACTGCTTTGAATGAAATGAAATTATTTTAAGTAGTCATAATCATAAGTGACTAGAATGGTTGACTGATGTATCTGATATAGTCTGATCTCTTTCTGGAAAAGGAGCAGCAAAAAGCCCACCATGGAAATTTCATGATTCACTGCACACTGACATAGCTATCTGTTGAAACACAGAATGACTGAGTTGTACTCAGGATGAGCACCAACATCCCACCTGGGACCCCATTTGAATTATCCTTTTTCAGTAGTTAGGGAGAAGTAATCTCCTGGTGATGTTCTTTTGAAACAGATGCAGCACCAAGAGAAATCACTAAGAGAATTAGGGGCACAGGGGGTGGAGAGAATTTTCCTCTCAATCTGAACTTTACTTTTAAATAAGCAAACAATATATTTTCTTTTTAAGTCTTCATTATATTAGTAATCATATTAGTAAAGTTTGAATTATACATCCTTACTTGTTCAAAATAAATCACTTGCAAATTGTGTCAGAAAAGACATTTAGTGGCCTAGATTAAGAAAATTCTGATGTGAATATATTAATTTTATGACACTTTTTAATTATGCCTCATGTGAATATTGGTATCAATAATGGCTTTATTTACATTATCATATATATTTTGGCTTTGATGATCTGTAGTGGCATAAGTCTTCATGTCTGGATTCTTTTTAGGTTTAGCTTCAAGCATAATAGGGCAATGTCATGTCATACTGCTAAATGCAGATAATACCCAGAGACACAAAACCAGAATACCATTCTGTAGCTGTAACTATATATGTAAAAGCTTTTAATCTCATCTGTGCGAAATGACCATTTATGATAATGACTGTATCTGTGTCATATAACTTTATGTAACTCTACTAGAAACTCTACTAGAAACACTGCTAGATGAATTTAATACAGGAAACGCAAATCAAAGAAAACTTGACAGCTTATTTATTTTTAATCATTATCTGAAGTAATATATTTTACAAGAATACAGCAGGTTTTATGTAATTAAAAGGTGTTTTAATTAAACAAAGACCCCTGATACAAAGATCTATAAAATCATGTATTAGATACTTATGAGATGCACCAAATTACGTATACACAAAAACTGGAAAAGTTGTACATACATATGTAGTTATGTATTCATAGATTAAAAAAATTAAACATTAAATTGATGCCTTAGGGTTTTCATGAATTTGTAGCTTTTTATACTTCTATCTAGTTTCTTACATTTAGACAGCTAGCAACCTCTAACCCTGTGCTAGCTGTCTTAAGGGTCAGATAATAGCTGGAACACCATACCTGGGAAACATGTACCAGAGCTAAGGCAATTAGATACCATGTTAGTCAAAACAAGAAAGCAAAGCCCAGCAACCTTGGAGAAGCTCCAATAAGGGAAAGTGGCGTGAAGATGATTATAAAGGATGAAGTAAGGGGTCTTAAGACCTCCAACTGAATTCTAGGAGAGGCATGCCATGGGGTGGAACCAAGGGAAGTTCTGGGTATGGACATTTCTTAGATTGGATACAACCTTTAGATATGATAATTGAGTAGTGTTATAAAATTAGCATGCTGCCATGTAGGCAGCTGCCCTGCTTTTGCACCCTGTTGACATTCATACACACACACACACACACACACACTCTCTCTGCATGCCTGCCCTGCTCCTCCTGCCCAGCCTGGTGTGGTGCCCAGGCCCCCCCTGCCCCAAAAGGGTGGAGGAGAGTTCCAAGCTCAGAAGATCAAAGGCAAAGAGCTCAACATCACGCCTGCTTGCAAAGGGGGGAGGGCTGTTTCTTCTCCCTTGCTCTCCTAAAGTGGGGAGATGTTTCCCCTCCCTTGCTTTCCCAGTCCAGACCTGGAGAACATCAAGTCCTGCTTGAAGGAAGACAAGATGAGTAATGGGAACTGGGCACCAGCATGAGCTGCTGGGGGTAGCTGAGCACTGCAGGGGAGCAACTGCAAAAGGGAGTTTCTCCCTTGTTTACGGTGAGTTGGGAGGTGAACTGACTTGGGCCCAGTTGTTGCAAGAGTTAGTGTTTCCCAGCCTGTGGGTGAAAGGGTCTTTCACCTGGGAGGGGCAGGTTATTGTCCCTTGTTTGCTTTGCTAAAGACATGGCAGAGTGGCTCAGGGGTTGGCTGGGTACAGGTACAGCCGGTAATGAGAGGGATGCCTCTCAGATTAAATTACTGGTGCTTTGAAAAAGAGCTTATATGGTATTCCTGAGGCCATGAATTCAATCCTAGCACAGGTTTTTTCTATCTGTTACTTGTCAACATGTGTTGTACTCTTTTATACTCTTTTTATACTCCTTTATTTTCTGTACCCCAAAAACCCTCTAAGGAAAAGAACTCTTCTCTACTTTACCCAAATAATGTTGCCTTGGAAAGTTTTTTCCTTCCCCTTATGGCAACATCTGGGTGTGCTGTTGTGAGCCAGAGACAAGTAATAGAAGCAGAGCCACTCCCAGCAAGGATGAGCATACATGGAGCAGAAATAGCAACCTCAGCATGCAAAGCACATCTGTGAAGAGGGAAACAGTCAATATCTATACAGACTCTCAGTCTGCTTTCAGAGTATGTAATGCAACAGGAATATTATGGAAAGAATGGAGATTTTTCACATCAGCAGGGAAGAAACTATCTAATGGAGAGGAAATATGCAATTTGCTAGAATCACTATAGTGACCTGCAGAAATTGCTGTAAAATAATGCCTGGCCTACACTAGTGGCATTACAGAAATTGATAGAGGGAATGCCCTAGCTAATGCAGCTGCAAAGGCTGCAGCCAGGCAGCCTCTGGAAGAATGTGCTGTTGTGGCTTGGGTTGTGACAGACCCTAAAGCTATATATGAGAAGGACTGCTCAACAGAAGAATAGACACAATTGGAAAAGTGGGAGGAAACTCAAAATGATGGAATGTGGACAATTGGGAAAGTGGGAGGAAACTCAAAATGATGGAATGTGGACAATTGGGAGAAAACCAATTCTGCCAAAGAAATATTTAGTCACTGTGGCTAGATGGATTCAGGATAAAGCCCATGGAGGGACAGAGGCAATATCTCACCAAGTACAAAAAGTATGGGCAGCTCCAGAAATTTATGCTGCTGCAAAAAGAATTACTAATAGCTGCCCAACTTGCTGAAAGTTCTCAAGTATCAGACCAAGATCAGAGTTAGGAGGGCAACCATGAGCTTACTGCCCTTTTCAGTGACTGCAAATAGACTCTGCGGACATGCCACCTATGGCTGGGTACAAACATTTGCTAGTGATAGTTGACCAGCTGTCAGGCTGGGCAGAAGCCTTTCCAACAAGAAAGGTTGACACAGGAGTAGTAAAAGCCTTGCTAAAGAAGTTATATCTACATATGGGGCTCCAGAGTCAATCAAATCAGATAGAGGTACTCATTTTACAGCAAATATAATCAACCAACTGTATAAGTCTTCAGGGATAGAGAGAAAATTACATACACCATATGACCCACAATCTTCTGGACAAGTAGAAAGGATGAATAGAACATTAAAAGAAAATATTGCAAAAATACACGCACCCACTAATCTGAAATGTCCAGAAGCCTTAAATTTGGCTCTGTGGGATGTATGGAATCGACTCACAGCTGAACTGTAAGCCAAAGTACCTTTATTAACACTGGTGGAGAGAGCACAGGGTCTGCGCCTTACAAAATGTAACTCTGTAGAAGTAAAATTTCAGCCTGCTTATATAGTGAATTTTGCTAAGGACATTGTACATTCTGTAGTTAATTGCCCAGTCAAAGACATCCTTTAAATTGCATTTTATGACTTCACATTTTTGTGGATTCATGGTTTTACTGATAGAGAGCTCCAGTGTCTAAATTTCTTATCTTGCTTAAAAAAACAGCTAAACAGCTCTTTTTTTCTTTCTTATCTTTGGTCTTGCATAAGACCAAAGCAAGGCCGATTTCCCAATTACAGCTTGCCAATTAGCACATCTTGCTTTTCTACAGGCTTTTGCATCCTGCTAAGTCATCCTCGTGCTAAGTGAGGTCCCCTTATACTCCCTAGGTAAGTTACAATATAGTGAGCCTTTGTTTCAATAGGGCTAATACTGTCAGAAATTCTCTTTGGAAGGCATTTTGCTATACCAGGAACTTATATCTCAGCTAAGACCAGCCTGTTGGATGGAGATGAATGCTTCATCCATGTATGTTTTATATATGCAGAAAGAGTTCAGAAGAGTGGAGAAAGTATATTTAATTATATCAACCTACAAGCCCTGTAATACAGGTATATAATATACAGTCTGGAGATGAAGTTTTAAATAAGGTATTTTTGAGAAAATCTGAATTAGAACCTAAATGGGAGGGGCCATATACTGTTTTACTATGTTCTTACTTTGCTGTTAAAGTTTTAGATAGGGAAAACTGGATGCACCATTATCACATCAGAGTAGTGGATGAACAACCAGTTGATAACTGACTTCAGAGAATGCTTTGTGCTTTTTTATTGATAATTATTTAAGCATTTGTGAACAGGAATCTATAATCTTGTCCTCTGCCCTACAGCAATTTTGTTAGCCTTAATTCTGTTATGTTTATTACTTGTAATAATGCTGTATGTAAGAACAGTGGCTAAATGCCTCAAAAGTAATTATACTGGCAGGTAAAATTGTGAGAAAAGTCTCTTTTATTAAATTTAGAAAAATGGCATGTCTGCGAAACAAAAGGAATATAACGAACAGGAAAATTTAATTACAACACGTGTTGGGTGCCCAGGTCACGCAGGATCCCCAGGAGCATACTTTCCATTTCAAAAGCTCCGCTTTTAAACATTCTTAAGGCTCAACCTCGTTTACAACATGGGGGGCATTTCTTCTCCTTGGATTGGTCCTTCTGTGTCCCCCCTCATGTCAGGGGTGGAGTTTCAGGCAACATGGCAGCTCCCATGGCCAGCCATGTGTCTGAGACTGTCCCAGCTATATTCCTAGTTAATATGTAATTGCCCTATTCCTGAATGCTTAATCCCTGGCATACATTCCAAAATTGGACTGGATGCTTTACAACTTCTGCAAAACACCTATAGGTTAGTAACAATTAAAAACAAAAAATAAACCTTAGGTTCATAACTCTTGTTCAGTTAATTTGCTTGTAATAAAACCGGGTTTTCTACCTGTCATATGCTCAATTAAAACAAAGGGAGGACTGCTGAGGAATACACCTAGTGCAGGTATGAGAAATAAAAAGGTCAGTTTTATTACAAGCAGATGAACTAGACAATAGGTACTAACAAAAAGATTTAGTTTTAGTTCCTTGTTACTAACCTATAGGCGCTCTGCAAAAGTTGTATGGCATCCAGTCCAGTTTTGGAATGCATGCCAGGGACAGAGCATTCGGGAATAGGGTAATTGCATATTAACTAGAAATATAGCTTACGCAGCCCATGCTACGTGGCTGTCCATGCGGCCAGATGGAGGCTGACATATTGCCTGAAACTCCTCCCCTGGGATGAGGGGGTGCACAGGAGAGCCAATCCAAGAAGAAGAAATGCCCTCCCCGCATCATCAACAGGGGTAGACTTTAGGAGTGTTTAAAAAGTGGGGATTTTGAATCGAGAGGCGTGCTCTTGGGAATCTAGGGACATGGGCACCCAACACGTGTCGTGATTAAATTTTTCTATTCATATTATTTTCTTTGTTCCACGGATTATTTTTGCCATCTTCCTAAATCAGATATAAAGAGATTTTTCTCACACAGGTAGCTTGGTGTGCAAACTGCAAATTGTGCCCTGGGTGGCAGCAAATTGCTGGAGTCACAGGAAACCAGCCATGAATGGACACTTTGCCTAACAGGAGGTGACCAGTCACCCAGAGACTGCAGGACCCAACAGACACTGAGAAGACCACAGACCAAAAATCATCACTGGACCAAGAGGTGCGTGCAAGGTGCATGAAGAGCTAGTGCATAGACTGTAAGGGTATAAAAGCCCAAGGATTTCTTTGTTCAGGGTCCCTCCCCATAGGCACCAAGGTCAAGCTGTTATGTTGCTGCACCACAATTAAAATACTTACAGGAACCAGATGCCTGAGACTCTGCTGTGGGAAACTGTATGATCCAAATATGCACACAGGCAATCAGAGAGCTAAGCCATGGGCTTTTAAGCATTAAAGGAAGTTTATTTCAGGAACACTATACAAATGCAAGAACTCACAGCTGGGTGGCAAAAAGCAAAACACACAGCAGGGCTTCTTGGCCATACATATCAAAGGGGCCAGGCATGTGCATACTGCCCTCTGAGCTGTTCCCTCCTCTCCTCTCCTCTCCTCTCCTCTCCTCTCCTCTCCTCTCCTCTCCTCTCCTCTCCTCTCCTCTCCTCTC
>JAWWEW010000001.1:64585520-64626161 GCA_035583185.1 Anabacerthia variegaticeps
GAGTCAGTTTCCCAGCCTGTGGGTGAAAGGGTCTTTCACCTGGGAGGGGCAGGTTGTTGTCCCTTGTTTGCTTCAGTGAGACAAGGCAGAGTGGCTCAGGGATTGGCTAGATACAGCTGGGAATGAAATGAAAGGGACACCTTTCGGATTAATTTACTCTGCATGTTTGAAGTGGTGGTGCTTGGAAAAGAGCTCACATGGTATCCTGAGACCGTGAGTTCAACCTAGCACCGGTCTTTTCTATCTGTTACTTGTCAACACGTGTAGCACACTTTTATACTTTTATACCTTATATACACTTTTATACTCCTTTATATTCTATACCCCAAAACCCTATAAGAACTCTTCTCTACTTTACCCACATACAGTTGTCTTGGAAAGTTTTTTTTCCCTGCTCCTTACAACAACAAATGATCTAAACATAAACACATTTTGATTTATTCTGAACAATCTTTTTTCCCCCGAAATTTCCATTTTTATATGAAAATTCATGTTTTATTTTAACTAAAATTGTTAACAATTATGCATTCAGGTAATTGAAAACACTTCCTACCTCCCAAGTTATCCTTCAAGCCAGAGTCATCTGTAATTGAGATACTGTCTTCAGTAATAAAGGTCAGGATAATATTTCACTTGGAGTTGTACAGTACAGTTACTTATTCTTGCACAAGAGAATTCATTTAAAGCATTGAATATATTGCTCCAATAAGTTTCTTGTTTAACAAACAATATTAGAAAAAATCTAATATATGTAAAATTGTGTAACAAGAATTTGAATGATATTTATGTTCTAAATAGATTCTTATTACTATAGTACAGTTTCTGCGGAATACCACTGCATATGTTAACTGTATTGATTACTGTTTTTGTAATTGAAGCTTATTTTCCTTATTAGCAAAATAAGATGTGAAATATTTCAATCTCAATAAGTAATGAGTATGCAAAAAACATAAAGGAATTTAGGTGGAACATGTTTTGGAATTTTGTTTTTAGCATAGCAGAACTGGCAAAGGTACAAAAGACTGAAATGTAAGCTTGCATCATTTTCTGTTATCAAATATAAAACAAAAATCAAACCCTCTTTCAATATGGCTAGCAGAAAGTTTCTGCATGATGTAAAAATATTCTCCTGATCTAGGATGATGCTATAGTGAAACATTAGACATTCTAAAGCAAAAGGAAATACGCACTTTAAAACTTAATGCCATTAAAACATGCAAATATGTTAAAACTACCCAGATGTACAGTGACTTTTTGCCTGTAATCATAAGGATCTTTACTACTTTCAGTTACCTTGGTTTTCATTAGTGCCACCAAAAACCTTAAAATACTTTTGGATAGGATTATTACAGAAATTGAACCTTAATTGGAACTTAATCTCTATAATTATGCATAATTACCCGTGTTTATTACTCCTACGATGAGAACACATTTTTCTCTAGCTGTAAGGCAAAATGAGTTAAAGCTTCTAGAAGCACTGGATAACATGATTTGTATGCACTTCACTGACTTTATTAGGCTGTATAGTTTTAAAATTCAATTTAAAATGTATTTTTACTCTTTGGCCTTTGACTTTGGTAAGGAACATGAATAGAGAAAAGTACAAGTCTTGATGGCAAGTGACAGCCATTCATTTATTTTATTCTTTGAAGCATTGGCCAAAAATGATGTAGTACTGTCCCTTGCCTGACTTCTTTCCTTTCTGAAATCCACAGATGAACCAGTGTACAAACACAAGGGAAAAGAAGGGCACATTTGATCTGGTTGCATTATTTTTCAAAGTATGATTAAATCAGACTCAGCCTCAGTCTTTAGTTGAGTCTATTTAAACAACAAGTCATGTTGGTTGTCACCCCAGGGAGTAGATTTGTGATAACATGGCACAGTCATTTGTAAAACTACCCTTCATAAGTAATGCAGCTTGCTTGGATGAGTTTTACCATTTGTAAAGAAACAGCTAACATGCTGTATCTTCTGTTTGTGCATATTAAGTATTCTGAGCTCAATCTTTTAAAATTCGATAGCTGTGTCAGCAGTATCACCAATATAATCAATTTTATGAAATCATTTATGAGATTATATCCATTTACTTCTATAGTTGCAACCATCACTACATCTGCCTCGGAGTTACTTACAGATATCATACCTATGTTGTTCTGGGGCTGTGAAAAATGTTTAAAATACACTCTTGTTCTGATTCAGTGGTAATAATTTTATATAAGAAAGAATTGAGATATGGTCCCAAACTATTTTACTCAGTTCAGTTTTTCTTGTTTAAAAAGAACAATTTCTTAAAATTAAGTGTCAATTTCTTAAAATTAAGTGAATGGTAGCACTAATGAGAGATGAAAAGTCAGTGTTGTTTTCTTTTACATGTTCCTACCAAATCAATTACTGAGCACCATTAGGAAATCAAGCCTAGTTTAATGTATGTTATGTGTCATGATGAAAGGTGACAATCATCAAACTGTATATATGTTATTTAAGTTTTTTACCTTTTTTTTTTTAATTTTGTGTGAATGATAGTTTCAGTATTATATATTATTAATGGACAAGGGAAAATACAGCTGTACAGAAAATTTAGATAAAGAAGTTTGATATTGGTATTGATTATGTCAGTTAGATGCTAAGACGTCACTAAGCAGAAGCTGAAGAGTAACTTTGTATATATTTGTGTGTGTGTGTGTGTGTGTGTGTGTGTGTCCCTGTGCAATGTATGTCCACAACTTGTGCTTTTGATTTTATTATCCAACTTGAATTTCTCAAATCTGGGAACAATGAAAGAAGAATGTATACATGATTAAGACTGCCACAAGAAAAACTGGAGAATCGTATTTTATCACTCAGAATGAACCAAATACTAAAAGTTTTAATTTGTATCTGAAAAAAAAAAAAAAAATCCCTGATTAATGTTTCATTGATGACCAGATAATATATATAAATATATTTTGAAAAATATGGATGCCTAAATTAAAGGAACAAATCATTTTAATTCATCTATCTAAACACATCTGAGAGTCTTAAAGTATAAAAGTCACCTTCAGCTTTTCAAATCTCTAATATGAAAAAGACACAGCTGTCTCAAATCTGAATGACTTACCAGTATTCCCTGTATCCCTACAATAGATCCAAGCATAATGACTATGCTTCTATTTTACTGGTACACCGCCATCCCTAGCCATTCCCATGGAAAGTATCAGGTATGATTTTTATTGCAACCTTTTGTTACTATGATTCCATGATTCCGCTTATTCCCAATCTTAGTATTGTATTTTACATTATACAATAATTAAATACAAGAAAATAGCAACAATATTAGAGACAAAGACCAGAGCAGTGGATAGCCTTTTTTCACTCAAAGACCCTAATCAGTATTGATTTCTCTCTCTATTTCAGTGACTATTTAATGAAACAGCATTCACGAAAGTTGGGAATTTTCAACGTTTTCTTGTGATTAAAAAGCTCTCATAATACAGACATATATGCAAACACTTCACTCTGAAGAGTTCTGTAGTTTGATTTTGCACTTATTGGCCACTTCTATAGCTCCTTGAGCTGTTATATAATATAACAACAATTACCCTTAAACTTATAGTTACTAAGAGAGTCCACTAACTACCAATAACTCAGTCCATCTAAGGGTATTTGTAAGAGAGTTGTTGAGTTTCTATATCCTTACACTACCCTGGAAGAAAGTGAGCAATGATTTGCAAAGACCCCTAGAAGAACTAGGTATAGTCAGAGCTCTTTATATCTGTCCAGTTCTGACAACTAAAGAAGATTTTGCAAATTATACTGCAACAGATTCAGGCACCTTCAAAAACTTTTCAGGCCTTCAAAGGAAATTTTTGACTTAGAGTTTTGTACACCTCAGCTTCACTTCAGTACTTCCCTTGGGACCTTTTCATTACATTAGATATAGCCTTAGATCTGTAATTAGGACTGAGAAAATGATATGACGGTCAATCATTTATTAAATAGTTTTGTCTTTTTCAGTGTATGAAAGCATCATTAATATTTTTGTATTCATGAAATGAGCTATGTTAAATTATTCAGTGAGGACACTGTACGTATAACCATCTGGGCAAAAAAATCACTCATTCAGTGAATTACCAACATTCATTGGAACACTGTCTCAAATAAAGGAGTATTGTTTAGCATACATGCTTAAAGTGTCAGGTCAATTCATTAATATGAAGGATAAGGTACTGCTTGCAAGAAGGTCTAGAGAGCTTGCTGTGATAGTTACTTGGAAAAGAATTTAAATAACAAAACAAAACAAAACAAAAAAACAACAAAAAAACAGACAAACAATTACAAAACCCAGTTTTCCTAATAAATTGTTTTAAATACTAGCTTCACTTCTGCTAGCTTGCCTAACATGTACTAAGTACATTAACAGTTTAAGGAAAGGGAGTATGAACAAGACAAACAACAAGATAAAAGGCAAACCAAATACCAAACACAAACAAACAAATATAAATAAAAACCTTATATAAGAGGACAGTCCTTGGTCACAAATTTGTCTTGTTTTACCTTTGTAACATGCATTAAGCTTGTATTAAAATTTTCAGTATGTACTAGGGATACAAAAATCTGATATTTGTAGTAGAAGCAATAACAATAATACGAAGCTGTGACCATATGCATATAATGATGACTTTCCATCTTAAGAATAAAAAAATCTTCAAAGGACAAGGAGGAATGAATATATTGAAAATTCCTCCTATATAGTGGAATGACAATCAAATTGACACAACATTTAAGAGCCAAAACCAAGTGAATTAGGCAATCAAAGTGAGATTTAAATGGATTTTCAATTTCATTTTTTTTTTTTCCAGGTATACCAACCACTTCTCATTCTTTCTTACCCAGATTTATGAGTTTTAAAACTCATTCAAGCTTTCCATAGTTGTCAATTTCATCAATTATGATTTCAAGTAATTTTATAATAAATTTCTGAAGTGTTTTTAGTGGGATGTATTTGACTGATTTTCTCTTTTCTTTTGTAGAATGATGGATTTTTTTTTTTTAAAAAATAATTATCTTTTAAATAGCAGTATAAAATATAGGACAGCTGCATGAAGGAAAATCCTTATTTCATTATTTGTATATGTCTTAGGAAAATTAGTCTTGGAGTTAGAATAAACCTAATGCTAATCTATAGTATCCTCATAGGAACGTTGAGCAATCTTTTATCTGTAGCTAATCTAAACTGTGCACTATTCATATTTGACAAACGTTTTATATAATAGAAGCGATGGCTGGAATATCCTTCAGTAATACCTTTTGAGTAAAACTGTAATATATCTTTTGTTTGATACACCTTAGTAGTTAACTTACAGTTTTTCTTAAAGTTGCTATATAATATAGCTACATGAGAGCTGATATAAACAGGAAGTTGTCATATCTTGGTTCATCACAAAGTTATATTTAATTATTAATATTATTGAAACAAATCAACTAGGTGTCACAATACCCAATTTCCCAGTCATCATTATTTTATTTCACAAGCTCTAAACAAGTTAACATATTGAAAATATTGAAGCTGTATAAATTTGAATGCAAATCTATTTTAGATACTGTAAGGAGAAGATAAATAGTTTATCTAATCACATGATAATTTATGCAAATGTTCTGATTGGCTATGTTAATGGAATTAAAATCAAAAGATGTGCACAAAATGTTTTAATACCTTCATTGACCATGTTAAGCTTATGAAATACAGATGCATTGCTATCATCTGGTTTACATATTAGGATTGACAAAAACATGTTTCTGTATGCTAACACTTTAAAATTTTAATGCACACTAGCAAAAGCAATAAAACCTGGGTCTGGGTCTTCATACCTCAAATATTATAATGTGGATATGAATAGTGAAATTCGAGACAAAGTGTATTTTCATTTTTTTAATTTTCATTTTAGACATGTATGATATAATTAATACACTAGACTAATATTTTGCAAGACTTTAATTTAGAAAAAAATTTAGAATGAAAGATTGTAAGATGAAATCATGTACTCATGTTTAGAAAGTAGATAAGCTTTGCAAATTTGTGCTATTGCTGACTTCTTCTTTCTTAATCTTCCTTAGATACCACTTCAAAAGATATTAAAAAATTTCTCAAACTTTCTAACTTTGTAAGCTTCTAGTCTTCAGAAAGTTATTTTTATTTGTGTGTTTTATTGAGGCATCAATGAAACAGCTTGCAGTATACCTATGATTAAGCAACAAAAAATGATTATTCTCAATATTATTGGTAGCTTCATATGCTATTATTTTTCAAATGCCACAAAGAAGACAAACTGATTCAAAGCATCATTGTACTGAATACTGCACATTATGGGAAATGATTCTCCTTGCTTACTTCTAGTTTCAGGATTGCTGCAAACTGCACCAAAAAAAAAAAAAATTCCATGAGGAAAATTAGAAAATGATTTGTGTTGGAGGGGATTCTTAAGTAAAAGTTATCTTTTAGATGATCAGATCACAACATAAAATATGACACCTTTTAATGGAAATAGGAACTCTGAAATTCATCCTAAAGTCTTCCTTGATTTTGCCACTGAGTTGTGTTCTTTCCAATATTACTAAAATTTCAAAACAAGTAAACATTCATATTGTGATCATCTCAGCTTATTTTAGGCATCTGAAATATATATCTTTGTGTTTAGATTACAACTGCACATATTAGGCTGGTAACGTTTAAGATGAACCACCTCAAACATAGGTACTAAGCAGTCATCTACTTTGCATCAAAAAGAGTCGAATCCTCAAGTTCACTTCAATTTCCCCTAAAACTGGTGTTCAATGACATGGAACACAGCACTGAAATTTACAGAAAATTAATGGTGTAAAATCACAGTTTAATAATGTTATGACTTCATAGGTGGTTTAGTATGGTTTACTAGAAGTAAAAATATACAAACATTTCATCAAATAATGTAAAAAACCCAACCCTCAGATATTCTCATGGGTAACCTATTTAGCAAGTAACTCAGTTAAAGAAGAATAATGACATTCATTTTAATAACATCTACTCAGTAGAAAGATATAACAGTTTCTGTCTCTCAATAATATTCTTACAGTCTTTATCTCTAAGGAGAGGTAGAAAATTACTAGTAATTATGCACATATAAACATTTCCTCTAGATGCTATTAAAAATCTCCAGAGAAATGCTATTAAGATCTGTGCCTAAAGGAGCAAATAGAAATATCTCGTAGTATTTCATAATATGATAATTAGGGTTGGGAGAGATCTAGGTCCATGTCCTGCTCCAAACAGATTCACCTGTGAGGACCAACAGACTTAGGCAGGGGTTTATCCATTTCAGTCTAGAAAGTCTGTGAAGCTGGAGATTGCACAATCTCTGAGAGGTATGTGACTGTCTGACTCTACTTTTAGGAAAAAAGTTTCTTATACTCAGTCTAAGTGTCTCTTGTTTCAACTGCTGTCTGTTGCCTCTAATCCTCCCACCATACATGGCTGTGAAGAGCTTTAATCAATGTTCTCTATCACCTCACCTTCACTATCCTCTATCCTTCACTGTCCTCTATCACTATCACCTTCCCCGTGGTTACCAAGGAGATGCTGTGAGATCCCCTTGAAGCTGTCTCTTTTCTAGGCTGAATGATGCCCTATCTGTCAACCACTGGACAAGTGCTCCAGCCCTGGCCATACTGGTAGACCTCTGCTGAATTTGCTCCAGTTTATTGGTATTTTTGTACTCAGCAGGCCCAGAGTTCGAAAGTTTATTACAGATGTGGTCTAATGACTTTTGAGTAGAAGGTGATTATCACTTTCTTTGACTTATTGGCTATTATCTGCTTATCACAGTCCCAGATGCTGCTGACCATCTCTGCTGACAGGATGCACTGTTTGCTCTCGTTCAGCTCTCTGCCCCCAGGGACTCAGCAGTTATCCTCAAACCAGTGTTTCGTCAGTCACAGTCCCTAAGAACCTCAACCTGTAATGATGCCAGAATCTCCCTTCTCAGGGGTAAGACTCAGCATTTGTCCTTTAGCATTTCATTAGTTTAACATCAACTCATTCCTCCAGCCTGTCAGTACAGACGTGTGGATCCGTTACTCCTCTGGTTGACTTCAGGTATGGGGAATAATCTCTTAGCCACAGCCTCCTGAACCAGTTCATCCAAACAGTTTATTGTTCATCCACCCACTCCACAATGTGCTAACTTTAAAAACCAGGATGTTGTGGAGCACAGTGTCAAAAGTCTTGGTAAAACTGAAATAAAGACAATGCCTACTCTCTCCTCACTTATGAAGCTTCTTATAGGACAAGAGGAAATGGCCTTAAGTTGTGTCAAGTAAGGTTTACAATATTAGGAGAAAAAATCTTCACTAAAAGGGTTGTCAAACTTTGGGATAGGCTGCCCAGGTAGGTGGTTTTGTCAACAGTCCTGGAGGTATGTAAAAGACATATAGATATTCTACTTAGGGACAGGGTCTAATAGTAGATAGACATAGGATAGACAGGTTTATCAGGAAGTATTTAAGTATATCTTGCTGCAGCACAAACACAACCACAAAAACAGCCTCTTTGAACTCCTGTTCTGATGTGGACATATCCATGGACACAGATGTTTCAGGGTGTCCTGCTCTCATGTGGACTTACCAACTGGACACAGTCCCTCTAACTGGAGTTCACACTGGAGTTCCAGTCTGTCCAGTACAGCAGCACAGAAACAGCAGTGAGGCTGGGTATCTGCCAGCCCAGGCACACCATCGTTGTTGTTATCAAAATGTTCCTAGGCACAGCAAAGTAAAGTGATCAGCAGCACAGCAGTACAGCAAGCAGCAAAAACAAAAAACAGCCTCTAACAAGCACTAGGCTCTAGTATACAGCAAAGAAAGCAAGCCCTATGGCAAGCACAGGAGCCTGCCAATTAATAGCTAAACAGCAACAACAGCTATAAATTCAATCTAGCACATTCCAATAACATCTCTTGAGATCTTGATCCCTTCAAGCTGTACATTGGATGCCATAAAGGACTGTTAGGTTTAACCCCAGCTAGCAACTAAACTCCACATAACCATTTGCTCAACACTCTGAGCAGGATGAGGGAGAGAATCAGAAGAGTAGAAGTAAGAAAACTTGTGGGTTGAGATAAAGATGGTTTAATAGGTCAAGCTAAAGCCACACATGCAAGGAAAGTAAAACAATTCATTAATTCACTACTTTGCATGGGAGACAGGTGCTCAGCTGTCCCCAGAAAAGCGAGGCTTCATCACACAAAATGGTGACTTGGGATTTAAAAATGCCATGACTTCCCTCACCCTCTTCATTTTTCTTCCTCCAGGTTTATATGATGCCATATGGCCTCTAATACCCCTTTGATCAGTTGTTGTCTGTCCTGTGTCTTCCAGCTGTTTCCCCTTCCAACTTCTTGTGCACCCCCAGCCTCCACCCTGGTAGTGTGGACTGAGGCAGAAAAGGCCTTGGTTTTGTGCAAGCACTGGACAGCAATAACAAAAAAAAATCCCTGTGCTATCAACACTGTTATGACAGTGTTATTATGACACTTATTAACAGCTATTATGAAGAAAATTAACTCTATCCTGGCCAAAAACTGCATGCATAGCCAAGTCTCTTTGGTTATGTACTCCGTAATTCATGCTTATTATTTCCTCTCATTTTAATTCATTATGAATTTAATTCATCACTGGGTCCAGCTGGGATGAACTTAACTTTCTTCAGAGCAACCCACATGTGTTTTGGATTTGTGTCTAAAACAGGGTTGATAACAGACCAATGTTTTGGCTATTGCTGATCAAGCTTTCTCTTTATGCCACTCTATACCCTTATCTTGTAGGCTAGGAGTGAGCAAGAAGTTAGAAGGAGGCAGGGCTGGCACAGCTAGCCCCAGTTTGCCAAAGGGATATTCTGTACCATACAGTGACTGGGTAGCATTTGGCCTGGTTTCTTTCAGAGTATCAGTCTGATATACCAATCAAATAAAGTCCAGCTAAAGATCATGTGAAACTTTGGGAAAATGTTCTGTGTAAATGAGGAGATGTAACATTCCTGCAATAATTTAATATGGTACTTTTCCTCTCTTGCCCTGAATATTATACATTCTACACAGAGCAATTCTACAAAAAGCAGAGAGCTTTTTACATTGGATTTAGATCTAAAACCTAGTGAATGAATTGATTCCTATAAATGTACTATATAAATACAAGTGTTTATTAGCATCATATGAAGGTTGACAGTAACATAATTAAAATGATAGTAACATATATCACAAATCTCTACTTTTTTCTATTCTTTCTTTTCCCAGACAGAAAAGATTTATGGAAACAACTATGTAATCTGATAGCATATATGTTAAATTAATGCTCACCCATGTTTCATTTTTTCATAATCGCATTTAAACCTCATTTTTGTAAGTCTAGAAGATTAAATTCAAGACATACTTTCTGAATTTAAGATAATTTCCTTTCTTAATAACATCTGTTTAAGATGAAGGAAAAATGAAAACTGTGAATAATTTTATGCAGATGAAAATCACATTTCTATTGAATTGTGAATATCTAAAACCAGATATTTTAAAGGCAAGCCTACAGAAACAAGACTATGTGTTTTATTTAGTAATACAGAAAGTTTCTGTAAAAGTTTCTGAAAACCATGAAATTAAGGCAATCAGTAGATCTTGCCCCACTGCATGGGTCTTCAGATAAGAAGGTTCATCAGAATCACACTGCCTGAATGATTTATCCAGTGAAGAAACCACCATGTGATGCTGTGCCTTTTTGACCTCAGAAATACGGCCTCCAGTTTTTTTGCATTTCTATATCACTTGTAGATTGGGTACAGGGTGTTCTGTAGACATACTGTCATAAGATCACAGTTTTATGTACATGCAGATTCTGGTGTAATTTTACAGTAAGTTTATTACTACTGTTAACACATTGAAATTATCCACATCAGCTTTCTTACAACTTTGTATAAAGTCTTTATATTATACAACAGTGTAGACTGTATTATTATATGGAAAATTATTTTGCACACAGCACCTGAAAACCAGTCCAGATAACCTAAAATTTTTAAAACTTTGTATATGTCTAAGGTTAAGAAAACGAAAAAAGTCCTTGCATTTAGTCAGCTGAGGATGTCTTCAGATTCTCCTCTTCTTCAGTTGCCTACCTTTAGACAGTTTTTTGGCACTGTTTAAAACATTATAAAGTGTTGTTCAGTTGCCTGAACTTAGAAACCTAGTGATATTTTAAAAGCACTAGACTAATCCACCTAGCTCCAGTTGGTTCTTTAGAAGTTTCTTGGCTTCCATAGGTCCTGTTTCTTTCTTTTCAGCCTCATGGAATATTGATTGCATATTTTAAGACTTCTTGGGAGTCTTAGATTTCAGCACTTGAGTCATGACTTCTTCACTATATACTGTTTACCTCTTAGTCTCTGAGTCATCCTAACAGAATTGACAGCTATGGCTAAGCACTTCTAAAAGACAAGTCCCCATATAGAACATTTTGGGGGGGATTAAGTTGATATCCTAGGGCACCAGAATAGACACATTTAGACATCTGTATTTTACATATATATAGTCTGGAGTTTAATTTCCCTCTATATTTGATAACAACAGCTGTTTCAGAGTGTGAAATGAACAAAATTATTTCTCTGTTTCTCAGAAAACAAAAAGACTCAAGTAGTTTGCAGAACTTATAAACAGAGTTCTACCCATAAGATTTGATGACATTTACATTCATATTCCTTATTGCTTTGAGTTTAGTGTTTGTAAGAGAGCTCATGTATGAGTAAATTAGGAAGGCAAATAGAGTCCTATACTAGTATTTAATTTTTATAATCAATGTGGGGGGAAAAAGACATGTGAGGTAATGAGTGATAGATTCCAGAAGTAGGTTGTAGTTCTTTTCATAACATTTTTCTCAGTTTACCACAGGGAAATTATCATTGCACACACATAATGGTGCCTATGATCTACAGATACATCTGATCCAATGAGAGTCTTTAAAGTTTTTGTTTTGTTTTGTTTTTTTATCGTTGTTGTGGTTGCTTTTTGGAAGTTTTTTTTTAGTGTGAATTAATATTTCTGTTGTCAGAAGATATTATAGAATATTGTGGCAATACTTCTGCTAATTTTAAGTGAATCCAGTTTGCTGCAGGTAACAGATTTTATTTTTTTTTTTTAATTCACTGTGATTTTCAGCATTTCTGTGACAGAAAGTCCCTACCCTTAAAATTCAAGAAGTTTTGCTATGTCAGGAAATGGCATAAAACTACTTCCTGTGGGGGACTGCATAAATGAGTCTAGATCCACACTGCTAAATTACTCTGTCTAAAAGAAGATCCATAGTCTTCAGGCTAAAAGGTACACAGAACATGAATTAATCTTAAAGCAGGTTAGCTACTTTGGTAATACATAACATTTATCAGGTTAGCTACATTGGTAATACATAACATTTATAACTGGGACTCCCAGGACTTAACACACCTATTACAAAACAGTGCAAATGGACTTAGTTTGGTGTCTATGAGAGTTTTGGGACTCATGATTTGACTGAAAAACTCAAGAATGGCAGTTTTAAGTCATGCCTTTATCTCCTGGTATGTGGCAAATTACTTTGAGAGGAGAATGAGATCTGAAAGACGTAACTGTTGTAATAGTGTTGGAGAACAGTTTTGAAGATTTTGTGAGGTGGAGAATCCAATGTCAAGTGCAGTTTCACTAATGTTGTCTTCTGATAGTGAAGCTTGCAGTCTTGTTGGATTAGCTTGTTCAGATCAAAACCCAACCCAAGAGCTAGATGATGTTTTACATAGCACTGTGCTTGTATCAGTCCTGGCCACTCATTCTGTCACCCTGCAGTAATGTTACATTGTTTGGCAGAGGTAGCACTCTGCTTTATGAATTAACCACAGATTCATAGAATATCCTGAGCTGAAAGGACCCCAGAAGAATCCTCAAGTCCAATTTCTGTCCCTACACAAGACAACTCCAAAAATCACACCCATATGCCTGAGATAACTGTCCAAATACTTATTGAACTCTGTCAGGTTTGGCACCGTGTGCACTTCCTTGAGGAACCTGTTCTTGATCATCCTCTGGGTGAAAAATCTTTTTCTAATATTCAAACTAAACCCCTCCTGACACAACTTCAGGCCATTCCCTCCAGTCTTGTCACTGATCACCAAAGAGAAGAGATCAGTGCCTGCGCCTCTGCTTCCCCTCACAAGGAAGTTGTAGACTGCAATGAGGTCTCCCCTCAGTCTCCTCTTCTCCAGGCTCTTCTCCAAGTGACCTCAGCTGCTCCTCATATAGCTTCACCTCAAGACCCTTCACCATCTTTGTGGCCCTTCTCTGGATGCTTTCTAATATCTTTATATCCATATATTGTGTCACCCAGCGTGGTACACTAGGTCTATCATAGACCCCCACGATGATATCTGCTTTATTTGTTTGTTTCTTAATCCTTACCTAGAGGCTCTCAACCATGCCACTACCAACGGCAATACATTTCAGCCCCTTCATACCTACAACACCACCAATATCTACAACACCACCAATATGCCAACCCCTCCTGAAGAGCCTGTACCCATACATCATTGCACCCCAGTCACATGACTCATCCCACCAGGTTTGCTGGTGCATCAACAGTGATTTCATATCTCTGAGACTGGGACAAAGTTTTGAGCTCCTCTTCCTTGTTTCTCATTCTGCACACATTGGTGTAAAAGCATTTCAAGAGGTTCCTTGTAGCCAACACCTCATGGAACAGACTGAAGGATCTCAGTTGCATGCAGTCCCTCAAACTTTGGCATGCTATCACAATATTTATCCCTGGCAAACTTGGTTGTGTCCTTTCTCCCCTTTCAGTCTAATTAGAAGCTCTGTTTTTAGACCTGATAAGATCTGCGCAAAAAGCCTTTTTTGTGTTCTGAGAAAGGTGCATGCCATTGGTTGTCAATAGACCTGCTGTTGCATAGACTATCCCATGACTTCTCTACTACTGTAAAGCTAGCAGGGGTATAGACTTGAAATTCTCAAAAATTATTCTACTGAGTGTTACTCACTTCTTTTATTCTATGATTTTTTTTGGTGTGGAAATAGGAGCATAAACTTTGCACAGTTTTCACAGTCATTCTTTTAATATACAAATACCACATTAAAAAGTCCTTAAGTTACATTAAAATTCACTTTAAAAAGCGATATTTTTTGATCCACCACCATGATTTTAAGCCTGTTTCAGACCTGGGAATTTTTGCCACTTGCTGTACATACACTTAAAATATAATTAAATGCTGAATCTTTTCTAAATTGTTACCAAAGCTCAAGTCACAAACCCCAAGAATCTGCTGTCATTCTAGAGGGAGCATTTTGCTGCAGGAACACAATAGCTGGTTTTTGAAGAGCAGGGAACAGAACCTATAACTTACTTTAGTACTTTGAGACCCTAAATCAAAAGGAAAAACAATATGGGAGGAAGATGAAATTAGAGGAAGTAGAGATCTGTATCCACGGTACCCAACAAACGATTAAAGCTTCCTTACATAAAGTAACTTTATAAAGAAAACAACTACTACAGATAGAGATTAACTAGAACATCTTAATTGGATCATCATGATTACTTGGCTAAGAATTTAATTAGAACAACTACAGCTATGGAAAGCAATCAGAAAATCAATTAAGATTATAAGCAAACAGAAACCTATAAAAATCTGGGGAAAAAAAATGTCATGAAATCCATGAAAGGGATGGTTAAAACGAAATCCTGTGTTTAATTCAGACAACAGTGAACTGAGAATTTTGGACAAGATACTGAGAACCAGGCTTGTATTCTTTCACTAAACTGTGCAGTCACATTATTTCATATCACTTGTGGATTTGGCCTAAAATATATTTAGAGAAGAATGTATGTGCAAATATTTTTTAATCATTTTATCTCAGGTACAAGTTAGAAAATTTAGAACTGGCAAAACCCACTGATTTAATCTCTGTAGTACTGAACAAAGTTTTTTATCTAGAAGGAAAAGTTATACTTGCCTTTAAGTTAACTGCATACCTTGGGATCCTCTTTTTCTTTTGAAACATTTTAAAATTATATCACATGTAGTATTCAGAGACAAATTAATTATTTACTGTATAGCTTCTCCAGATTTATTCTTTGTTTAGAGCTGGTTGTCTTATGATCCTGTAGTTGGTTACCTCAAACTAATTGCCCTGAATCAATTACCAAGCTGAATCAAGTACCCAGTATTGTGCTTTAGTGCATTTAATGTTTTACAGTTCACTTTTCCTGAATAACAGGTCCTTAATTTTACTGTGCATTTATTTAGCTAGTCTACTATACTTGAGTTTGTTGACTTTCAAAATAGTTAGTCAAGTCTTCAGCATAGCCAGGTTGATGAAGTTGGTTTTATTTTAATTTTTTCGACTGTTTAATTTTAATTTTTTTCCTTTGTATGACATATTTTTATTTAATTTAATAGATGAGCAAATTGTGAACATGCAATTTAACAGGTACAGGTTTTATCATACCATAGAGGATGTAAAAGCAGTTCTAAAAGTGGATGAAATGTTAATACAATGCTTTGAAGTACTGCCCTACAAAATTGCTGAACATTATTATTCTCACCATTCTGTATTTCCAAGCTATGAAAAGGCTCATTGCTGTGCTTAATTTCATAGAAGAACAATCTGGTTTCAGATTTATTTCTGACTTCAAAGTTTTAGCAAAGAAATGTAATAACTTGAAAGTGAACAAATAGTCATCTTGATCTTTGGAGCTGATAAAAATAGGGTACTACTCTACTACTATCTCGGAATAGCTACTGCCTCTGTGTGTGCAGTTTTCAGTATGTGTGTGTCCAAACATTTAGATATCCCATGAAAACATTTGTTCATACCTTGAAATTTAGAATATCATTATACACTTCAATATAAAGTCTATTTCTGGTTTTAGATATTTAAGAATGACTTTAATAGAAATTAGTGTAGGTTTGAAGCAGAAAAATTGGAATAATTTTCTAAATGTTCTTCATGATCTTCACAAATGAGTAAGTGCAAAGACACTTAAATGTCCATTGTTTTGTGAATATGTTTTTTTTGGGGACAGCAAAATATTTGAATAGCTCTGTTAATTAGCATAGGACACTATAAAACACCTCTGAAATCTTTTTTTAAAAAGCCTATCTGATGAAAACAAGTTATTCCTTTTCATTTGATTCTTTTTTGAGTTGAATTTATTGCCATAAAATAACCCCTGAACTACTTACTCCATCAGTTTCCTGTGAAAGTATATTGCTGATCACCCCAGCATACTGATAACCTTCTAGCCAGCAGAGCTGATATATAGTTATTAATTTTTTTCATTGTTATCTTTTATGCCTGCTAGTAGAATTGTAACAATGCCTGCTGGCTGAAAAATTAGCCAATTGAACCCTTTCACATCTGTTTCTCAGTAGGCTAATGAGAAAATGGGTCTGACATCCTTGCTTTTTTTTTTTCTTGCTGAGCAGATCCAGCAGCGGGAGGACTAGAAAATACAAATTTCTGTAGCCCTTTCATTTCATTTTCTTTTTCCTTAACAGAGGTATGGCAAGGTAGAACTGATATAATGTCCAATTGCACAAAAGATCTCATTTATTTGAATAGAATTTCTTGCTCCTAGCAGAATTTATGGAAACATATTGAAAATTGACTATATAATAACCAATGCTAACAATAGCAGTACATCCCTCCTTTGTCTTCCCTTTATATAATACATAAAATCAACATTAATACAAGGCTGTTACTTCCATCCTCCCCTTCCTGAGTCAGAAAACATTGACTGACCTTTCCCATGCTGGTAATTCCAACTTTCATTGTCACAGAGTTTTAAGTAGCATACACAGTTTTCTTTTTATACTACCCTCAACAACAAAGGAAGCACCTTGTAAACATCCAGAATGGTCTCAGTCCTTTGAAATCAAAGATTTTACATTAACTGCCTACTACAGTCTACTGTATACTATACACATACACACTGTATCAAGATTTTCTTCCCTCCTTTCACAAACTGGCTTGCCTTTTTACATCTTCTTCTCCTCACATTTAAGTTCATGACAGTCTGGTATTAGATATTGTGATGTTGTTGCTTACTTGCTTTCCATTTGCTGAGCACAAAACACAGCAGCGTTTACTTGTAGATTGTGTTATCTGGTGCTAATAAAATTTAAAAAAAGTAACTCATAGCAAAATATGGAAATTCTGAATAAGCAGTAAATATCTTTAATGCAACTTATCTATTACTCAAATTCATATAAAAATATTGAGTGTAAACTGTCAAATATATGCACTTATTTCTACAGCCATGTTGAATAACCTAGAATTTAATTATTATAAAAGTATAATCAATAGTCATATTTTCTGCACTGAGAAGTAAGAATAGATTTACATTAAAGACATTTTTAACAAAATAGCTATGGTCTGTAGAGCATCCTCACAAGAATGGATAAAGCAGAAGTAGGAAGAAAGAATTGGAGTTCATTCATGCCATTCTGGACAGACTTATAATTTTATACTTCATTTTACTTCATATTCATAAGGAAAATGTGAGTTAATCTACTAATTACTTATGGCTTTAAAATCAATGTACTTCAAAACTTAAAAGGTGATTTATGATCCAAAATAATATAAATTTTGGAAAATATTTGATTTCTTACGCTAGATATTTGAGTGGTCAATACAGGGGAAATGCATTGCATGTGGTTCACGAGTGTGACACAAAAGAATATCTAATGTATTTTCAAGAGTAATACTTAGGAGTGTAAACTGAGATTTACTGTAAAAAATAATAAAAAATTCCAGTATCAGTAAACATTTTAAAATAGAATTGAAGAAGAAAATAAGAAAACATTTAAATTTCAAATCTATAACATTTTTTCCCCTTAAATATATTCTAAAATATGTAACTTTTAATTTCAGCTTCCAGTATTGCCACTGGAAAAATGCTACAGCACGACAACCCTTCAAAACTGGTTCACACTCCCTCTATTTTCTTTAGCTGCTATCAATCTTATAATAAAAAAGAGAAAAAATAAATCTAATTCAGACTACAGGCTATTCAACTCTCCAATTATGTCTCAGAAAAAAAGAGATTCCTTCAACTACTGCTTTTTTATGAAACATCTCCCTGAAAAAATGTGAGTGCACAAACAATTCAATCAATAGAGTGTGCATGAACACATGAACATACCCTATATAATTACATAATGTCATTTAATACATTGAGCATAGTCAATGTAAGACAGACATGCAGTTTCATGGTTTTGACATCAGTTAGAAGATCTAGAGAAAAAGTGTAAACAAAGAATAAGATTCAGGAAAGGATTTTAATGTTGAACCTTTTTTTTTTTTGATTTTTTTTTTTTTTTTTAAGTTTACAAGCTCCAACTAGTTTCTTGCTTTGAGATTTATAATGTTGCTTGTCTCCCACCTTCTGCATTGTGACTCATCTCTGTCATACCTTCAGCTGTTGCTACCAAATCTTAAACTTGACCTCAGAAGCAGAAATATGGGGGGAGGGGAGGGGGGGGGGGCGGGGAATGCTTTTCCTACATACCCTGGGATAAAAATTCTTGCCTGTCGTTTGGGACTGACCGTTCTGGGACAGTGGAATGGAAGATGAAAAAGCAGAGTTCTAGCAGTTGCAATGATGAGTTAGCTCCCTCAAACTCTAATCTTACAGCAATTAAACAGTATTCTAAATATTATACAATCCTCCTATGTTATGAAATCCTTCTCTCTATTTAATCTTTTGGTATAATAATTTCTTTCCCACTTCTCTCATATAATTTTTCAGTAAGTCATTATCATCCTCCTTAATTCCTTAAATTGTTCTGCTTCTAACTTTGATTTGATCCACTTCTAAGGTGTAACTAAACTGACATATTTAAAAGCTGCCCTTCTGCCATTTCTGACTCCACTCTTTAACAAAGTGGCAAAGCAGATCTCTTCATCATGTTAATTAAGATAGCTGTGAGAATAGATCTCTACTGGGTTTATGAGGTAAGGTTTTCATAGCAGACAGACTACAGGGGAGATTTCTGTGAGAAGCTTCCCTATGTCCAACAGAGCCAGTGCCAGACAGCTCCAAGACAGACCCACTGCTTGCCAAGGGTAAGCCCATGGTGGTAGTGCCTCTGGATTAATATATTTAAGAAGGGGAAAATTTTGCTGAGCAACAGCAAATGCAGTCAGAAATAGGAGTGATATATATGAGAAAAATACATCTGCAGCAGCTCTGCAGACAAGGTCAGTGAAGAAGAAGGATGAGGAGATCCTTCAGGTGATAGGGCAGAGATTGCCCTGCAGCCTGTGGTGAACACCATAGTGAGGCAGGTTGTCCCCAATCATAGAGGTCCTTGGGGAAGCAGAAATCCTGCTACAGCCTGTGAAGTACCTCACTCTGAAAAGCATGTTCTTAGGCAGGACCTGTGGACCCGTGGACTCGTGGAAGAATACCCCATGCTTCAGTAGGTTTGGTGGTGGGACTTGTAAACCCATGGGGGACCCACAGTGGAGCAGTCTGTTCCTGAAGAACTGTGCACCATGGAAGGGACTCCCTCTGGAACAGTTTGAGAAGAACAGCAGCCTGTGGGAAGGACCCACATTGGAGAAGTTCATGGATGATTGTCACCACTGGGTGAGCCACCACACTAGAACAGGAGAATATGAAGAATTGTCTCCCTGAGGAGAAAGGAGCAACAGAGACAACATGTGATGAAGTGACATCTGCTGCCATTCCTGTCCCCCTGTTCTGCTGGGGGGAGGAGGGAGAGAAATCAGGAGTAAAGTTAAGCTCAAGAAAAAGGGAGGCTTAGGGGGAAGTAATTTAAAGATTTGATTGATAATTGATTAATTTTCCCTGAACTGAGTCTGCTTTGCCCATAGCATGAGTGATCTCTCCCTGTCCTTACATTAAGTCATGAGCCTTTCATTATAATTTTTCTTCTCTGTTCAGCTGAAGAGGGAAGTGATAGAGTGGCTTTGGTGGGCACCTGGCCTCCAGCCAAGTTCAACCTACCACATGATCATTTTTTACCTGAAATAGCTGCCATATAACTGCAGGTGAATTGTAACCACACAAGTCAGACAAATTTAAAATATCAACCAGAGAAAGGCTTCCTGGAAAAGTTGTTTCAGAATCTGTAGAAAAAGATAGAATTTCCAGGTGATATGTTAGATACAGGTTCACTTTGTCACAAGAACAGCAATTCCTTGCATCTGAACATTTTATGCCAGTACAAGAATCTCTGTTTGATATTTAATCAAACAAGTTTTTTAATGGAAACTACAAAACAAAGAAAATATTGTGATTATTCTTGAGCCAGTAAACAGAAACCTGGCAAAAATAATCTATCGTGATTATGCCCATGATTTTTTTGACTTTGTTTTCTGTCACAGCATACTTATTTCGGAATACTTACTCTGTCGGGGGTTCAAAATCTCTTTCCCCAGTTGCAGCTGCCAGATCTGGTTTCATAAACACATGGGTATTTTTCAGCAATTTTTAGCTATTGTTTTCCCTAGTTCCATTGATTTATGTTTATTCGTGTTGAAGTTTACTTGAATAAACCTAGCCTCGTTCATGGAACTGGAGATTACATTGTACACTCCTTTTCTCAGCATGGTGATAGTGATGCTGAAATTACTGTTCTCTTATTGTAGCTCTTTTTAATGGTAGGTTACACATATATTAGTCAACAGTTCTTCAGTTTTACATCTGATGGTTGCCAGATATTGCAATCAGATTCTGTGCAGCCCTGATGACTTACTGTCAACTAACTTTTCTGTTTTATCAACTGCTTTCTATATATTTCATACTGATCTAGCTTCTCTGAACTATCTTACAAAAAGCTATGGGAATATACCTAACAAAAGATCCTACAGAGCCTTTCTTCTACAGACTTTTAATCTCCAACTGCCATTTCTATGGTACAGCAATTGGAAGAATTATTACTTGTAAGCTATTATGAACCACAGTTTCATTCAGACTGAAATTCCCTTTAAATTAGGAAAATGGAACATAGCTGAGCTCTGTTTCTTCAGGGTTTTTTTGTTTTGTTTTGTTCTGGTTTTAATTTGGAAAAAAAATAATGCAGACATTCTTTAAATGTATTTGAGAGCTTCAGCTTTTGAAAGCAGAACTCTACACTACTGCTTTGCTCATTAGCCACACACATTCATCTCCTTTTGAATGACACTTTATAAAGATGTTTACATCAATCTTCAAAAAATGCCCAGCAAAAAGGTTTTCAGAGCTGAAGATAAGACTATACAAATATTATTGTAATTTAAAGAACAAAAACTTTAATAGCTATTATAGTTTCTTTACCTCTGTGAATTTAATTGCTAATTATTTTTTTTAATTATAACATAGTGGTAGCAAGTGAAAAAAATAAAAGCTGTTTTTCTCTGAGAACTATACTGAGAACTATAATTCATATTTACATGTTATAGAGGTTTTTTTGTTTTTGTTTTTGTTTTTTTTTCAATACTGCTATATATAAAAGTATTCTAAAACTTGATGTTTAGGAGGGTTTTTTTTGTTTTGGTTTTTTTTCCCCTACTGAAAATATTGCTATGTGATTATAGGAAGTTAAGTGGTTTGCTTAAGCAAGTGCTTCCATTGTGATAAGAAGTACAACACTGCATTTGGTTTCTGTCTGTACTGTCAAAGAGGTGAGTAAATTCATTAACACTGGTCAAGCAGTTCCTCTCTTTGAATCTTCCTCTTCCCATCTCTAAAAGACAGAAAAGTTACTGTCTTTCTATATAAAGCACACAGATTCTAATGGAAGAGTACTCTGAGTACTCCAGAGAATATTATTTAAATTATTAGCACAAAGAGTTAACACTTTCTTATAAGAAAGTCATGGTAGATATAATAGGGAAGATTTTGTGTAGACATTTTATTTCCCTGTAAGTGATTGAAGGGAATTTGGCATTGTTTCCTTTTGATCAAAAGAAAAGAAACTGAAGTTAGTGGGAACTTTACTAGTAAGAATTCTATGTGTGGAGTTAGAACACTAGCAAATCTTTGCCTGGCAATTGGTGTACTTTTATTTGTCCAAGAAGCTGGGAATTACTG
The DNA here is from genome assembly GCA_035583185.1 of Anabacerthia variegaticeps. Classification (NCBI taxonomy): domain Eukaryota; kingdom Metazoa; phylum Chordata; class Aves; order Passeriformes; family Furnariidae; genus Anabacerthia; species Anabacerthia variegaticeps. The sequence goes on from JAWWEW010000001.1 coordinate 64,607,652, forward strand.
TTGGTTTGAATCATTCTATCATTTCCAATACTCAGATGAGGCTTTGTGCAAGTGTCTCTTAGATTTACAGGCCAATATCTCTTGACCTGGCCATACATCTGAAAGGTTTCTCAAAATGTTGGAAGACAGACATTAAATGAAAAAGAAATAGAGACCTGCATTTCATCTAGGAAAAGGTGAATTGAATGTATATTCTACTTAGGGTATGTTTCACTTCATTAGGACAGAACAACTCTCTTCTTCCTGTCAAGTGCTCTGTTTCATAGAGAAGAGACAGGTAGGAATCTGGCATCATACTGCAGTGGAACATACTGAGCAGGATGCCTTATCTGCACTCCCAGAATATACCTTCATATTGGTATTCTTGCCAGAGCAACAGAGACAGTTCAGTGAGTTTGAGTACTACTAGCTCGCCTTCAATCAGCTTGTTTCACACATTGGAAGAACTGTCAAATCTTCAGTATTTAGTAGAATTTAGTAGAATTTTGTAGCTCTGTGCAGAGCTTGATGCACAGTGAAGCAGCTTGTCTGTTATGGCTCTGAGTTTGGCAGCTGTTATACTGGGTAAGGAAGTAAGTGCAAGCAACAGCCTAGTACACACATTGAGCTGCCTGCATATTAATGTTTGGGTTCACTATGCCTTATTTTAAGCCCTTACTGTGGGAATCCTTCTGGATTTCTGGAGTTCAATCTGCTCGCAATATTCCAGCCTCCTAAAATCTATTCATGAGCGATTTCCTTATTGTATGTCTTTTTACATGAATTTGACATTGATATATGTTTGTGGAGAAAGGTGTTGTATTGCATGTATGTTTCTTGTAGATAGGAGGGGGTGAACCCAAATACATATAGACACTATCTGAATTCCAATGTTTGAATGGAGTGTTTCCAGACTTTTTGATCCCTTTGGATACACAGGCAACTTGACACATAAAGGATCTCAACTTTTCCTATGATAAATCAGGGAGTAAATCAAAACTAGTGAGATAAAGAAAACACATGGATGGGATCCTGAACAAAAACAGGCTGGACAACAAGGTGTCTTCTCAGTGTACGTGGTAGAGAGTAAGGAAGACAGGGCCAAAGTTTTTCCAGCAGTGCCCAGTGGAAATACAAGAGGCAATGGGTACAAAGTGAAATACACTAAAATCCATTGAAAAGTAAGAAGAAAAAATAAAATTATTGTGGAGATTATCAGATACTGGAACAAGTTCAGAGATGTCAAGTCTTTGTTCTTAGAGATACTCAAAGCCACACTGGACAAAGGTATAAGCAAGCTTCTTGAGCTGACCTTCTGAGCATTGGTTTGGACCAGGTGAGCATGAGAAGTGCCTTTCTACTTCAGCCATTCTGAGAGTCTGTGTGATTTTGTTTTGTACATTTACATGTGCCATCCTATCTTTAACACAGTTGTTATCATTAGAACAATAGGGACCGGTAGTCTCCTGCAGTTGTGAGATGCCTGACAAAACTCAGATTTGCCTGATGCCTAATGATACAGTGGCAAATTAAAGGACGGTAACATTATTGTTAACATTGTAGCAATTGCTTTAAAAGCTATCTAAAATGTATCTAAAAGCTACCGTGCTTTTGCCCTTCCTTTGTATCCCCTTTAAAATCTCTAATTTATTCACATACGACTGTGTTCTCAGAAAATTAGACTCTACTTAATGAGTTAAGCTGCAGTGGAAAAAACTGAAACCATTCCTTTGAACTGAATCAGTGTATTTTCACTTTCAGCTATTTGGTTGCATATGTGCAAGTACAGCTCAGAGTGTAGCCCTGTGTACTTCTGTTTTGCAGGGCTCTACACACATTTTTGGCTTTTGTGTTGCCTAAAATTGAGAAAAAACTTTTTAGACAATATTAGTCTGGGTAGAGTACAGAGTAGTTCTTTAATAAAATCTTTCAAGTGTACAAAGTATGTAGAGAGATGCATGTGCCCAGTATAGGGGTCTTACAAATTTATAACACTACTTAATTACCAAAACTAATAGTTACATCCAACCCAAGAGCCCCTTACCCCTGTTACCACCCTGGTGCCACCTCAGTGCCACCCCCAGAAGTGCCCTGTTGGAACACCTCCAAGAGTCCTGGTTCTTCTATCTTATTTTGACTACAATATGTCTTGCTATTCTAGTCCTGGTACATATGTCTCAGACATGATATTCTGGCTACTATCTCACCCTTGACAGAGAAATTCAAGAATGTGGCACAAAGTTAAAAACTGTTAGCTGCTACCTCAAATGTGAGAAACTGTACAACTATATAAAAATCGACAAATATATAAAATCATAAGGCATCATTTGGATAATATCAAAAACAACCATAATGACATACTGTGACAATTTGTTTGTGTAAGCTGCCTAAATGTACAGGGTGTAAATGATAATCATGCTTTGAGGGCATAATGTTGAGTGATATGAGCTATTTAAGTGCTTATGTCATATTACATCTGCAGTCAGGTAAATGTCATGCCACAGAGGACAGATCCAGAAGAAGAGTCCTGAAATCCACCTGCTTCAGATGAGGTTGCACAAGGTGAGAGGTTTACTTGAAGACTCTCCTTCTCATTGCTAAAATGACCAGATCTCATGCTGCTGTTTGCATTCTGTCTGTGCAGAGCTTGCATAGCACTCATAAACTACATGAGTGAGTTTATAGTCTGCTTCAATCCTTTGAGCCCAGTTCATTAGGAAGCACAGAGAATAGCTGTTGTTTGACTATTTTCCAGCCTATTCTGGAAGCCATCCTCACTCCCTAATCCTAAGCATGACTGCTACAGATAGTACATGATAGTAGGATTTCTGTAAGAGCAAGAAAAATAGAGAAAGAAATAATTTAAAAAAAAAAAAATTACATATTTCATGGCTACTAAAGCACATGAGAAAGCTTACAACTGGAGATGTAATATTACTTTTAGGACCAAATAGGAACACAGGGAAACATGGGCCCGTAGCACTAATTTTGCCCAAGACAGCTTAAGCTTTTTGTAGTATATCAAGTTTTTTCTCATTATTGATAAAATTTAAAATCTTCTGCAAATAATATATGAGTACATATATGCATATAATCATGCATGACCATATAGGAAATACTTTGTTAAATTTTGCACAGAAGTAACTTAGATCTTTTCAGCTGATATTGCTATGCTGCGCAGTTGTAGTTTTTAATTTTTGTGTATAACATCTGAATCAGACAGAGATGTAGAAGTCTCAAAAATTATAACATTACTACAAGTTTCATTAAAAAAAAAATTGGCTTAGATGAGAGTCCTATTCAATATCTTGATTATGAACTCTATGTTTACATTGAAATTAAATATAAGAGAAAACAAAGGGGAAAAAAAAAACAACTGTGGAAGGTTTTCTGCACAGCAGGGCTAATGCAGTTACTTACTTTTTATGAATACAAGTATCTCACTCTTAACCACAGGTTTTGGATTCACTGACTAGTTTCATTCTTATGTGGCAGAATAATTGATTTCTCTGAGATATTTACATTTCTAGAAATTTTATAGCAGGAGGAAAAATCCCTAATAATTTGTGATCTTGCTGGTTTCACAGCTGAACACAGCAGTCTGAATGTCTCTGACAGACACTGCAGTTAGACACTGTGGGTATATGCAACAAATGATAATGCAATTCAGTTAAGAAATCAATCAACCAAGAGACACAAATGAATAGTAAACTAGCCTTCAGTAGATGCAGATGAAAACGTGACTTGTTTAATATAGGAAATAAAGCACTTCTAATACATACTTAATAAAGGGATTTTTATTTTCTCATGGAATATTCAACATATTAAGGCTGCTGTAGCTACTGCTGCTCCTTTACAGTTTTCTTTTTAAAATTTACAGTTTGGTTTTGTGGGGTTTTTTTTTGTTTGGTTTTTTTTTTTTTTTTGTTGGGGGGGGCGGGTGGGTTTTTTTTGTTTGTTTGTTTGTTGGTTTTTTTTTTTAATGTTTGAGGCTCAGCTGTCTCAGAGAAAACATCTTCCCTGCTATTTATCTCAGTGTCTATAATCAGCTGGAATGTCATATGTGAGAACTTCTGAGAAATTGGCAGGATATAAAATTTCCATGCCTATGAGTTTGGAATCATAGAATGATAGAATATCTCCAGTTGGAAGGAACCCATAAGAATCATTGAGTCCTAATCCTTGTTCCTCAAAAACCCACCTAAAACTAAAATATGTAACTAAGAAAATCATCTAGATAACTCTCTAAAATATACAGGCTTGGTGCCATGGCCACTTCCCTGGGGATCCTGTTCCAGTGACTGACCACCTCTCAGTGAAGAACGTTTTCCTCCAGTCTGAACTTGCCACAATGCATCTTCCCTCTTGCTGCTCACCAGAGACAGATCAGCACCTCCTTCTCTGTCATCCCCCTTGAGGAAGCTGCAGACTGCAACGAGGGCATCTCTCAGCCTTCTCTTGTCCAAAATGAACAAAACAAGTTACCAAACCAATCTATTTCTTTTATGGTTGAAAAGGTGATAAATGATGATATATCAAGTATACTGGAAAAAAAGTATGTTCAAAATCTATTTCACAGACCAACAGAAGATTTTTGGGGAGATGGATGTTTATCTTTCAATGAATTAAGCTTTTCTAGATTTTTCAAAATTATTATTTATTTATTTGTCTAGGGACAAAAAAAAAATAGTTGATAGGGGAAAACTGGAGTTTTGGAGACATAGATTGGATTCCCAGCTTTGTCATCCTATGCAGTCTTAAGTAAGTCATCCAATTCTCTGTCTTCACAGCAGTGTAGATTGAACTGGTTATCAACCTGTGACCTAAGAAGAAATGAAATAAAGAATAAAATGCTTTAGGTAGAGCTGTAAAATTTCCAGATTCTAATCAGTGTTACAAAAAGGAGAATTACTTTCCTCATCTATACTGCTGAATGACATCTTGGGGGTCCATACACAGTTTTCTTGGGAGCAATTCTGTCTGAAATTGACAGTTTGTATACACACTATATAGCACTTGGGCCTCAATTTCCTCTGAGTCCCTAACAGACTATCTCTAGGACAGTGTGTCTATTTTTGTCCATTTTTGTCCCTTTCATTATGTTTGAAAGGTTTTGAATGGATTTTATTTTATTTTTTTTTTCCCACTATAATCCATCAGAGTGGTGTTTCTGCAGCACGCACCTGAGGGATATATTGCACACTTTGGTATGTGACAGGAAGAACATCAGTTGCCCTGAAGGATGAAGAATCAGATGCCAGTATTGGAGGATTTCATGGGCTAAAGAGAAACATCCAGATGTGTTCACAGTGACTTCTGGGAGCTGGTCCTCTGAAGAACTTTCCTCAGAATAACACCAGCACCTTGTTTTAGTTAGATTAGGCCAAACAGGGCCAAGAAGAGAGTTAACAAATAAACAATGCAGAAATCCATGTGTCCATACTTTACTTATCAAGGCAGGCAGGTTTTAAAGCCTACTGAGAGGAATGGGAGCAGTTAACTTGGCCTCAGAACTTGTGAAAAACCCTTAGAGTCCACAAAAGGGACTGAAAACTGATTCCTTGAATAGAATCATTGAAGAAGTGCCTTGAAAGAACATACTGCCCAGGAAGGCTGTGGAGGGAGTCTCTTATTTTTGGATACATTTAAAAGCCATCTGGTCATGGTCCTGGACAACTGGATGTAGGTGATCCTGTTTGAGCAGGGGACTCTGACCAGATGATCTGCAGAGGCAAACCTCAACATTTTGTGATTCTGTGGACACAGCCCTAGGACTTCCTATCCAAGCTTCCTTCCACCCTAACTCCAGATTTTGCCTTCTTGGTCACCCTGAATTACGCCTTAAAATTTAAATATTCAGCTTCATATACTAATATACACATGATCTCTATATGATGGAAATCTTTAATAGTTTGTATCACAGAATGTATAATTGTGGAGACAGTCCAATAAGTTTTGGGATTGTTTAACCATTTAAATGTTTGAAAATTGCTGCAAGCCCAATACAGATTTCTGCTGTTGACTGGTTGTTTTGGGTTTTTTTGGAGCCAATCTAGTGAAGTTAAGCTTAGTAGCTAAAAAGTATATCTGTCAATATACTTCTTCTGGTATATAGATTATGTTTTACTGGATAACAAGTTCTAAAGTATTTTTTTTTCCCCCTTCAGATATCATAATTTTTTTATAGTCTTCATTAGTTTTAACTGATCTATATGACTGTGGTGAATTTTAAAATTTTCTCTCTCGGGCAGTTACTCTGTTTATTCCATTTGGTCTCCTATCTCTTGATCATTTTATGTGTTAAAACTGAACATTAGTTCTTGGTACATAAATGGCTTCCCTCCTAACCTTCTCTGTGAGAAAAAAAGATAAAAAGACATGTATAAAAATCAGTCCTCTGATCTCATGCCTCTTAATGTGGTATTCCATTATTTTTATCTTCATTTTTCTCTAACTTTGTCCTCTAAGACTTTGGTGACTTTATGATATTTAACAATAAGAAAAAATTGCTTAGTTGTTGTTTTCCTAAATTTAAAATGTTAAAATAATGTATTTCTGATGTATATATTTAGAAACTAAACGTGTTTGGATACAAAACAGTGTATTTTTACTTTTTTTTCCAATTCATCAGCAGTTTCATTTTACTTCCATAAAAACGCCTGTGTTATTATGTACAATGGTACAGTACCATCCAAGAATATCTGAAATAGTGACCACCAATATAAGATAAAAGAGTTAATATCAGAGAAACTAAGTCATTAGTGCTCATATCACTGAAGTATCTTCATCTTACAAAACAACATTTATTGGTCAACTGACTTTACAAACTTTAAAGTCAGGTTCAGGGATACACCTTTTCCTCTGACTAATGAAATAATAATTAATCCTGATTTCTATTTTTACATTACTAGTTCAATTCTGATTAAAGCCATTTACAGTGAATAAATCAGATATAAACTAGCAGCATTTGAAGGGCACAGGAAATGCAGTTATGTTTATGGTCAAATAGCAATTTCCTGTTCTAAAATCTTCTCCAGAATATACTTTTTTTGAAAGAAATTTCAAACAATAACTTTACCCAAACATACATATACAAGCATAATACTATGGAATTCTTGAAACTCATATAAGATACTGCATTTACATCATAAGCAACTTTCCTTTAGGAATTCTCAGAAAAGAAAAAGAGAGAGAGAGAAAGAAAGAGAGAAAGAAAGAGAGAGAGAAAGAAGGAGGGAGGGAGGCAGGGAGAGAGGGAGGAAAAAGAATTGAATTATCATCTTGTTATTACAGGTTGTGAGTCTTTACTTAACAGTATTGGCCTGGACCTGTGCTATATTCAGGGTCAAATTCACTTGCAATTTCCTTTCTTTTGTATATAAATAAATGTGATCTTCTTTTCTGACACCTTGCAAAAACCATCTTTCATATGACAGTATCTCATTATGAGTGATTCATTTACAGTTTCAGACTAAATCTCTTGTACATAGCAAGCCCAGTAATGGGAAACGACCTGCAAGGATCTGACAGTACGGTCCAAGAATTCACATGGAAAAGATATTATTGTTACATTAAAGAACCTTAATATTTTACTTTGCTAAGTCTTTTTGAATGCACTAATTTGTCTGCCTATATTAAAGTCTAGTAAGTAAAGGAGGTTTGAAAGTGGAGTATATTGCTTGGTGCCTGGAGTCTTATCCTCCTGAGAAAGGAGTTAAAATGTGGGAGTGCTGGAAAATATTGTAAATGTTCCATTAAAAGGATAGAAGTCCAAATGATGTTCAGTTAATTTCTCAAAGTCTCAAAGGCTTCACCCAGCACTTCTGTGGGTTGGTGTTGAAGTAGTGTGATTTTCTGGGCATTATGAAGAAAACAGAATTTGTTAGTACATTTCTGAAACTGACAAGAAAACTTTTTTTTCAGTAATCTCAATGCTAAATTACCAGACTGTCTGAAGGAAAAATTTCTTCAGAGAGCACAGCAGATGTGTAGGTAAAATGAGGAGTACTTTCTGCATGTCACCTAATGGTCCTTTTCCACCAAGAGGGATATGCAGTGTAGATATTAAGTAAATATTTTGTTAGCTAAAATTAGATTTCAAGCAGCACCTATTCAGAGGTGTTCACAAATATTTTCTCTGAAACTGCTTTTATATTGTGCCAGTCTGAAAATCATTTTTGAAGATCCAAAAAACATTACTCTCTGAACTTTGCAGAAGATCACTTTCCAAGAGTAAATTTTGTGCAGCAGAAGAAAAGGGAGTAAATGTAAAGTGATGACCTACTGAGACATATCTGGACAGAAAAATATATGCTTTTTTGGTTGTTTTTTTTTTTTTTTTTCTTCCCAGTGCACTGCCTGGTGCATTGTATTATGATTAATATACCCCTGATTAAAGAAGCAGAGTTGAATCAATAGTGGTGTTTTTTAACAAAGTTTCCCTAAAAGAGCATTTGAATTTTCTTTTTATACATAAATGACTGTTTTCAGATGGAGATAACTTTAATTTTTGTCTCTTCTTTCACAGGTTTTACTGAGTACAGGTATCTGCTGTGCCACTTTATTCTCAGGCATTTCCAAAAAGAATATAAACATAAGATATTCAAACAGAGGAATATATGATTTAATACATCAACAAGAATAATTGCTGTTTTGCAGTTAACAGAGAGCAAGAGTGCAGTGGAGCAAAGGGTTAATGAAGTGTTTCAGGTGGGGTTAGGCACTACCTCTGCCTCTGAAGAGGTGGAAACACACTATCAGTGCTCAGCATTGCCTTGCACAGTGAGGACAAGGAAATGGTCAGTCAAAGGATGCCTGTGGCTTTATTGACTAGAATAGCCATGCAGAAGGGCAGGAGATACAAGACTGCTGCTTCCTTGAGGCTGCAGAAGGACTTTTACATTAGCTCTTCTCTTGTTCTGAGGATTTTTCACATTATTTCTTGGTGTTGGTTGAGTACCTAGAAGAGCTAATGAATTTGAGCATGTGAATAATCTGGCTTCTTTGATTACTTTACTATTGCTAAAGGCTTGTGATATGTAGCCATATATCTGCCTATATATAGGACTTTTAGGCCTCTCTGTTTCATCTAGAATATTTGCCTTTAAAAAGGCACTTCCACCTAAAGAAATGTGTCCTTTACCTGTTAAAAATCGCTTTTATTTCTAATCTAAATCTCTGACCATTCAATATCATCTGTAGTTCCTTTTCTTACCAATCTATAGTACATTTGGCTTAAATTGGGCACACCGTGCTTTAAATTTCAGTTCTAAATGATCTATCTAGGTATTAAAGTTGCATTTAAGCACTTTGTAGTGTTGGATAATTGATACCTTAAGTTTCTACTGCCTTTTTGCTAGTGGTTTCCTAGAGTTCATTTGAAGGTAAAGCACCGTCCATGAGTGGTAATTTGGAGGTGTTGGCTGAAAGCTGAGCCTAATGTAATTCACAAAATGTATTGCTCTAAAGTTCTGAATACATTTCCAGGGAGTTCTGCCAGGGTAACCAATACGTGGTCTTATTATGGGTGCTAAGAAGTACAGCTATTATGTTATGTTAAAATTTCCATAGGTAAAAAGAACATAAATACATAGTTCAGGAAACAGTAACTATTTCTCAATTTAAAAAATAAGAAAAATTGCAATTTGCACATACTGTGGCCACAGGAAAAAAACAGGAAAATATTAATCCTTTTAAACAATTAGAGGCAGAAAATATCATGACATCTGTTGCATAATGGTTCTGAAAGCCTGTTTAGGATGCACACATAATGCAATTTAGATTATATTGATATTCTATAACTATAACCCATTAAGTATAATTATAATATAGAAATTGCTACAGCACTGTATACACTGTGATTATTATAAAAATGCTTTAAAGTTACCTTGGGAACTACAATCTTTTCCTATTAATAACAGAATTGTTACAGAGTGTTTTTCCTGGTACATTCTGCAGAGAATAAGTACATCTCCTGACAATAATAAAAAAGAAAAATCTGTCTCTCTGGAAGTGATACAATTCTTCAGACTTAGAGATCCAGTTTCTTTTCTTTAGACTATCTGAGATTTCCATGTCAGATTATTATGGTTCAAGGTCCCCTGACTTTTTGGAGTGGCAGTTAAAGGCCAGAATGTATACAGTGTATACAGTGGGACATCTAAAATAGCAAAATTTTAACTGCTAGTGGACCTTAATCCAAGTCATCCATATGTTTCCCTACGCACCTTGTTTCTCAGGCCTTGCTGGTGACTCCATTAACGCAAAGAGACAGTTTAACCTCAAATGTTTGAGCTTAACCAGTTTTCCAAATATTTCTTTTAAAAAATGTGATTTTTTTCACAGTATAGAAACTCAGATGGACAACTGTAATAAAAATACAAAATAGAAATAAGTAGAGCTTAGTTTATTGAGTTAGTAATCCCAGGTATTTCTTACTGTCTATCTGGAAACATTTACTCATGTGAAATTGTTTATTTTTATTTTACCAGTTCTTAAATATTACTATGTTTTTAAATTTTACTACTGTTCTTGATTATAATTCCACACAGAGACGAACTGCATGAAATAATGATAAAACACCTGTTTACACTATGCATTCCTGCAACCCTGACTATCAGAATAGCTACATTAAAAAATTGGATCCCTTTCATCTACTAGCATCTTCAATGTTTTGATGGTCATTTTTAATGGCACATTCTGTAATTTAAGAGTATTCACAATTTTATCCTGAAATGCTGTTCAGGTCCCCTATCTCAACTTATTTCTGCTGAGACTATTAATAGCATGAAAATCACATCACAAAACTGATAAAAGGCAAACACATTGGCTAACAGCAATGACAATAAAGATTAAGTCAAGTCCTAGATCCTGTTCAGCAATATTTTGTCTTAGATTTTCTGTTAGTAAGCAATGTGCATATGAAGTCAAGCTTCCTCGTCTCTTCCCCCTTCTTTTGGCTGAGTAAGAGCAGTAAGAGAGATCTGGAAAACTAAACAGATGCTGATTTCTACAGCATCTGTCATAGGATGTTCACTAAGTCTGACAAAAGCAGCAGATGCAAATTGTAGACAATTTGCATTACGTATTCACAGAGGATAGGCAACCAGCCTGTTGTCTGGTAGACAGATGGCTAGAGACAGTATTAATCCAGAAAAGACCTTCATTATGAAGAGGTGTGCCTAGGATTGTGTGGCAAATATTTCAGCATTCTTCATGCTATTTTCTTTACGTTAGCAATTAAGGAGACATTTGATAGAAGAAAGAGGAGTAGACTTTCTTATAAAACTTCTCATTTAGATGGAAGAGTTCCACAATTTTGAGGGGAAAAGAAATAGCTTTGTAGGTTTTCTAAGCAGGTCTTTTAAAGTTCTGTTATTGTGAAATATTTCTGTAACTTTCCAGAACTTGTATTCACTAAGTTAAATAAATTAAAATTTCCCAATTTAGATTATATGTTCTTTGCTTCTTTTGGATGCTGTATGCAAGTAATTTTACTATACCCATACCTTTTCACTGAATTTTTGCCTATCTTATTCCACTGAATTCTTATGAAATTTCCTGGATTTTACACTGTAGCTGATGGATGCAGAAAGATGTGTATTTTAAAGTCACATTTTGCACAGTGTGTTAAGTTAGATAAGACTTTAAGACTTTTTTTTTTTTTCCCACTGTGCCATCACAGCACATTCTTTTAATGAAAAATTGGCTTCCTTAATCATTTTAGTCATAACCCAAACCCTGAAACGCTGAGGGCAGCCTTCTCTGAAACGTTTGCCAAGATCAAAGTATGAAAGGGTCAGAGAAAAATCTCTGTAATGCTCACCTGGGGAAAACGAAACCTTTATTATGACAGAAAAAAAAGAGTTATGGCTAGTAACTGTATAAATGCAATGAATCCATTGCATTTATACTGGCACTTATGGAAGCATTGAACTAATTTTGAAATTGTGGTATTCTATAGTGGGTTTTTTTACGTTCCTTAAATACAGAATCATGGAATCAAAAAATGGCTTGATTGAAAGGGACAAAGAGTCACAGAATGATTAAGGTTGGAAGGGACCTCTGGACATCATGTAGTCCAACCCCTCTGCCAAGAGCAGGTTATATAGGAATGCATCCAGGTGGGTTTTGAATCTCTCCAGAGAGGAAGACTCCACAGCCTTGCTGGGTAACCTGTTGCTGTGCTCGGCCACCCTCAGTGTGAAGTTCTTCCTCATGTTAAGGTGAAAATTCTTGTGTTTAATTTATGGCCATTGCATCTTGTCCAGTCATTGGGCAACACTAAAAAGAGTCTGGCACCATCCTCTTGACATCCGCCTTTGAGATATTTACATGTGTTGATGAGACCCCCTCTCAGTCTTCTCAATCATATCAGCTAATTCCCTCAAGCCCTTGAGATGCATATTCTCATGTCTCTTGAGTTTATGTTCAGGAACCTGTATGTTCAGGTTCCTCAGGTAATCTCAAATCTGAGTTTCACTTATTATGAGGGACTTTATTCATGCAATCTTTGCCTTGAAGATTAGGGATTTGAGAGATATATGAAGAGAGGTTAACATTGTAAACTGAGGCAAAAAAAAAAAAAAAAAAAAATTGTGGGGTACCTCAGCATTCTCAGTGTTGGTTGTCACTTGTTCTCATGTTTTGTTTAAGAATGGGGGTACAATTTCTTTAATCTTTCTTTCCTGGCCATGTGCCTGCAAAAGCTTTTTGTACTATTCACATACCTCACCAAATTCCCCTTCAACTGTGCCTTAGCTTTCCTTATCCTGTCCATATACATCTGGGCAGTGTCCTTATATTCTTCCCAAGATACATGTCCCTGTGCATTTCCTTCTTACATTTTAGTCCTTATTCAGCTATTCTGTCTCCTTCCTTCTTTGTCTGCTTTAAGAGCTCTTGCACTCTAATAATAATAATCTTATTGAGCTGCCAGCTCCAGTCAGTTCCTTTCTCCCTGAGGGCAGTTTCCCAGTGAGTCCCAGCAACAACTGAAAGCTTGCTTTCCTGAAGTTCAGGATTCTGACTCTACCCTTCATCTGGCCCATATTTCTCAAGACCATGAATTCCATCACAACCTGATCACTTGCAGCCCAGGCGAACGCCAATCTTGTCCTCTCTAATTAGTTCACTCCTAATGCAGAACATCAGGTCTAGTAATGCTCTTTCTCTCAATGGCCTGTCTGTCACCTGGATTAAGAAATTATCCTCAACATGCACCAAGAACCTCCTGGATACCCTACAGTTTGCTGTGCAGCTTTTCCAGCAAATGTCATGATGATTGAAATCATGCAGCAGGATTAGAACCTGTGAGGGTGATTCTTCCTGCAGTTGAAATAGAATGGTTCATCAAGCCTTCCTTGATCAGGTCACTTGTAATAAACACCAACCATGATGATTCTTTTGTTGTCTTGGCCCCTAATTTTTACCCATTAACTCTCAACCTATTCACTGTTGCTTTTCAAATTCCACTCCATTCTTTTACATAGAGGACAACACCACACACACCCCTCTCCATCTTCTTTGCCTCTCCCTCTGATCAATTTATAGCCATCAACTGCAGTGCACCAGTTGTGTGATTCATCCCACCATGTTTCAGTGATAACAGTTAGATCATAGCCTTCTGGCTGCACAGTAGCTTGCTTCATGCTTCTCCTGTTTCTTACTCATACTGCATGCCTTGGTGTAGAAGCACTTTAGTTGGGCTATTGACCATGTCACCTTTTTAGAGGAATATGCCTTAATTCTTTTGAGATCTTTCACAGGCTAACTCACAATAATGGTCTCTGTTAGATCCTAATACATCAGCAGTATTTTTTGCTCAAAACTCTTCAAACTCAAAACTTTTCACCCACTAAGTCTAGATTAAAGCTCTTTGTTTAACTCCGGTTAACTCCTTGGTCAGATGAATCTCATCAGCTCCCAACAGACTTGACTTCTCAGAGGTAGATTCATGATCAGAGAAGTCAAAGCCCAATAGATAGCCAGGAGTTCACCTGTTCAATTAATTTCTGTCTTCCAAAAATACACATTGATATATATGTTTGTTTGTTTGGTGCTTTTAAAAAAAAATAATAAAAAATTGCAATACTAACTAATGTAAATTAATTTACGAATGGTATCACAAAACAAGCATGCACATACTGAACAACTCAACTATCAGTCTTGAACATCTTTAACAGTTTATCATCTAGGCATAGTCATTTATCTAAGATGGGAATTAGTCTCATGAGCATGCAGAAATGAAATGGTTCTCTTGTGTGCGTGCAATTGCAAATGTATGCTCAGTTCTTGTTAACATTTCACTTCTTGCATGCCCAGAAAATAGCTGGTATAAATATTTTTTCATGTAATACTGCAAGAAATCTGTTCCATAAAAAAATAACAGGAAAACATCAAGGAAATTGAATAAAGGCTGAGCAAGTTAACAGGTTAAATAGAAATTAAGATTATCTAAACTGCTAGAAGTTTTGTCATTCATCAGAGGACAGCAATGGAACTAAAGATGGAATTTTTTTCCCCCTGACCTTATTGATCAAAGCTTACTTTGATAAATCTTACTTACTCCACAAATGATTTTGTTAATAGATACTCTCACAGCTATCAAAGATCAAGATAGACCGATATTGAAACTGAGAAAGTAAAAAGAAATGGAAAGAAAAAGAGGTTAACCATAGGTACAAAGAAATCAGAAGAAAGGTATTGACAGACCACTGATGAGATGAAAATGTCTCTTCAAATGAAAAAAGGCTGAGACTGGATGTTGCCCAGCCTGAAGAAAGCACTGGGCAGACCTTATTGTGGCCTTTCAATATTTATAGAAGGTTCATAGAAAAGACTAAACTTTTTTCCAAGGCATGTAGTAATATGGTAAAGGGTAGTGGTTTTAAACTGAAAGAGTGTAGGTTTAGAGTAGATTTCCAAGAGGAAGTTGAGGATGACCTATCCCTGGCAGTGTTCAAGGTGAGGTTGAACGGGGCTTTGAGCAACACCATCTATTGGAAGGTGTTTGTGCCCACTGTATGTGGTGTGGACTAGATGGTCTTTAAATGTCCCTTCCAACCCAAACCATTCAATGATTTGATATATTCTATTTGTTTCTTTGCACTAGTGTACATGTTATGAACATTTCCTTTTACTTAAGTGAAGAAATAGATAATATCAATAAAGAACCTATAAATATTGCAACTTTACATGCATTTTAATGGACAGTCAACTTAATTATTATAACACTATTATAGAATAGAGAAAAGCAAACATTTCTGAAGTATGATTCAAAATGCCTCCTTTGGTATGCTTTACTGAATGCATCATGCTTTGCCTAAAATTGACTATTGCCAGAGAAGGAAGTATTTCTCTTTTAGAAAAATTGTTTACTTAATTTTTATCAGATTTGGTATTGTGTTTATTTTCTTTCCATTAAATAATAAGCAATATGCTAGCCCTTTTTTGAAAGGTTAATAAGTAAAGTAATATGAAGTATTCTATCATACCCTTTAATACGGTTAATAGCAAATACCCTATTAAAGATTTTGGACTGAAGTGACATATTAAGGAATGTAATTCCTTTCATCCAAGTCATGTCAAAGAGGCTTATATTTGAGCTAGTTATTCATATCTTACAATGAAGTGGAGATAATAGAAGATATGTGGAAATGTCTAATATAAAACAGTAACTCCCCAAAACAAAATGGAAGTCTACGCATATAATAGAATGTATAACTCATAATACTGCTCTATATAATTGACTCAGGCTAGATCTCTAACTTACAAGTATGTGCTGGCAGACAAGATGACCCTTACCCTTAGAAAGTCCCATAAGGAGGCAAAAAGAAATCATTGCATTTAGCACAATTTGTGCATTCCTTCTAATCACGATGAAAACTAATGAGTGAATTTGTGTTGACTGTTAGGAATTACAAGAAATGTCATTGCTGTGATTTCCTTAAAGGCAAAGATAAATAACAGAGAATGCACAATAGTGTGAGTACTTTGAACTGCAGCATCATGCATTATATGCTCTGACAGACAGACCAAAAAACATAATTAAAGAAAGGAAGCAAGCAAACAAACAAAAAGCAAAAACTCCATCCAAACTCCTTCCTACACATCTACTGAAGTCAGTTCTGGGCCATATTCTTTAATCATCTTACTAGAATTAATTGAAACTAAAATTGTAATAAAAGCAGGTGATGAGCAAACTGTATTTTACACTTGTTAGTATTTAAATCACTTTCAAAACTACAGCAGTATGAAAAAATCATTGAAACATTCATCAAAAGCAGCATTCTATTTCCTTATCAATAGAAAGTATATAGATGTGTGCCTTTAAAGATAATAATATTAAATTTCATGTGTTTATTTCCCACCCCCTGACTTCCTTTGCAAATACCAAATTTTGAGTATGCTATGTTATAAACTGAAAAGTATTGCTTCCAAGAATCTATGGAAAGATTAATTTTTTTGTGTGTGCAACTTAGGTTTCACCAAGTCAGATTTCATTCTATGTCACTGAATATGTATTTATGTACCAGTGTGACACTAATCACCACTGCAGCCAACAGTAGCAGTGTTTTTCTATTACTCTCAGCAGGGTTGAATTCTATGCACCAGAAGAAATGTTATAATTCTAAACAGTTTTATGTTAACTTCATGATTAATATGTATTTCTATCTCTTTTATTAAGGAATTTTCACTGACATTTGGGTGATGGATGCTGTCTATGCCTCATGTCCTTGATGAAATTTAAACGTCTAATTCCTGTAGCTCCTGAATGATGAAGGCTAAATTCTGGAATTCTGTTGAAAGTATGTAAAATTTCATCAAAGATCATAGAAGGAATAAGCTAGAGGGGTAAAAAAAAGAGCCTGGAATTAATCAGCATATCTCAAAGTTACTCTTAGAAAACAGATATGTAATATCATAAATAAAGATGAAAACAGATACCATTAACTACAGGTTCATTTACATTGAGACATGCATCAAAGATTAAACTGCTGGATGATGATATTTTCAGTTAAATTGTAATTTTTTAGTGTGGTGAAGATGATTAAGTTTAATTCAGATAAGACAGAAGGTAAATTTATTTTGGAAAAAAAAAAAATCCCAAGCCACTCCGATATATTAAAAAAAAAAAAAAAAAATCAATCTGGTTATAAAGTTCTTTCTCTGGTGGAAGGCCTTAAGATGCTATTGTACAGGAATTAGACATTTCTGATTATTTGAGACAAAAATGCGATTAAAAAAAATCAGTAGTTCATTGGCATAATCATGCCTTTAAAAAGTAATAGAGGAGCTGGACATGAGAAAATAGCTGGGGGGGGGGAAGGGGCAGGGTTATCTGACTACAGAAAATTGTCTATTTAACAAGAATATACAACAAATGATCCTAAAATGTATCTGAAAATTCATTTCTACTAGAAACAGTATGTTTAATGAAAAGTTAATGAGTTCTCATCTGGAGCATCAAGTCAATTCTGTTTTCACTATTGTGTAATCTTAATCAGCTTTAGTTGCAGAAACAGGATATTGATAGTATAAGCACCATCCAGGTTCTTCCTGGATCCCATGGAAGTAGATGTCTGAGATCAATAAATCATAACACTTTAATCATAAAAGTAACTAACCGGCTTAGTTTCGATACCTGATATTCTCTGGCTAAATGTATATGAGAGAAATCCTATGATCATAATTAAGTTAGATTAGCAGTTGCAAAACAGTTGCAAAAAAAAAGTCAATACAATGACATAGAGGATTAACAGTCTTTTAATGAAAAAAAAAAAAACCCAAACACATAAAATTATAATTATTTAAGACCCATCAAAATAAATATAAAAATTAGTCATAATTCTCATTATTGACACCTTGCCTGGGACATGTTTTGCTCATAGAACTCATATTTTTTAAAATGCAGTCATAGTAAAATATAAAATCATAAATGAAAGAAAATGCAGGGAGAAAAAAACTTCAACAAACAGACCTAGAAAACCAAAAATTTCCCAACATAATGTTCTTATCAAGCTGAGTGTTTTGGCCGAGAAGCTGTATAAATGATATCTGGGGGGTTTGGCCCATTTTAGCATGACTTTTTACGTACACTAATTACCATATTTTTGTGATTTCATGACTTTGAGTTCTAGAATTTTTGTTTAGATGTAACAAAAGAGTGAGACTTCAATTGTATTATTTTCTGATGAAGAAAACTGATTCCTTGAAGAAGGGGTTTTCAACATTCTATCCAGAAAGATGAGCTAGGAACTCATTGTTCCTGGCCAACTGTTCAAGAAGGCTTGTATGTGGCTTAGTTATAGGGGCTAGGACCAGTTTATCACTATGTGAGTATAACCAAAACTGTGTATTCTCCACCCGCTGTGTAAATTCTGATGAGTTGTTAATAATGGATCTTTAACAGCAGCTGCCCAGTGTAGGAGAACACCAGGATAACAGAGAAGAAATCTTCCAGGAATGGATGGAATGGTCAGCATAATAGTGCTTAGAAGAAGATTACTGATTAGTTTTCATGTTATAATA
>JAWWEW010000001.1:64631067-64659768 GCA_035583185.1 Anabacerthia variegaticeps
TTTATGCCATGCTTTGTTTTCTTGTTACACAAAAATTTGGAAATTCCATGGAGAGTCAAAACTCAGAAAAGTAATAAAAAACACCCTGGTTTTCTTGATTTGTTCTGACTTATTTTTCAAAGTTTTGCTATTCAAAACTTCTGTAGGTACCAAGATTTATCATGAATGCTTGTCTTGCATTTACTTTTTAAAGGCAGATTAGTCATTAGTGGCATATTGAGGAAACAAAACACCCTTGCCAAAACTTGATATTTGACTCAAAATTTTAAGGGTACAATAAAAAATTGTGCTGTTGTAAAACCATTAATGTCCTGTTTTCTGCTACAGGAATCATGACAGGTTGGCACAGAGAGAAGAACAGAACTCACTCATTGATTGAATGAGATCAGTTCTGTGCAGTTTTTTGTATGACCCTCTCTTGAATAGATAATAGATGGGATGTTGAAGAAGTTGGGAATACGGATACAGTCCCTTAGCACCGCATGCAGCAGGATTTGTAAGTGAGATGTACTTGCAAGAGGCTTGAGATAGGCAAGGAGAAATAAAGGAGAGAGAAATAACTAAGTCTATCATGCAAAAATGAAATCCAGTCAGGATTGGGAAGACAAGTAGATTGGGATGGGAACCCCAAATAAGGAACAATGCAACCTTGATACTGTCTCATTCTGATAGAGTATTTAATTACAGACCTTTTTTCTACCTTACCCCCGCTTCATTGAGGCCGAAGGACAGTGACAGGATACTGCAATTATTTGAGGATTTGTTTCATCCTCATTTTCAGTGTGTCCTTATGTGTTATTTACTGCACGTTATTGAAACTCCTCTCTGTATATAGAATTATTAATTTCCTCATAGACTCTTTCCAACTTTCACTTCAGCTGATTCAGCTCTCAGCTATATTCAGTCCCTGCCCATTAACTAAGATGCACCTACTGATTTACTCTTTTCCCATGTCTCCCTCTCAAATCATTTTTCCAGCCCCACTAGATAGTTCACAGAGACTGGAGCTGCTGACTCCCAAGGCTGTAAAGGAGTGAGCCTTTTTATTTTATTAATGCTCAATAATGGGTTTATTAATACTCAGTAGGTATTTCATTTCATTGGTTTATGTTTCCTCTTAAGAGTGCGCACTCTGTCCTCCTGAGCAGTGTTGTATTTTGTGTTGGCTGGCTAGTGGAGAAGTTCATTTGTCCTGTGCCATTACTGCCATCTGCCTTGTCAGGCCTTTCTTGAAAATGAAACTGTGTCTCAACAACTTTGCCCTTGGTTAAATAAATAAGCCATAACTGTAGCTGTAACATCATTATCTGAGTATGAGTCTGAAGGTCTCAGGATTTATTAGGGTGATGCATTACCATTGCAACTTGGCTTTATTGTAGTCACCTTGCTACATAACAGCATCTGTGCAGCACTTGTGGGTGATACTACTAAAAGGCCCTACAACTGCAACTCTGTTTTAAGAAAATTTTTCCCCTCCAACACAAACATGCCCTTAGTCTTCCTTGCTTTTTAAATCTCTGTCCTTGGATTCTTGGTTTGAGCTCCTTGCTGACTTCTAAGCAGAAAGCACTGAAAGATAACAAATGTGATGTGTGCAGTGACAAGACAGATGGTAGTTCTGAGAAGAGGAATTAGGGGTGGAAGACTGTAACTGCCATCTAGTACCAGCATTACTTATGAAAAGAAGAAACACATTCTCAACTGCTATTATGATACTTTGTTATTATGGTATGATAAACTATTATGATAGTTTGTTTCAAGTCAATTAATCTTTAAAATTAATATTTTGTCTGTATTGTCAAGTTTAATTGTAGAGACCTCAAAGACCTCAAGAAGGAACAGAAAATACTAGTATTTGTAACACTGTATTTCATTTCCATGCACTATATGCTGACCTAATACTGTATAACACAGATATTGTGAGATTCCTTGCCTTGACAGCAACACATTTCTAACTCTGTGCCTGAACTATTTTATTCACAATCTAGTCTCTACATTGCAACAAAAATAATTGACAAAAAGTACTCTTTGAGCAAAGTGAAAGTGGCACTGTACACCCTTTGGGAAATTTGTGTTTAGGTAAATAACAGACTAAAAACCAGGAAGACCAGAGTTATGTGCATGGTAACTCAAGCCTAGTTGTTTTCTTTGAGGAAAGTCACACCACACATATAATAGTCAGGTCTTGCAGATGGTATGAACACTAGGGGTTTAAGTCACATCTACTCTTTAAGAGTCCTTACAACTTCATTTTGCTGGGCAAATGTCTTGTTGAGGTAAACAACATTATTTACCAAGTAGGAGAAGCAGACTTCTGGCATGGATTTAGGCACTGAATTCCACACTACACAAAACCAAATTGAAGCAAACAAACAAAACCCACACACACCCTCCCCTCAAAAAAAAAACCAAAAAAAAAAACAAAACCAAAAACAAAACAAAACAAAACTAATGAAAAATCATCTTCCATTTGCCTTTTAGAATTTTCTTCTGAGTCAGAGGTAGGTATGTTTTGTAATCAACTGCTGCTGTCTTTACCACTTGTTTACGCAAACGTAATTTTTGTTGAACTGAAAATATGTAATATTCTTTGCCAACTTTAGAAATCACTGCATTTTCGATCTTTTTCTATTTCAATTCTTTTAATCATTACTGAATGCTTTATCATATTGTCTGCATTGAGTTGCTTTTGGTCAATGATATCCATTTTCTTCCCAGAAGCAAATTCTATACCTTATACTTTAATCAAATTACTCTGACCAAAGTAATTTTTTGTTTAGTGATTACTTTCTAACTTCAAGTACCTCATCCTTTTCTTTCCTGGCTAGCTGCCTTCAGCCTTGTTAAATGTGGTCTTTTTGAAATAACAGCCCTTTTTGGTTTCCATTACTGTATTTGTTCCTGTTTCTTCCACAGTCTAACTATTCTTTAATCTTGTTTTTCAGTAAATATTTTTCTTCATCTTGTTCCATTAAAGAAATATCTCTCTCTTACCGCATGAAAATGCCTTCCAAATTCATGCATGTGCTTATGCTCCAAGAAAAATTGTGCACTGTTTAAACAGAGATGGCAATCTTTGTTTACTCCTACAAGTTTAATATTTTTATGCAGATCTGCTGATATAATCTCTTCTGATGCTCAGGCTGTTGACAGTGATAGTAAACAGGTCCAATATTGATGCCTAAAGGATAACCAGATTTTGAAATGAGACTGATCACCTTCCCTAGATTCTCCTTTTTGCCATTCTTGGAGATGAGCATGGCATTTTCATTTTTGAAGACATCAGGATACTTTTATCTTTCAAAGACAACAGAGAGTAGTCTTGTAATGATGTCAGCAAAGTCCTTCAGAACTCGTGGCTGTATCCTGTCTGATGCATGTCAGGGCAAAATGTGCCATTTAGATGTCCGTTTGATTTAAAATGCCAGAATTTGTATTTGCATTGGTTTTTTGCCACTATTTGTATTCAACACACAATACCATATTTTTCCTTTTCTTTTTTCCTTTTTTTATGATCTGACAATTTTTTATTTATCTATGTTTCACAATTAAAAGTGAATGGAGGAATTAAAATTTTTGTCTGCTGCTGTTACACTTAGCTTCTAAGAAAGAACGTGTTTTATGTTCTAAGTAGGTGAAACAATACAACTTATAAGGAACAGCATGTGATTTTCACATAACCAACCCTGTTGTTTCTCTGTATTCCATGTTTTCCTTTTCTACTGTGTTGTTACTACAGTGATTACTTGTTATAACACTTTTTTACAATAATCTTGCTATTATTTGTGGTGAAACCCAAAAATATATGAGATGTCAATATCTTGCATTCTCAGTAGTAACTTAAGCTGGAGTTCTGTCTGTTCATATGTGTGTGGATTTGATGTTGATTACCTTACTAAGCTCTTTAGAACAGAATACTTAAAAAATGAGATTATGGTATTTTCTCTTATCTAAGTAGGACAAATACTACATAGAGATATGTCATTCTTACTGAATCTTTAAAATGTAATTAAAAAATAGAACAAAAATTCCAAACTTAAAAAAAAAAAGGCAAACAAAAAAACTCAAAGAAGAAAACTTCATAACTTGGTATTAATGCAATAAGTAATTGACAATCTCCAGTAACTCATTGTTTTAAAAATGCTTATCATGAGGTCCCTTCCTTACTCAAAAGTCAATATCTCTGTCCCAGGAACAGAGTTGCAGAAATACAGAAGGCCAGAAAGCATTAGAAATTGACACACACTATAACTACACATATTTCAAGGATCTTTGCTCTCTCTGAGGCTTTTCTGGTATTTCAACACATAAGAAAAATGTAATTTGCCTTTTAAAACTGTCCTGTTACTTTTGGTTAAAGACAAGCACAAAAAAAAAAAAATAATTATAGATGCACCCGACTGAACTTCATGTACTTCACTGAAGCATCAAAACAGAGCACACTCACTTCAGACTTTTCCTATAATCAGTGGAAACCTAAAAGGACGATTTAGTGAGCTGAATCATCCTGTGGACTGTTTATCTATCTTCATTGTTTGTAAATGACATGGAGAACATCTGGCCTCCCATTAAATGCATTCAATTTGAAAAATTAAGAAACTTTAGATGTCAAAACTGTTACTGAGGAGTCTAAATGTCATCATAATGGTTAAACATTTTAATCTATCTTTTTTGCAGACCCATTTCTATGTCAATAAATAAATAAAATTATAGGAAATATTTCTCAACTCTATTTAACTGATTAACACTAGAGCAAAATATAATTTGTGGTATTGGATGAGTTCCATGTTTTTATTGCCACTTTAAATCTTTTAAATCTTTATATATTTTATAATTAAAATATTTTTATTGAATCTACTCTATTAGTTTCTAAGTATGTTAAACAGTGAATGACTTCTAGTATAGAAACTCCTTGAACACATTCTGTCCATATGCATACAGAATTTATCATGTAGGTGTTCATATTGAACAACTAAGCAAATAAAGAAATGCCCCAGAGACTCTTATCATAACACTGAACTGCCATACTTCATTTATTGCTTTATAATTGCAAAGATTGTTTATCCATTCTTGCTCTAACACCACCTTCTGTAATGTTCAAGGTCAGAGTGGCAGAAGAATCACATTTTTAGAGCACTTCTCAGTTAATTGGACTAAGATGTCTGTATGCAATGAAAACGTTTGAAAGCACAAGTAATGTTCCCTTGTGACGCAGACGTTAAATTGTGAGTAGAGGTTTAGTATAGGTATATTATCACTAGTGAGACAGCTTCTGTATTTTATGAATTGCATGGCAAATGGTTTTTGGTGAAAAAAAATAAAATTATTTAGCATCAACTCTGTTATTAGCTTGGGGAAGAATTTTTTTTAGGTTTTTTTTTTTTCTTGTTTTAATGTTATTGATGTCATATTTATTAATTTTTAATCTTCACATATAAGCATTCTAAAGGTATGTAAAATGTCTGCAGTTGTGTTCACTTGCTTTGTGGCTACTTGTACAAGAAAAATAGCTCTATTTAATTTCCAGATTTTTCAGGACTGAATGTGTGGAGTGATTCTAATACAAAATAGGTTTAAGTTCTTAATATAAAAAGGGATAAGACTGAAGGCCCACCTAGCCTATCATTCTGTTTTTGACATGACAGCCAAAACCAAGTGTCTAAGTAACAAAATAGGAAGAAGGCAATGATATATGACCCTTCCATATATGTATCTTCTTAGACTCCATCCATTTCCAAGTGCCATTTTCATGTAGCTATCAATAAGACCAACATGGTGCCACTGTGTAGTAACTTAAAGTTAATATTATTTAAATATAAAATTTGGATACCTCTTCCCATGTGTTTCATTTTACATTACATATTGAAATAATTTCGCTTCCTATGAAATCTAACATAACTTTGACAGAAAACAGTCTGAGCATCAGTAGTGCATGTGTCTTCATTCTGCTCTTGAATCATATTTCAAGGAATAAGTGGTATCAAAAAAGTACTATGCCTTTTTATTTGTTGACATCTCTGCTACAAGAATGGAAATTAGATTTAACCATGCCTCCTTTTTTTTTTTTTTTTTCATATGGACATCTGTATAGTGAGAACAGCGAGCACAGAATTGAGAGAGACTTGACTTTTTTACATAAAACACTAAGGACTATGCTCCTAAGACTATGATTTCCAGCACACAAGCACATTGAACAGGTTTGGATTTTTTTCCCACTGTGATGAACTATTAAAAATCAAGTTATTAGGAAGGAAGAAGTTGTCCTTTTAAACAGAATTAACCATGAAAACTTGCCTTTCTCTCAATTTCTACACAATAAAAGTGGAGTAGTCAAAGTGTAAAACACTGTATTGGTGATCTAAAGCATAATCCAACCTTTTCTACAGATCACAAAAATTACTTGAAGCAAGACATTTGGTATTCTAGACCTCTTGCCATTTATTATTGTTATTGTTATTTTGGTTTTGGTTTTGGTTGGTTGGTTTGGGTTTGGTGTGCCTTTTTTTTTTTTTTCCTCCCTTTTTATTTTAATATTTAGATTGCAAGGCCTTCAGTAAAGGTCAGTTACTCAGCATTTTAGCCATCTAAAGGCTAGATACCTTAGTGAGGTGTTCAACTCTAATGACGAATGAGAGAGGGAGAGGGAGAGAGATGCCTCTACCAAGTAGAGTTAAATCTAAACTATAAGACTAAACTATAAATGGCTGAAATTACATGTAGTGAATTCCAGCCTTAAGAAGTTTAATGCAGTGCCGAGCACATTTTAATATTTATAGGTAACTCAAAGCGACTGAGATACAGTTAACAAAAAAGGAATAGTAAAATCTGGGCTGCTTAAGGTAGAACCATAGGACTCTACTTCTGTTTTGCCTATGCTTGACTTTGCATTTTGCTAGCAGGCACAAGTTTGTCCTCAATCCCTTGTTGGTAAGGTGTTTAGTGGTACTTGATATGTCATCATTTGTATGAGCACAGAGAATCAGGCAACTAAAGATCCCACTGTACACTTCATTAGACTGGTTCCTGTTGTCATGGCTTCATTCCAGCTTTTCAAAGACAAATATGGACAATATGCAATTAACTTCATACTCTTTAATATATGTCTTATATAATTTATCTATGAAGAGATAATTCAAATTTGATTTGGTATAGGATTTGTTCTTGAGAAACGAGCACATTTTTAGGTTACAGAATCACAGAAGGAAATAACAAAAAAATGAATAAAATGAATACATGAACAAAAATTGTATAACAAAGGTAATGATTAGTAAAGGTAGTGATAATACTGCTAGGAGAAAAATAGATTGGAGTTTTTAATGAATTGTAGGAATAGGTTCTTTCATGATAAGAAAAATACACATAAGAAGAGACTGTGCAATTTCAGATAACAAGAGTACTTCTTACATTAAAAAGCAGATTCATTTGGGGATTTATTTAAAACAAATAGGATCGATAAGAAAACACCAAACAGCCTAAGTAATTTTAAAAATGCCATAAGGAATTGTTTCCAAGAGTTCAGCCAAAAGAAATTGCCATTTTACCATACTGTAGAGGGATGCCTTCCTGCTTTGAAATCAGACACAAAATCAAGTACTTTAGATAGAAACACAAATTTTCTTCTCATTTTGACTTTACTAAAGCACAGAACAATAATTACTTTGATGTTCTGTTTAACTTTGTGCATTTTTCAGGTATTTTTCAGTCTTATATGAATAAAATTTCACAATCAACATAGAAGTTTCTTCTGTTTACAATACAATGAAGCATATTTCAGGAATAAATTAGAGATGAACCTAAGCATTTAAGAATAATTTATAAGTTCATAGCAGGGGATAGACTGATTTGTAATCTATAGAAATTATTTGTTTTTTACTTCTGTCTACTCTAACACATTTGATATAGGCAGTTAGTATCTGTTTCTGTTGTCCTTATTATCAGAACCTGCTCAAAGTCTGATGAGTAGCTTGCTGAGGCTATAAACAGGAAGATGAGGTGAATGTCTAGCCAGTCAAACAACTGAGTACCATAAAGGTTGATGTAGAAGTACACTGTTATAATTCATAGAATATATGAGGCAATAAAATTATCTTAACTGAGTTGTGAGCCAATAATTATGAGAAAGCAGCACACTGTAGTTCTGCATAATTGCAATGAGAATGAGAAATAATATTGAGTTTAAACAAATCTGGATCTATGTAAATGTAGCATTTGTAATGCAAATCTGTTCATTATGATAGATATAATACAAGACATCATATATTTTGGTCAGAGGAGGAAGAATGCCCCACTAGAGTTTTAGACTTTCAGTCCCACAGGAGTTGGTATGGTCTATTGAATCTAACTGAACAAACTGCCTATGCAGTCAATGAACGGGCAAACAACTCTGATGATATGCAGGGGTGAACAAATCAATCCACATAATTCTGACGCTTTGCCCTTCCACTTAATGTATCTCTCCTTTCCATGCCATCACAGAATGCTGTTTGCATTTGTTTTCTACTTCTTCCTCTTAGAGTACAGAGGATCATGGGAGATCACAGAATCATGGAATCATAGAATGACTTGGGTTAGAAGGGACTTTTAAGATCAGTTATTTCCTGCCATGGGCAGGGATACCATCCACTAGATCAGGTGGCTCAGGACCGCATCCAACCTGTCCTTGAGCACTTCCAGAAATCCACTGCTCTGGGCAATCAGTTCCAGTGCCCCACTACCTTCTGAGTAAGGAATTTCTTCCTAACATCTAATGTAAATCTCCCCTCTTTTTGTTTAAAATAATTCCCCCTTGTCTTATCAGTATCTGCCTGTGTAAAAAGTGCACACAGTTGTGAATTAAGAATCTACCTTCTAGGCTGAGAAAGACACAGTTTAGCTCTCCTATTCTATAGGTACTTCTCCATTAGATCATGAATATCATAAGTATTTCCAGTGCACCCTGGGATGATGGGACTATAGGTACTCAGGAAGAGAGAAACCAATAAAAGGAAAATTATGCCAGAGGATTTACCTAGAGGAGAGGAAGACTTAAAATTCAGAATCCATGCCTGCATTTTTATTTTTTTTAAAAAATTATTATTATTCAATGATGATTGCAAATGAAATATCCTTGGTTCAAAAGTTGCATGAGACTGATCTGCTGTACTACATCAAGTGTGTTTTACATGAGTTAAAAAAAAATGCCTTGTATGTGGAGATGAGAACCTTCATCTAATAAATATAAAATATGAAACGTTTTACTAGT
Source organism: Anabacerthia variegaticeps (assembly GCA_035583185.1). Classification (NCBI taxonomy): domain Eukaryota; kingdom Metazoa; phylum Chordata; class Aves; order Passeriformes; family Furnariidae; genus Anabacerthia; species Anabacerthia variegaticeps. The sequence goes on from JAWWEW010000001.1 coordinate 64,640,309, forward strand.
TCATTTAAAATTATATTAACATTTGCAATCCAAATTAGGTGCCTGTTGCAAGTGTCTCTCATTAGTAATACAGTTGCAATCATTATGCACAAACCTCCTAATATCTGCCCTTTCCTGTGGTGTTATGGTCACTCTTTCAAACACCCTCAACCTGAGGTCAAGGTCTGTCTTCCTCAGATAGGTGGTTACACTGAGACATCAGTGCCCTGTGTTTTTTTTTTTGCTACAAGGACATTGATGGTGAGAGTTATTTCCCCCTCACTTTTAGGTCAGCTTGGAGTTACTTGCTTTTTTTCAAACCATCTACTGTTGACATATATTTCTTGTTGGTCCAATACTTTAACTGTACAATGATTACTGTTTTGCTAAAGTTTTACCACACGTGGCATATTTTTAGGGTAAAAAACAATTGCACGCAGCTAAAGTATAGCTAAAATCAAGTCAGGAATTTGTTACCTCCTCATTACTTTTTTATCTTAAGAACGGACAACCCAAAGGTTTGCCAGTTTCTTCAGTCAGTGTTATTAAACTGATAGAAAGCTTATGTCTGTGACCAGTAACAGCAAGGCTTCACCACAGGTCTGCAGAAATCTAAGCAGAATCAGTGACAGATTTCTTTACTGTATCTAAACACAATGACCTGTGCAAAGACAACAGAGGCAGAATTTAAAATTTCTGTATGGGATTTAGGTGGATGTAGCAGTATTTAATTAACAGCTACGAGGGGAGCAGGCTCCTCTACTGTCCCATGGCCTCCCGGGGTCCAGAGGGGATTGCAAAATCCCCATGTGGTCAGGAGTGAAGATATGCAGCAACCCGAAATTGAGTGGTCATAGAAAAGCCTTTAATTACCTGTGTCCAGGGTATTTAAGCCCTTCAGATGGGGTTTGGGAGGTAGGATGGGATTGGGTAAGGGTTCAGGGGGAGTGGTGTGGTTTGGGGGGCACAGGGGCCAATAAGGGAGCAGGAGGACCAAAACCCAGTGGGAACCCAGGAATAGGGAATGACAGGGGATACATCCAATAAGGTCGGGAGGGAGGCGGGGCTGGACAACCGGGAAAAAAGGAACACTCTTTTCAGAGGTGTGCAGGGGGTTCTAGGGATTACAATCTAAACAGGGAAAACCTGTGTATAAAAGACACAGGTAATGTCGAATTATAAAGTCTCTGGTCCTTTGGAAGTTGTCACAGTGGTGGTCTTGTCTCCAGGGACTTCTTTTTCCACGATGTGTAGTCTGGATGATTCTCTGTCCCTGTTTCACATGTACTGTGGCAGAAGTCTTTCCCAACATTTAGTTGACTTTTTTGATGTACATTTTGTAATGAAACTGTTCAGTGTCTAGGATGTAAAACTGCAAGAGTTCACAAGTGTATAACAGCAACTAAAATACTGTACTTGAAACTTATTAAGCCTCTCTGAATATATCCATAGTACAGATGAAAACCTGTTCCTTATCTAACACTTCAAGATAAAACCTTTCAGATCTTTCCTATGAACGTTGATGACTCTCCTTCGTTCAAAGGCTTTAGGAAACTTCATACGCATGCACAGGTTGTTTACTGTCAAACTGACTTTGCTATAATGCCTCAGACTATAATGGTGTAGTACTTTTTAGATAGATATGAATTATTTTAATAGTGATGAGCCATTATTTTAGGAGCTCTACTTTCAATGGTTATCTCTGAAATTCACTTGTTGCTGCTGTCTAGTCCTTGAGAGAGTCTAGAGAATAATCTCCCCCTTCCTGCTCCTTGTTACTTTCAGAGTTCCTCAGTGCAACTTTCCCCTGGGAATAATCAGTTGTCTCTTCTAGTCTCTCCATCAGAAATTGTCTTCCAGAGGCACCAAGAGCAACTTTCCCAGTACAGGAAAACCACGACTGTCTTTATTAGTGTGAATTTTACTTTCTATCTTCAGATATCTTAGCATCTTTGAACTTCACCCTGTATTTTGTCTCACATAAATGTGTGTGTTTGCATCAACATTTTCTGCGCACTCAGACAACATATGTTTTTTGCTATGAGTTAGACTAACCTAGGCAGTTTTGTTCTCAACTTTAAGTAAAACTCAGCTAATGACAGGGTCAGTTTATAGTCTTTTGAAACTTTTATCTGTGCACCAGTTTATGGTTTTGACGTGTTAGTATCCAATGAAAGACACTCCTTTATTCCAAAACTCCTAACGTGGTCTCTAAATGGAATTCTTGAACAGTCCTCTGTGTTTTGCTTGAAAATTATGCATTATCTGGTTTCTACTGCTCTTGGTGTCAGTTTTTGCAAAATATGTATTATTCTTTTGCACTTTTAATATCAGTTTTCAAATATTGGAGCTTGTTTGGACCTTTGAATTATTTAATACCATACAGGTTTTTTTCTGGCTTTTTTTTTTCTTTTATTCCTTGAAAGTACTTGACCTTTGTACTTGTCAATTAATTTTGATTCAATCTTTGTTACAGTTTTCAGTTTCCCACTTCCTTTCCAGCCAGTCTAAATTATCTTATTTTTTTCCAGTGTTTTCATTGTACCTCAGCAATTTCTAAAACTTGACATCATGTAAAAGCTAATGGAGTGCTAATTCATTGGTGCCCCTTTTTTATGATTTTGGTTCTTTCATTAGAATCACTATTTTGTTGAATCTATTATAATGGAGTCTTCTAAACTACTCAAACTACATGTGTGTCAAATTAAGTATTTTTACACTTGTATCTTTGAACTGCAACTTTCCTTGAGAAGGTAATGTTATAGCAGAAGGTTCTATTATTACATCATTAAAGAAAAGATCTACTGTGTCCATTCTTCTTAAGTCTAGAATATCTGTATAGATGTTAAATCCTTTCTTTTCCAATTACAGGAGTTAAAACCATCAAAAAAAAAAAAAAAATCCCAACACCATGGGATTAGATTTTGGTTAAAAAAGAAAAACAAAAATAAAACAAAAAAAACCCCCACAAGTCCCTGGGACTCAACCACATGCATTAATTACAAAACCATGTTCATACATTGAAGAGTTTGGACAGAAAATAGGATATGTTTAGAAAGGTAGAAATTTTTTTTTCTTTTTTTCCTGAAAAATTTTATATCTGACTTTGAAGTTGACTGTATAAAGGTCCCACTTAGGAAACTGGGAGATTTTTTTTTAATCTTGATCTTTCCTGGCAGTTTTCAGTTGCTTGAAATAATAAAAATTAATTGATTTATTTTGCTATGTTTGAAAATGTAATGAAGTATTGATATAGATATCTGTCATTTTAATCCATATTGTTTTGACACAAAGCAGATACTCATTGTCTTGACTTGCTTTTAAAAACAACATTTTGACTTGAAAAATAAAATGAGGATATATCCAATTTTGACTATATTTTTCTAACTCATTATGAGCAATCTTTGCCCTTAGAGTTATTTTTCTTAATCTTCATAGCTGAACCCTTTGCTGATGTGTATTATTGGGAATAAATAATTCTATTCTTTGTTCAGAGTTTTGTCCACTTAAATCATCATTGCCTGGTTCTTCTAGCAAGTTGCTTTTCCCTTTTAATTTTGAGATTGGTCTTCCAAGGTGGCATTACTAAGAAGATAATCAAATCCAGTTACCTTAATATTCACCCACAGAGATACTGAAACATTAAAAAAAAATCTGTTTGTTTGGGTTTTTTTCCAGTGAACAAGACAGGCACAGGGTATTGAGAAGAAATGTCACTGATAATCCTGGTAAGACAAAAAATGATCTGTAATGTAGGAAAACAAATAAGCAAGAGCTGTTTCTTTCCTTTTTGTTCACATAATAACCTCAACATGCCCTCAGATCTTTTTTAAATAGATATCTTAAAAATAATCATGTATAGCAGTTTGAGTGTTTTAAGCAAAAAATCGCCATGGTTATATGCAATCACAGATTTTGAATGTGTCTTGGGTGCATTAAATTACATGATGAAATGATTTTTATTTCTTCAAAGATAGAGAAAGCTTATCTGTGAAAAGGACATCAAAATACTTTTTAGAATGAAAGCAAAAGTAAATTGCTAGTCCTGTAATAAAAATAGCAGCAGCATCAGAAAACATAAGGAGGATATCTGATCTATTATAACAGAGGCAAACAGACAAACAATGGAAGAATTGGAATTAATCTTTCACCTAGGATAATAAACCAGCACATTATAGATTAAATTGATGTTATTACTGTTGCTTTATAAGAGGGTTTTTTTTTTTTTTTTCATTGAATAAAACTTTAACTTCTGGTTAAGTCAGAGTTTTATGTCCCAGATGAAAAAGACAACCCTCCCCTCACCCTCAATGCCAAGACTCCCTCCCCAAAAGTGCCCTATGTGGAGTAAAATTTTTGCAGATAATGTGAATTTTGCACTTTCCATCTGCTTATGACTAATACAATTATTTCTTATTATTTTTTGATGGACTGTATCAGTCCTCAGAGAAAACATTTACCTATAAACTGTTAAAATAACTCATATTCTGTTCATAATTAGATTACATCAATGTATCAGCCCATCTGTATGAACACTGTTGTGTTCAATGACTCATATTTGAAAGATTCTCTGGAAACCATTCCAGTACTGTACCATGATCATCATGTTGCTTCCTTTTCTTTACTTTCAGTTCATAATGTAGGATCATAGCATCCTAAGGTAATTCAGACTGGAATGCAGATCATTCAGGCCAACTTCCTGCTGAAATCAGGCTCCAAACTAGGCTGATAGCAATGTTTTCAAGAGAGGTTTTGAGTACATCTAAGGATGGAGGCTACTAAACCTCTTACATGTGGCCAGAAGTCTGTTTCAGGAGGACTTGTTTGATGATTTTCCCAAAAAGTAAGATGAGGCTGATTGGCCTACAGTTCTCTAGACCATTTCTTTTTACTTTTTTGAAGATGAATACAACACTTTTTCTCCAGTGATCAAAGATTTCCATCAGTCTCTATGATCTGTGTTTCCTGTTTGCCACAAATTCTGTTAATTGCCTCTTGGACTTTGGAGTGCCCTTTTTGAAAAGCCTTTGTCATTTCTACAATGCTCCCAGTACAGATCTAAAGACATATCTAGACTTCAGTGCTTTACTAAGTATTAAAAGTGTCTAAATAAAAATCCTCTTAACCATAAATAGCACTTTAAAATTATGATTTTCTTTTTTTTCATTAAAAAAGAGTAAGGGGAAATTATGATCAGATTTTATGTGTCTCACCCAAGTATCTTTAATGTGTAAAGGCTTCTTGCATTTTGGTCTAAGCTGGACTCATCAGACCAAATATTTATTGCTTTAATGTGGTTGTCTTCATTAAAACAAAAGTTAGCTTACACAAACTTCAGAAATAACAAAAGAAGATTAAATTATATTTGACTTATTAAAAGAGCAAAATAGAGTCCTTGCCCTTATCAGCTATAACAAATTAATCAATACACCTGTATTCAGAAGCCTACACTATAACTTTAAAAAAAATGATATCACTCAGAAACCTTAGAATGGTTATCTTATTTCCCTGAAGTATTGTATCATGTGTTTCAGAGCAAGATCAATAAATAAAAGGCAGTAATTTAAGTTGTTGTTAATGTCAGAACTTAGCTCTGGTTCAGTTTGTCCAATGAAGCATTAAGAGTAACAGACCTTTCAAATATTTTCTATTCTATTGTAAGTAGCACTAAATGAAAACAGGAAACATGCAGGATGATTATATATTTTGTTCAGAAAGCTGTGCTAAAGAAGGATTCAGTTATGAGTTAACCAGCAGTGTAAGACAGTTCTCTCTGTAATGAACACGGTGAGATAAATCATCTGGGTTAATGAAAAAGAAAAAACAACATCACTTCCATGGGAGTATATTATTCGCCTCGTGGAAATAGAAGAGATGGTGGACTATTACTTAAAAAGTTAAATAGAAATAGAGTCTGGAAAAAAAAACATTAAGGAGAATAAATAGGTATCCTGTACATGTTAGTGAACAGTTTCCCCCTACTGATATGTAAAATGAAATGTAAATTGTTTGTGGCTTTTTCAAGATAACGTCTGTGTCTTCTTGTTTTGTTTTCTTTTGTTTGTTTTTTTTTTTTATTTGTTTGTTTTGGTTTTTTTGGTGTGGTTCTTTTGTTTGTTTAGTTTATTTTTCAAACTATAACATCTATTTCAAAAAAAAGAGATTTCAGGATGCAAACAATCCTTGTTCCCAGTGACACTAAAATGAGATTGCCAACATCTATCAACTGAGTAGTGTTGAGCCTGTGAGGCCAGATTAACACTTTTTCCTTTACAGGGATAAAGATAAGAACAATATATCCACCAACACATTTTAAACTCTGACCCATTTTTCTTTTCCAGCCATGACTTCAATCAAGGAAGCAAAAACAACATGCTTATTAGCAATTGTGTTTCTACTCGGTAAAGAGGGCATGGAAAAAAAATGGGTTCACTCATCCAACTTAAAAAGTTTACAAGATGAGGTGTGAACTCTGTGAGCCTGACCAAACATCCACTTCTAGATTTTAGAGTCATAAATTCAAAGAAAGTCCTGAATAGGAAGAGATCCAGGAAGATCCTTGAGTCCAACTCCTGACTCCACACAGGGCAAAATGAAAGTTAAACCATATTTCTAAAATATTTCTTGAACACTGACAGTGTTGGGGCCATGACCACTTCCCCAGGGAGCTTTTAGCAGCGCTTGACAACTCCCTTACTGTAGAACTATTTTCTAATATCTAATCTGACTTTCACCTATCACAACTCCAAGTCAATCCTTCTTGTCCTATCACTGGTTACCAGAGAGAAGAGATCTGCACCTCTCTCTGCTCCCTGCATGAAGAAATTGCAGACAGCAGTGAGGTCACTCCCTTCCCAAGAGTTAGGCTTTTTTAAGCCTAACAAAACTTGTGTCCTCGGTCACTTCATAATTTGTGTCCTCTAGACACTTCATCATCTTTGCTGGAGGTGATGATGTACGGGGCAGACTAGTCTGACCTTGGTGACCTAACATAGATAGATGTCACTGGCCTTTTAATTCCTGAATCTCACATCTGTTGTTTAAGGACACCTGGAAAGACAAGGTAGACAAGAAGGAGGTTCTCTCACTGCCCCTGGCAGACATTTGTTTCCACTCAACTCTATCCCTCAAGCTCCTATCTTGAATTCATTGTACGAAAATTTTATGTATAACCATAACTCATTTCTACTGTATGTGAATAGACACACTGTTTTGCATGGGTATAAGACTAAACATGGCAAAATCATAACAGGTTCATCATGGGGAAAAAAAAGTTAAATTTGTTCTGAGTTTACTGTTCCATGGGGTGATTAGAAATAAACTTGTATGATGTACAATTAATTTTAATATGACATGTAGTCCGTGTATATTCTTTTATTATTCATAGGCTCAGAGAATTCAAAGACACTTCTTTTCCTTCAAACTTTTAAAGAAATATTGCTCTTGATGTCATAATGATTCAGAAGTTTCTCTCTCTTTAGTTTTATGAATTTGTTTTCTGCCATTTTTTTGTCAATTCCACAGGCTTTTTGGGTTTGCTTATAAATGCCAGAATGTGAATAAAAGGTCATCTTCCTTAGAGGCAACAAAATTTCAGATTAAGTAGGGAAATAACACATTTGTATGAAGTATACGTTTCAAATATCTCCTAACTAGATCTCATTCACGTCCCCCCCCCCCGTCCCTTTGACTCTTAATTGGCACATTTGTAGCATTTTTTTCCTTACAAATTACCATACTAAGCAGAAAGTGACAAGACTGACCTCAACTAGACATTGGAGTCAGTATTTTCAGGCTTCATTCCATTAGCACCTTAGAGAAAAAAAAGCACAAAAGGTACATTTTGATATAATTAATCCAATACAAAGTTTAATGTCAAAATACAGATTAAAAACAAAGAGTAATTTCAAAAAGATGTAGTAAAGTAGACTTTAGTACTTGCCCTTAAAATAAATATATGTATTCTCATTGACTCAATAATGCACTTTCCATAACCATATTCCAGCAGTAAATCTACCTAGAATGTCTTAGATTCTGATGATATCTGAAACTTAGCTTCATTAGCATTAAAACATTCAGCCTGTTTTCTTTCTATATTTCTTTCTTTCTAAAAGAAAAAAAAATAGTTAAAACAGAAAAAAAATACAAAACAAAAACAAACAGGGAAAAACTCTAAATGGAATGTAACTAATGCAGAATATTTGCTGTAGAGCCTAAACGCATGTAATTACAGTACAGCATCTGTAGGCTTCCGTTAGAGTCAAGTGAGATATATTAGCATGGAAAGATTTTCATCTGCAAATTTCTGCAGCAACATGACTCTATTTTGTCACTTATTTCCAACTGAAGAACCTGTATAAACATTGATTGCTCTGCCTTTGATCTCTTAAACAGGTTACAAAAGATGTTTCAAACAAAAAGTGGACTTTTGAGGGTCTTTGCAGTTACAGTTCTGGCAAATGTAGGTCCAACAAGGGAAATTCTGATTACACAGGGGACTACAAAAACATTTTGAGTTCTTTAGCTCTATCATAGCCATCTATTACAGAAAAAGTTTTATTTCATTATTCATTGGATTAAAAAGTATTGCAGCAAGCTCACCTTGGGCCATAATTTCCATAACTGGCTCTTGCACGCATTGTACTAATTGACACATTCATTGGATTACTTTTCTTTAAAAAAAAAAAAAAAAAAAGAAAAAAAAAAAAAGAAAAATAATTCTAATGCTGCATCTAATATAACCTGCATATTAAAATTTCATTTCTTATTTTACCCTTCTTCAAGTAGTCAGATTATGGGGAAAAATGCTCTTTTCATAACCAAGATTTCACTGAGCAATGTAGTTCATAAAGCAATTTAAAAGGAGAAAACTAAAACAGAGACATCAAGTCTTAGGTATTTTTTCTCATCCTTCAAAAAATAAGCATGGCCCTTTATTATTTTTTTTTAGTAAGGATTTTTATTCAAGTGCTTACCTTGCTGCTCTAGATAAAACGTTATGACTTTTTGAAGCCATTTAATTTCAAAAAGAGCTAGCATGAGTGTATCTTAGAAGTGATACTTCACAGGGCAGAGTTTGTATTCTTTTCCATTAGCAACTTAGTTCAGTCAATATCCAGGTAGATATCAGTCAAGATCCAGGGAAGTAGCTCCACATGTCCATGGCCTTTCAAGTCAAAAATTGAAAATTGCAAAGGTCAGTATTGCTTCAAGTTCCCATATGGCCATTTCCATTCTGAAATGTCCAGTTGACCTCTCTGGCAAAATGATAGTTTGCTTAAGTGGTACTGTGTTCTGGAATGTAAAAGTATCTGATTGATTCCAGCAGGTAGAAAAAGAAAGCAGATTACCTAAACATCTTACCTATGTTTCAAATGAACATGTGGGAGTATATGATGGAAGTTTAGATTCTGTTGCAACTATTTGTGTGTTTCGAAATAGTTTACTGACTGTGTTTACTTGTTCTAATAGATCCCTATATTTTTCGACAACACAGTCATGAAAAATATAAAAATGGCAAGAGGAATTTTCTAATAAATTGATCTGAGCATCTTATGTTTAATTTTTCTGATAATATAGAAATATATTTTATATTTATATATCTATTTATTTTATATTTGGTTTTATTTTCTATATTATACATGACAACAGCTAGATGAGAATTATGTGATTAGAATGGCTTAAAATTTGGAATGGGAATAACCGAGCCTAAAGCCCATGCTGAAAAAAGAGGGGGGAAAGTCTGAAAATAAAGACAAGCAGAAAAATATACAAATGTTCAGACTGAAAGACATCATGTTTGTCCTAATTTATAATGAGGAGAGCACAACAATTAAAGTAACTTCAGAAATATGTGAAGTTTAATGGGAACACCATTCTGGTCAGGTTGGGTAACAACCATTCATAGATTTTTTAAGTTCCACACAAGCCATCATCCCCCTAATTCTGAACTTTTTTATGGAAGTTCTCAAAGAACATACAGAATAGATAATGACTTTCAGTAGAAAAATTACCTTTGGAGTGCAGAGAAATTACATTGTTTGATGAAACGAATGTCCCTTGCAGGGCAAGTGTCAATAAGGGTTAGAGTTAGGGTAAAGAACTAAAGAATGACTGCTCAAATACAATCTCAATACAGATTTTTGTATTTCTTCAATTTGCTTTCATTAAAAAAGAAAAAAATAATAATAATAATAATAAAACACAAACAAAAAACAACCTTATGATATGTCCCTCATGTGTATGTGCCTCAGTCTTGATACACGTGCTTCCTCCCCTATAATGTCATTTCACTTGTTCTACGGCATCTGAGACATCTGCACAGACCTGGCAGATAGGATGTGACTTTGGGAAGTTAAGCTGGTACCCAGAAGCTTCTCAAATGCATGACATGATTAAAGCAAGTCCTATGTTTAGTCATTTTCATTTAGGTTTCTAAAATATGATTATGAATCCTCCATATCAAGACATGACAGAATCACAGATTCAGAGAATGGGAGAGGTTGTTTCCTGATGTGTTTCCTGATGTTCAGATGGAATCTCCTGTGTTTCAGTTTGTGCTGATTGCCTCTGGTCCTCTTCCTGGGTACTGCTGAAAAGAGTCTGGCTCCATCCTCATTGCACCATGTCTTTGGGTATTTACATATAATGATGAGATCCCCCTGAGGTGATCAAGGCTTCACAGTCTGAGTTCTCTCAGCCTTTCCTCATATTCCAGTTTCTTCATCATTCTTGTGGCCATTCTGTGGACTTTCTCTGGTATGTCCTTGTCTCCTTTTAGCTGAGGAGACCAAAACTGGACACAGTATTCCAGGTGTGACATCACCAGTGCCTAATAAAGGGGAAGGATCACCTCCCTTGTTCTGCTGTGACAGACTGAACTGCAGAATAAATTCAATCCTATTTGGGAGTGGAAAATGCTCAACCACTCAGCTCCCTCCTTGCAGGTTAGTTTATTTCTTTATATATTAAAGAAAACAGAGTTTTGTTTTAGAATTACAGTATTCAAGCAGTTATGTTGTCTTCTAAAGAATGATAGGTGAGACTAGATCTACTTACTGATTGAGTGGCACAAATCTGAAATATCTAGCTTAAATTTACAGAGAAAATAATCCTAAAATTGTAGGATAAAGTTAAAAATTTGCTAAGAATATAAAATCTTTAGTTGTATGGCATATTTTATACCATGTTTTTTTATTTACCTTCCTGGAATTACCTTTAGAGATTACTGTAGTAATTATTGTTTGTCAACCACAGAAGCGTATAAGTGTCTGGGACAGGTGACTTCCAAGATAGAGTACCTACAAATAGGCAGAAGGAATTTTAAGCACATATTTTAAGCACATATTTTTTTTTACTTATTTATTTTTATTCTAATCTTTTGTCTTCTTTCCCCTGCTAGGACAAGGGCTATCATCCCTTGAGGACGTTTGCATTTTTCTTAACAAAGGGTACATGCATTCTACCAGAAAACCTGGATTCTATGAGAAAGAGGGCACTCTTTAAGAAGTCCAATAAATCTTTATCTTTCTTATTCTGTCTTTCTTTCTTTTTAAGACACAGAGTATGTTCTGCAGTGTCTTGAGACTGTGCTTAGCATTCCCCCACTGATATCACCAGCACTACAACAGCGAAACCTGTTTTGCATACTAATCACAATCTCCACTTAGTTACTCAGTTATCACATATTACTGAATTTTTTCCTGTTTTATTCTCCAGTATTAAGTGTGTTTATTCTTCACAGTATAAAAAGTTTTCCCTCCCAATATCTAATACATTTAATTAGTTGAAAATTAAGCTTGTTCAGGTCGTTTCTTTATAGTACATACTAACACGCTACAACAATGTATCTCCTTAGACCTTGACATATATAAGGAAAGAGAGACAAAAGGGTGCATCACAGGCCAGTTGAAAAGCAGTAGTATCTTCCTTCCCTGCAACAAAAGCATATCTGTAAACACAAGTTCTTTCAACAGCCTGAATTGTCCAATTGTGAGATATGCCCCTGAAATGTTGAAAGAAACATGGAAGAGTGTAAACCCTTAAATGTCATACTGCAAGCAACAGATTGGCATGAATTTTCCATTAGTTCCCAAGGACAATTCATGCATTACATGAATCACTAGGACAGTTTACAACATATAGCAAGTTATTTAAGACCACTACGTATTTACCCACAGCTCCTACCCACTGAAACTTTTATGCTGAAATTCAGCTCCTATAGAGTAGGAGCTGAATTTTTACAATACTGTTGTCTAAGCAATGTCTAACTCTCCTTACCGTTTTATAAAGATCTAACTAATGCATTTGTCAGAATTTAGAGAACTATTTGCACTTTCTGCACATTCCTTCTACTTAGGTAGGATTTGCAAGTAGATTAAAAATTAATTTATATGAGCTTTCTTAATAATCTTAAGAAATCTCACCCATTGTTTGCCTGAAATGCCAGTTAGTAAGAAAACTTGGAGAAATCTGAATAACTTTGAGAAAAATGTTCATTGAAATGGTGGGTAAGATTTTCAAAACACTTAGCCGTAGGTCTAACTCTGCTCCTTTCAAATTCTGTTTTATATATTTGCATGTTGCCTCAGGAAAAAAAAAAAAAATCTCAGCAGCAGCACCTTGTGGAAAACTTGAAATGTGTCCTTTGGCATTTGTATTAGTAATGTAAAAAAGTCTCAGTTCAATTCATGTGAGACAGTTGTTTTCAGCTTGAAGTACACAAACAGCTTGAATTTGAATATTAGAAACTTAAGCAGTTATACCATATGCAGACCAAGGAAATACTAATATAATCAGTGAAGAACACCATTTAGTGAAAAATGAGCAATGGATAACATGCAAAGAGCCCTTTAGACCTGTTTTTGACTTCCTAAAACCATAAAGAAATGTACCTGTCAGATTGCATTGCAAGCAGATTTACCTACGCAATTAATGAAACAGAGCTGATAAAACTTTAACTAATTATTCCCAATTTTCTTTCAGAAGGAAAGAAATTAAGATTAATTTTCCAATAATCTGTAAAGTACTGTTTAGGATAATGTGATTATATTGTTTGATTGTATTAGTTCAGGAAACCATCACTTAACAGGTTTAGAACTGAAAATAACTTACTATAAACATCCAGCCAGGGCCTCAATTACCTCCTGTGTGAATCATGTCCTTCTCCAGGATTTTGATGGATGAGTCTCTGTTGGAACACTTTTCCATGCCTGCTTGAAATACACATTTTTTTGAACACATTATAGCCTCTTTCCAGGCCATAAGTACCTGGCCCTCTGTGAAAAGTGAATACATCTTTCCAACTGCTATTTGGCTCTGATATGAAGAAATTACTGTCAAGGTTAATTATCCCATTCAAAACCAGTTCTCACCTGAAGGCTTTCCAAAATGTTTTTGAAGTACCAGAGAGATTAATTTGCCAGACAAACTGTGTGTTATGCATATAGATGCAGTAGTATAAAATTCAACATGTTCTTTGATTCCTAAATTTTCCTTTGAATGTAAAAAATTAAGGCATATGATTTCAGCATTTGTAGTTATATATGAATGCCCCATAAGAACAGGAAACTTATGTTAGAAGCAGCTAAGGAGTTGTAATAAAATTGTTTCTGAAAATGTTTTACCAAACCCAAACTGGCAATCACTTTCAACCAGTTTGTTTTGATGTACTTGCTGTTGTTACTGTCTTTTACTTATCAACTGGATAATACTTTGGTTCCATGCATTAACTCTCTTCTAATTTGATAGTTTCAGAATTATTTTTAAATGCAGATAATAGTACAATCAAATTCTCTTATTATATAAATCTAAAAAGAATCTATAGGATGATTTTACAAAAAAAAAAAAAAAAAGTCATTTTTTGCTACAATGTCTTAGTCCATCATACAACCTTTAATTATTGCAATAAACCCTTGCACTATAGTTTATATTACTCTTATAAACCAATTTAAACATTTTTAAATGTTCCCTTTGCTATTATGAAGAAGTATTCTAGCAGTATAATTAAATTTCCCCCCTTGCTATTACTTTCCTTCAAATGCCAAAATTAAGTTTTCAATCATTGTAATACATTATAAATGCATTCAAAATATATGTTGAATATGACAGTTCCAAAGTGATCTCATATTTTTAGCTGTCATCAATTTGGTTCTAGTGATGCCTCAATCCTAAAACTGAGGATTCCCTAAAAAAATAAAATGTGTTGGAGTTCAGCTGACTGCAAAAGACAATCTGATTTGAGCATTGCACGAGCACCAGGGTGGAAAGGAGTTGCATTGAATACAATATAAATATGTGGGTTCAGACATGTACAAGTAGATGCCTCAATAGTTCTGAATCACACTCACATTTCCAGCAAACAGGATGCAAAGCAGCATAAGCTCAGCAGTGCAGTCAACTGTATATTGTGAAATTCATTTTGTGGCAGTCTAGAAGCTATAATCAGAAGTTGTGTTTTCTCAAATGATAAATTCTCCAAAGGAATAAGGAAAAGAGACTGTATAATTCACCCTCAGTAATAAAAATTTCATCACTTTGCTCAAGTTCTGCTACTGCACAAAGATTGTCATGATTCTGTGAAACTTAGTAAGCATAATCATTGTTGGAGTGAACATACACGATCCTTCAAGTCACAGAGATGGCATTTTTTGTTTGGAGAGGAGATGACATTATGCTGCTTTGATTTCACCTTGTCATCATTTCTCACTGAGATCAGTGGATTCCATTTGAATACCCAAATAATGGAGAATGTGATAGGTTTATGAAATTATTGTCTGGAGGATTGTGCTTCAATTTAACACAAATTTGATCAAATTATTTTTAGTGCAGTCAGTACAGACCACTGAACAAAAGCAAATTGCTGGGGAAGGAGAAAGGAAAATGAGACAAGGAAAAAAGGGGAGGAATAGAGACCTGAAAGGACATCAGCCTTTCTATGTTTCATTGTTCACTGAGCTCAAAAGTCACAGCTCTTCCTCTATCACTGTCCCTAATTAAATTCTGTAGCAATTCCCTTCCAAAACCTACTGCCAGGGTATTCTGAGAACAATTGATTACTCCAGCTAGACCTTCCAAGATTTATCTCAGACCAACTGAAATATTAAAAAAAGGGCTCATTTGATCAACATATAAATTGGAGATTTTTCAACTGATTTCACAATAGGACTTTGTTACATATAGGCTAAAATTATGTTTATAGCAAATCTTAAACACTGAAATCCAAAGTGAAAACTGGATCAGATTATCCTGACTATTTTTTATCCAGGGACAACTACCCTACATTAGAGCCCTAATAAGAATTGTATTTGTTTTCATGTAAGTTTTGCTTTGAATGTCACCTGCTCATTGCAGTACCAGTAGGATCCCTATAAATAGAATAACAATCATATTTATAGTTGGGGTTTGACTACAGCTAGGCTCCACACAGACACTTTTCACTCCCTTCCAGTGGGAGCTGCAAGGATAAAGTGAGGAAATGAATGGACTGAGGTAAGGACAATTTAATAGGTAAAGAAAATCGTGCATGTGCAAGCAAAACAAAAAAAAAAAAAAAAACAAACAAACAAAAAAAAGAATTCAGTTACTGCTTCCTATAAGTGGGAAAGTGTTCAGTCATCTCCAGGAAAGCAGGACTCCATTGTGTTCAACGGTTACTTGGAGGACAAATGCCATAACTCCAAATAGTCCACCTTCCTTCTTTCCTCATGTTTTGCTTTGTTTGTTTAATTTTTTACTGAGCACGATGTTATGGTATAAGAATATGATGCTATATGCTATCAGAATATTAATATCACCAGCTGGGATATTTTTTTTAATTAGCATATTTCAATTTCGAAGTATGAGAATTATCTAAGCAATCTTCAGAATAGCTTTTCAGGTAGTGTATTATCTGCATTTTGCAGATTAAAACCCACTAAAATGTTAGAAATTAAGTTAATGTCTGGAAGAAAACCCAAAAAGATTTTAAAAAAAAAGAAAAAGAAAAAAGAAAAAAAAAAAGACAAAATATAGTTCTCATGTGCATTTTACTCAACAGTAGATGAACTCTGTAATTAAAATTTACAGAGGTTTTGCTACTTTGCACATCTGTTTAGATTTTGTATAGTGTGAAGGATTGTTCTGAAAATCATGCCCCACTGAGAGAATTTGGATATAAGAAAATTTCATTGGGTTGATTTAATTTACAGATATCCAGTCTAAGCTGGACTAGTTCTACCTCTTATTAGATCTATATAAGACTGTATATTGGACTATTTCAATACTCACACCTACAGTTTACTAATTGAATCCTGGGAATTTATCAGATGACTCCTGCCTTAGCAACTTGTCCACATTCATTAATATTTGTCTGTGTGGTTACCCATCTTACTTTTACTGGAGATTAAGGACAATCATATAAAAATTCTTGCTACTCAACATTAATTTTTTTCTCCTTTGAGTATTTTCAGTCATTTAGTCAGGGGGAATGCCAACAGACACATAACTCTTGGCTAGTAAATTGTAAAGCAAGTTATTTTCACTATTCCTTTCCTTGCATGGAAAATCACTCAGGAATATTATTCAGTGAGTGTTTAATCAGTTCATTTGGAAAAAAAAAAAAAAAAAAAAAAACAACAAAACAAAACAACCAAACCAAACCAAACCAAAACCAACAAAACCCAAAAAAAACCCAAAAAAACAGGAAAACAAAAAACATTCTAAGATTGAGATAGTTTATTTGGAGTCAACTTTGTGTATTCCTCTGTGTTTCCTGCAATACAACTTGAATTCACAGCAAAATCAGTTTAGAGGATCATAGCCATAGGGTATAGTTTGAAGAAATGCAATTGTAGTCCTGTCTGTGAGAATATTATTTATGGGTGATGATGTACAAGGACTAAAGGATGTAGATTGATTGTAAACTCTCAGAGAAAACACACAGTACAGATTTTTTCTTCAACTAAGCAAGTTGACAATATGAAGTTACCCATAAGAGAATCAAATACAGAACATTAACATGGAAGACTAAAATTCTTTTCTATGTAACTCAAGCAATATTTTAGGCCTAATGTTCCCATGAAATTAAATTTACATTACAATAACTGCAAGTGTTGATGATACTCCAGAAACAAAACCAAATGAACAATTCAATAATATCTAGCAATTTAATAATATCTACTTCAACATAAAGTACACAAAATACTTGTTGCAACTTACCAAACAATGAAGATACTAAACTAAAAATTAAAAGGTAAAAAATCAGTGGCTATTTGTTTTTTGGTTTGTTTTTTTTTTGGAAATAAGTATTCAGAGCGTGATTCTAGCAAAGTTCTATGTCAGTAATTAGTATCTCAGAATTGAATTATATAGCTTCTCATTAACTCTTCTGAAGATAAATTCCTAGTTTGAAAGGTAATCTTAGATAGAATGGAGTCTTAGTTTTCCATTTTGTTTTTAAAAGAAGGATTTTTTTCTAAATTTGAACAAGTGACAAAACTGGGCCTGTGCAAATACAAAATTTCCATTCAACCACAACATAATGTAAAAAATCATAGAAAAATACTATAAACTGTTCTAACAAAACTCCATTGCAAATATAGAAATGATAGCAAATATAAAAATGCCTACAGTGAAAATAGTTATATACTGAAAAGCAATTGAGTAAATACATAGTATATCTTAAAAGAAAAATACAGTAGTAGTAAGTAATCACACACATACACAGATTGAAGAATATTAAAAAAAAATATTTAACTATATAAACTCTGAATATGTTAAGATTTTAGGTTGGGTTTTTTTTTTTTTTAATTTTATTTTCCTTTTAATTATCTTCAGGTGGTAAAGAAAATAAAAATAAACTTTATCATTTTTGTTGTAAGGGTTTGTTTTTTTGTTTTGTTTTGTTTTGTTTTGTTTTTTATCCTTGTATATCTCTATACTGCCATATATTTTAAACTCCAGATCAGTCCTGGATCTCAGTTCTATAATCAGGAACACTTCATTAATTATAATTCATGCTTACATTTCTGTGAGGAGGATGCCAGCCTTTTTCTCCTGAAGCATATCTTAGATTCAGTTCAATGAAGAGCATGCTCTAGAGACTATTTCAAACTGGCAATAAAACCAAGAACATAGCTGTCTTCTGTGTAACATCCTCCAACAGTATCCCAGTGCTATTTTCACCTTTTATGCTTCAAGTCAGGTTTTATGACTCCCTGTTTCATAGTACATAGAAACAAACATCAACAAAAAACAAAACCAGGAAACTCTTAGGTGAACTGCAGACCTTTTCAGAAACTTTGGATTGGAAAATGAGTATGTTGAAAAGAAATTGTCTCAAGTGTTGCTGGGTAACACTTACAGGTGTTGTTTGGTAGAATATGAGCTGGAGTTCACCACTTGGTCTAGGTATCACTCCTTGAGGTGAAACATTAATCATTGCCAACATAGACAAAGAACAGATTTTGTTTTATATGGAAAAAGCCTGTGCATACTTAGAGAGCTCACTTACCTGAAAAATATTGACAACACCTTCTTTAGAAAAATTTTAGTCAGACCCTATTGTCCTGCCCACAGACTATGTGTGATCATAAAGAATGATCTCTTCTCTGACATGTGCATCATATTTCACCTAAAGAAGATGAAATATGATGCACATATCAGAGTAGAGAAATCATCAAATATCTCAAGTTAGAAGGGGCCCATAAGGATCAAAATTCCCTGCTGTTTGCAGGACTACCTAAAATTAAACTATATGACAAAGAACATCATCTAGATGCTCTCTAAAGAGAAGAGATATTTTAAATAAGAACAAATTATGATACTGCAAATTAAATAAAAAATGGCACATTCAATAATTTAATAGTTTACTGTAAGCAGAGATAATAATCACTCTTAAAATATGAAGAGGGTTTCACATCCAGGGCTAAATAAGACTCACAGAATCACAGAATATGCTGAGTTGGAAGGGACCCACAAGGATCATTGAGTATAACTGCTGGCCCTGCATAGGACCACCCCCAAGAGTCAGACCACATGCCCAAAGATATCATCCAAAAGTTTCTTGAGCTCTTTCAGGCTTGGTGATGTGACCACATCCCTGGGGAGCCTGTTCCAGTGGCCAACCACCCTCTGGGTGAAGAACCTTTTTCTAGTATCCAACCTAAACCTCCCCTGACACAACTTCAGGCCATTCCCTTGGGTGCTGTCACTGGTCACCTGGAGTAGAGATCAGTGCCTGCCTCACCTCTTCCCCTCACAAAGCCTCATATGGCTTCCCCTCAAGACCCTTCACCACCTTTGGATGCTCTCCAACAGTTTAATGTCTTCCTCATATTGCAGAGACTGATGATTCTCCCCTCATATTCTGCCCTCATGAAACCCCACCTGCAGTAATGCATTCAGCTCTTGTGTCCCCAGCACAGGAATGATGCCTGAAATCCTGCAAAACAGACACTCTGCACAAGGTTAATGGAGATAAGATATTACCTTTATTGTGGTTT
>JAWWEW010000001.1:64659868-64676121 GCA_035583185.1 Anabacerthia variegaticeps
TAGAAATCCCTTACTTCTAAAGCTATAAAGATCCATAAAATACACACCAAAAATACATAAAAATCCTTAGGCATCAGGAAGAACACAGACCTGTTGGGAGTGTGTCCAGAGGATGGCCATGAAGATGATCAGAGGTCTGGAGCATCTCTCCTATGAAGATAAGCTGAGAGAATTGTGGTTGATCAGCCTAGAGAAGAACAGGGTTTGGGGAGACCTCATTGTGGCCTTCTGGTGCCTAAAGGACAATTAGAAAAAGGAGTAAGAGGGTCTTTTTATATGGGAACATAGTGACAGGACAAGGAGGAAAGGTTTTAAACTGAAAGAGGGCAGGTTTGGACTAGATGTTAGGAAGAAATTCTTTACCGTGAGGGTAGAGAGGTTGTGGATGCCCCATCCCTGGAAGAGGTCAAGGCCACTTTAGATGGAGCCCTGAGCAACCTTATCTAGTGAGTGACATTCCTGTCCATGGCAGGGAGGTTGGCACTAGATGGTCTTTAAGGTCTCTTCAAACCTAAACCATTCTCTGATTCTATTCCATTCTAAATTCAGTCAAAGTATAATTGACATTTTAGGTGCGATTCATCTGAGCAGATGCAGACAGCTACCTTGTTTATATAGACATCTGAGTCAAGAGCTAGAATACTCAGATGCATCTCATTATGAAGTGTTAATTTTCCCCAGATGATTGGATGTCTATAATGTGCCCACATCTAAAATCAGATCTGATTAATCATCTCTGTTATACCCATTTTGTCTCCTATCACTGAAACATTTGGGAGTAACAGGCTTTGCATCAATGTTACTTGGTTTTACAACGAAAAGGAACTAAACTTTTGCCTTGATCTAAACATCTTCAGCTTCTGTGATCTCTCTGATTTCTGATACGCTTTCTTCATAACAAAGGATGATTCTCTCATCTTCATAACAATCAACAGCTTTGTTGACACTTTATTCCATTTTGGAATGAATGAAACAACAAATTCTTGGGAATGTTATTATTTTAGAAAGTTTTGAAAAAGTATTTGCAAGGGTCAAATGCATGCTGATACCCCCAAAATACCAGGAAATAGAAGGATTTAGGAGATTTTATTTCCAAAGTCAAAAACACTTAACATCTTGGCACAAATCTGCATCAGGAAAGACACGCCCCCATTCTTCTCAGGGCTTTTATCATCCCTGGCACCCCCTGCTGCAGGGCTTTCGGATATGTCTGCAAGAACTTATCTTCTCTCATACACAAGAGTCAGATTCTCTGGAATGCAGGACAAGAAAACATTTGAAGCTATCTCTGGGAAAAATGTCTTTTTCCAGGCAGGAAAATGTCCTTAAGCAAAAACCGCTCATCTCCTCATAGTAAAATCTTCCAGAAGGGTCTTCTACACTTACAGTATTTATGAATTTACTTTTTCTTTACAGTTAGTTATATTTCTAGACATATAGCTATAGTTCTGTATTATGAGTGAGAGAGAATCTATGAAAAAGGGACAGCATGTGAAATAATCATTGACAGGATAATTTGATTGATCTACAGTTTTGTTAACCAAGTGGTTAATTTGTCTGAGTGAGAGTCACACATTTCCATTGCTGCACGTTTCTTCTTAATTCTTTAGTGCAACACAAAGAACTTACTGCTTCTGTACCTGTGGTATCTGGCACACAGTTTCACATGATACTGATTCTTGTTCCAATCAGAAAGCAAAAGGAAACTACTCTTAATTGGTTGTAATAGAAAAAGTGTTGGACGTAGTTCTACGTCACTAATAAATTCTAAATATCAAAGAATGTTGGATATATTTCACAAACATATTAATTACTCATAAAAGGATTTCAGTAGAGGCAGGAACATTGTTTGAGGTCAGAATACAGATGTCTAAACAACCTTCTAGCTAGACCTGGAAAAGAGATTGGCTTGAACCAAAAGATAAGAGAACATTCAGCAGAGGAAAAAAAAGTCTTGATGTATAAAGGTGAGTAGGTAACACACATTTCAAAACAATAAAGGTGATGTTTTCATCGATGAAACTGACAGAGAAAAGTTCAGGAAGAAACTGGCTGTCAAGAAAGAATAATAGAAGTCTGCTGAAAATAAACAGTTAGAAGGAAGTTAAAGAGAGAGACAGATTGAACTTAAGATGTACCAAACATTTGCTGCCACAATGTTATGTGGGTGTTAACATGCAAGTAAAAGAAGAATGAAAAGCAATTTTTGTGGGTTTTTTATCCTTCAGAGCTGAATGCCAAGAGCAGTACTCACAATTCTCTGGGTACATGAGTTTACACAATGCATTCTAAAAGTTGTAGAAAGAGAGGAAAGAAAAGTACTTTAACATCAGAAAAATTTTGCTGGATGAAACAATAATATCAATAACTTAAGACAGTTTTAAGTAGGATTAAAATTAAGGATGCATGGAAATAAGAAATTGCACACAAAATTGTTATTCAATATTATTTTTTTTATTTTAAGTAACGCAAAGAAAAAATAAAGAAAAAAGGGGGAAGAAAAGCTCAGTGAGGCAGACACACTAGCAGGCTCTGTAGTCCTTTCATATGTATGTGTTTTGAGGGTAATGGAGTTATCAGATGATGCATATCATCTGATTGCATTGAGGGGAATACATATCAGATAACATAACGAGTGTTAGTCTGTGGCCTGCATACTTAAGAGGATTAGAATATTTTACTGCTGAAATTTCTCAGTAGAGCAGCATCCTTCTACTTGAACACCCTGACTAATCAGAGGTTCCATGGGGAAGGACAATGTCTGTCTAGATTCATTGATAAGTAAGGGGAAGAAAATGACTGAATTATTCAGTCCTCTTTTTTGCTGCAGCTGGGATATGGATAGGTTTTGAATACCTGGGTACAAAAATGATATCCTCATGAAATGAAGAAAAAAATGAAAGTAAGATGAGTGGGTGATGGGAAACAAGAGTGAGCGAAAAAAAAGGAGAGGGTTGTCTTACCAAAGACGCTTTCCAAGTGTATTGTATGTTATCTATCCCTGAAGGAATGAACAATGCAGAGAGAGACCTTTATTGCAATGACTGGACTCAGAGTAATACCTCCACCTTGCAAATTGTCTCTGCCTCTAACACCTTCCACTGGAGAACAAGGTATATTAGAAGAAAAATAAATAAATCGGTCAATGCAAAAAAAAAGATCCAAGAGAATTCTTTTTTTTCCATGTAATAAACAACTGAGCAAGCCAGAACACTTCAACATTCAGAAAAAAATAGCTTAGAAGGATATTAGAAATTAGAGAACATATCATTATGGGTTGTGTATTACAACAAAAAATCTAGGGGCATGAGATGAAAATGTTAGGAGAAAAACTGAAATGAAATTAAGTGGTTCTCCATCACTAAGTTGTAGACTTGTAGAACTTCTTGAATAATAATAGATTCATAGATTGATAGAATAATTTAGGTTGAAAGGGACCTCTAGAGAACCTCTGCTCCAGTTCCCCACTTGAAGCAGTTCCTATTATACCAGATAACTCAAGAATTTGTCACAGTCTTTGTAGGCACCGTCTCACCTCGTGTTTAGGCATCCTCATGATTAAAACAAATAAAACACAGGAAAGAAAACAACAAAGAAACCCCTCAATAAACCAATGAAGAAACAAAGAAACTTTTGCTTTCTATCTGACTGGAATTTTTCATATTTCAAATTGAGTTCAATGCTTTTTATTCTGCTATTGTGAGCCTTACAGAAAAGGTGGCCTCTTTGTACCATGTTATGAAGATATCACTAAGATCCCCTGTTAGCTTGCTTGTTAAGGATGAACAAACTCACTCTCTCAGTAAAGTAGCCTTTGCAGATACCTATACATTATCTTCTTCAGAGATTAAACACTGAATTAGATGGATTTGCTTTGAGTAAGTATGGACATTGGATATTTTACTACCCCCCCTGAGGCTATCAGAAAGGAGATCTACTAGATGATAAAATTGTGAGAATAGGCAATATTGAAAGAAAATGTGATGAGACATAGAAAGCAAATTATTAATTTGAACGATAATTAAGGATTTTTCATTTTCTCATGCTTTGCCTTCCCAAATCTGCATTTAGTATTAATACATTCAATACGTTTCTCTTTCTGTGACATAGTTAATGATATCTTATATTCAAACATACTCTGAATTAGTTTATATCTTTTAGGGTTTTTCTCTGTTGAAAATGCTTCATTGGAAATATTTTGAATTTCCCAGGACTTCATTAAAAACTAAAATTGATAGTCTTATTCTTCCTACTATGTTTTTGTTGTTAACCATAATTAATATATTTATACTTATAGTTTACTTTTGCTCATTTTAACAGTACAACTTAAGGCTTGTTTAAGAGCATTTTCTGCTTTTTCCTCCAATTTTTCTTTACCCCTCATTTACCACTGACATTTCAAAACTGTTCAGTTTACAATAAGAAGCAAATGAAAGCAACAATTGGACTACATTTTTGCTACTCTAAAGTTAAGAAAAATATGTAGAACAAACTTTAGAAAATTTGTCAGTAATGACAAGTAAGGAAAAATAAATCCAAGACGTTCTCATTTCCATTAGCCATCAAAGCAAGAACAGAAAAAATGAAAGAATAAGAATGAAATGTTAGAAAAATACAAGAAAATAAAGAAAATTAAATTTCAAACAATTGATAAAAAACAGAAATGTTTCTAGAATGAATTGTATAGATAATTTACAGAAAATCAGTTTTCTTGATTAATTGATTATTTGCATCTTTGGAGAGTACCAATAAAACACTTTGTCTTGTGAGATAAAAGCCTATGTTTTTGAAAATCAATCAAGAGTTTGAATTTGAGATTTGCTGAGGAATAATGTTATGAAACTGTTCAATATTTTTAGCTACATAAATTCTTGTAGAAAGATAGGGATGCAAAAAGAGAGCATTGTGTCCTTCTTCATGTCTCTTCCTGACCAGCTCTAAAGACATTCCTTTCTATCAATCAGTAACAACAATTTCTTGTGGATTGTTCAGGGTTTCAGCTTGTAATTTAAATTGGTGTTACACTGAAAGTGAGGTGGTTTCACCAGAAGCTATAGAGCCTAAAAGAAGAAGACATAAAAAGTCAATAACATGTTATTTAGCAATTCTCCTAGGCGTTATCTTTCCCAAAATTGAACTTGGATACCAAGATTCCATTAATTTTATTGTTTTCAGAGTCCAGAAGGGAGTAAAATTTTGACTAAAATTAATAACAACAGCGGCAACAACAACAATAATATTATTAACAATAAAAGGAATGAAATTCAAAACTGATGCACCACCTCAATATCTCACAGATGCACTTTCCCTCAGTAAAAGAATTTTCTTTTATTCTGATGTTGGTTTGTTCATTTGTTCCTACTGCTTTTTGTTTGACTGAATCTAATATTTGTCTGTGTCTGATACAGCAGTGCAAGTAAACAACAAGCATGCCTCATTCAGAAGAAATTATCTACAGGACTTTCCAGTTTTAGCTTTGGCAAGGATCTCTGTATGTTTTGTTTGGTGTGTGTATGTATATAAACATATAAAAATGAACGAGCAGATACTGCACAAGAAGGTAGAGAGTGTTTTTTTAGTTTTGTGGAGGATAGGGTGGGCTGTGGGTGAGCTTGGCAGACCACTAAGTATCATTCCATCTACACAGGGAGAGAAAAACACAGTAAAATGGCTTATGGATTGAGATAAGGAACAGAGAGATCACTCATCAGTGATCAGATTCAACTTGCAGAAATTAATTTATAATATTGCTAATTAAGAAAGGAGTATAATGAGAAACAAACATAAAAGTCTAAAAACATCCACGTTTCCCTCCGTTTTCCCCAGGCTCAACCTCACCCTGAACTCTTCTACCTCCTTCCCCAGTGCAGTGCAGAGACATGGGGAATGGAAGTTGTGGTCAGTTTGTAGCATTTTGTCTCTGTTCTGCTCCTTCCACTCTTCCACTACTCCATTATGGGGTTTCTCCCACGGGATACAGTCCTTCAAGAATAGACTGATCCAGCATGGATCCCCCACAAGGGTCACAAATCCTGCCAGAAAAGCTGCCCCAGCATGCTTTCCTCTCTACAGAGCCACAGGTCCTGCCACGTCTCTGCTCAAACACACACACACTCAGTGGGGTCATATCCACCTGCTCTAGAGTGACATTATCCATGGGCTGCAGGGTAGTTATTTGCTCCATCGTGAACCTCCATGGACTGCAGGGGCACAGCCTCCCTCACCATGGTCTTCAGCATCAGCTGCAGGGGAATCTCTGCTCTGGTGCCTGGAGCACCTTCTCCTCCTCCTCCTTCTTTCCTGACCTTTGTGGGAGAACAGTCTTGTGAAGAATGGAAAAAACAGCATGGAATAGTTTGTTGAGACCTGGAGATTAAGATCATCAAGTTGTGAGCTATCCGAGCATGAAAGAAATACATATACATGGACACTGTTTTAATGGCTCCCAATATTACTACATGTTCTCTCAGTTTTGTATGTTTGTTGTTGTATACATATGCACATATATTGTTCAGAATAGTTCCTGTTCTCCCTCATGTTCTCCCTGTTTTCCCATTGGTCGAGGTCTGCCACAGTGCAGTCACACCATATGTGGTTATCTCCTCCCCAGTTTACTCTATACGGTCGTTGCCCTTCCTTCTTTTACCATACATGTGAGAGGATTTGCATGCTCCTCCCAATCTCCACCCAAGTTCTGGAACCTTCCTGCAACCCTCTATATAAGCACTGAGTCTCATTTGAATAAACTACCATTCTGCCTCACCCTGTCCGAGGATGTGCTGTGTCCCTCTTCACCCCTCAAAGGTGTGTTAGACCTTCAAGTCTGTGGGTCTGTTTCTGTCACATATTCCTGCTCTTCTCTCCAGCTGCTGTTGCCTAACAGTTTTTACATTTTCTTAAATATGTTGCTACCTAGGTGCTACCGCAGTCACAGATTGTCCCAGCTCTCAGCAGTCAGCAGCATCGGGTCTCTCTGGAGCCAGCTGGAGCTGGCTTTGCCTGCTGCGGGTGGAGCTTCTGTTGTCATCTCACAGAAGTCACCGTTAGAATCCCTCTGATAGCAAATAACTTTCCATCAAAACCTGTGTGTTTGTGTGCATGTGCATGAGCGTGTGTGCATGTATGCGCACATGCATGACAATAAAATCACTGAAACAGGTTGACTTAAGTGACGTGCAATAAAAATGCATCTGTCTATATCTTCTGGAATGCCTGAGCTGTGAATTATGGTTGTAGTAGCTGATGTCAGAGTATGTTTGCTTCCACCAAAACTAACTGTTAACAACTTTTGATATGCACATATACGAATCTGTCAGTACAGTCTGAATGTCAAGTTATGTACACAGGGAGAAGGAATTATATTTAAGATGTTTATTGCTTGTGTAAGTCAACAGGAGCAGTAAATCAGTAACAACTCTTCAAGGCACATTTGTGAGACCTGAAGTGCTTTGTTGTATTGCATTTACAATACAGAAATGGGTAAATATATCACATGGCTGGTAAATCTCCATAGATGAGGGGTCTGTAAGACAGCATTTGTCCTGAATTACATAGGTTGTGTATTTGTATCTGAAAAGGTGATTTTGGAGCCATGATGTCACGCACTACCTGGCTAACGATACGGATTTTGGGGCTGTCTTTAATTACCTCAGTGCAGACCAGTTCTGAAGTGGTGTCCAGGTTTGTGGAGCTACCATAAAGTTTAAATGATTAAAACCAGACTTAATTAAAAAATTGATAAAAATACATAGGAATAAGTATTATGTATTAAAAGTTAACTCACCAGTTCTCTGTATTTCCCTTTAGAACTTAGTACATTTTTTTTACCACTACTGCTAGAAAAATATAGAATTACTAAAATAGCTTCAAACTGCAGTAGTTTTGCTTAGTTTTCTTTTACAAAAAATACTTCTGCTGAGTAATGGCATGCTAAGCTGTATGTTACCCATTTCACAATAATTGTGTTGTTAAAGGAAAAAGAAACAAAAAAACAAACCAGAAACTTTAAATCTAACAAAGAGTTGCCTATCCAAACCCCAGTAACAACACTTTAACAAAAGTCAGATACATTTAATATGATGCTGGAGTAAAGCATGATGCTTGACTTCAGCAGTGAAGTCAGTGAGCCCCTGTAAGGGTATTGTACCCTATAAGGGTAGTGTTATAATCAGACTGAGCCCCTATAAGGGTATTGTACCCTATAAGGGTAGTGTCATAATCAGACTGTCCACAAGACTAGTAACTACTCTCTCCTCAAGAAATTTACTGAATTATCTCTAGTCCCTGAAACAAAAACAAACTAAATACCCACAAAGCTCATTTTAATAAATTAGAATAAGAAAAATATCTGATATTTGAAATAAAGGGTTAATATTATCTCTCACCTTTACTGTGAAATGAAAACATCTTTCTTGTCGTTCCCTAAGTGATCAGACTTCTTCCCTGTCTTACACCAGTCTTATATTTAATGATATTTTTAGCTTGATTTAGTACCTGATTAATCATTTTAACCACTGTTGTGCAAGGTTTATAAGTATTATCATGTGAGATTGTAGAGGTATATTTATGTCCAGATCTTGTCCTGAAAACAGAAGTGGTTCTACAGTTCTTCCATCATAGAGACAAACATTTTTATATAGCTTTGAGAGATAATGAATCATGACTAAAATTTTTGTTACTTATAACATATTTACCTGAAAAAAAGATGTGAGCAGTCATGTACTACAGATATTTATCAAATATGGGATTATATGGAAGAGGTGAATAAAGCATGACTGACTGTTATTTTTCATAATGCAAGAACAGGAATTCAAATAGAATAATCAGGCAGTTTTAAAAGAAGAGAGCAAGCAAGCACTTTCCCCCTCCCCCCCTCACAATGCGTAATTAATTTGTATGATTCATGGCCACAGGAGATTTTTGTTTCCCAGGTATAAGAACCCAGGACTGGACAAGTGTTTTACTTTTGAAAATATACAAGTTTCCAAAAATTTGCCCACCAAATATTTAGACGAGCCCTCAGTTCTTTAGTACCTTGAGGCAGCATAAAGAGAATGTGATGCACACATTTTCTCAGGAGATACTTTTACTGATAATGATAAAAAATAAGGGAAAAAAAGAGAACTTGGCAAAAGTTTGAAAGAGCAACATACAACCAAAACAAAGCATTCCACAATGCTATGACTTAGCACATGTTAACCCATACAACTTTGCAAAATCCAAAACATCTGGTCCCAACTACACAAAACATCAAGTAAGGAGATTAAGAGAAGAAGAAGGAGCAAAGAGAGAGAAAAGATACTAAGACAAAATCAGAGCTACCACCAAAGAATCCTGTGCAAGTTCCGCTTCCAGGAGGCAGGTCTCAAGCCACGTGCTGCAGTTTTGATATGTTCTGTGGTCACCTGTCCCAGGCAGGACTTCTGGCCCACTGGCTACTCTGGGGCTCTGGGGAGTGGTGATGGCCGATGCTCCCACTGTGTCAGCCAATCCAAGGCCGGGTTAGGATCTCCAGGGGATGTGGTGTGGGTGTGCTCCCAGGGTACCTTTGACTGATGGCTGCCCTGGGGTCGTCCCATGAGGCTCTCAGGGGCTGGCATGCAGGATACGGCATCACCTCACCTCGATGGGATTCAACTTGTCCCTTCCTCCACACACACACACACTTGAGTTGCTTCTGACCTGATAATTAATCCAGTGTTTCACAATGAGAAGTGCAAAATGGTTCAGTAAATGATTAGAAAATTCATATAAAATTACAAATTAATTGCAGTTAAGTGCAATGGTCTAAATGAAACTTGAAAGTTGGAAAACCATCTGTCACTGATGGATCGTGGAAGTAATGGTTCCATCTCTGCTATTACTAAAACTCTTCTCAACATCTACTTCTAGCTATTAGTAGACATCAGTTCAAATCATTTGGGTTTGTACAACCAGTTATATTAAAGTACCAGATCCATGCAAGTTCTCTGGGAGAAAAATATCAAAATCTGCTTTTCCATAATATAATTTCAGTGTGAAATACCTGAATTAAGCATTGATCAAAGTAGTCTTTTTAAATTAATGTGTATTCCAAACTTATTTCCCACTAACATACTTCTTTCATGATTGATTGTTCAAGATGTCAGTCTTAGGTCAAGACATGCTGAAGAAATCTCATTAATAATCCTTATTGTCACAGTACTTTGAGACTGAAGGCTGAATCCAGACAAAATGTCTTATGGAAAGGAGATGCTTTTGGTAACCTGCAATAATGGAAAGCCTAAATAAAATTTTGCTTCATCACAGGATCATGGAGAATGGAGAAGAGACAACAAAGAGGGAGAGGAGAGAAAAAGAAGAAACAAATTATCTGCTGCAAAAATATTAGACCTTCCTTTCTTTCCTTAGTGTTTCATAAGCTCACTGGACTGCAGTATGCTTTCAGATACACCTAGCAAAGTCAGGAAAATTTCTGCTGAAGTCAACAGCTACATACACATGAAAATGGTATAAGGCCTACTGTGTCTGCAGACACAATTCTGTGTATTCAGTATCTGGTTGTTTTGTAAGTAGGGATACCCTACTGTGTTCTGTTCCAATAAAATAATATGGAAGTGCTTCAAAACAAAATATTTTCCCTAGTCCTCTGAAGCTGGTCTTTGAACCTTCCCAGACAGCTGGCAGCAACATGGTACAGGCATGCTATTACCCTGTTTTTCTACTCAAGAGCTGTATATGGGTGACAAAACGAGAATGAGGTAAAATGCATGATTAGGAATGATGAAATTTTAAATAAAGACAATAATATGACAAAAAGTAACAACATAATTTGGAAATAGAATAGGAAACAGCAAAGGAATCTGTTATATTGATGATGTTAAATATAGTGGATTTCAGTGTTTCATTTCTCTACAAATGTCAAGAACATTTTTGCTGCCTGACATTCTACATCAGACTCTTACTTCCATGGTTAATATTTTTTAGTTATATATATATACACACACACACATATATATGTACATGAGCTAAAAAAAACAATTACACTGTTTTTCTCCATGTTAGGGTACTCAATTTGTGTTCTAGTGGAATGACTAGCTGTCAAGTCTGGTTTAACTACTTTGTTGACCACAGAGGAATAAGAACGTTGCATAGAATAATTATGTACTGAGAAAGAGCTTTTGAGTAATTTTATGAGTGATGAAGTATGTAGTATAGTTTGCCTATGACAAAGAGTACATCCAGGTACATAAACTTTCTATGTACCTGCTCTCTCTCTCACCTCCACAGCACAGTATAAAGCCCCACAGAGGTCCTGGTAATGGCTTACATAAACAAGCCTATTGCTTTACACATTCTTAGCTCAAGACAAGAGGGGTGAGGTTTGCTTCATAGAGTGAATAATCACACACTGTGTTCAGTTTCATTTTTTCCCGGCATATGAAACCTGTTCCACACCACATGGAGAGATATTCTCTCCTATTATCTTCTACTAGGAAAAACAGCATCTCTTTTCACACAGATAATTGGATACCACAGTGTGATTCAGTCACTTAAGATTAGATGTCTATTGAAACTTTAGATGCTACAGGGTGTCCTCTAGCTGCCAATTTGTGAAGTCTCAGTTTTCCTCCAGTCCTGTGCCATTACAGGTAGTCATAGAGAAATTTTTGATATGTAGGATGTCTCAGCTGTTATCAGAGGTTCATGTGTGAAAACTAACCCAAACCCTTAGAACTCTTCTTCTAGTCAACTCTGAGTCAATACAGTTTGTTACATTAAATGCCTTTTTCTAAGGCATGCTTAGAGCATCTGTTTCAATATAGAGAAGACGCTGAGTTATGGTCTTATCTGTTTACAAAATGACCTGTCTTGAACAGCTGTATATCACTTTTCTTTTCTCATTTCCCTCACAGTTGCAGTGATTTGCCACCTATAGGCTACAGTCTGTTTTGTCTGAATTTCATTTGTGTTAATTGACTTTTTTCCACTCAAATTAATTATTTTTACATTTGAAGTGAGGGCATGGTGAGGAATGTATTAATTATGGTGTCGTAGGTGTACTCTGAAGAATAAACATGAAGGCTAAAGACCACATTTGTTTTTCCTGCCAAAACATGTGACTAGATTGCACAGTCACTCTTACATTTTGGAGGAAATTTGTGATAATTCCATAAATAGGTGCTTTTGATTAAAAAGGTGGACTTTTTTAGTTAAAAAGACATTTGACAGAATTTCCATACTTTAACTGTGTTCTTTTTGTGATGTATTCATGTATTTACAAATGAACAGTAATTAATCTATTACTTTGACTTCACAAAGTCTATTGTGTCTAAATTCGCTCTGCAATGACAGCTATTTATAGTAGATTTAATTTGCCTGTGATATTAATCTTTAAAAGATACTGCCTAAACACCTCAAATGAATCATGTAAATCCACTGTTAGCACATAACACTGTTTTTTGCACTGAAGTGGATTCAAGCATCTGTGACTGCTTCTGGAGCTCATTTATTCTCTGATGAAATTTACTTGATGAAAAAAGTGGTTCCCTAGGAAAACCTTGTGCTGGTTTCTTCTGGTATAGAGTTATGTTTCTTCACAGTAGTTGGCTGTGTTTGAATTTGTGCTGTAAATAGTGTTGATAATTCAGGAAAGCTTTAGCTGGTCAGTGCTTATGCAGAATCAAGCCTCTCGTCTCACACCACCAGTGAGGAGGCTGGGGGTACACAGTTATTTGGGAGGTTACACAGCAGGGACAGCTGACCCTGACTGACCTGAGTGGTATCCCAGACCATAGCACATCATGCTCAGCATATGAATTTGGGGGAAGAACTAGGAAGGGAGGATGTTCGGAGTGATTGTGTTTCTTCCCAAGTTACTGTTACATTTGATGGGGCCCTGCTTTCCTCGAGTTTGCTGAACACCTGCCTGCCCATGGGAAATGGTGATGAATTCCTTGTCTTGCTTTGCTGGTGTGGGTGGCTTTTGCTTTATCTATTGAATTGTCTTTTATCTCAACCCATGAGTTTTCTACCTTTTATCCTTCCAATTCTCTCCTCCTCCCCACCAGGGAAGAATGAGGGGGTGGCTGTGTGGTGTTTAATTTCTGTCTGGGGTTAAAACTTAACACTCCCTTCTCTGTAAAAGAGATCTGTTACCTATTCCATATTTGTGACTGCAATGTCACTCAAATTTTAAAGCTTTGAGTGCTTTAGTTTGCTTTAGAATAGAAGGGTTTCAAAAACATTATACTGTCCATAATATGCTTCTGAATAATTTTGTAATCCCTTTTAACAACTCTAATGCAAATTCAGTACCTTAAAACACAAAGAAAGAAATTCTTGCCTTAAGGGTGGTGAAACTGAAGTTAGAATTATTGACGGAATGGCAAATTTTAAATGACCTAGAAATCTGTACAACTGAAGTTCCACACTTCAAGGCAAACTATTACATAAACAGCATTCATAAATATGTATTAGTGTTTATATGTTTAAGGCCATCATACAATGTTTTGGGTTATTTAATGCAAGGACATAATTAGTCTTGTAGTGCAGACTGATGCAGACTTAGAGAACATATGAAATATTCTTGTATGAACAGAAGAAAATGAAAGAGAAAGGCAAATAAAGCACTGCTTTTTCTCTAAAAGAATTTTTATAATTGTCTGTACTCTACCTTGACAGGAAAAGCTTTTCTTTTTCTTTTTTTCTTCTTTTTCTTTCCATACAGTGATTGTTCTTATAATATACAGTCACATTTGCTTTTTATTCTAATTCAAGGCCCAAACATTCTCTGGGAAAGTAAATGAAAACACCCTCTGTGATTTCAGCAAGTACTACACAAGGCCATTTAAAGAGGAAACAAAAGTCATTATGGGGGAAAAAGAAAGCAATTTTTCAGTTTGCAGGTTTTGACCTTGCTGGCTCATGACCTAAAATTTTTATTTTAATAATAAAGAAAATTACTGGAAAATGACAGAAAATATTTCTATAATTTTCAGACACCATTTTTTAAAATTAGAAACCTATTTCTTTTGTTCTAATCTGAAAAAGTCAAAACATCCCTCAGATTTATTTTACAACATGCCATTTATTAATGTCGATACATAAAGTTACTGTTGGGTTTTGTGTTTGTTTTTTTCTTCTTCCTTTCCTTTTTGAAGTCAAGGAAAGGCAATTTAAAAGTAAGGAAGGCTCTCCCATGTATTCTCTCAGAGAGATTTTCCTTCCTTAGGTCCTTGGGTAACTTTTACGGGCTTTAATTTACAATTTCGGCTTGGTATAGTAACTAAAAATCCAAGAAGACTTTGGAAGAATATGTGTTTTAAGATCATCTTGATGAATGAGTGAACAAGGAAACTACCAAGAACTATAAAATATTTACTTTTGCTTAAGTCTACATAATGAAACTCATGCCATCTCTTGAAAAAATAGTTTGTATACCTTATCAAGCACTATTTCATTGTCAATAGTAAAATTTCCATTGATTATAAACTGTCTATAAAATAAACCTTATTCCAAGAATAATATCTGCTTTAATGATGAATAGTAGAATATTTCTCTAAGATTCCAAAAATTGGATCGGACATTATTAGTTTTTTCTCATCTAATGCCCTGTTTTCCTGACATCGTAAAAAATAGAATGTTTTATGAGTGGTCACGTATGAATTATGAACCTTTTGGGGGTCTGTACCATCTTTTATGGATCTGTAAGTTTCTATAGCTAAAATACATGTATACATACTTCCCCCCCCCCCCCAAGTGTCTTAAATTTGCCCTTCCATAGGGAAGTTTGTAGAACTCAATAATCAAAACAGCTGAAATAACACTATTCTGAGGAAAACAAAAACAAACAAACAAATAAACAAAAAACCCAGGTAAAAATAATCTGTAATGCCATGTTCACCCTTGTAGATATTGTTATACCTTCAGGTAGCCCTTTTTTCCCTTCTTTCTTAGATATTCACTCTCAGCTGTTTCGTTCTCAAAACGAAAATGACTGCATATTATACAATTTTTAAATGTCAAACCACACTTCAGTATCATATCTTATTCAGCTTTAGCCTATATTTGCTTCTGAGCTTTTCAAGTCTTCTGCAGTGCAGTCTGCTAGCTGATAAGGTTTTACTTCCATCATTGTTTTCTTCTTATTGTAAAGTTATGATGTATATCTGTAATTAGTTGATAATACAAAATAAATATGTTTCCCTGCTTCAGTCATGAACATACTTAGTGAGATGATCAGATCACTCACTATTTCTATAACAAGAAATAATATCTTAGCAAATACATTTAACTACTTTAGTAAGTTTCAAACTCATGTTTTTATGGCTAATCAACCAATACACTATGAAATGCCAATGGTTCACACATAGCTTATGTTTATATGCCACTACAAGGAAGATATGCCTCATGTATATCATATTATAGTAAAATTTTCTAGGTCTGTCTTTCTTTTCTTCTTACCACAAAAATGTAAGTCAGACTTTAATGCTGTGAAATCAAAAGCACTCACAGTCTTCACAGTAGGGGCTCCTGATTAAAACTTAACATTCTGCCTGTGTATTCCCAGCAATGTCTATGGCCTGGCCTTTCTGACTCTTCCTAATGCTCAGTATTTGTAACTGATACTTGTGTTATTATCCCTGCTGTTAATCACTGAAACTGAGAAAACTGTTGCAGGCTTCTTCTTTCTGATCTATTGGCTGTCTTTGTCCTGTGCTCTTTTAATATAATGAAAATAGTGATAATAATTTATCACTGTTTCAAGATTCTGAATCTTCACAGCATTGTTCCATGCTACTAAAGAATAAAATGAAAATTAAAACTAAACTAAAATAATAAGTCTTTACTTCTAATCCTTGGGAAATAAGGTCCAACTAATCCAAGGGAAAAAAGAGATGACTCTGAAAACTTCCTATGTAAATTCCAAAACTACAGGTATTATCGAAGGTCACTCACAAATTGTTACAACTCAACTACAGTTTAGTTAGAAAAATACAGGTATGATTTATGTAAACAGTTTCATCCCGGCTTTCACCCATTTAACAACACTGAGGCATCATTTCTACATGTGCCTACACCTACTGTAAGTAGTGACTTTACCCTCGTACTGGACTTGATACTTCTTTCACTGTCACTTGATGACTGACTCCAGGATGAAGTCCCATTTCTTTGCATATGTCATTAAAATAGATATCCTAGTTCAGCAAGTGGGACCAGTTATCACTGTGTGTGGGGTGATCAAAGCTATGTATTCTACCCCCTCTATTCAT
>JAWWEW010000001.1:64676221-64804593 GCA_035583185.1 Anabacerthia variegaticeps
CTGGGTTATACTGCTGGGTTTTGGTGAGTTGAAAGCAGTTTTCTCTTTGTGTCAGTGTATTTATTGTAATATCTTTCGTTAAATTGTGATTCTGATTTATAATCTCTCTTGTGGTGGGTCCGTTTCTCCAGCTGGTTTACCTTTAAACCAGCACAATAGATTATCATTCTCTTTCTGAGACTATTTTTAGATTTACTTCTAGCTTCATTTCTGACCCTGAGATTAACGCAGTTGTTTAGAGCATGGTTCTAATACCAAGGTCATGGTTTAATCACCATATGGGACATTGATTGAAGAGTCAGACTCAGTGATTCTTGTGGAACCCTTCCAACTCAGAATATTTTGTGATTTCAGTACAGTTCATGATTATTAACTGTTGTTTGATTTTCTGCAGACATGTTGACACCTGTGTTTCTAAATTATCAGGAGGTAGACTGTCAATAATTTCAATGGCAGTCCTGACAGACTCTTATTTCCTTGTCATGACTAAGTAACACAACTGAAATTCAGATGTGGATTTTATAAACATCCATGTCATAATATATGATTTGAAATTCCAGTGGTATCAGCATATGAAGAAGGCAGAGTTACATTTTCAGATTCCATAACTGTAAAAATAATTTAACATTGTATCCTGAGTAGGTACATGGTATCTCAATACAGACATTCAACATCTCCCACTGGTATTACAGAACCAGGAAAATCATCAAGTCTGCTAGTCTTTCTGCCATACCCGTGAAATATTTTCAGCTCATTCCAACTTTAGTCAGTAGTTAATTATACTACGAAGCATGATTGACTATATTCCTTCTATATTGAGAGAGCTCCATTAACTTTCAGCAAGACAGATGATCAATTTTAGGAGCCTGCTGCTTATGCACAGAGTCCTTCCTGCTGTGCCCCAATTTATTTGCCGGACATTTTTGTTACTGTACTCACCAGGATGTGTTTTATGGCCTCATTCCTCTTTTTTTTTTTTTTTTAATGTGGTTAATGTTAATATAAAACTAATCTTTCAGTCCATGGAAGTAATTTATTATGGGGTACTCTTATACATTTTAATACAAAAATAGAATTTTTTTTTCATATGGAATTAAGTAGTATTTCACTGTAACATAACTGGAACAGACCTCTATCAATTTCTGCATTTTGTTGAGATTGTATAAAGCTTATTCACTGAGTGCCTCAATATTTGTGATGTCCACAGTTTGTTGTCAGAATGAAGTTAGGTTTCTCAGATGAGGGAAAGATGCTTAAGACCCAGGTTTATGTATCTCTGGAGTATTAAAAAAAAAAAAAAAAAAAAGAAATCCTAATTTTAAATAGCAAATTCATCCATTTCCTAAATTTTGGTTCAAAGTTAGAAAAACTACTCAAGTTTTCCTGAATTGTTTGTCTGTGAAAGAAGAAGCCTAAGAAAATAATAGATGAAAAATATCAGTGACAAGTATAATTTTCCACAAAGACCAGTTAACTTCTGAAAAATCAACCTAAATTTTAAGGCATGAGTACATCTCAGGTCCCCCATAGACCACATTTGTTATTTCATTTTTACATTTCACAAGAAAACTTAATTGTCTATAGTTCATCCTTGCCTTGGTACTCTGGCAGGAAGGAAATGAAAATACAGAAACACAAGAGATGGAAAATTAAACAAATGCTGATATATTCAACTAGATCCTGCAGTCTCATAATCATGACAGTAGAACTGCAGATAACACCAGTCAGGCATTCTTACCCTCCAATTAGAAGTAGCTAAACTAAGTTTTTGTATTTCAGATCTTTCAAATATCAGCTTTAGTCTTTTCCTTAATACTGTCTTGTGCTTTGTAACTTTCCCTTCTCTCATTAAGTATTTGAGGATTATTTTCCATCTCATCTTTCTTTATCATTTTATGGGGGAAGCCATATTTGTCCCTTACTTTTCCAGCTGTTCAGAGCCATAAACACCACATAGGTAGGAATAACTTTATGAAAGACTACACATAAATGATGGTATCGTACTCACAAAACTGTACCTTTATGAAAATGAATGTATTTACCTACGTCACTTGTCAATATTTTTTTCATTTCTAGAGAGCTACAGCTACAGTGACCATTTTGGCAACACCATAGTTTACAGTTTTTACTTTTTTCCTCTTCTTGTGATTGTTCCTGTTCCTTCTTTCCTTCTCAGGCAACAATATCTGAGACATCTACATCATAGATTAGTTTAATAATGGGTCTCCAGCAAAATGGCAAGGAATTAAAACATAAACAGGCACTTAATAACAGAACATGGAAAGGAGCAAGACAGGATCTAGGGGATCATGGTAATTTAGATTGAATCCCCCCTGTACATGCATATGGCAAGAAAGCAGCAGTTTCAAAAGTGAGTTTAGGATATGAACCTCAGAGCCTCCAAACTGATCCCAAGGCGCTATTCATTTCTTTTAATTTGGTGGCTAAATGAGAATCCTGATAAGATCAGAAAGTATATAGATGTCAATAGTTTAGTAGTGTGAATAGTTTCATATGTTTCCACTAAGATAATCAAAGGGCTGGGGAATCTGCCCTGTGGGTAAAGACTGAAGGATTTAGGTCTTTCCTTTCGGGAGAAGGTTCAGGGAGGACCTCATCATAGTTTTACAGTACTTAAAAGGCAGCTACAAAGAGGACAGAGGCTCTCTCTTCACAAGGAGTCACAGCAAATACAAGGGGCAACTGGTATAAATTGCACCAGGAAAGGTTTTACATTAAATAAGACAGGATTTTTTACAGTGAGAACAACCATTAACTGGAGAAAAAAGCCTCTCTAGGGTTATGGTAGAGGCCCCATTACTGTAGGATTTCAAGATGTCTTTGTACACGGTGCTAGATAATCTCAACTTCCTTTCTCACAAAAGATTGGACCAGATGCATGCAAACTTGCTTTTCCAATTAAACTGTCTTTATCTCAAGGTCCCTTCCAACTTGAGCTGTTCTCTGATTCAGAGATTCTGCGTTTAATTCACACATTAGATTGAACAATGAAGTTCAGCTAATGTTGCAAGGGATATTATGGTCTGCCAAACAACTTGAAGGTTCTACTATTTGTAACAGAAGCAGACAAGATCCACTGTGTCATCTCATGTCCGCTGGACTTCTGTTGTGTAATGCTGCCAAAGCACAAAAAGAAAGGGCCACTCAGAAAGAACATGAGGTATCTCATGTCTAAACTTTAAATAAATCCATACCCATACTTACATACTCTAACTACACTAAAGTTTTGCTTGGAGTATTTTCATCTTCAAAGAATTTTGGGAAAAGTGATTATAAAATAGTGCAGTAATTCACAGATATTCCTATGATTATGAAAAATAAAGGTTTCAAAATATTGTGAAAGCAGTCATATCCACATTTATTCAAGCACCTATTAACATATTTAATACTTCAGCTCAGCTTTCTGCTGAGAGGGTCACATCATGATGAAAATCCTATAAGTGGCATTTTGCCTACAGTACATTAAACACTAATTCTTTCAGTTTTCTTTTTTCTTACAAAAAATGAGTTGCTGACACACATATTGCATATAATGTTTTCTAGATGAAAAGCAATATTTTTCAAAGAGTTTTTTTTCTTGGCAAAGCAGACTTGCTATGCGGATAAACTTTTATATCTCATGACTTATCTTCAAGTCGTAATAATTTAGCAGGGTAGTGAGGAAGCAGAAAGTATGAAAACTGTTATTATGGACTAGATTTGCTGCGTTGATTTTGGCTGGGGTAGAGCTTATTGTCTTCACAGTGGATGGTATGGAGCTGTGTTTTGGATTTGTACTGAAGACAATGATGATAATATAAAGATATTTTTGTTATTGCTGAGCAGGGCTTACATTAAGCCAAGGCCTTCTCTGATTTTCATATTGCCACACTGGCAAAGCATTTGGGGGTACATGGGAGGCTGGGAGGAGACACAGCCGGGACAGGTGACCCAAAATGATCAAAGGGACATTCCATACCATATGACATCATGGCCAGTATATAAAATGGGGGGAAGAAGGAGAAAAGGGGAGATATTTGAAGTGATGGCATTTGCCTTCCCAAGTCACTGTTATGTGAGATGGGGCCCTGTTCTCCTGGAGATGGCTGAACAACACCCTGCCTATAGGAAGAAGTGAATGAATTCCTTTTTGTGTTTTCCTTGTGCATGCAGCTTTTGCTGTCCTTATTAAACTGTCTTTATCTCAACATATGAGTTTTCTGGCTTTTAACCTTCTGATTCTCTCCCTGATTTTACTAGTGGGGGAATGAGCAAGCAGCTGTGTGGGGCTTTTTTGATGGCTGAGGTTAAACCAAGACATTTGCTTTCCTTAAAAGAAACATCATTCTACAAAAAAAAAGCAAAAAATAATGAAAAAGAAAACAAAAAAAGCCCCGCATTCTCTTACGTAGAATCCTCTATAAATATAAAACAAAACCTGATAACACTCTGACCTGGGACTGTGTCAAAGATAGAATCATATAGGAAGAGATTAAATAGTAAAAGAAGTTATTAAGGTCAACCTCATCAGCTTACTAGAAATCTCAATGCTGACAAGTTTATTATAAGTATAAAGACAGTGAAGGCTTTAGGTCAAAATTTGAAGGAAGATAATGAGATAATTCCTCACAAGTTTAAGTAAATAACAAAGGAGAAATATAATAGATTTTTATTTTATAATTTGACTGGTAGATGACCAGAGGCTGTCCATGATGGCCATGTGAACAGGAGGTGAAATCTCAATAATAAACACTGTGTGATATAAGGATAATTTCAAAGCGCTATGAAAATGAAACCATGCTTATATGACACATCACAGGAGGTAAGGGGAAATGGTAGAGAGGAATAATATACTCAAGGAAAAATATTAGGAAAAATTACTTGAATAGTGTCCATCTGTATTGAAAACAGGACTAGATAAGAAAATGTTTATTTCACAAGATCAGAAATTGGATTCAGCTTTAACTCCACAGGTTAGAGCTGGATATAAAATCATCTTCTTATGTTATGAAAGCTTAAAGTTTCAACTGTGTTTCTGTTCTGTCTGTTGTAACATTTCTTCCTTTTTTCTTTTTTTTTTGATAGAAAAAACATCTGATACCTTAAAACAATAATTAAAAAAAAATAATGATATATATGTGAAAACACAAACAATGAAGATGAAAGAGTGGTTTTGAATAACATACAATTCTAAATACATTTTCAGTCTTTAAGGACATGTCTTTAATAAATAATATGAAGAAAATTCTGCCAAAATGCAAATAACTTAGGAGAAAATCTTTACTCTCGATAATTTTGTAATAGTCTACATTTTTTTTTTTATTTAGCTCATAAAGTACTTAGATTTTTTCTTCTAAACCCATTTGTAAACTTCTGAATAGTTACTGAGTGATTGCTAAGCATTGTGCCTGACTCAATCTTATTTTACATGCAGAAGCTTTAAATACTGTATTCAATATTATTACTTTATTAGATGCTTTTAGGGTACCTTTTTAGTGACAGCTAAATGAGATTTCTGCTAACAAGTAACTACTTATTTCTGGCTTTAAAGAAGTCATTTACAAATACAGCGTGAAATGAGGTGTTGGCAGTTTTTTGTTATGTACTTAAACAAAACTCAGGTGCCTTGAAAAATGCAGAAAAACACAAGCTCAATGGAAAAAAGAACTGCGCTTTTTAACTGTTTTAGCCTGCTCCTAACTTCAATCAATTAAGAATTCTCTGTGCCTCGCCACAGTATGTGGCTCCTACAGCATGAATTCTTTATGCTTCACTTGTTCTTCTGTAATACCTCCCAGGAAGAAAAATGCAGGTTTCTTTACTTTTTCTTCCTCCCCCCTCACCATAGGCAGCACAAGTATGCATACCATAAAAAGCTTAACATTTAGTGTATAATGATTTGGCTACCGGTTCTCATTAATTTCTTATTTCATATGTGATTTTTTTCTTAATTTCTGCCATGGTTTAACCTCAGATAGGAAAAAAAAGCCCCACAGAGGCACTCAGTCACTCAGTGCCCCAGCTGAATAGGGGAGACAATCAGAAGAGTAAAAGTGATGTTGAGATCAAGGCAGATTATGAGCTAAAGCAAAAGCTGTGCATGCAAGCAAAGCAAAACAAGGAATTCATTCACCACTTCCCATGTCCAGGCAGATGAACAGCCATCTCCAGGAAAGCAGGGCTCCATCTCACACAGTGGTGACTTGGGAACACAAACACTGTCACTCCAAATGCCCCCTCCTTCCTTCTTCCCCTATCTTTATATGCTGATCATGATGTCATGTGGTATGGAATATCCCTTGGGTCAATTTGGGGTCAGCTGTGTGGCCATGCCCTTCCCAACTCCTTATGCACCCCAGGCCTCCCTTGTTGATGAGGCGAGAGGCAGAAAAGGCCTTGACTCTGTGTAAACCCTGCTTAGCAATGTCTAAAACATCCCTGAATTTTTTATACCATTTTCAGCACAAGTTGAAAGCTTAGGGCTATACTAGCTACTGTGAAGAAAATGGATTCTGTCTCAGCCAAAACCAGCACAATTTGTCACTTACGTTTTTGTGAAAGTTGTCTCTGTGACAGCCTAAATTTAATAATATCTTTCACTGCATATGGATTACTACACTTACAGTCTTCTAAATAATGTCCAAGTGTTTACAGTACCTACGAAAAGACATTTTGTTTTACTGTACAATGATCCTGCAGATACAGAGAAATTTTTCAAAAATAATCACAGAATCACATAATTGTGTAATGCTTACGCTTGGAAGGGACCACAGTGGTTCATCTGGTCCAACCTCCCTGATCAAGAAGTGTCATCCTAGAGCACAGTGCACACAATTGTGTTGACCGTTTTTGGATAACCTCAATGAGGGAGACTCCACAAGCTCTCAGGAATCTCTTCCAGTGCATGGTCAACTGTACAGTAAAGCTCTTCCTTGTGTTCAGGTGGAACTTCCTGAACATCAGTTTCTGCCCACTGCCTCTGGTCCTATTGCTTAGCATTACAGAGAAGAGCCTGACTGCATCCTCTTGACACCCTCTTTTCAGATACTTACATATGTTGTTGAGGTCCCCTCTCAGTCATCTCTTCTCAAGGCTAAACAGGCTCAATTCTTTCAGCCTTTCCTCACAAGAGATGCTCCAGTCCCTTAATCATCTTTGCAGCCTTCCACTGGACCTCTCCTGATCACAATGATTTTTTCAAAGATGATTGTGACAGCTAGCTATGGTGACCACAAGCTCTCTCAGGACTCATGGATATATCTCATAAAGAACCCTGGACTTCTGGATGTCAGCTTTGCCTAAGTATTCTCTAATCCAATCTTCTTTGACCAAGGGAAAGTTTTCCTTCCAACATTCCTTCACCCTGGGTCAGAGATTCCTGAGGGCTAGTCTTGTCAGTGAAGGCCGATGCAAAAAAGGCATTCAGTAACTTGGTCTTCTCTGCCTCCTCTGTTACCAGGGTCTGTCCCCTCACCCATTTAGTAACAAGCCCACAAAATCTTTTGTTTTTCTTTTGTTATTGATGTATTTGAAAAAGTCCTTCTTGTTGTCCTTGAGAACCTTGGCCAGATTTAATTCCAGAGGGACCTTGGCCTTGTCTCATTTCTACTTACTCTGTAAACCTTCCTCTCTATATTCATTCCAAGTGGCCTGACCCTGCTTCCATCTCCTATGTATTTCCTGCTTACACTTGAGTATTCATCTATGCAGGTCTCTTGCCCCCTTTGCCCGATTTCTTTTTCATTGAGGTGCATTGTTCTGGAACCTGGAGGAAGTGATCCTTGAATATCAACTAGATTTCTTGGACTTCTTTTCCCTGCAGAGCCTGTTCCCCTGGGATTCTTCCAAGAAGA
This sequence comes from Anabacerthia variegaticeps, assembly GCA_035583185.1. Taxonomy (NCBI): domain Eukaryota; kingdom Metazoa; phylum Chordata; class Aves; order Passeriformes; family Furnariidae; genus Anabacerthia; species Anabacerthia variegaticeps. The sequence goes on from JAWWEW010000001.1 coordinate 64,684,075, forward strand.
TTCCTGAAGAGGCTAAACTTAGCTCTCCTGAAGTCTCTGGCTGTAATCTTACTTGCTGAAATAACTAAGATCAGAGTTGTATTTATATATATGTTTTCTAGTAAAGCCAATGTCAATTAATTATTTAATGTAGAAATGCTGTAGAAAACATATAACAATCACTATAAAAGTCAAAAAACCCCTAGATTTGGATGTGACTCTGCCCAGAAAAAAAAAAAATAAAACAAAAATCCAAAACAAACACCCCAAACCCCCTATTTTCCCTTGTCCTAGCAGAGAAGCATTATGCAAGATGTTTGCAGAAGTTTTGATTTGAAAGTGGATTTTGGCTTTGAGATCTAAGTAGTGGTAATATAAAAACGTCCAGACTGGCAGTTCTGACCTTACAAAGAGCAAAAGTCAGAAAATCCTTTATGTTATAAATTAGTTTTTCATTCTGTCGTCTTCAGGTTAGTAGTTGCTGACAGCAATAGACTGTCTGTTGCCAGAGCCAAGTTGTGAAACATGTTTACCTCATAAAATTTCTATAGCACTGGTCCAGAATAAAGTATGCTCTTAGTTTGCTGAGTGTTTTGGGTTTTTTTTTGTTTTTTTTCAGTTTCAGTCCATTGATCCTGGGTGGCTTTTTAGGAATGGTAAAGGGATTCTAATGTTGTTTAAATATTTATATGGATGATTTAAATGTAACTGCTTTCCTAAGCTCTAGAGCTGCCAGCGCTGTTTGTCAGATCTGCTTGCTATGCGCTTTCTTAATCAAAGACATAAGAAAATTATTTTTTTTTCTTAACCAAGGATTTTCTAGTCATTGATGAAAATCAAATACAATTTTTGGGATCAGCAGTGAAAGTACACTATTTGCTGTTGGTTATTCACAATAATGTATTAATGACCTCTTTATAACTAGGTAGAGAAAAATTAACTTTAGTGCCAAGGAATTTATTATCAAGTGGATTGAATAAATTTTAAATTGAAAAAAAAAAAAATCATAACTTAATACTATGTCCAAGATTTTCAAGAGTATGTTTATCTAAGAAAGCGAAAAATTGTGTCATTAAGTAAATTTGAATATAGAAAGATTTTCTTATACTGAATGTCCTGTGAATTAAAATTACTACCAAAAAAACCTTTATTCTATTAAAAAAAAAAATTAAATGTACTAAAAGATAATAAAGAAAAGCTATGAAGAAATGATCAAACCAGATTTTGGTCTCCTCATAATAGGTATAATACAGAAAAGATTTCATATGTAGCAAAGAGCTAAGCTCATCTTCAGAATTTAAACATTCTAGTAGACCTCTTGAGTTCACTAAACCCAACTACATAGACCTCTTCTATGCTTAAAAATTAAGTGCAGGCTTATACACTTTGATGACTTTAAATGTACTTTACAATATGATATTACAGCATAGGGAAACTCTGTATAGTATAGTAAAAGTACTTGATGCTAAGTGATACTTTGAGAAACATTAAAAATTATTGTAATTGATGTTGAGAAAATAATAAACCAAATCAAAACTCATTTAAAGCTATCTTTCTTTTATTTATATATTAAATCACTGCTGTAGTTTTTCACAATCAGATATCTTTTACCCAAGGATATTGCTCACATATGTAAGTCTACACAGGTGCAGGACCTTGCACTTGGTCTTGTTGAACTTGATGAGGTTTGCATCAGCCCACCTCTCAAGTCTGTCCAGGTCCCTCTGGATGGCATCCCTTCCCTCCAAAATGTCCACCATACAGCTTGGTGCTTGATGTCTTTGGCAAACTTGCTGAGTTCTGTACATATCCATGTCGCTAACAAAGATGTTAAACAGTGCCAGTCCCAATACTGACCCCTGTGGAAAATCATTCCTTTCCTTCTGAAAACAAGTGTGATTTTAGCTTTCTAAAGCTTCTTAATACCTTACATTTTATCTCAATGTATATATACTATATCTTTCTAAAATGTAACCTTAAACAATTGACACAAAATTACTGTTGGGGTGAAAAGGAAAATTAACAGAAAACAAGGTAAGATATTGATGCTTCTTCTATTTTTAGAGAGGCTGGGAAAGAGAAAACAGAGTGATAAAAGAAAATAAGTGAACATAAAATTTTAGGGTAACTATCTGTAAAAAAAAATCATAGGCCAGAACTATAGAATGCATAAATGACAAACTCTACTAAAAATGTTTACGTATAAATGCCTTTTATTTTCTTCATGTAAAAGGCTTTTTAAATACCAAGGCTGGATTTTTTTCAAACATTTTAAGTAAATCTAGGCTTTAGAGCCAGTGGAAGTATTCCTAAAAGATTAACCAAGGAACCATGCATGAATCTTACTATTCAGGATGGGACCCTGTACTCACTGACATTCTTGATATCTCAGATTTACTTGTGTGTATTCCTATGAGTGTTTTCTACAGCTTAGCAGGTTCATTTTTACATACTTGTTACTAGTGTCTATAAAATTATCGTTTTAGATTTTCAAAGCATTCATATTTCTCATAAATTTACTGGTGTTCTGATTTTCTAGGATGTTGCCTAAACTTAAATAACTATTCAAATCAATTTAGAAATTAAGTCTGTAAATCTTCTTTATATTTTAACCAAAGAACACATATAATAAAAATAAAACCAAGTTTAAGGCCTACCCACTCCTAAATCAGACGTCAACATTTAGTAATGCTAGAAGCTCCCCTAAAGGCTGCATGGAATAATAGTACTTTTGCAGCAGATTCAGGTGCACCAAATCTCTTCTTAAATTAATAGCAGTCCATGCACAATATTTTTAATTACTCTTATGCTTGCAGGTGCATATATCTAGATATAAACACAGAGCCAATCTCCTACATATGTAGAACAAAACCATTTTAAGTTATAGCTATAATCTAGAGGTATAGACTACTATATATCAACACATAGATTAGGCTATTATAAATCAGTGTATGGGCATATAAATAAAAACGTGTTTATATGAAGCATACAGATTTTATATACATTTGTACATATGTGTGTAAAGATAAAGATAAATCCAATTTTGCTGTGAAAACAGTAAGGAACCGAGTGGATAATTGAATTTTCTGTTGTAATATAATAGTCAGCATGACTCAGTCTGCATTGCTATTATAGATCACTGTGTAAAATGAATCTTGTTGCCTGAATTTCTGTTACTGCCAGCTATCTTTAAGTGGGGATTCATTTAGTCTGCTTTGACATGACTTTGGAATAGCATGAGAGTTGGAAATAGGATCCAGATATCTAATCAACTTTAATGTCTAAAAAATCCCTAAACATTATGGAGATCTTTAGTTATTAAGCCATGAAAGCAAATAATGAGCTAGTTTTTCAACAACAAATTACAGTTTAAACAAATTATATTTTATTCTATATTAAAAACTTGGAGTGAATATGCTGAAAAATCGAGTTTCACTTCAGAACAGTTCTGCTCAAGTCCCAGCACTGGAGACTCTAGTGTTGCCTCTCTTGGATTTCTGCAGGGGCCAGCATCTCCCTGGGTTTCAGGAGCTGAGGGAGGTCTGTCGGGGTTTGTCATGGTATTCTGACAGCCAGGGCCCATCCCACCCACCATGCAGGAGCAGGGCAGCTGGGGACACACTGGCAGCCTCAGTCATTGGACACCTCCCTGGGGATGGGGACAGGGACAGGCCAAGGCTGGGCTGGGCTGCGAGGAGAAAGGGACTGGCAGGGTCCAATGACCAAGAGGGGCTGACATGGAGACCTGAACCATGGATAGGGTATGGGGAGCCCTGAGAAGATTGGGCAGGGTCCATCAGGACTGGTGGTGCCCTCAGTGCCCTGACAATATTCAAGATTCTTGTTCTTTTTCTGACTGTGCAGCACAGAGGATACTAATGCTTGCCCTCTGAATATCTGATAGACACTCATCTAGGGAAGGATCTTATTCCATGTTCCTTCAGACATTCCATTTTACATGTTTCCTTAGCACTTTGCCCACTTCAAATCTTATCACAGAAAGGACAGAATTCCTTGTTTAAAGGTGACTATCATACTTAAATCCTTATGGCATCACAATACAAACACTGTCCTTTCATATTCTGACTGAGGTAATTACTGAAGAAGTTACTCCTCTGAAATTAAAAATGAGAGATTTCTGCCTCTAACTGCCTTATAACTTATTATACTACTTGATGACAATCAATCAGGAAACTTGAAAACTAAATACATAATATGCATGTGCACATTCTAATGAAACATTCTCCTATCTGCTACAGCCAGATATATTTTTATTATAAGAATCCTCATGCATTGTGAAATTCTGCAACATATTGAGTCTGACAAGAAGAAAGGCTTCAAAAGCCAGGTTTATGCCAACTCTTACATTCCTTACCTTATTTATCAGTGAAACTTTGTCACTCCCACCTCAGGATCCTCCAAAGTTTGTACCTCAGGCCATGAACCATTCCGGAACAAAATAAGATGTGTGGTTGCCATATATGAATGTAAAACACAGCCCTTGCAGTTAACCCTGTCAAATACCTACAGGTGAAGAGTGAACGGGTGAGAAGGTAAAGTTCCATGAGGTTTCTTGAAAGAACAGGTCATTCCTTCCTTCAGTGATCAGCAATGATGAAAATTAAAATAAAAAATAACAAAAAACCTCTTAGTTTGCAGACAAGTAAGTAGCCCATAATAGATCACTTTAGAATGCAATTCATAAGGATATGCAAAATTTAGTACATATCCTTTCCAGATTTTGTCAAACACGCATAGAAACTAACAGTTTGAACATAATCTGTTTGATTTTACCAATAAAAAAGGCATAAATTATTTAAGCAAGAACTGATATCAACTATAAGGAAAAGCTGGCTGACACTGGAAGTAAATCTCCTGATGAAGACACTACAGATACTGTGACAGAACTACCTAAGCTTGTCTTTGTCTTTCCGTTTAGGAATTCATGACCTCTTCTTATTCTGGCAGTGAGTTCTGATCACACAACTAGGGGTACATGCTAATAACATCACTGTCCCTCATTATAATTGTAATCGTTTATATTAATATTATAATGACTAAACAAGTGACTTGGTGGCCACAGCTTTCATGGTGGCCACAAATTTATGATTCAAATCAAATTCCTGGGGGTCAACTTCTGGTTTAGGTTTTTTTTAATCTTTATCTGAAATTTCCAAAGGAAAATATCTTCCATTCCTAACCATATTAAAAATGTCTCCTCTTTTTTTTTTTTTTTAATCACTTTACTTCTTATAAGGAACTTTACATTCTGCTTTAATTTCTTTTGTTTCATACAGGTTTTTATCTCAATTAATTAAAGACAACTAGCCTGCAACATTTTTTTTTTTTTTCCTTGCATCTCTTGTCATCCACTTGCAAATCCATAAGTTCTAGTGTTGCCACACACCAAATGTTCTGGCCTTACATAGAAATATTCTTGCCTTATGCAATTTTTTTCTTTAAACATTATTTTTGTGTTGCTGCAGTTATTTGAGTCTGACTGTCCCCTAAATACAGGAAAAAAAGGCATTTTACTTGAGGTATACCTATATGATTTAAGGATATGTACACAAAACAACACATAATTTTTCAAGACCTAACAGCCTATATATTGAGTTGAAGTAGTGAGACTGCTTGAATGACTCACTTCAGTGAATCTTGATAACAAACATCGCTAAAAAAAATTTTTAGGCTGGATTCTGAGCTGTATCTTGCTGATTCAGTTGCTGTAAAACTGGGGAAATTATTTATAAAATATGTTTTAAATATTATCTTTCAATTGAAAGCTGACTAATAGATGTAATCATTTGGCACACAAATTGTAACCTACATTGTAAAGAATACTTTACAGACTTCACCACTGAAAAAAATAATAACTGAATTAAAATCTGCCCTTGAGTGCAAGTACATTAAATATAAATAAGTTATTTTCAGTAGAGTAGACACACATTACTTGCTGTGACAGGAAAGTGTAATACTTAAGCAGAAGATATTTATTACTGAATGTAGAAACTGCTAGTACCACCTACTGGCAGAACTGCAATACTGAAGAATATTTTCTGTTTATAATATTACATAATACCGTAATAGCAAGCAGATTATTGAAACTCTAATATCACCTTTGGCTGCAAACATTATACAGTTAAGTGTAGGAAATGAATTTGTGCACTTAGGATTTACCTTTTTTTTTTTTTTTTTTTAAATGAAATGAGGGACTCCTAATTAGTTATAAATTAAAGAAGGAAAAGAAAAAAAAATAAATAATTGAGGTTTGGTAAGGTACATAATGGTATGCTTTAGAAAGTAGCACAGTAAATCATCTCACATTTCTAATTATGTAGATTTGATTTCTTGGTTGGTCTGATGTGGGAACTCCATCCCCCTTTTATTGAAGAAGTTTTGTTGATATTTTGCTTTCAACAGTCAGAAGCATTTAATTGGCATTCAGTTTATCCTTCAGTGCTTTGAGAGCCACCAGAAAATTTCAAGATAAATGAATAGTAGTTTGATCTAGATTTTCTCAGATATGTTGAGTTCCTTCCTTCCTTCCCTCCTTCCCTCCTCCTCTCCTTCTCTCCTTCCATCCTTCCCCCCTTCCTTCCTCCCTCCCTTCCTTCATGAAGAAGAATCTATAATTACTCTTACATGAGGTATGCAACTAGATCTGTTTCATTTTCATGATGATATCCTGTGCCAGCAAACAAAATTTTGAATAAACAATTATGTACCTTTTCCACAGCAAACTGTACTATAGTTTTCTGCCCAGAAGAACCCTAAATTAAATTATTTGAAATATTTAAATACTTCTTTTTATGTCTGGTTTAACTGCCTCTCACTTTTCCTCATGTATTTCTTCTGTCTCCAATCAGACCATCACCTCTGTACTTGAGTTTTGCTTCCAGTTGAACCACCTAACATACCCATAGAAACTATGAAGTAGTGAAAAATTACCTATTGGCCTGCCCCAATCGAAGCTACTTCCAAGTTCAAAACCAGTTTGTATCAAGGGAAACATTTACATTACTCTTCCATTTTACCTTCCATTTTATGACTTTTTTTGCTTTAGTCATTAATCTCTGATGTGGAACCTTGTTAAGTGCTTTTGAAAATCTAAATATACTACCATCTACTGAATTTTCTTTATCTATTGTGGCAGTAATACCTTCAAAGAACTCCAGCAGGTTAGTTAAGCATGACCTCTCCTGTCTGAATCCATGTTGGCTATCCTTAATCAAACTACTTGGGTTTACTTTACTTTGGACATTTCATATGAGAGTTTCTATATTTTCTCCCAGCAAATTATAAACTCACTGTTCTCCCTCATGACCATTTAAAGGAATATAATGAAGTTTTTTTTGTTGCTATTCAATCCTTAGGAATCTCTCCTGAGTGGTGTGAACTTTAAAAATGTCAGTGAAGGATTAAATGATTTCCTTACTTGGTTCCCTTAACACTTTTTTTGCTGATCAGAAGAGAGGGAAATATTTTAAGAGCTTTAATAGACATCCACAGTCAATGTATTTACAGTTGTGTGTCAAATTGGGGATCTACCTCATAGAACTGCTATTTTGTCTGTTTGAGGAGAGTAAGAATAAATAGACAACTGCTAAAAGAAACCCCAAAACAAAACAAAACAAAAAAACAAACCCAAAACATAAATACAAACAAGCAAAAAAACCCAACCCTCCCTTTCTCTTTCAGCCACAGGTGAAAAAAAAGACAAATCAAAAACAAAAAAAACCCAACCATCCCGCAAAAAACAAAAACAAAAACAAAACAAAACAAACAAACAAACAAAAAAAACACAAACAAATCAAGTCTTGAATCTTGATTAAGAACAAAGGCATATAAAAGGTGATGAGTATGAGCACGTCTATAAGCTGCTGTCAGAAGTTCCTACATGCAAAAAACCCACTTTTTTTTTTTTTTTCAAAATTCCTATCCACCCCTTTTTGAACTGATATTTTAGTAGATTTAATAGATTTTTTTTTTTAAATAAAGTTTATTGGAAATTAATGATTTTTTCCCTCCTAGATAGTATAAATGTTCCAGGATATTATATTCTATATTGTGGTTTGTGGCGTTTTTTGTTTGTTTGTTTTGTTTTGTGGGGTTTTTTTTGGTTTGTTTTGTTTGTTTTTTTAATTTGAGAGTGTTTGCATCTCATGTATTTCAGAGATTTTTTTACTACTATGACCCACAATGAGAATTCTTCAAGAAGGCCAACTCAACAAGTGACTGCCATTTGTTAAATATATATTTTTTATAACATTACCATAAACAAATACTAAAAGGGTTTATTTTACTGGATTATGACTCAACAGAGTACTATCTGTTTGCTTTTTTGTACTTAAAATACTAGAAACATGGAAGTTTCACTTTCTCATATAAGAAAATGATAAAAGTAGATTTCACATATCTAAAATATTTCTTGCAACCAGTGTTTAACCTATTGATATTATAATTTTGTCATACTTTTTATGAAAATATTTGACAAATAAAATACTGTCTGCAAAGGGGTTGCTGTGATTTGGCAAAATCTCAGTGCTAAAAGGTTTGTTAATTAGCCACAAGTGACATGAAAAAAATACATAGACCAGGCATAATCATAATCCTTGCATGCTCTAGAACAAGAACATTGCTAAATTTGTAGCAAAGGCTGCTTTGGCCTCCCTGCTTCTTGCTGTTTCTACAGGATTCATTTCCCAGAGGTCTAATAGACCGACAGCTTCTCAATTTTATCTCTGTGTTTTCCCTAAACATTTTCTGAGCTCATTACCACTGTCCAACAAACACAATGTTGACTAGCATGTATAGAGTTCACTTCCTCATGAGTATAAATAGTGATAAAAATCTCTCTTTGTCCTAGAGGAACAGAAAGGGAATTTTATTCAGTTTCCTCTTTAAAAGATAGAATTTAACAACTTTGTTATGATTGTTCAGGGCTTAGGGAATAAGCAGTCAGGGCACAGTCCCAATTTTTGCCTGTCTTTATTCTGTGCTGTCTGTACAGAACATCTAGAGTTATTCCCCAAAGGGATCAGGCTGCAAGACTGAATAGTCACAGAAAAAAAGGAAGTGGGACTCATTTATCTATGTTGCTGTATTAGCTAAAATCAAGATCTGTGCTAACACATTAAAATAAATTATAATTAACCCATATACTATTAAATATTCCTCAAAGTTTGGGCTGGAAAACAATTACAATATTCTCAAAAAGTTTTAAGTTCTGTTTACTGAAAACATAGCAGCTCTCAATATATGAGGTATCCTGTATACCCTCGTGTTACCAACTCCATTCATTCCTTACAATGGAAAAACACAGACTGAACTCATCAGGCAAAGTAATTATTCAAAAAAATTTCTTTTAAATCTTGATCTTCATAAAAAAAGAGTATTTTAATTACTTGCAGAAAATTGTTAGTATGTGAAATCACCAGCTCTCACTAACCTTGAAAAAAAAAGATAAAATTACTGAAATGCTGATTTTATGTTCTAATGAATTCACATAAGTAAATAAATCAGCATTTTTATGAAGTTTAAAAATTTAAATTATAATGGGACAAATTTGGAACATACTTAAGAGAAGGTAATCTTAGTACTGGACTAATTTCTGCCACATCTATTTGCAGTAGGTCATCTAGCAGAAATATATCATCAAAATAAATTCCAATTTAATTAAAATTAGCTATTGGTTACTAAATATTGCTTTAGGTTGAGGATAGTAAAGAATATACTACATTGGCAGAAATAGTGAGAACTTTTACAATGGTTCTTAGAAGTGTCAGCTGATGCTGGGAACTCACCTTTCTCAGTGAAGGAGGAGAATTTTAGCTTGGGAACTAGCAGGGCTCGATGGCAGAATTTTAAACTAGATGTGATGGGGCAGGGGGACAATATCATGTCCCTCGCAAACTGTGGAAACAGATGCAAAGGTTAGAGGCAAAAGATGCTGGCAAGACCACTCTGCCAGTTGCTACACAACAATGCCCATCAGTGGACAAGTGAAGGGCTACAGGTGTCATTTATCTGGGCTTCTGTAAAGCCTTTGACACAGTCCTTTACAACATCCTTCTCTCTAAATTGGAGACAGATGGATTTGATAAGTTGGCTGTTAGGTGGATAAGAAATTGGTTGTGTGGTTGCATCCAGAAGGTAGTGGTTGATGGCTCAGAGACCCAATGAACGTCAATGACAAGTAGTGTCCCTCAGGGATCTGTACTAGGACCAGTGTTATTTAATGTCTTCATTAATGCCATAGGCTAAAAGATTGAGTGCACCCTCAGCAAATGTGCAGATGACAAATGGTGTCATTGACACACCTAAAGGATGGCATGGCATCCAGAGGGACCTGATCAAGCTTGAAAAGTGGACTCATGAGAATCTCATGTGGTTCAACAAGGCCAAGTGCAAGGTGCTATACCTGCATTGGGGCAATAGAAATTACATGGTAATTTCTTCTTTCTCATCCCACCCTTTGTTTGTTTGTTTGTTTTGGGGTTTTTGTTTGTTGGGGTTTTTTTTTGTTTTTTGTTTTTTTGTGGTTTTTTTTTTTTTTTTTTAAGGAATAGTAACTTCATAATTATTTTCTACTGATAAGAAGTTATAGGACTGGGGGAGTCTCGTGAGCTCTGACAATAGCCCTGAGCAGACCACGTCTGTGCTACTCTTCAGCCTTGAGTGGGTCAATTTAAATCCAGGCCACCTGTAGCATCTATAGCTATAGCTAATCATTTACAACATTCTTCAACCCATAGTTATAGACTGTCTTTTGCTGACAGTGGAAACTAAAGACACAGTCTAGTTCTCGATGTTCTTCACTTGCACTCTAAGAAATGAGAAGAAATACCTGCAAAAATGTTGAAAAGTGCAGGATCACTTTTTATCTTTCCTGTCTCCAGATATCTAAAAAGAAAGGATAGAGTTTCCCCTTCATTGTACTGTACTTTAAATAGCGTGTAAAAGAATTGGACTGTAAAAAATAGCAATAACTTTTCAACAGAGGAAGAGTGTGTTTGCCCTGTTTTGGTAACTGTAAATGTATAAGCCACTTCAAAAAGAAAATTGTCAAAGAGTATTATGACTGAGCTTATATAATAAATATACACAAGAATGAGTCACAGGTCTCTAATAAGAACATGATGGCAACTGAAGTTAATCGAAGTAGGCTCTCCAGCTCTAATTGAAATGGATGTAGATCTCTCTCTCATTTATGGTGTTAAGTGACACTTGAGATCTTCTTCAGTGCTTTAGGCTGTCGAAAACCAGAGAATTACCTGTGCAATGAGTTTCACTCCATAGAGAAAAGAGGTCAGTTTATAATTGTTTATTTGAGAAATTCTTTTTTGTTTTGCTTTTCTTTCTTCCACTGACTCCATTTCTTGTCAGTCTCTGGTAGTGAACAACCTGTCTATGTCCTAAGAAACTCCTCTATGTGATTTAGTTTTGATTTGAAGTGTATCAGCCTTTTCAAGGACTTCTACAGTAATACATAGGGATTTCAATATTCTTACAAAGATGTTCACTGGTATTTGGTGCAGGGAGAGAAAAGACAAAGTGATGGCATAGCTTGTTAAATATAATATTCTTTAAAATGAGAATATTTTATCTGTCTACAGACATGAATATAATATTATGGTTGAGAATATCAAGTACTATTTTCAGACATTTCACAAGATTTCTTTTTACTTTGTTGTACCTCTTGGGACTTTCTAAAATAGGTTTTAGCATTTTTTAAAGGGTAAAAATATTACTTGATATGGTTTGTTTTTCTGACTTCTGTTAATAGAAGTTGAGTAGGAGCTCAGAGATACTTCCCTCACAGATGATCAATGTCATGCCTCTGCAGGAGCTCCACTCCAGTCTCCCAAATCCTTTTGGGTTCACAACACATCATGAAATAAAAGCCATTGACTTGCATATAGACATGATACCTCCAATCTACTTTGTGTGTAGAAGAGTGAATATCCTTCTGTATTCCAAGGATTAGAAAATTCGGAAAAAAGATAGATCCAGATCTTGATTTCTTTTAGTTGTGTTTATGTACTGGTTTTGGATGGAATAGAGTTTGTTTTCTTCATAGAATCTTTTATGGGCTTATGGTTCAGATCTGTGAAGAAAAAAGTGTTGGTGACATACCAAAACTTCTGCTCTTGCTGAGAATTTCTTACACAGCATTAAGATCTTTTCTGTTTCTCACCCTTCCCCACCAGCAAGTCAACTGAGGGTATGCACAAGATGCCAGGAGGGGACACAGCCAGGACAGACAATCACAAGTCAGCAAAAGAATATCCCATATCCTATCATGTTGTGCTCATCAGTAAAAGCTGAAGAAGGAGAAGGAAGGGTAGATGTTCAGAGTGATGATATTTGCCTTCCTAAGTAAGCCTTACATGTGATGAAGCCCTTCTTTAATGGTTGAATCTCCACCTGCCAAAGGGAATTAGTTAATAAATTCCCTTTTTTTTCTTTTTCTTTTTTGCTTGCATGAGTAGCTGTTGTTTTACTTATTAACCTGCCATTATCTTAACCAATGAATTTTCTCACTTTTGTCCTTCTGATTCAGTTTCCCATCCCATCAAGGTGGAGTGAATAAGTGTCTGTGTGGTGCTTAGCTGCCACTGGCGTTAAATCAAAACAGTTGGTATTTTGTTTACTGGTGATCCATTTATTCATTTTTTATTGCATATTTTATGGGAATTCCCTGTTATTTGGTGTATTTATTATAGGGGGAGAATCTATACATGCTCTGTGTATGATATTTCCTTTAATTTTTGTTTGGAGGTCAAATACATTAACATTATCAAACTTTTTCAGAACCTCTCATAAGGAGGAAGGTTAGTTTATAAATCAGCTTCGAATTTCTTTTAGAAAGGTAAAAGACCATTCAGCCTTATAGGCAAAGGGTCACTGGATATATGCAGAAGCAGTGGAATGTCTCGTGAAAGGTTAGGGTTAAAAAGCGAGACAGCTAGAAATATGAATACCTCTGGGTTTAGATAACTGATGAGAAGTGGATTTTTTTGACTGTGACCTTTGTACCTAAACACTTAAAGTGGGACTTGGAATTTAGATGTCAATTTCCTTTAAATGTGTATGCCCATATGGCATCTATTTATTAAAAATATTTTGCTAAAATATGTGATATAGAATCATAGAATGGTTTGGGTTGGAAGGGACCTTTAGAGATCATGTTGCAAGCTCCCTGTCATGAGTAGGAACTGTTCCAGTCTGGCTGCAATATTTATATACTATGTAATTAAAAAATATATAAGGTATACCATATTACATATTAAATATTTTATATACCATATGACTATATGAACACATATATACTATCATATTATAATAAATATTATAAATCATAATATATTCCTATTATATAACATATATTGTACAAAGTATATGTAGACATATTTCCACCATAGCATTTCCAGGTGTCAGTTATTTCATATACACTAAAAACATTATTTACTTCACTCACATGACAGTATTAAAAAAAATTCTAAAATTTAAAGAATGGAAAGATTATGAAAAGGGTTGATAACCATTGTTCTTCAGTGTTGAAAAATTAGAACTCAGTATTTCAAAATCTCAGTCTTTTTCATGATTCCCTAGTATTTTCAATTTAAGTCAAGAAACCGCTGTTCCTGCTTATGCTGAAAAAAGTAATACCTTACCAAAATATTTGGTGTAATGAGACTGCTTGAGGAATGTGGTGCTGTTTAGCACAAGTACGATCTGCAGAATATCAGCATCAATGGTATGTCAAAGTATTCATCTCAAAGGAAAGAGCAAACTTTGACAGAGACAGAAAAATGACAAAATTGAAGGGATAATTACAAGCCTATAAGTAAGACTGTTCAGGATAATGTGCACTTTCATTAAAGCTGAGAAAAAAGGAGATAGTTACTAGAAAATATAACCACAAAGCAATCACATAGAAAGCATTTCTAAGATGCCTGATAAACCTATCTTGAATAAGAAATAGATCAGAAAAAAATGGTTCCAAAAAATCCTTGTGAATTAAAATACATTTATCTAACTGTTTGGAATACATTCACATTATTGGTATGCACAAAGCAGGTAACATATTGTTATCCTGGCAGCCTGACAAATAAGCACTCAGATGGTCCACTCTATTTCTCTCTAAAGAAAATGGTGCATTACTGGTTATATGAATTATCAGAAGATTTATGGGATTTAGAAATTAGGAGAGGGAGTTTATTGAGCATCAAAGCAAATACAACTGAAGCACTGAAGAAAAGCTGCATCATGAACATTATAAAATCTCATATGGTAAAAACAAAATATCTGTATACTATTCTTTAAAAAAAAAAAAAACAAACAACAAAAAAACCCCTTTTTTTTTTTAATAATAGATTTACATTTTTTTTTTGCCATTCAAAATTTTGTATGTTTTTTCCCATGACAAATTTAGAATCAGGATTACCACCTCAGAAATAAAGCTAATGAAATAAAGCTCATTTTATACAGTGCAGAAACTCTCCCCTATTGATAAGTACTAAATTAAAATAAAACATGGCAGATAAGGATTGGAAAACTATCATAATATACCATAAACATAGGCATTACTTTAATTTATTTAAATAGTTAATTAAGAGCCTGGATCTTTAAATTTTAGCAGACATATCCCAGTAGTTAACATTTTCACTGAGTAACATTAATTCCTGTAAAAAATATTGTTATCTATGAGGGGTTGCCTTTGTTGCAGTAATTTTATTCTATTTTACTGACAAGCTGACCCAATGATAATACTGTTGTTCAACTACCTCTCCCATTTCTTTTCCATCAATACTGAGAATGCTTTTCTTGGCGCCCACCCACAAAGCATCATCTCCCTGCATCCTTCAGGTGTTTTCAGATTTGAACTTAGAACATCATCTGATTTCAATATTTCTTCTAATCCTCCCCTTCTAATTCTGTCTATTCAGCTATTCACCCTTTCAATTCATAATAATTCTTTTTCACTTTCAATTCTTCAGGCTGTCCGTTGCTGTGCTTATAAAACACCACCTTAGAAAAGTCCTTACACTCGTTTCAAGCTGTGCCTCTACTGCCAATCTTCTCTTTTCCAGTAATTTGCTTCTCAACTCTACTTTGTGTCAACATCTAATTTATTTTGTTCTCTCCACATGCAATTGCTATTACTTTCTATGGTCTTTCAGACATGTCACTTGTCTGTTGTCACCCTAAATCTCTTCTTCAACTGAATTCTCAGACTGAAAGTTTCTGTCACAGCTAAAATTTCTTCACAGATCTAGAGATAATGAATAGTAGTCAAAGTGGTGTTTATTGTTCAATACATATTTGACAGAGGAGTTCAGATACTGCGTAACTGGGTGAGCAAGAGCCTATAATACTGGAAAACTTTATTACTAAACTCAGGTCTTGGAAAGATCATGAAGGTAAACATAAGGAAGTCTAAAAATAAAGAATACACCAGTGAGTGCACACTGAAGAGTCAGATATTACGTTTGAAGATCTGTATGCGTGAATTAATAGAAAGGACAACAAGACAGACAATTTGTTTTTATAAAATATAATTTAATTGAACTTAGATCAGGTTCACTGAATGAATTTCCCTATTTATTTTTGCTGGGTTTATTAAATAATTATAATGTTCATTCTTTAAAAAAGAAAATAGATGTAAGAATCAATAATTTTCCTATGTGTTGGATGAGTTTCATAAATAATCCTTCAGATTAAAAAAATTTACTTCTAACCAACACAAAATAAGATTCTTTTATCCTGGCAATCTGTTGACTTTGCCTGTGCACAGGCTAACACTGAAATATCAAAGTAAATATGCTTTTATGGCCTTTAAATATGTTGTTCAATTCAGCTGGAAATTTTGCATTATGGAACCAGTAATTAATTATTTATAGTTTTCCAGAATTGCAGGTGAATCTATTAAAAGGTCTTTTGCTTTTGCATCTCCTTTGTAACAAATTAGGCTATTCAAATGCAAAGTAGACCCTGAGTATGGTGTATTAAATCAGATTAGTTGGTCATAGGCAGGCTTGTAAAGTCTGGAGAGAAAATACATATTTCTTAATGGTAAAAGATATTACCGATCTATATACCTTCTCTGTGTGAACAATGCATAATTTCACTGTAAATAAGGATTTCTGTCACAATACTGTGTAAAACTTTAAGGTAATTAGGGCTCATGTCTGCTGAGATTCTTTTACAATTGAGATATAAATCCCAGTTTTAGCAATATAAATACCAAATGTGTTTATTAAAAAAAAAAAAAAAAAAATCATGTTAGTCAAATCTCTTATTAGCTGTGTTGACTAAAATAAGAAATATAGTCTAAGCATAATATGGTGTTATAAATTATTTCATATATAGGTTGTGAACCGGTGTCTGTTCAAATAAAGAAAGAAACAATTCTTTTACTTAGTTGGCCCCTATTAAAGTAACTTTTATGAATGTTTACCTTAATAGTGATAATGGAGAGGGCCTTTATCACACAATCCTGACTGTTCAATCTATGTTTTTCCCTCCTACTCTGAGTTAAAACTAGTTCAGTATGTAATTTCTATTTCACACTTTCACAATTTATTTCTTTGAAAAAGTCAACAGCAGAGATATTTTTTCTTACCATAGATATGCAATTTACCTTCGCATACACAACAGCTTTTTACCACTGTATTATATTTTTCTTATGTGAAAAGCATAAAAAAGCCCAAGTAACTGAAGAACAAGAAGAGGTATCATCAGTTTTTGCATATAATAATGAATAGTCATTACATGAAAGGAAGATGACAAAATTATCATAAAAGTTGCACCTTCTCAACTATGAGACTATAATAAATGGCTGATTTTCAATTTCAAAACAAAGACAACCATGCTCTGGTTTCTCTTTCTAGCTGCTTTCTATTGTGCCAATAACAGAAAAGAAACCCTCCAGTCTTGCAGATCTTGGTGTCTTACAATTTAGTACTTAGAGAAAAGCCTCACAAGGAACACAGCATATGTTATGGCAACTCTTGTTACTTCAGGGACTTAATATCCTACTGTGAGAAAGAACATGCAGCTGGAAACACATGATGTTCTGTAACTTCAGTGTTTTGCTATGGTTTCTTACAGCTGGAAACAGCTATAAATGTTGAGAGGATAGTCTAAATTGTGCCAGGAGACTGGTTTGCCTCACAAAACTGCAAGAAGTGTAAGTGTGGTGTAAGGTTGGCTAACCTGTATGTTTAGTGTAGGTGGGCCAGATCAAAACATGCACTCAAATGTCCTGTGAGTTAATGAACCATTTACATATCTCATAATCTTACCTGAACATGCTTCAGGTATCAGCCTTGAAGAGTTTGTTTTTCACTCTTTTCATTTTCCACTTAGAGTCCTTGTCCTCTACTTATTTTTATCATTTGTGTTTACCACCTACTAATTCAGAATGTGACTTTAAATAATTATAAAAGCGCACACACAGAGAGTTATAGCACAAAGTTATACAAAGATATACAACTGGTATTCTGACTGAAGGTGTTAGCACTTTAATATTTTGTCCCTTTACCATTCTGGTGTTTCCAAATATTTTTAATAGTGTATTTTTTTTTAATATGTTGCAAAAAAAAAAAAAAAACCAAACCTTATTAATTAAAAATAATAGAAGAAGTTAAAGCAATTTGATGAAGATACTACAAAATCAGGAAAATAAAAAATATTTAAAAAAACCCAACAAAACAACAGGAAAAGAAAGCTCACACTGTTTCAGTTTGTAATAGTATTCAAATATATATAGTTTTCCTTTACCTTTATTTAAAAATACTATAACATGCTCTGTTGGGTGCAGGTGTCCAGGCTCTGGCAGCGGGGTCTGCAGGTTCCTCTGTGTGAGGCAGTGGGGGCTGCCCCGTGTAGGACACGGACAGACCCACCTCAGGGCACAGCTGAGCCCCACAGCCAAGGGCATTGTGCCTTAGGGAAAACAGGTTTCAGAAAGGGAAAAAAATGTTGCACAGCAGAGGGGGGAATGAGGGACAAAAGCACGAGAAGTAAACCTGCAGACGTCAAGGTCAGTGAAGACAGAAAGGGAGCAGATGCTCCAGGCACTGGAGCAGAGATTCCCCAGCAGTCTGTGGAGAAGACAGCGGTGAGGCAGACTGTGCCCCTGCAGCCCATGGAGGAGACCCTGGTAGAGCAAAGAAAATGTGTCAGGAGAAAGAGGCAGAGGCAAACGCTTATGTATTGATTGTAATCTTAAAATCTGCTTTTATATGTACTAATTTCACCACTGTGCACCACAGTAAGCTGTTCCATTTGTGTTTTTCATCATTCACAGCAAAAGGTAATGGTATCATGCTACCCAACCCATATTTTATATGCTTAATCAAAACAGTAGCAATGTCAGTATTTCCCCCTCTCATATTCTGAGAAGAATGACTTCAAATACAATTTTCCAAAAGATTATTTGGTAGAATAATGAAATTAATAGGGTGAAATTCTCTTTCTCTCTCCCTCTGTGATAGAAGTTTTACCAGTTGCTCAGACACATGGACATGAGTCTCCTGGCTATACACTGGACCGCATGCCCCATTGCAGGTATGTCAGAGATACAACCACCAGAATGAATATATTTTATTCAGCTGGAATCAAAGTGCTACCTGTATTTCAAAATTGAACTACAATCTTTTATCAGAGGTTAATTAAAAGGAAAAAAAAAAAAAAAACCAAAACAGAAAGGCACATAGTGACATAAATATGGAGCAAGAGCCAAGTGCATAAATGGCACTGTCCTATTCATTTGCAGTAAGTATTGCAATGCTGCAACTATCACCTGTAGCACTAGCAAGTACTAGCTTACTTCAGTTTCCGCTTTCCCAAAACAACATAATAACTTTACAGCAAAAAAACCATTCAATATTTAGTGTAGACAGAGCATTATATGTTGGTGTAGGTGTTATTTGCACTCTATAAAATGCTGAGTTTAGTTTCTTTGCAGTTTTATATTTTTAGTGTTAAGTTGAAATTAAGTATGGTCTTTTCTGTAAAAATAGCATGGCTTCTTGACATTTCTGATAAGAATATATAATAAAATTTACTTTAGTTTATATAATTTTACATAATTCAAATAGCAAGAGACGGGTTGAAATTTAATTAATGAAATCCAAACACCATAAATCATCTAAGGGGTTTTTGTGTTGTTTGGTTTTTTTCTGTGATAGAGTGTAACTTGGGAGAATTCATGTAATGTGATTGTCAGAATTTAAATATGTGTCAGTATTAATATATATCTCTTAAAAATAATTTTGTACACACAAATGTAACAAACTGGCTACTGACAAAAAATAAAATTACATATAGCAGATTGCAATCACGTAATAGAAAAAACCTCACTATTTTTTCTCAAATTTAATATTGGCTAGCTGACTTTGGTCCCATGATGTTCCTTACATGCTTAGGAATTATTGTGGATTGTAACTGCAATAATTTGGTAGCTGAGAGAACAGATGAAAAGGCTTCTTTTGTCTTACTGAAGTTGTATAGAGTTTAATATTGAAAAATAATTCTTGCCAAGAGCCTGCCTCATGCTATTGAAAAAGCATAGCATAATATATGCCTTTTCAGTCACCTTATGAAAACATATTAAGATTCTAAACGTCTATAACTCTACAGATAAAAATCATATTACTGCAAAAATTAGCGTTCAGGTCAAACTGAGGGAAGACAGAATGATAAAGTGAATATAACTAACCAATTGCTTCTGAGCACAGAATCATAAGCAATGAAAGCAGTACTAAAATTACAGGCAATTTGGAATCAGAAAGCATGTATTAAACTCTTGTCTGTTTAACAGCAATGAATATAAGTAAATAAAATTATGTTACAAGATGGCAGCTCATTTTGTCTTTTCATAAAAATCATGTTGACTCCTGCATATTGTTTAGTTTAATTGCTGTTATTATTTCATGTCTCAGTCATTAAGGAGGATGGACACAAGATTTGTAGAAAAAAAATAAATTCAACTTAATCAGTAATAAATACCTTACACTATGCAAAATTAAACAAAACAACACTAGAACTACAAATATCCATATTACTCTCATAGGTACAAGACACAGTTGTTAATTCCCTGAAGTAATTCAAAGCACTGTGATATATTTGGCTGCCCTCTAAATAGTGTGACAAAACATTTTTCATTTGATATTGAGATGCAAATTAAAAATATTCTTTCTGGGCAGCTGTGAAAGCAACATAGTAGAGGATTTATTTGAGGAGCATAAATTTGGGAGCCTAACCATTTTATCAAACTAATTTCCTTTTGTTTTTTTTTTCCCCAGAACAAAGTGCTCAATGACTAATTTAGTAGGGAAACAATTCAGCAAACAAATTTGCTATCCCTAAAGCACTTCTTTAGATCTAGTCTCTGCTGTATTTTGAAATGACTTATGTCAAAGCCACTGAGATTTCTATTGTTAGAACAGTCATTTGTTTTTGCATAGAATTGCTATCAACTGTTTTATAGTCTGCGAGCTATGGAGGCAATAATAGAGAAACATTCACATGACCCATTTCATGGATGAGGTTGCATAAATTCCATCTGATTACATATAAGTGGTTATTAGGACCAGATCTCAAACAAGAGTCACAAGAGAGCTGTAAATCCTTAGGATGTCTATTATAGAGTAATTTTACAGGATCTGTGGGTTTATGAGTATTGAATACTTTGTTGATGATGATTTCTGGACAACAATAAATGACATTTTTTATGGGCCAGCTTCAAACTGTACATTCCAAGTGCCAAACGAGTCTGTACTTTTAAATCAGAAATGTTAAAGGGGAGAATAGGTATTGATGATAACAGCAAACTCCTTTGGGACTTGAGAGAATGGAAATGTTAAGCCTTGGCAGATTTCATGAGGCATTGTGAAGTTCTGAAGAGAGATGAGTTTTCTTATGAGAACTGAATGCAGTAATTTATCAGCATCAAGCTTTGAGTTTGCACAGATCCTTGGGTTGTAGCACAGTGAAATGACCGAAAAGTTGCTCATACCAGGGGACAATTTTAAAACTAGTAGTTTGTGTCACATTAAGACACAAAGGCCTGAATTCTTTGAAGTTTGTTTGTTCATTAATTCATTCTGTTTCAAGACCTTTCATCCCTACTGTGATCCAAAGGCAATCCAGGATCACAGAGAAGTCTTAGTGGGGCAGAAAGAAATCCTATGGTGCTAAAAAGGCTTTGAGTGAGATCCTATTACTGAGGATCTCAGGGTACAAGAAGACATAGGAGATCAAATTTAGAACTTTGCACTTTAAAATGCTGTTTAGAGCTTACTGAATAAGGGTGATACACTTGCACTGTACATTCAAACCTTATCTTTCATGCTACTCATGCAGTGAAAATTACAGACACATGCTTATGCCTTTAATGCTCCTATTTTAATTTACAAAGTTTTTCCCTTTTGTGTGGAAAGCTTATGAGCAATTTTGTCACTGAAATAATTCTTTATTTACAGACAATCAAGTATTTATTACACTTTTGTATAGATGTTTCTACTTTAGTCTCTTATGAAAAATGATGTCTTGGCTCATGGAAAGAGGAAATATCATTATTTATCCTTGATTGTTACTTTTTCCCCTGAATTGAAATTTACACTAAGGGTGCTACAGAAAACAATTTTTTGTGTCTTGATGGCTATGACACTTGGAGGAGTTTAGATCTGCTCAGTCTTTGAACCTCCACTGAACTTTAGTAGCTGGATTCATGGTGATTCAGAATGGGACAGGATAATGTAGATAATGTAAATAACTAGAGTTTGTATCTAAAAATAAAAAGGAAAAAGGAAAAAAAAAAAAGGCAAGAAAACCCTTAAGAACTCTGAAGATAATTGACCACATTACTGTTCTTAAAGCAAGTTGAAAATATCACTTGGAGGTGAAAAATTAATATCCAACTCATCATCAATATCATGAAAGTCATTCAAGAAACTATCTTTTTTTAATCTTTTCAATGAAGAAATGTCTTGTAGTCTACTTGAAGTACTTCAAGATCAAGCTTCAGCTTGTGAAGCAGAACCTTATCGTTTCTTATTAGAGTACTGTTATGTTGTCAGGGGAAAATTATAATTATCCTTTTAAGATCAGATTGCTAGGAGATCACCCTCTTTCCTGACATCCTGCTCCTTGGCTGATATCAGAAGTATAGCATTATTCACCTACGATATGATTTTGAAAGATCACACTACCATTGTGTGGACAAGGTGTCACGATTCACCCACATTCAAAAACCTTTGGCACTATTGACTGATGAAAAATAAATCACAACTATTTGGAATCACTTAGGAATTTCCAAGGAAAAATCACTGTGGAAATTTTTGGAAGGCAATGTTTTGTGTTTATGCAATGAGTTCTTGAAAAAAATAAAATAGAAGAATTGCTCTCATTTAGGCAGGAGCAAACAATCACAGTGGGGTATTCTTGCCTTATAATCTAATGGAATAATTACTACTACTGAATGCTGTTTCTTTTTGTACTGAAAGTATAGAAAGGGCAGAGAATAGCAGAATTGAGAACAGTAGTGTCACAATAATGGAGCCAGTCCAGACTGAAATAATGAGAGTGGGAGGGCATACTGTTTGGAGTCCTAATTGGGCCACAGAGGTCTGCTTTATCTATTCAGGTGTACTGTGCTTACCGTGCTGAGGAGGTCTGTATTTAATTTCTGTAATTGATCTGCTCCTGGAATCAGCTCCAGTAGTAAGACTTCATTACTGTAACACTGCTGTTCCTCCTCAGGGTTAGCTCTTGTCTCAAGACAGACTGCTCCACACCAAAACCAAAGAAATTTGTACAATAATACAGATTTTTGGAACCATTTTATCATTTTCATGCTGCATTGAAATCGTTCTTAGTTTCATTCAGTCAAAATCACAATTGATCCTTAAAAGGCTTTGTACATGCCAGCTGCGCTGAACCTTTTCTCAAAGCTACACTTATAATTAATATATTACTTTTTCTTCTTCTCATTCAGTTCTGGAAGTCCCTATTTGAGTAGGCTCAAGATAGTACCAGGCCATGAGAATAAGTTCTTTACATCAGTTGTATTCAGAATTTCAACTTTTCAGCTTTTATTGCATATTGGTGAAAACATTCAAAAACTTAAAATTATGCTGCTTTTTTTTTTTTTTTTAACCAAATCTCTTCAAATCATCTGTCTGATCACATGTCTGATCAACTATTCAGCTATTGACAGCCAAGATAGTCATCTCATCTTTGGAAATTCTAACCACATCCACATATGATAGCAAAATACCAGGGGGAAAAAAAAAAAAAAGTCCTATATTCATGCTTGCAGTCACTACGGTCATAATCAGAGCAGAAGAGACTTTCTTCCTCTGACAGTGATGAATTAATATAGTCTGGAGTGACTTCTTCCTATCAAATCACTTGGCATATTGAAATACATTGTATGCTGCAGACTTGTACTAAACACGTGGTTTTATTCATTGAAAATGTTTGTTTGGGATTACCTTCAAATGGTAAAGCAGAAATGGACACATAAAGGAAATCCTTTTTTGCTGCAATTTTATTTCTAAGAATTTTGAGTTTTAGCCATTAAGCTTAACTTCTCCTTCAAGACCACAAGGTTTTATGTTAGTCTGTATATTTTAGAGGATTTTTATCTCCAAATCTAAGGTACAGAAACTAATTTAATCTTTTCAGAGCTTTTAAAAAGAACAGAAGAAGTGCATCTTACGTGTCTTTAATATTTTTTTTCTGTAATAATATTAAATAGTATTTTCATTTGTCTAGGACCCATTGTGAAAATATTATAATGCATGTAAGACTGAAACAAACCTGTACCCTTATTAAATTTTCCTTAAAATTTGTGTATTTGTTTTAAACTACTGATTTCAACTGCATAATATTGAAATATATGCTCTTGCTTTACTCTAGGATAATGGTCTCAGATCATATTAATCTGTAAAAAAATTAAGCATGAAGACATGGATAGGTATCTAGAAGGGAGCTATATAAATTGCCATCATAGTTAAGAGATCAACTTGACTCATTTACATAAACCAAGATATGTCATATCATTTAATATGGTATAAATATTCCTTTGTTTTCCAGGTGCCAGTCCACAGTAGTGTAGATCTTCCAATGTCATATGAGGCATATTTCTCTGACAATTTAAGATATCTCAGATCACATTAAACTTTTACCTTTGGGAACCTGAATTAAGCCAATGAAATATTAGTCAATGTAATGAATGGAGTCTAGAGAGTTATTCAGATAATAAGTTCCTAATTTAGAATGCGCTGAATACCTCTCTAGCTGTATAATGAGCTAAACTAAACTGTCATAGATGCTTAGAGACCTGATTCATATCTACACTTTCCTTAAAGATCCTTGAAAGGCCCAGTTTGAGAAATAAAATCTATATGAAACCTTATGAAAGAGCAAGGTGATATTTATTTGCCAGAACTATAAAAAAGTTTTACTGGTGCATATCCTCATACATTGCACATCCTCAGTCAGTGTGTAACCACATACTCACACATTTCTAATGCTTTGAGCAGCAACTCTTTGTGCCATAGAAGAGAAGGGACACCATCTATTGAGTCCTCATTCTCTTTCTGAGATTTTTTTTGGTGACAGCAAACTAGTTTTCAGATAAGTCTTTTATATCATTTAGGAGTCATTATATTTACTATGCAGTGGTCCTTAGTATCAGACTCTTCCTGTTTCATCCACAAATTGTAGGGCATATCTTGCTAACCGTTGTCTGCTTTCCCGGTTGGAAATAAGTGTCCACTGCCTATTCTCCATGTGAGCTAATGGGAAATGCCCCACAATTTGCATAGGATATACCATAGTCTTGTAATCACCTTCTGCTGAGAACTGTCAGTTGAAGGAAGGATATAGAGGCCTCAATCTTACAAGGAAATTCACATATTGATCCAGACCATTTCTGCAGTAGTCACTTAATAAACAACAGTATTCAGACCACTCTACAGCTGCAAAAACAACTCTGAAGTTGAATATACTCCATGCTACCAATTGCGGATGCAGCAACTGGGGCACACAGATTACAACAGTTGCTGGAGGAAGTGTTCAGTCTGTCACATATCTACTGGCTGAAAGAAGGAAAAAAGAGGTTGGTGATGAAGGGCATGGATATTGATTATCTTCAACACTGGATTAAAACTCACAGTGCCTTTAAATAGAAATACGATAGAAACTATGAGTGAACTCAGAAGTCATTGTTCCTAGGAACCCAGATGACTGCCTATCCATTACTGTTACTAAACTCACAATAAACTCTATAAAATAAATAATGAAACTACCTGAATTTTGTGCAGGAACTCAGACAGAATAACTTGGATTTTTACAGCAAAAAAGTAAGAGACGCACCATTATCTGTACAAATGCGGCATAATGCTCCTGTGGCTTAAAACAATATCAGCATGGATTAACTTTTTGAGTTCATTTTTTTTAAAGTAAAGATCTATGTCCTGCAGCTAGGACCCTAAAAATGTAATGCACATGACAATTGTAAACCTATTAAGCATAATCCACAACAACAACAACAAAAATCACATGGGAAAAATAAAGGTTAAAAGTTGTGAAAATGAGAATAAATAAGTTAATGTGTCTGGATGTGCTGAAGTATTGCTCATTGTATAAAAAATACATTGTAAAGCTACCTTGGAAAACTACACTCTTAAAAATTATAAGAAGGGATGAAAATGTTAATGGAGAAAGGTATATTAATTTCATAATTCTAATCAATAACTGGTGTTGATGATGTGCTGGTATAAATCGAGTGAAACATCTGATTAATGATCTCTAACAATGTAGCTGCAGAAGTTAATTTGCACAGAAATTTTCAACAGTGACTAGTCTCCTTCAGTGACAGGTACTGTTAGGCTGAGACAGAACAATAACATTTAAATATCTGTTGAACTAGAGAATAAAAATCTATGACTGACATGAAGCAGTAGAATGTGGTACTACCTTTTACCAAGTCCACATCATCTCATCAAAAATATCAGGTGAAAATGACACTTGGTCCTCTTACTTCTTGCCACACACAGCAGGGATCATATTTTAACAGCAACACTATATGCCATTATTTTTATATTTTATGGGACTGTAACTGTTTCTTTATTTCTAACTCCTGTTCTGTCTGCAGTTCTGGGGTTCAGATGGCTGTGACCAAGAGTCAGAAAAAGAAATGTCAGACTATTAAATCTGCTCAGGAAGATATCTGACACTTTGATTGGATGTTATCTTGCATAGCAGAGGGATGTTATCAGTAGTTCAGCCACACAGAAAGAATGTAATGAATCCAGTTACTGAAGATTCTAACTTTAGTGCTTTACTTAGAACAAAATAGATTCTGTGCTCACACCATAGCTGGGCCTTCTACAAGCATGATTTGCTTCAACTGGAATTTTATTTTTAACCCCACGTATATTTCTAAAAATCATATAATCTTCCATTACTAAACAAGTACATGGATTGTGAGTGGCAACAAGAATTGAAAAAAAAACACAAAACCTAACAAAATTTTAGTTTATGTCTTATGCTACATGATCCATGCAGCAATAACTCTCCATTGTCATGGAGAAGTGACTAATATTTTGTGTACCCCGCCATCAGAATGTCTCTAAATGATGATTTTTTAGTAATTCCTCTGTTTTTTGTCCTGTAATGCATTGTTGACTCAAATTTCACAGTCCATAGTATCTGATGGCAGAGTTTTCTGTGTTCTAAAAAGATGATTCTATTTAATTTTTTGAGTCACAAAGTCTGTGTGATATCAGTGTGATACTGTCTCTTCTTCCTGTTGGCATTATGACATTGTACCATCTTGCTGTATTTATGATATATCCCTACACTTCCTGCTGGACTGCATTTGTTGTATTTTCTGTATTTAGAAAAAAAAATAAAAAATTAAAAAAAAAATAAAAATCATGTCTTCTAGATCAAAATTGTCCAAGCAAACCTGTAATATTTATCTGGTATCCTCAGAATGTGTACCATATGCGATCAGTTTTAGACTAATCTCAGTTTTGCGACATTCACTCTTGCTTCCCTTCACACTACTATTTTTCTTGTCTAGAGGTTATTCAGTTGTTTCAGTCACTGTAGGAAGAAATACTTTCATACTTCATGCTTTAATTTTGCAAAATATTTATTTCAAGAGCATTTGCAAGAGTACTTGCATTTGAAAGGGAACTAATAGTGTTCCTAAGACTTTAAATATATATCTGGTTTTTATCTTTTCTTTTTTTTCTTAAATGACAATTCTCAAAACTTCAGGTTACTGAAGTACACACAGCCACTGTATTTGCACCAAATGTTATTCTATGAGCCAATTAAAAAGTTGTAGTACATTTTCAGTTCGTGCATGTGCATAAAAAATAGGCACTCCAGAAAAGTCACTCATCTAAATGTTCTCATTCTACTTTCAGTTGTCACTAGTTAACAAGCTGTCTTTGCTTGCGATTATGGTTACTAATATTGTACTGACAAAGATACTATTATTGCACATGAACATCTCTGTTCCCAAATCAGTAAAGAGTGACACAACAATCATTTGCTCTTTATTGGTCCACTGGCTGTAATCATGTAGGTAATTCTTTCTGCTGTGAAAGAGCCTATGCCTGGAATACTAGACATACAATATTATTTTCCAAAGCACAAACACAAGATCACGGAACAGTAATTTTTTTGGTCACTGCTAGGAGGTCTAAAGCTGTGCACAGGTTTGTAGCTATAAAGTCATACCTTCAGCCATAGTAGATTCCAATTTCAGAAGTAATTCTCAGCTATACAGGCAAACTTTATTGCCCACTTGCTTATGTATGTGAGTTTTACCATCGCTGAGAGTCTTATTTTCTGTTAAACTCTCAAGCAATTCACATCTATATTCAGTGCAGCACTGTGTAGTTACATATATTAAAACAGATGAAACAACCTTAACACTTAATTACCAACATAATGGTGATCTGTTGCATGACTAAGAGATTTTAATATATTTTCATTCCAAGACTCCTAAAGAGTTACAGACCCATGGTATATCTTCCACTTACTGTCCTTGTTCATGGTCACTTTGTATTAGGACTTCTCTCAAATTGCTTTTGGGTCCAGGAGAAAACTTCCAGTACAACACCCATTTTAAAACATTTCCAGGCTGTACCTACCTACTGTTCAGAATTTGGTGGAGAGTTATGACTTCCAGTGTTTTACTGGGATAATTGAAAGCAATGATTCTGTATCTTCACATAAGAGCCATCCTGTGAAAAAAGTATGAATGTTCCAATTCAGCATTTTTTTAAAAGATACTTTTTCTTGAGAAAAAAATCCCAAACTTTCCTTCATTGGGTGAAGGTTCTTCAACATCTTCACAATTATTCAAACAGAGTATCAAATAATAATTTTAAATAATTGCTTTAACAGAGGTGTCTGAAAAATATACAGAGTTCAAAAACACCCTTCTTATTTTAATCTTAAGAGACTCTAATTAACTAAATTATGTTTACATAACTTAAATAATTTTATGAGTTCATTTATATAGACAAATGTGCTATTATTGCCCCATAGCATACTAAGTACCTAGAAGTATCTTTCAGGGCCCAAAGTAATCATATGAATTACATTGTTCCTGTCTGATTCTATTTGCCTGACCTGGCTTTTCAAAACAGGAGGCATCCCATAACTCAGTTTGATGAAGCTTTGATTCTCACTAGGAGGGGATGGACTCAGCAGGGGAGCAGCACTTGCAGAAAGAGCTGCCAGGAGATAAGCAAGACCCGAGGAATTATCAATGAGGACACTCTGTTCTATACTGCTGTGTGCAAGCAAAAAACTTCTTTAAGTTGTATATTCAAAATGAAATCTGTAACTCAAAGTTCTTCCTGAATGAGAAGGCAGAGAGGAAAGAGAGAAACAGAGTTTTAGCTTGTAAACTCTCTACTTGACTTTAGTCTCACATTTCTTACAAACCTTTATCACTGTAGGATAATTTTTTTGTGGAATATTCTTTCATGTGGTAGTCTTATAAAGATACTTATTTTCTGAATCTACTGCTTGTAACTGCACAGTATCTAGTACTTAATGACTGTTTTGTACTTTTAATTTAGAGAAAAAAAAAAAAAAAGTACTCCTTATAGAATTCTATGATTGTTTAATAATATAACTGTTTGACTTCTTATTTTTATTTTTCATTATTTTTTTCTCTGTGGAAAATTTCTCATAATTTGTGCATAAAACCAACAAAAATGACTAAAAATCGAGATAATACAGTAGTAATAAGTTATATAACACCAGTTAACTAATTCATTGGACTTAGACTGTGGAGTTACATTTCATTGCACCTTACAAAGAGCTGTTTGTAAATGACTATAAATGTATATTCATTATTTAATTATCACTGCATCACCAGACTAAATCTCAAAATTCAGCCGTCTTTTGCTGGCTGAAAATATTCATAGTGGCCTATGGAGAACCTTGATAGTTTGAGGGCTGTTGTCTTCACCATTTTCAAGCATCTTAATCACAGGCCATATACCAATCTTATCTAATTTTGTGACTTTTGCCAACAGAAAAGGTGCACTAAGAAGCACCGGTACTGTATTGTTTAAGTGGTGCAATATTTATACAACACATAGGACAAATGGGGAGCAAAACAAATCAGTATAACATGATCCATCAAATCACAGGCAGCAGTTTGGGTTGACACAGAAGAATGACATGAGGTTGTATCCTGCATTTTAACTCCCTTGAAGACCACAAACATAATGGAAATACAGATATTTACTTTGAAGGAATTAAACAAAGACAGACTCAATATGTCCAGCCACATAGCATTTAGTGTGCTAATTGCAAATGATATCTGTATTAATAATTGTTCACATAAAAATTGCAGGTCAAACATATTTTGTGACCTTAACAAAGTAATCCATTGCTAATGTTGGAATTTTATTCCAACAGATTCATTACTGGATATAAGCCTTCAATTGCTTGACTATTAATTTAAAATAAAACAAAAAATCTGTTATGTAATGTGAACAGCAAAGTCAACAGAAGTTTTTTTGCTACATTTTTTTACAGAGTAGCACAAATTCACTGTTTCACAATCTATTACTACCATATACAATTAAAAATAAAAAAAAAGTCTGTTAAGAGCAATTAGAGAAAAAAATACTTTTATATCAGCATACTGTAACATGGAAACATTTTTATCCATTGGACACAAACCAGATTTTTATGAAATTATACACAACAAGACATTATACCCTATCACTATTTTATGTGTTTAATTTCCTTACACTGGGGTTTATGCTATGTTAAAGGTTAATGCCAGCATTACTGCCTTTACTGTCTGGTTTATTGAAAGCCTTAGGACACATAATTTAGTAAAAATAGTACTTGTGGGGAGAGAGCAAATTCAGCTTTTTTTCAGTGTAAGAAATAAAAAACAGATAAAGAAGGGAAGTTTTTCAATAACCAAATATTGCAAACACTGCAGCAGGAGATTGCAAATACTCATGTAATTCTACCTATTCACAAGCAGTCAATGGAGCTAATGTAGACAATCTTCATTTTGTGAAGAGTCATGTGATGATCAGTGTTAAAGCCCTGCAGATGAAAATCTTGTTTCACTTTCTAAAAAACCAGATTTCTAGCCCTCATTACTACAGAGAAATGCATAGAAAATTAAACCAAAAGTACAAAGGGGTTGAAAAAACAGAAGCCAACTCTGTCTTTTCCATAAAAATGTTCCTGGTTTTGGGGACCTGACTCCTACAATTTTAGCATTTTCATCTTGTCAATATATTTGACTCTGACTAACAGTAGGTACTGGTTCAGAATCTGAAGGTTGAAAGCAATTAGGGGGAAACTGAAAATGAAATGATAGAGTCATAATTGTGAGGTAAGAAAGGAGTGAATGTACCAAACCCATGAAAATGGATTTCAAAAAAGAAGCAGTTCATCACACTCTGGAGACAGGAAGTTATTGTACCAAGGAAAGGATTTTCAAGCAAAAATAAAAATTGAATTGCAGGCCAACTCATCATTTCCAGGATATAGAATAGCAAGAATGGATATGGAAGAGATGTAACTATATACAAACAAGTATATATATATATATATATCTCAGCAGGAAAAATATTCAGTGACCTGACATTAAAAAAAAATCATACTATCAAAAATGGAAACAAAAATGTATAAATCAGGATAAGATTAAAACGAGACTGTGAATTTAGAGGGAAGAAATATCAGATATGCAAAGATAAAAAAAAAAAATTCACTTTAAGCT
The DNA here is from genome assembly GCA_035583185.1 of Anabacerthia variegaticeps. Taxonomy (NCBI): domain Eukaryota; kingdom Metazoa; phylum Chordata; class Aves; order Passeriformes; family Furnariidae; genus Anabacerthia; species Anabacerthia variegaticeps. Next base: position 64,715,369 of record JAWWEW010000001.1, read on the forward strand.
ATTGAGTGAATATCAGATACAAAAATAAATGGATTTCTTAATTGTTGATAAGAAAAGATATTGTGACTAAATGGGGAAAATAAACAAGTAGCAGATTAAAAACAAAAGACTGAAAAGGAAATTTTCTTTTTAACAGCATTCTTGAAAAAAGAGTTTGACTGTGATGAAATGTTTAACAGGTAGAAAATGGACCTGAATGAAGAAAGATTAAAGATTATGTAGATAATAGTATTTGAGATAACAGGTTCTGATGAAATGCGCCAAATTTAAAGAAGGCACCCAAAACCATTTCTGAGTCATTGACAAGTATTAGGGAGAAATCACAAAGGATGAATCAAATACTTAGACAGTAAAACAGCAAATACAGTATCTGTGTTTTAAAAACATTAAGTGTATAAGGGAGATTTACTGCTTGGAATTACAGCCATTTTTGGTGTCTGAACAGATTATTAAACAACTCCTTTGTAAACACCAAGAGGATAATAAGATTGTAAGAAAAAACTAAGAGATTTATCAAGATCAAATAACGTCAAACAAATCTAATTTCCTCTTTGCTCTGGATAACTGACCAAGGAAGCAGAAGACACGCTGAAGATTATTTTACTTTGTTAAGGGATCGAGCCACATAAAATCTCATAAGGAAATTACAGAGAAATTGTACAGAGCACATAAATATAACTGTGGCACTTATGGGGATGAGAATCTCTTCTCAAAGAGTAGGTATCACTTTCTCATTGATAGCCTTGGTGGGCTACTCCAGTGTGATCCATGGAAATAGCAAACATGGATAGTATTAAAGGAAATGTGTGTTCATAATTATGCTCAGACTATATAATGGTAACTCACAGAGATGTTTCTTAAGAGAATTCAGCAGAACTGTTAAGATTGCTATACACTGTAAAAAAAATCTAAATTAATTAAAAATATTTTTAAATGGACTCATGAATTTTTTATCATATTGAATAAGGATGATACAGTTTAATTTGCAGCTATAAGAAACAAAAAATATGTATCAGATATACAGACACTGAAATGGGCGTGCAGCAAGAAAGGCTATTAAAGGAATTACAAGAAAAGAATATTCTAGGTTGTTTAGTACTTTCAATCTTTTGTCTGAGCAGAGTGGGCTAGATTCCTTTGTTTTCTTGCTATGTTGCAGAGGACATTATAGAAAACAAGTGAAACAGTTTTGCACTTTATTTAGGAGTCTCTTCCCCTAACAAAAAATACAGTTCTGTCCGAGAAGCTTTATGGTTTAAGCATAGATAAATTCTCAGTGAAACTGATAACTTAGTTTTTCGTGATAGCATTTTTGATATCAATCTCTATGATTACTTATTTGTTCTAAGACAAAGTATATCAACAGTTAGTAGATATTTGATTACTGAGATTAGCTCAGTTTTAGAGCATAGTGCTAATAGTACCAAGGTCACAGGTTTGATCCCTGTACAGGCCATTCACTTAGGAGTTAGACTTTTGGTGATTCTTGTGGGTCCTTTCTAACTCAGAATATTCTGTGTGATTTTGGACAAATCCAGGAGCATAATACATCTTTGTAAAAATAAGTATGAGATAACAAGTGGGACTATTTAGCAAAGTGATGTGACAGAAAGTTAAAAGAATTTAAATCAAAGTTTAATAACTTCTGTTGACAGTTATCCAAAGGAATGCAGCTTTGTTCTGCTGAAAGTCAAACAAAAGTAAAGATAAATTAAATATTATTATAAAAGGATTATTTAGTCATCTGTCTTGTAAGTGGATGGTAACCTTCTCCAAAGTTTTACTATTCCTACTCATAAGTAATAGATATTTATAGAAAGATATTTATAGATATTTATTTATAAACAGAAGTAGTCTTCACCATAACAAGGACAGACAATAATATCAAAAAAATCTCCATAGCTATTTATAGTATTTCCCAATATTTTATAGTTCACATGGAAGTTAATACCAATCTAGAAAGGTATATCCAATCAAGTAATTGTCAAATACTAACTATAGATACTCTCAACAATCATTTAAAAGGAATAAATGAGTACTAGATGAGAGAAACAAAAGTATTAAGAAAGAAGATGTTAAAGGAGTATGAATACTGATAATAGGAAAATAGTCAGGAGTCAGGCACCTACAGCATTGGGAGAAGGATTAGATGAGCTTATCATGTAGGTTACCCACTACTATAAAAAAGTGCCAGAATTCCTCTCCCACTACCTTATCTGGAACTTCTATTCCCCTGTGGGTCAGTGTGTAACACTTTGAAAATCAGGAGCACAAAATTAAGTTTACTTAGATTTGCATAGCAACTAGCTAGAATTGAAAAGTGGCTTAGAGTAGTTGACTGGAAGTGTGAAATATTGAAGTCAGGAAGTGAAATTGGCAGTTTTAGAGAGACCATGTAAGTAGAGTTTCATCTAGAGCAAAATTTCAAGGTATTTAATATAGGAAATGTACAACTTTCTGATAAGCAGATTCGAGGAAAAGTATCAGATAGAAAGCTACAGCTTCTCTGTGAGCTTCCTTCTAAAAAATTAATTACTCATTTAGAAAGAAAAAAAATGAGCTTGAAATTGTGGCAGGGAGAATGTGTGTAGTGAGATTTTAAAAAAGGAACAGCATATGAGTAGTAAATGGTAAATCCATTGATCCCAAGAGTTCTTAGCATGACTATAATTACCATCTACTAAGTCAATCATGAAGCCATATTTGCTCTTGCAATTACTAACTATATTAACATCTATAGCCTACCAGCATACATATATTACATTAACATCTAATTACTATATCTTCAAGCTATATTGGAAAAAGTCCACACAAGGAAAAAGAAAGTCTTTAGAATCATAGCATAGAAGGGAGATGTATGTATGACTTTTAACTTTCTATAAAGAGCAAACCAGCTAAAATAATGAAAATGTTTAATTACAAAAGCTAACTCAGAGTAACCTGTCTTGTACTGTGCTTTGAAAAACTACAAGGCAAAAAGCAAGGAAATCCCAGGTTGCTAGACCACAGAGTATTTTTTTTTATTTGTTTGTTTATTTTCACTGAATGTGGGAACAGTCTCCAAGCATGCACTTCTTCAGTCTATCTCTGTAGTATAAGTTTCAGTTAGTTGAATGCTGAACAGTTCTGGAGAATTACCATTTTGCTACATTCTGTTTCATCGTGCTTTGATATAATAGCACTCTTAATAAGGATTAAATAACCTTACCTCATTCATATAATATGTATTTTCTGCCAGTCACCACATCAAGAAGATGTCTATACTCTCATGACAAAAGTTGTGCAGCACAGAACTGGTGTGAAATTTATATTAATATACAAATGTACCTTCATCTTCTTGCACACATAGGGAAAAGGAAATGTTGCTGACTTATTAATCACATTGACACAGTCTCAGCTCTGGCAAACTGCTCCAGTGAATCACTATTCCATACTTCAGTCACATTGCTATGTAGTTGGTGTGCTTGTAGGTAAGTTCCATTATCCATTGTAGAAATAGAAGATGGCATAAGGAAGGAAAAAATGCTTCTTGCTACCTAAAATGACACTTACCACTGTTTATACTCATTTTTCAAAATATAAGTTCTGTGAACTCATGTTTTGTGAAGCAACATATAAAATTGTTTGGCACAGATTATTTGTTTGTTTATTTGGTTTTTTGTTGTTGTTTCTTGTTTTGTTTTTTGTTGTTTGCTTTTTTTTCTTTTGAACTATCCATTTGATGATTTCAGTGTAAAGAATGGAACAGCTTGTTATATTCTTGGCCCACTTGATTGCATATGAAATGTATAGCATTCCCAATTGTATCAATTGACAGTTGAATAATAATCTGAATTGGTTAAAATTATATCGTCATTCTGCCTGAGGCATATAAATGATCCTGCAATGGTGTGCATACATTATGATAAAAGTAATTTTTATTCTGGGAAAGGATCAAATAGATAATGGAGGTGGTGAACATATTAATCAATTTCAAGCAATAATTCACAGTTCAAGTATTGAAGAGGGAGAAAATTGTTTTATAGGTGCAAATACTAAGAAATGGAATCCTCATTAACACTGTCTAATCTTTTTAGTCTGAACTACATCATTTATCTGAACTGCATAATTTAAAGGTCAGGCAAATCTTCCATTTGTCAAAAAAGAATACAGGCCTGAACTTTAAACAGCCAAAAATCCATCTTGGACCCTTATCAGAGTGACGTTTTTGATTTACAGATGCTGAAAACTTTTCTCAGTCTCAAATGATCAGGTTTTATTGTCTATATAAGTAAGGACTTCTTAATAATTTCCTGAGCCAAAAAAATCTTTTCTGTTTTCAAGCTTCCTCTGATAATTCTAATGGCTGAGACTCAGGATAGTTTGTGTTGTGTTCAGCAAGATGTCCTATTTATCAGAGCTGTAGAAGACATTTATAGCTTCATACACCGTGATCTTTGTTTTTGGAATTCTTATTGAAATATATGTTATTAAATCGCTTTCAGCCAATTCATGGCTTTGGGGTATCAGCCAAATAACAGAGGCTTAGGCTGAATGTAATATCAAATTATTTGGTTTGTCTCTGTTTTCAACTAATTAGCAAGAAAAAGAACCAAAACAAACACGGATAATAAATTCTAAGGTTTAAATTCCTTAGTCAGATTCCTAGTAACAATAAAATGTGTTTTAGATGTGCAGACAAAGTCTCTTTCCAAAATATACAAACTGCATTTCATGCATAATATTTATAAGTTTTATAAACCGAAAAGTAAAAGCTCTGTTCACTAAATTCATCAAATAAATAGACTCTGATGCTATGATTTAGACATTATTCACTTTGTATTAGAATAAATTATTAAATTAACATTTTGATACATTGAAGGCGTAGATCATGATATTGGTCAATGCAATATACTCACACATATATGGGAACACTGAAGAACTGGAACACAAGATTCTTATGCCTATCTCTTTGGTGCGTAATGCCTTTTATGAGAGGTAAGGTCAGCAAATCAAAAATATAACATTCCTTTTGTCTCCCCTCTGGGGAGCAAGAGCAAAATACCTCTCAAATTTTTTTTTGGTCCTCTTATAATTCTTCATTGTACTGAAAAGTATATCTTTTTCTCTACCTGTGAAGCAGGTTACCTCCAGAAATTCCTTTCAGACTAGAATATCTAGTGATTCTTCGCTGAGAAACTATGGTGAAAATATACAATAAATTATTTTGAAAGGAAGCTTAATTAATAAAACCAATAAATTCTCACTAAAAAGATTATTCAGGAGAGTTGTGTAACTTTAATATCAAAGTAAATTAGTATGAGTTGAAAACAGCTGAGAAAGTAAAGAATTAAAGAAGTATGAGAAAAATGTGTACAGTGTTTAAAAAAGTGGAAAAGTTGATTCTCTCTCAAAAGTGTCACCAACCTAGGTATAGTCACTATGTGTCTCTCAACCTGACCTTCACCAACTAAATGTTGATCCAAGTTGCAAGGATGGAATCTACAAATCCTCTTACTGATTGTCACTCAGCCTGTCATCTGTCCCATAGAAAAACATGTCTATCATGGATAAATAGAATCTAGACAACTAGCTTAATCTAGATGTTTAATTCACAAAAAAAAATTTAATGAAGTGATGAAAATGCTATTTAATTTAGTCAATATAAACCATATATTTCCCTTTGTTTTCTCTAAGGTTCAAGAGATACAGGTGTTGTAAGAGAGGACAGCAGAACTGCTGTAAAGAAAGCATCTGATAAAATATCCTTGATAATGCAGGAATGACAAAAAACCCCAATGCTTCCTTCTGATCTGTCGGTGAGGAACTGAAGCCTAAGAATAGTGCCATAAAACAATTGAAATACTGCAATGAGGTATTAATCAGATTAAGCAATATTTAAAAAGCTTAGCAAATAAAATCCTTATTTTTATTTTATTCTTTTGGAAATAAACATTTTCTATAAAATTATTTGATTCATGTTTTTTCTTATCTTTAAGTCATGTTTTTAATACATATTTGTTTTTCTTCTACAATTGGCTGGAAGACGACTTGCTGTCCCATAAGGCATTTCAAAACTATTTCCATTCTTTCCATTTTTTCTGTCTTCACAGTTTAAATGCTTACAGATTTACTTACCACACAGATTCTTAAGAGTGAGAGACTTCCTTCAGTGTCCTTACACTGTATTTTATTACACATCTGAAAACAATGGCTGAGCATTGAGTAAGATGATATCTTGATTCAATTTCCTTCACTGACATCATCTCAGCTCCCTGTTTCGTCCCATGTCTTTTTATTTATCTAATCCAGTTATTTGTCCATCCTTTTAGTTTAATGTATCTTTGTGGTAGATATTCCTCCTGGAAGCTTTGATCAGTAGCTGCCTTTTACTGTGTCTGTATTTTGCCTTAAAGTTATAGTCAGTAAAATGATTAAGGGATCTGACATGTAAGGAGATGCTGAGACAGCTGGGACTTCAAAAAGAGAGGGCTCAGGTGCACTTTATCAATGGATAAAAACACTTTGTGGGAGGGGGATTCAGGAAGATGGAATCAAGACTCCTCTCAGTAGTGTCCAGTGAAATATACATTGCAATATAAGAAACTCCACTTAAACATAAGAAAAACTTTTTTTTTTTTTAATCATAAAGGAGGTCAAACACAGGAGCAGATAGCCCAGACAGACTGTAGAACCTTCATCCTTGAGGATATTCAGAACCTCACTGTACACTACGCTGACCAACTCACTCTAGCTGACAAAATGATCTCCAGATTCCCCTGACAACCTCAACCATTCTGTGACTCTGATAGTTTCCAGCAGAGTTCTTTGGTCCTTAATGAGTGGTCCTAGCCAATTTCACAATATATTTGAGTGTGGGTGGATAGATAGATAGACTTAGTATTAAAGAAGATCTCTACTTTACACACATTTTTGTATATCCATTGGCAATGGTCATGATTATTAAAGCTTAGGGAAATTTATTGTTTAGATAGGTAATACTATAGTGACCCTATAGTTATTGTTATGCTGCAATTTTTGCTCCAACCTTAAATGCTGTGGCTGAGATTCTTCTTGTATGCCTTTTTGTAAAATGAGATTGCTTCCTTCTGGAGATGCCTATTTAACCCACTACTGCAGATGGTATGTCAGGAACTAGCCTAGACAACATATATGTTTTATATCACCAAAGTTAGGAGAGATAAATTATTTCTAGACATCCTGGACAGAATGAGAAAAAAAACAAACAAACAAACAAAAAAAACCAACCAAACAAAAAAAACAAACCAACCAACCAATTAAAAACAAAATAAAATAAAAAAAATAAAAACCCAAACCAAACAAAATAGCCCACAAAAGCAAAAATGTCAAAAGTTAATCAAATTACTTTTCAGCTTAAAGGGCAGATTTGTTCGTGCTAATTTGGAAATACAGGGAAATATTTTTGAAGGTGCATTCTAAAGCAGTATATTTGTCTTAAAAAAAATTGAAAAAAAGCCTTCTTTGTAATTTTTACTACAATATGGCATAGAAGGTACATTTTCTTGTAAGTATGAAACATCTCTTGAGACATTTTTCTTGTCAAAAAAAAAAAAAATCCCTTCTGGAGGTACAGGAAGAGAGAATTTTAATTGCATTAAGCTGTGTGACAGTTTGCACTTGATAGCTTGACTTTTAATTTCAGTTGTTATTCATGGAGTATACTGCATTTGCTCAGCCATATGACATCTTATTTCTCTTACAAAGATAAAGGTACATTTTCTTTTGCAAGGTCAAATTTCTGAGGAGCAGTACTGATAAAATTGGCTTGGCATCAAGCAAAAGAAACTATCAAGCTGTGCTAACCAGTAGAACTCGTGTTTGTAACGTAGCTGATAAACTATGTAGTGACTGAAGTTCTTCACAGACTACTTACAGATTTCTTACTTAGTACTTTTAAAGAAAAATTAGTGTAAAAGAAAACTACTGCAAAAAAATTTGTTTCTCACATAGGGGAGCACTAAAAATCTCTCTCTTTTTTTTTTTTTCTTCTTCTTAATAAACTAGATTTTGCTAGTCCATATCTGATTTAACCCAAAATTCTTTTACATTGAATTCTTGGTATTTCACACGCTTTTCATGATTACAAAGAATTTCTGGTCTTCATATGTACTTTAGAATTTCATCACTATTAAAGAAGTATTAAAACAACTTTGAATGTTGTTTTTGCCAAAGCTTTTGCACAAATGATTTTTTTTTCCTTAATAAATATTAATTTTGCTATTGCTTTTACAATCAGACTGAGTACTGTTAGTACAGCACATGGGGAGTCAAAATGTGTAATCCAGGTAACTAGGTGTCAAGCTGTTCTCTGTATTTTACCTTTTTTTTATTATTTTTTTTCTTTTTTTCATTTTCCCTTGTGCATCATAAGCAACTTTTTGTCCAGCAAGACTTCTGGGCTATTTCCTGTCAAGCTGCTTTCAAGTCAGTTGGCCTCACAGTTTGTCCTGATGCCTTAGATTATTCTTGCCCAGTCATAAGACTGGGTATTACACTTTGTCGAACTTTGTAATATTCCTGTCATCCCATTTCTAAAGCCTGTCAAGGTCACTCTGAATAGCAACACAGCCACCTGGTGGTACCACTCCTTCCACTTTTCCATCATCTGCAAAATTCCTGAGACTGCACTCTGTCCCATCACCTGGCCATTAATGAAGATGCTAAAAGTACTGGGCCCAGCAGCAGCCTCTGGAGTACATTGCTAGTGTCTGGGATTCAGATGGATTTTGTGGTGCTGGTAATGAGCCTCTGAGGCCAACATTTCACTTTTCAATCCACCCTCAAGTCCTAGTCACTTAAATCACTATGCTATGTCAAAATAGCTTATATCCTGTTCCTGGAAAACAAATAATTATATATAAAATCTGCATCAGTACTTACAATTAACAGCAAGACTGATACATTAATTAGAATAATACATTATTTAAAAGATTTGTTTCCCCCCCCCCCCCCCCTTAGGTGTAGAAATGCTTTCCTGTGCCAAATTGGTAAAACTGCATTGTTTAAGCTATGTGATACCATGGCTAGAGAATTATAAGATCCTCTCCATAGCAATAACTCATCCCAAAAAGATGTGGAAATGGTATAAAATCTGTTAAAATAATACCTTTTTATTCTACTGCTGAAATTTGCCACTGGTGTTTAAGTAGTGGAAAAGGATAATATACACATTTCTTCAAAATATGGCTGATCCTCCTAAATACATAGTAACAAAGTCAAACAACAGGCTATTGCAAAGCTTCGAGATTATAATCAAGACCTTCTTCATATTTTGAAAAATCCTCAGATACAAAATATTATTTTTATTATTCTGGGAAATGATGCTTTAACTATCTACCTGCCTGCTTTCCATACACCTCTTTCCTTATTGAAGAATGCAATTTGTGTCCCACTGAGTTATTTCAGAATGGCATTTGAGCACTCATTAAGAGGTATTGAGTATGTTATGGTGATACAAAATAACACTTGAACATGAATGCAAAATACAGAGAGTGCTTTAAAACTTAGGAATATTCAGATCATGAATAGTGGCATACAAGTTTTATAGATGTAAAATATGTTTCTGAAAGAAACATGAAAGTCAGATTTATTTCTCCCACATCTATCCTTTAGACAGAATAGCAGAGAATAGAACTGTTTCCCAGACTCATAGCTGAAAGCTGCTTTGGCATAAACAGCTGCTTCATTCCAGATCACTCATACAGAAGTAATGCTAAAAGGGGTTTCAGTAACGTTTTATGGTCTGAAAATCACTGGTACCAAACTGAAGCAGAAAAGTCCATTTCCATAAGCAGAAAATAGAGTAACCGAAATGCACTGCTATCTTGTATAGTGACCTGACTAGGAATGCTGAAGTGGGGACCAGAAAGACTCAATGGTATGAGGCTGCAAACCAGTCAGCTCTGAAATATGACTTGATAACTCACAATTCAGCTTAAGATGAGAAGGATGTCTGAAGTTAAAGTTCTACTAAGCCCAGCTGTTGAGAACATTGTTCATTTTACTCAGTTTACAGGATTAGTATAATTCAGTCAAAAGGCAGACACTACATATAAATTCAGAACAGGTAAAAGGATTGATTCAAAGCCAAAAATTCTTTTGTTGTTGCCCTTTTCTTACCCTGATGTTATTTTCTATTTGCCTGTTCAAAGAAATCAAGTACTGATGGTAGTACTCATAATTGTTATTTGGTGGGAGATAGCTCAGCTTTGTGATTAAGTGAAAATGAAATATTAAATTCTCTTGTCCATCATTATTTCAAATCTCTACAAAAGCATTTAAAATGTTAATTATGCTAAAAGGCTATTTCAGTATTTATAACTTATCCTGCAGTCATATTCCTGTACTTGATGACAAAGACTTCTTGTATAACTGGATGATCTACACACACTCTCTTCAGGAAAGCAGATAAGCTTTTTCATGTCAAAACATTTAATTATAAAGCTGATCATGTTGCTTTAGAAAAAAAAAAAAAAAAGAAATAAGAAAAAAGCTTAAATTTCCTCTTGAAAAGTCTTACACATAAAATAGGAAATAGACATGTAATTTAGGAAGAAAGTAACTTGGCAGTTCAAGGTAATTAATGAGCTTCTTATACTCCCTAATGATGAAAATGACTACAGTACCCAGGAAAAAAATATCTTTAATATGCTATAAAATTATGGCAGATAATGAAAAGCTGCTTCTAAAACATATGCAATTAGTAATTGTGGTTTCATTTCTGTTCATGGTTTTGCGCTTCCCAACAGCTGACAAAATAATAATGTAAAGTAAGTATGCATGGTACAGTTGGGTACAAAATAGTGTTCTTTTTGTTCAGTAAAATAATATTTTCCCCCACATTTTTTGCACTACCATTTGCATGCAGATACATGAATATAAACCCAAATGAAGTAAAATGGAGTTTTCACTAAGAATTTATTCACTTTCCATGAAAGGAAGATGGGGCTTTTTTTCTTCAAGGTAGTTGAACTGGATAATTGAGGGTCATATTAAATCTGGGATTGCCTTATTTAATGTGATATGGAAGGTCCTCTAGGGAGGATAGGGGAAACTTGCAAAGTTATGGAATGGTCTGAATTTCACACAGAACTTGTGATTTTTTGCAGTTGTGTGAGTTCTTGGTAGCAATACAAAGTCAATTAAAGTGAAGTTAATGCTAGTAGTAAATGTAAGGAAAAGGTACACTACATATTTCAGAATTGTGCTCTATGCTGGAAGTTCAGGAGAACTAGAGGGAAAAAAAAAACAAACACAAAAAAAACAACTGGTAGATGGGGGCAAATGTGTGATGTCAAAACCAATAAGAATTTAAGGGTTTACATATTAATTCAACTCATAAAAAAAAAAAAAAAAAAGGCACCCAAGGGAGGATATTTTCAAGACTTAGAGCAAGTTAGAGACTCTGTGTGGGCTGAAAGAAGAGTTGGGAAAACAGTTACTAAGGTAAATTTCTAAATTGAAGGTCCAAGGACCAGTATGAGCACAAAATATTCTCCAGCAAAAATTCTGAGTCAGTATTAGTCAACTCATACATATTGTGCATCATAGCATTTTCTGTCCCCAGTGAAGAACTTGTTTTGCTTACATCAACCTTTTGATTCTATTTGCTTACTTCCTGCATTCTTGTAGTATGCATTTGGATTATGTTAAGACCACAGTTATCTGCTCAGCTAAATGGGTGATGCAAATAGGACACAAGTTTAGGTTGACAGTGCCATCCAGTTACACTGTTGAAGATGTAGCTGCAAAATCATCACTATAAAAACTTCAAGCGATGAAAAAAATGGATGCTACAATAATGTTGTCAGTAATAACACTTACTACAGAATTTCAGTCATATGAGGTCTTCCAGAGTTATACAGAGTTAAAGGAAAAGCTGCCTACTGTGATGACCGTTAGATATCAAAACCAAGAATGGATGTCTACCTGCTTAACGGGGAGCTGGCTGAACTTTGCTTTGGATAGGAGATCCATCCTTTTGTTACAAAAAAGTGAAATTTGCTTTAGATCCAAGTAAATGACATTTAACATAGGCAAAGAAAACCATTAAAAACGAATACTGATCTGTAGTTCTTACCTGAAGGAAATCTTCTGAAAGTGTAGGCTTTTGAAATAATAGTGAAAAAGCTCTATTCCTAGCCTACTGAAAAACTTAGCACGGTTTTTGGTAGAATACCAGGGTTCTACCTCACACAAGGAAAACAAGCAACTTCATTTACTACTGGTTTAGGCATAAGAAATCTTGTAATTCCATCCTGTGGATAGAACTGAAGTTGATTTGTTTGAGAGAAGTTGAGAACCATGAGCATTTTGGAAATGCTAAAGAATTTGAAGATGGTGAAGAAAAAGTGGCAATGATGAAAACAAAAAAGAGGTATACATCTGTAAAGACAATATTAACAGAGTTCCAGGAAAGAGAACAGGTTAATCAGTTACAGATAGATAATTGCATGTGGTATCTTTGTCTTATATTTTCTCCTTCATTTGATAAAATATTTGCTTTCTAAATCACTGTAGTATTCTGTCATACATGTTGTTCTGGGCAAGAGACTCCACTGTAAATATGCATTATGAGAACACTCTCAGTTGTTTGTTTTGTTTTGTTTTGCTTTGCTTTGATCCAACCACCCACTCATGTTATTTTTCAGCTACAATATTTTTAGTAAGAAAACAGAGAACATACATCTATTCACAGTCTTGTATTTATAGGTCCTTTTCACTGTATGCCATTGGATGAATTTGAAGTGAATTACCCTTTAGGCACTGATCATCTCCACCCCTGTTCTGTGTTTCTGTTTTTGTGGGGTTTTTTTTTGGTGTTTGGTTTTGTTTGTTTTGTTTTTTATTTAGTTTGGTTGTGGTTTTGGTTGGGTTTTTTTTTGTTTGTTTGTTTTTTTAATGAGATACAGATAGAATTAAACACATAATTCTCAAAACAGGTGTGCACTAACATTTACAACAGTATATTTTGGTTTACATTTTTGTAGAATGAGGCCCAAAGCCCTGAGATACACAGTGAAGGGATTTCCACGAGAAAGGGATTAACATGGGCATGGTAGCCTGCTGCTGGAAATGACAGGCAGAGGACAGATAACCCTTATCACTGCCTCAGCTGGGTGGAAGGGGGAGTGATACCAATATGTCATGGTCGTCATGGTCCTTACACAGGACCCACAGCTTTTGTAAAAAAGCCTCTCTATAGTCCCTCATTCCCATGTAAAGTGTCTGCCTCTCTCACGATTATGATGTAAACAATCAGATATTTGACTACAGTCTCAACTCTGCTTTACCCAAAAGTATAAATTTGGCATTTGAAATCCTCCACGATAGAGGATGAGAATACAACCTCACTTTAAACTCAAGTCAACAGGCTTGCTCCTCTCCTCTTTCCAAAGCAGGCATGCCTCTTTGGTAAGATTTGTGTCTCTGACTATGTCAGATCACAATCAGGTGAAACTAAGCTTAACAGATGGCAAAGCTAAACTTAATGAATTACCAATTGATTGTTCTTTTATTTTTTTAATACTTAGCACTAATGCAGTAAATGCATTTATCAATGGCAATTTCGAATTTGCATTTCTTTTGCTTCAATAAACCACACATCTATGCATCTGTGATTGTGAAAGTTCTTACTGAATGCAACCAGGCTGATACTGTCAAATTGTTATAATCAGAAATTAAGCACAGCCATGCCCAGCCCCTGCCACATTTCTGTAATCTTAATGCAACCACTTTGGAACTCTAAACCAATTGTCATGTTTCTGTAACATAATTTATTTTAACTTATATCTTTTATATATATTTATATATATATATACATATATATATACATATTGTTTAAACATTATACTGATGTTGAAAATACTGAAACTGATTGAGTTCCACTAACCTTAACTTGGCATTGTGGGCAAAGCAGATGTTAGGAAGACAGTGATGCAATAAGTGTGCAAAAAGAATGTAATTTGTACTACATCTGTACTGCAGCCTACTCTCATAAGGAGCTAATGTCCAACTCTGTAATTAGAACATTTTCTCAAACACTTTTTTAAAGACAAAAGACTGTATTTACCCATTCCTTCACATATTCTACATCTCTTGAAAACAGATTGATAGTATTAAAAGAAATGTAGTTTCCAATGTCATCTGAACATTTTAAGGAATACATAGTTCAATTAAATATTTAATCAGAGTGATATATTTTGTTTGGCTTGGCAAAAATCAATGAAGTAAGGAAATATTATTATTTTAACTAGAAAATCACATATTGCTTTAAATTGAAGTCTGAAGAATGAAGATGAAAAATACATATTAAATTTGAAAGATTATTCTAAATATTAAAGGAATATAAATGCTTTATCTTTCTGTTCTATTTTTTGAGATGAAAATAATATCTCATGGTTAAATTTCATGGTAGCACCTTGTGTTCCTCTGTTTTGAAAGACAATATTCTAAAAAGAGAAAAAAAAATCCGAGAGCTAACCATCTCCCTTTACTAGGTAATCTTGTCCACAAGACAAAGGATCTTTCTGTAGTTGAATTACTCCAACACTGTACTCTTATAGTAAGGAATTTAGATTTGAGTCTACATGAATAGTCACAGTGCCCCATTCAGTGCCCACACTGCGACTCTTCCTAACCAGAAACCACTTGTTTATTCGCCTCTTCCCCTCCCATTACCTGCTCCTGGAATGGAGTTGAAAATTGGAGGCACAAAAGGGGGAAATCATCGGTTGAGATAAAAACAATTTACTGGAAAGAGCAATGAGATAAGAAAACTAACAGTATCATCAACAATATTAATAATAAAAGGTATAAGATAAAGAAACAATTTACACGGAGAACCCATGACAAATAGCAACCAGCTCTTCCTGATCACTCTCTTCTTGTGGAAGGGAGAGTTCCTTTCGCCCACCTCAGCACTGAGGTGAGGTGGTATTGAATAACATTAGAGTCTGACCACGCCCCCTCTCGGATATTGCAAAAGTTAACTCTGTCCATGGCTGAAACTGGGACAAAAGGTAATACGAAGAAAAAGCAGAGCCACTTACATCTGTCAATATGATAAGCAGAACAAAGTGTCATAAAATAGTCATTAAATAATCATAAAAACCTTCACCCCAAGTCTGTGATGTTTGTAAGATATGTATGGCTAAAGGGGGATTTTTTAGACATTGAATCCAACTCCACTCAGTGGCTATGGATTGTGAACTGATTGCAACAGAAATTTGAGATAGAGGTATGTCCTGTTTAAGTCTGTTTTTTGTTGTGTCAGTGGCTTAGAGATTGATAATTTAATGTAAAAGATTTTAGGCCATATTTTTCTTAGAGGACAAGATGTCAGTTCTTAGTTGTTTGAAGACAATATTGAAAGTAATACTACCTTAAAAAGTTAGTCCATTTCATATCAACAGTTTCTCACCTAACTCATTTTGCTAGTTTCTCAAATGGCAAATAAAATAGTTTATTGCCTTTCTTCCTTACAGCCTAATGAAAAAGGTATCATAATGAAAAACTACATTAAATAACCTAATGGGGGATTCAGTTACATAAACACTGGTGCCTGATGCCAGATGACACCAGATTACTTGAAATATGTGCCTTTCTGAAGCAGTAGCTAGCAGGTACTCCCATAGTGTTTACATTTAGTGAACAGAATCCCAATCCTAAAACTTCATTTTCCTCATTTACCTTACAACTTGATGTTCATAATACTTGAAGGATTATATTATTTCAGGTTATGAAACCATCTAGGTAACTTCACATCTATTTCCCCAATGATAACTGCACAGTCTGCCCTTATTCTCCCTTCCCTTTTTCTCTTTGCACTTTCTTCCACCATTGCTTCCTTCTGCCCTCCTGTCCTTTTCCTGTAGGATAAAACTGTTAGAATGTTTCCATATGGCCAGAAAGCCTAAGTTTATCCCTTTTGAAGAAGTTGCCAGCCTCTATATTCTGTGTCCAAAAATTGATACTGAGATCTTAAGTTTGATAAACTGACATATATTGGCATTTTGACACCATTTGTGTCAGTGTTGTCCTCTTGCTCAGAGCTGTATGATAGATTATCCCCTACTAGCTGCTGCTATCTTAAACTATTGATCATAACTTTAGGCCTTGTCTTTTTAGAAATAATTTCTAGAAGATCTATCAGCCTCTTATTCGTCTCGCCTCCAGAATAGCTGTTTGCAACATATCAGTGATGAATCAAGATCTTCCTGTTGATCTTTTTCAAGCTACTCTAATCAACCTCTGTTACTAGATATTTTGTTTCATCTTTCTATTTTGCCAAGGAGGTGATCTTTCTAGATTAGTCAAGAATAGGTAATTGTGGCAATAAGCTGCAGAAGATGGTAGCTCACCATAATGTTTTTAAGTCATAGGTTTATTCCTTGTAAAATACAGTTTGCCTGTTTCTCCCTGTCTCTGTCTGTTCCCAAAACACTGGTAACACCCTCATTAGTATCCGAGAAACTGGTCAAACAGGTTTCCCCTGTCCCCTGCCTGCAACCCTTTCCCTACCCTCTGTCCTCATGTCCAGGATGTGACATCACATCCCCCCCTGAGACCTCTATAAATACCCATCTCCTGGGAATAAAATCCTCTTTGCTTCCTGCCTTACCCGTGTGTGGGTGGTCCTTTCTGCAACATCTCGGGACCCAGTGGGCCACGTGAAGGTGGGACAAGGGGCAGAGAGCATCCCCATCAGCTGCCGCAGGTAATTATTCTTCTGATGATTGCTGAGATAGTTCTGGAATTGATATAATCACTTCCAAGTTCACGCACACACACACACACACTCTTTTTCACTCTTCTAAAAAGAAAAAAACAATATTGCGTGTTTTTTTCTTTCTCCAAATCATACACTTACATATACCACACATTGCCACTGCACTTGATTAGACCGTTTTGTTTTACTTGTGGCAATGAATGGGTCCTACTAATGCAATAGGGTTTGAAACTTTCCTTTTTCTTCATTCTTTTTATATATAGCAGAGTGCTCAGTATGTACTTTTTTTTTTGTTTCCCTCAGTATCCCTGATGCATCAGTTTACTCTCCAGGCCATGTCTATGTTTAAGGAATTATTTCCATTCTATGACATCAACAAACAGTATTTTTTCTCTTTTGCTACATCCATTATTGGAACATAAGCCTCAATTAAGGTGAAGAAATGTCTAGAACCGATAATCCTCTTTCTATTATGCAGATTAGATTCATGCTGCTGGCTGGTTATCATTTCCTGATTTAGAGAATATCATAATCCATCAAAATTCTCTGTTTTCTGTAAACTCTGTCTTTTAAATGATCTTACATACCATTTTCATCTTTAGAGACTTTCTTTTGTTGTTGTTGTTGTTGCTTAACTCTAGAAACAGTTCAGCCCAACACAGCCCAACACCTGACAGTCAGATGGGGGGGGGGGAGAAATGGAAGGGTAAAAGTTAGAAAATTCAGAGATTGAGAGATAAAGACAGTTTAATGGGTAAAGCAAAAGCTTTGCAAGAAAGCAAAAAAGACAAAGAAATTCATTCCCCACTTCCCATGGGCAGGGAAATGCTCAGCTCCAAGACAGGAGGGATCCATCACCTCTATTAGTGACTTGGGAAGACAAAGGCCATCACTGTGAATATCCCCCCCCACACACACACCCTTTCTTCTTCTTCCCCCAGCTTTATATACTGAGCATGACGCCACATGGTATGGAATATCACTTTGTCCAGTTGGGGTCATGTGGCACAATAGCCCCTCTCTGATAAGAACTAAAATCCAATTAGAGGATGCATACTATGCAAGCCATCATGAAAGCTATCATGCAAGTTCAACTGCTGGTGCCAGGATGCTGTCTTGGTGTTAAATTATGCTAAAATCATCCTGATTCGCCAGACTTCAAATACACATCCTGCTTTTGAAAACAGGATTTGACAGATAAGCTAGTCTGCTAGCCTATAAATCTATGATTACCAATCAATCACTTTATATATATAAAAATCCAGTCCCCTTTGATACAGTCAGGTTCTTCTGACATAACCCTTCTTGGGTGTATGGGTGGAGATTCTTCCCTTGGCTGAGGATGCCCTCCAAGGATACTTCTTGAGGCTGCATGAAAAAGATCTCCTCATGAGCATCTGTATGGGTGAGTTACATCAAATCTCTACTTAATAGTTATTTCTTTTTGCTAGATTTAATATAATTGCTTCAGTAATTTCTTCAACATAGTGCACTATCCCATTTATGTTATACTACTTTATATTATACTCTAATAATAGATTTTTAGCTTTTTATATTGTGTAGTAAATAATTCTGATTAAGACCTTTGTCTGATCATATGTAATAATAAATTATTCATTTTATATAAATATTCTCATTTTGCCAAACATTAAAACCTGTGGGACAAAGTGGTTCAATCACACCTCTGTAATTTCTAAAATTTAAATTGTTGACATAGCTCAAGGCTAAGATTGGATTCAGCCGTACCAGACTCCTCTCTGAGAAGGGGTTTAGAAAGCAAGTGAGTCCCTTCTGCCCTCATGACTCAACATCAGGATTTCTTTAATAAATTTTATCTAAGCCTTCCACTCCCACCCTTGACAGGTCAGCTGTCTCAGCTGTCTCCCTTCTCAGCATCTTGTGCACCCCTGGCCTCCTCACTGGTTCAGAGGCAGAAAAGGACTTGACTCTGCAAACACTGCCCAGCAACAGCTAAAGTATCTCTAAATTATTGTTTTCAGCTTAGATCTAAAGCACAGCCCCATAGCAGCCACTGGGAAGAAAAATAACTATGTCCTAGTCAGAACTAGATCATATACTGCGCACACTTTTCTCAAGTATTTCAGGGCAGCTATTATACCCCAGAAATGAGTTAGTTTCTGAACCAACATTTCTGGTGTTAGATAAAACTCTCATGCTGAATAATTCTCGAAGTGTATGCTCAGTTCTTCTTCTTTTATGACTATCTTATGATTTTCATTGATAAATAAAATGCCACTGGATTTCTCACCACTATTCCTTTTTCCTCACAGAGATTTTTACATTATTAAAAACTATACTGCAATATTTGTTCTGCATCAAAATATTCCTATAGAGTTTATCACAGTCAAGTTGCTTAGGAAAGCAGATGATCTATGAGACTTAAATCAAACCAAATACAAGAGAAGTAGACTGATTTGAAAATCTAGACTGAGATCAAGACTGGGACTTCATGCTTCTTTTATGAACTTCAGAATTGAATCATGATATACAGAAAAAAAAATGTTAGCAATAGAAACAGGTTTTAAGATATACTAGAGACTCAAACAGCAAAACCTTTATCCTGCAAATTCAGATTTTTATCAAACTACACTGAGAAGTATGAGGTGTATCTGTTCTGATAATCACACAAACTTTCCTTTTACGCAAAAGGAATATCTTTATTACACTTTTTTTCTTCATTTCATGTGTAATAAATATACAGACATAGATGCCTGAATGTGCAACTGTGCATATGTGTGACTTTTGCTCCTCATGACTGCAGTATATAGATACTTTTAGATTCCTTCGGTTACAGCTATTTCTGTTAAATATACATATAATGTTTGCTCAACAAAGTAGTTATGGAAAGTCTAGAGATTTTAAGCTCTTCTTATTCCTCTTAACTTGGTTTGGGTAGACATATTTTATATAAAAAAAATTATTTTGACAAATATCCTTTAAAAATAAAAAAAATAATCAGTCAGAAAATGATGACCAAATTTACATATAGATATACACATGGAGAAATATGGATTCTAAGAAGAATTTTGCTTTCAAGAACATGAAAGAATGCAATTATTACTAAATAGCTTTTTTTTTTTCATGATATACCACATTTTATACAAATGCTTTCCTTTCTTTATTTATTAATTATTAATATTCACATTGAAAAGAAATGTAGAACTGTATAGAACATCCTTATAAAACATATTGGTTTCAATTTCTATCTTAAATTTAGAAAGAAATAAAAAAGAAAATAAAATTGAAAAAATAACCCTTGATAAGAAATAATTATGAATTGTTAAAGAAAGATGTCAATTACACACAATATTTCAGGCTGTGCGAAGTACCATTTTGTTCCTTCTTAATACATTTAGAAAAGAACAAGTAGATTCTATTTTGACCTTCCTCTCTTACTCTGCTGCTTCTTTCTCTTACTGTGATGTTTCAGTCAGCTACTGCTGTTGGGATGTGATCATCCTAACCATGTCTAAAATTAATTGCATTTTTGTTCTTGCTTCTAAATAAACATATCTAAAGAAGCAAAAAAATCAGGCCATCATCACATTTTTTTTTTTTTATTTTGAAAAACAGACTTATCTGCCCCTAGGGTAAGCTAGAAACTACTGTTGTTTTCCAGTTAAAAATGTGTCAATATTTTGCATTTGTATATATACAGTGATGCATTTTAAAGGCAATTGTATGCAGCATATATATAGATCTCTGACAGACAGAGTTAACAATATTGAGTATTTAACCTTAAACTGGTTTAAATTATTTATTTACAATTAATCCCAGAGGATTTTTTTTTCTGAGTCCATGTTTCTGTTTAACTATTTATTTTTGTCTCACATTCAACTATGTGATAATGCTCTCTTGATAAAGTCAGTTTTCCTACAACAGTATGTGGGTAGGTTTCTCCTCTGAGAGGAAGGTCTCTCCTATGAACTCTGTAGCAAAGTAAACATCTCATTACTTTCAGCTTAGATATTTGCATGAAGACTTGAAAAAAGAGACAAGTTCTCTTTCAACATTTCAGGTAAATGGAATCAGGGGACTCTAGTATCCCATCGCATCAAGCATTCAGCAATTTAAAAAAGAGGAAGACTTAAATTACCTTTTAAGTATACAACACCTATATAACAGTGAGGTTACTTTAAATAATTTATGAGTCAGAAGTGATTAAGTATGTCCTCAGCAGTTTAACTCCCCTTGAATCAATTATACTGAATCTTAACAGAATGAAGTCTTCTGATGGCCTTCCTCAAGGAATTTTCAAGGTAATAACTTCCAATGGCAAGGAAAAATATTCACAATGCCTACTAGTTATTGTAAAAAAAAAAAAAAAATATGTTTAGCCCTTGTTCCTTGCAACCAAGTGTGACTCCTGCTTTACTTCTTAAAACCAAGAACTCTCTGTTTACCACATTGGACTCTGCACTTGCCTGGTTTTGCTCCAGTTAGTGTCATGGCAAATTTGATGGCTGTCTTTGATGGATGCAGAAATTAGAGAAGTACTGAGTGTGTAAGAGAATGACACATTTATATAATCATCTATATAGAAATTTAAACAAAGTTTAAAACAGGTGTATTTATTAGTGCTATCTTTTCCTTCACCAGTCCAAAGAATTACAGAGAACTGTTTTATATCCAAATCTGAAATCTGTAGATAATGAACATGTTCAGAGCTGTTGACTCCCTGTATTTGAAATTGCTAAGATAGTTAAAACAAATGTAATAAAATTATTCCCAAGAATGTTCTGCTACTTTTGTTGCTTCTTCCATGAAGTTCCTATAACATAATCAGGAACATTTTAATATCATGCGAGGTATAGAGAAAAGAAATGTTTAAATACAGAATTCATTAAAAAAGATTAAGAACTTAGGAAGTTTTCTGTACAGTTGCGATATTTATTAATAGGAGAGCTCCACAGATATGGTTTCTATATGGTCCATAGATATGAAACTATGGTAGCCCACTGTGGTTTCAAAGCTGAAAAAGGTGCAATTATTACTAGAGTAGTTCACCAATGTTTTAATCCATTCTGCCTTTACTTGATAGAATATATAAGAGATGAAGAGAACCTTCTGACATTTTTAGTAAGACTTTGTGAAAGGACTGAACCCTAAGCATTTTCTTGTCCACCTCCACAGCAGCAAAAACTTTCCATTTTATGAAGGCTGAAAAATGTATATGTTGTCATTTTTGGGGACTGAAATGAAAGAAACTTCTCTTTTATATTCTGTTATCCAGTGAAGGAAGGTAGTTGACAACTATATAACTAGCCAAGGCTCAATTTATACTCTTCCAAATAAAAACTAAGTTTCCTAAAACTCAGAACATGGCTGAGAGAATTTTCAGTGCAGAAGTATGTATCAGGACTGATCACCTTTAGAAACAAGAGAAAGAAAAAAATATGACAACTCAGTATGCACTTTTTTTTATCTTAAAGTGGAAATGTAAGTTGGTCAGATAATTGTTACTTCAAAAGTGTAATTTTTCCCCACTTAATTTAAAAGGACTTTATAGTAGTCAACTCAGATGTAGGCAATAATGTACAGCATGCAAACTTAGGTAAAATTTATCCCCTTCTCTGTCTCTCCTGATCTTTGTTACATCCACCATCTGTTGTACCTGCAGAGATTCCATTTCCCTCATGAAATGTGTGTGTGTGTGTGTGTGTGTGTTGGAATGTCTCATAATGCATAAAACTTTGGGGAATGAAGACTTTTACGACTAACACCATTTCTCTCTGATCATGAACTGACAGAAATACATCAAAGTCTTTTATGTGACTTTATGTTATTCTTATACAGAAACAAATCTGAGATTATTTTACTCCCGTCAACTAGATGAAGGATATAGATTCAAAAGGCTTATCAACAGGTATGAAAAAGTCACTGCCGCTCTGAGATGCATGATGATGATTAACATTTATCATGACATGGAAAAACTTGACATTTATTTCTTACAATGGTAGTGGCACATGATGGCAATAGTAGCACATGGAAGAGTCACCAAACAGCAAATGAGACACAAAGGAGGTGTTTTGTGGACACAAGTACTATTGCTATTGAAAGTTCAACAGATGAAAGCCTGAAGTGTTATTTTTGTCCCTTTTTTTTTTTTTTTTTTCATTCAGTTAGCCTTCCTCAAGATTTATTTCCTTTGATCCATTATTTCTCTGAAAAGATCACAGGACAACATAAATAAATCTTGAAAGATGGCCAAGTGATTCTGTGGATGATTTCATAAAGAAGATCAAAATACCTTTCAAGTATTTTGTTTGTATTGAAAAGTACATTTTAAAACATACATCTCTCATTCTGTTTCTCTTGCATTACATACATTTTGATACATGGTAAAACCTGCACAAATATATAGACATACATATATATGCAATATAGTATTGCACATCTGCATGCTCTGTAGCAAGTATTAATCTACTGAACTGCTCCTAATATTGGACTGTCAACATCAAATAGTGCTAATAAAAAACACAAATGGTTTTGCACTATAAGATTAATAGAATATTGAGGACTTTAAAAACTTGTAAATATATGAACAAAGATTTAGTTTTTTAAAAACTTATATGAACTCGACTTTAGTCAAAGGCATGTGTTTGCTAGATCCAGGTATCAAAACAGTCTTTTTCCCAGAAGATGATGAAAAATTAATACCTATATCTAAGGCTGAATATTTATTTAGTTGAATTTTAGCCTTGTCACTTATTTATTTGCTGTTTTCTCATGCTGTCAAATACTTCCCAGCAGTCTCTTGTCATCATCCAGTATATGACTGATTCCTTTGCCAGCACGTTGAGGTTACACCCTTTCCCTGGTGGTGAGGCTTATCTTAGTCATGCTGATGCTGTGTCTCTGAGTCTGTTGGAAGCCTTGCCTAGCTCCAAATCCAGGAATTAAACTGTACATAACAAGTTGTTGCTACAGGACCACCACATTGGTACATAAATATGCATATCTCATGGTATTACAGGAACCTAGCCAACATAGTAGTTATTTTGAAAAGCAAAGTAGATAATTTCACTTGAACATGCTAATAAAAGCTGAAGTGTACTAGAAAAGTTAAGAGCTTTACCAGAGACGTATTTTTGTACATTATATAACATGTGGTAATTGACATTGATTTTATAGGCTTGGTGCAGTACTTGTTTTCTTTAATTTACATTATTTCCGTGGGAATGACCATACACACAGTAACTAAATTCAGCATCTGTGTGAAAGGTTAAGTATAAGGCAAATGGATTTCTGCATTACTTTCTCAAGGACACATGATAGGGCAAATTCTTCACAATACACCCACACAGTAATCAATATTAAGCATGAAGACATTCCTATAGATCTCGTAGAATACAAATAGAAGTCTAGTTTTAAAACCTTTTCTTATTGAAATAGCTAACTCATACCCTGAAATTGCAGTGCCTGACCTCTTTGGACACAACACAGCTGCCTGCCTTGGTGAAGATTTGTCAAGATATACAAGAAACAATCCTTAAAATATTAGCAATCTTTCTTTAAGACATAACTTGTACTTAACAACTACTCTCTTGACTAAGAAAAATAAAAAAAAAAAAAAAATTAAAAATAGAACTTGATTTTCTAAGTCACATAAACATTTCTGTGAGAATTATTTAATTAGCACAATTATGAGCCCCAAATATTTTTAGTTTGTGAAAATGGACAGCTACCTTATTTAGGGATATGTTTCTATTATACTACTATGCAAATAAGGTAAGTAATTGCATAGCTGGGGATGAAGTTGTGTCAGGCTTAGAGTAATGGAAATAGCATTATTGATATACTTGAATTATAATAGGATAAGGTAAGAAAAGCTGGCCTCAGCTGGTAAAATATACCAACTTAGTTCAGTGAAAATATTTGGCATTCAAGAGTTGATCAGCTTTCACTTGCAGTATCTACAATCAAAATTGTTATTCAAGGAATTTCAGTTTACTTTTTGAAGACAGCTAAAACCTATTAATTCTTATGTTTTCAGCTCTGGAGGACTTTAGGGATCAAAGTACTTCTTTATAGGCATCTTCAGAGGTCAGTTATTGATAACTACACTAAGCAGTTCAGTTTTTGCCTATGTCTACAAACACAATGAGATCAATAGAAAAAGTGTTTCTTCACCTGTGTGACTCTAAATCTTGATCTGGTCATCATTAGTTCAGTTAGATATTGAAAAAAGGACCCCATACAAAAGCTTATTAAAAAAAAAAAAAAAAAAAAGGAACAATCCAGATAATTTAAATAACTTGTTTAGGTTGTTCACCCAGGGCACAGGCTGCTGGTTTTCTCCCATGACACACTTCAAGTCTATGGCACAATTCTTCTTTAAAGGACATTTTACTTATCAAGTTATTGTGTTTTGCACAAAAAATTAAAATATCCTAGAGGCAGAAGAATTCAAATACTTTCTCTGTTTGTATTTCTCCAATCTGAAGCAAGACATTCAGGAAAAAAAATGTTTAAAACTAGGCATTAAACTAAAATATGCTGTACAATATAGTCAGGTAGAAAACTAAAATGCCTCAGAAAGCCCATACATGAATGAACAACATCTAATAACTAAAAATTATACATAACCATTATATATCCAAAGATTCAAAATAATGCAAATATTGTAAAAAATCACCTGCATAAATAACCAGTAGATTGTACGCTTTCTATTGTTTCTCTGAACTTTGTTTACAAATACTGTTTACTGGAAGACTGACCAGCTGTCTCTGAAGTAGCTGTGCACTGCAGTGTGAAACAGATGTTGGGCTTTGTCATTTGCTTTACATTCTCTGAGGTTGGCAGCCCGTGTGAGTTGTTTTTTTTTTTTTTATTTTGGCTTCCTCAGACCATCTTTTTAAAATGTGCATTACTTATTTAGAATTTCTTAAAAATGCACGTCACTTGAGTTGAAAAACTGCTTCAAGTTCATAGCTGTGAAAACTAAAGTAGAGATAAAGTCTAATCCTCAAGTATCTTCAAAAAATGTGGAGCATTCTGGGCAATCTAGGGACATAAACTGATTAATATTTAACTATGTAATAAATATGAGGAAAAAGGCTTTATTCTTGCTGTGACTACTATGTGTGTGATATAAGCAGGTTCTGTGACAGTACTAAGCACATACAGAAGGAAGACAGAAGTGCAGTGAAACTACAGATATCACTCTTTTTCATTCTGTTTCACCAAATTGAGAGCAGAGACCAGATTGTATCTACTTAAAAGGAAGTTAAAAGTGTCAGTGTTGAACTAGGTTATGTAAGCCACCCTGAGGAACTTCTACATCAAATCAGTCACGAATGGAGAATAGGTCTAACACTGAAGCTGTTTTTGGTTCCTGCTTGTATTATACAACCCTGAGATAACTGAAATTTAAGCCGAATTGCAGTTACGACACTCTAAGAAACAATGAAGGTTGTATCATTGAATTGGTAGGCATTACAAGAATAACAGTGTAATGCAGCAAAGCACTTAAGAGTTTTAAAATGCTCCATGGATGTAAAAGTTCAAGAATGCCATGCAGGAGTCTCCTCTAGCCTACTAAGGTGACTCTGCCCCTCTGTCATGCATCAGGCCTCAAATTGAACATTTGCTGGCATACTAAATTTCACTGGAATAAATGTTCACACCCGTCTGTCTATAGTGCAGATTAGAACAGCACTTGTCTCCTGTGATAAGGCATAAAATAATCTTCCCTTCACATAGCTTTCTGGAAATGTCCAAATAGCTAGTCAAACTTAGAACATGTTCACTCACTCAGGCTAATGGCCAAGATAGTTATACAGTAAAAAGATAGTAATCTAAGCACTTGTTAAGGAAGTGAAGGGATTTAAGACTTTCTCGCCCTAAGAGGATTTTGATTTTGCAAAAATAGTCTAAGGCTCAGTCTTTAGTCTGCCCTGCATAAAACTTGTCCTCATAATTCTTTTGGAAGCTATACCCCTGGACTGTCAGAAATTGATGCAGCAGACTAATATGCTGGTTCTGAGTGCTTGCTCCTCTAGGATAGCAAATACAGGCTGGAAACAGACAAAAGACTATTTTGTTCTCTGAAATATTGCTGGATTTTTCTCTAGCAGTTTTCAGAAATTACAGGAAAAGTACATGCACTTTGCCAAGGCTGATATTATGTCTAAGTTGTCATTAAAAAAGAGAGCATCAACCTTGCAAGCCAGCACCCTGGTGTTAAATGAAAGACTAACACAGTCCTTAATGGAAAGACATTTCTAAGAACTGTAGGAACCCTATCCTCAAGCTAAATGGTTTATCATCTGCAGTAGCAGGCAGGTTTAGAAGTCACATAAACTCAACTATTTTCTGGATCTTGAATTTTTAAATATATATGTCTTTTTTTATCTCTCTGTTGGCATTTTGGCTAATGTAGATATCTCAGCAAACAAGAAGTGGTGTGTTATAAATCTCAAACTTGTTATTCCATCTTCCTAATATAGTCTGCATTACTTGTAGAAATCTCAGTCAGTACTGGCAAAGGTTTGTTTCCAGAACAAGAGAATTCTCTTTTAGCCATTTAGGCTCAGATTCAACTCCTCTTTTAGTACCTAACTTTTTGCTGAAATTTGCATGCACTCCACTTACAATTTATTTCCATTGTTTTAAGTTCAGCTCTTCACACATATGGAAGCTAAAGAACCTTCAGAAAAACAATGCTGTGTGTTAAATAATTGGAAACATAAATCGATGTCACATTCTTCACTACAGCTTTAGTTCTTTAATTCCGAAACTTTTTTTTTTTTTTTGGTTAACCATTGTTATCACACACCTAGTTTTGAAAGAAAATATAAAGTGTGAGTCTAGATCATCTCTAAAAAATACCTGCCTAGGTTGTTCACATTGTTCTAATTGTTATCAGAACTGCAATCACAGAAACAAGAAAAAAAAAGGCCTTTCAAAGGATGTCAGGGTACTCACAGTGGGACCTCTTCTTTAAGCAAGGTAGCCTGGTTGAGACAAAAGTCAGTATCCTCTTAGCTTTATATGAATTTAGTAAAGGACAAAAACATGTCAATAAGTTGCTGATACAGAACTGTTAGCTTTGGGAAAGATTAGTTTGTACCACTTCTGGCACTTCTTTTTTAGAAAATGGTGTTCAGTTTTTCATGGCAGTCAGCTGAATCATGGCAGTTAGTTGAAGAATCCAGTCAGTCCAAAGATCTGTTAGTGTGTGGTAGGCTCCCTCTTTTAGGTAAGAAGGTCTCTTACTCTAGCTGAATCCAGGAAACAGAAGGGAGGAAAAAGGACAGGCCATTTGGCTACTTCATAGTGTGGTGTTCTTGAAGACTGAAGACTACTGAAATATTGTTCTAAAACTTCATATCTTGACAATGTACACAGAATAAGGAATATCAGGCCCAAATCCTTCAATATTAGGGGAATTTAGTTTAGCAGGGGTATTTACATTAAACATTTTCAGAAAGAGCTGGTATAGTAAAGTGCAGAGTCACTTCAGTTCAAAGGAAAAGCTGAATAGGCTGTTGGAGAATGATTAAAGAAACTGTATTCCCATCTCTACAATTATGCAAATACAAACATTTTTAGCATTCATTGGGTGCATAAGATGCATTTAAGGATAAAAATATGTCTTAATCCATAGAGAATTCCTTTTGTACCAATAACTGTCAAGAAGACATTTTTAGGATACTCTAACTTATCCAAAGAAACTAGAGTAAAAGTATAAAATGAATCTTGTATAACAAAAAACATCAGAGAATTCTCTTAAACATGAAAACCGGATATTTTTTCAAATATATCTTCAGATATTTTGTGGGGTTGATTTGTTAGTTGTTTTTGTTTATTATTATTATTATTATTATTATTATTATTATGAATAAAGTATTTTAAATTTAGGGTATACTTCTTGAAGAATACAAGTATTTTCTTTCTCTGAAGAAAAGATTTTTTTTAAAGTGTTCTCTCATTTTTTTTTTTCATGGACAGGGTTGGTTTTCAGTTCATCAAAAATAATTGGTTTGCATGATGTCTGCTGGCTTAGATATGATGGCTGAAATTAAAGGTATTAAACTCATCAATATAAACATATATGAATGCCAAGTTTTAAGTTTTGAATGTAATGTACAGTTCAGTGTTTGAAAAAAGATGAAAATGAAATGTGAACAATGCCCACTAAAGCAGAATGTAATGTTTTAATATGCAGTTAACATCTGTTGACCACTTTGTAAACACTAGGAACCCTCACAGTGGAGCTGAGCCACAAAAAAGAGGCCATTTATCCAAACTTGAAATTTAATAAGGTTTTATCTGGTACAAAAACATTTGCACTGGTCATGACCCTATTGTCTTGTGAGCTGGATACAAAGAGGAAGGGAGATCTTATACATCTGATTTTAAGGCATGTTGGCTAAGAATATTTTTCCCCTTTTTTCTGTTTATCTGTTGTCTTGTAAAGGTCTGCAGAGTTGGCAGTTTTGTAAATAAGAATACCTGTTCTTTGCCAAAGGAGACAAAGAAATATTTCAGAAAGTATTTCACAATTATCTGTATACCTCAGTAAGAAACACCGAAGAAAGTTTACATCTGAAAGCCTTTCCTTCCAGGGTTTAGGTGCCTGACATTAGGAGTTTCAGTAGTTTTCTTATGTCGATTCAGGGTTCATAGGTCAGACTCATGTTTAAGTGATGAAAAACAAAAAAAGTCTTTTTTATTTTATCAATGTTATAAATTCCGAAACAATTTCTGGGGCAATATTTATTTTGTTAAAATTCATTCATTACTTTTGATTGAAAGAGTTACTATATCCTACAAATATAAGAAAACATGTTTCTTTGCTTTAATTTAGTGATGTCACAAATACAAGAAAAAGAAAGCAAGAGTAAAATAATTCAATTTTTACTCTGTTAGGAAAACTAATATAAATGTCTTTTATCAATGTCTTTTTGTAACTATTGCAACGATATTGACAATAAGAAACAAACAAAAACACATTAAAAAAACCAATAAAAACCCTCAAGAAATCCTTCTTACTTAAGCTTAATCTCAGTGACAATTATCTTATTCATCCTGCTTACCATTACTCTTGCAATTACCTTGCTCTTCCATCTCTAATACATTTCCAGAGTGAACTGACTTTGAATTATGATGGCCTATTTCACCTGAAAATTAGAGTAAAGGTACATTAAACCTCATTCTATGGCATTGCACTCTACAAATGCACATTTTTTTTTTTCAGGCCACACATGTTTATTCATTCCTTTTAGTGATGTCACAGTTCAGTTTAGTTCAAAATCTTCTTACATACAAATTTATCCTCTCATCCACAAGTAATGAATTTATTTTATGGAATTAGATACACATGTAAAAAGAAGTCTTTATTACTTGAAGTCTAAATAGTATACTAACTAAGCAGGTGAAATTATAGAAAGTATAGCTGAGAAACCAAACACATGCAAGCCATAAATGCATGAGAATTCTTAGACCATACTCTATGTTTAATATTGATAAATTTTGAAGCAAAATTAATTTGAAACTCCCCTCCAAAACCAAGGACATAACTTGCCCTTCCCACACTTCAGTGTATCTCACATGGCCGGGTTTTTAGGGACTGCAGGCAAATATGTTGCTAACAATTTTATAATAAAGGACTCACTTTCAGCTGTTAATGAGTTTATTTTTCCACTATCACTTAGTTGATAAACCACATCAATGTCAGAAACCAATTCTCATTTTATTTATCATGACTAGCTAGAAACAGGTAAGTAAAACTTACGCATGACGACTTCAGCAAGAAATTAGAACCATATCCCATGTCATCCTCCTAGCAAAAATTATGAAGCATGGACTGGATAAGTGGAAAATGAGATTAACAGAAAACTGGATAGACCACCATGATCAAAGTTGATCAGTACTGTGATATGAAACTAATAGAAGACTAACTTGTAACTGGTGCTTCCCCTCAAGGATCGTGAGCCACCACTGACCAATGCTTTTACTAATAGCTGTAATGATGTCATGGAGTGCACTCTGAACAGCTTTGCAGACAATACCAAATACAGGGGAGCAGTCAGTATGCTGGAGGGTAGGGCTCCTATTCACATGAACTACAACAGGTTGGAAAAAGGACTGACAGAACTCTCCTGAAATTCAGAAATAGCAAATAGAAAAGTCATGCATCTGGGCAAGAATAATCCTATGCATCAGTACAGACTGACTGCCTATAAAGCATTTTTGCAGAAGAGGACATTGGGGTACTGGCAGAGGAGCTGAAATATAATCCATCAGGCATCATTGTACCAAGGATGGTTACCAGCTTCTTGAGCTGCATTAGTGAGATGGCTGCCTGTGATTTGACAGAAATTACTTTTTCCCTCTATTTGCTACTTTTGAGGCTACCCCTGGAGTGTCACACCTAATTTTGAACTTCCTTGCACAAGATAAAAAGACATCAATGTACTGGAGTGCATTCAGAAAGGAGCCACCCAAAGTTCATGAAAGTGGAAAACATAAAGTACAAGGAAAGGCTAAGTGAATTGGATTTAATTCAAACTTAGAAAAGAAAAGGGAGGTGTTAATGCTAATACTTAAAAACAGAGCTTGTGGAGGTTGACATCTTCTTAGATGTGTGCCATAATAGGGTAAGAAGCAATGGACAGTAGTTACAATGGAGGATATTCTCTATCAGGAAGAGAGAGCCATCACAAAGATAGTGCAATATATATAAGGGTTCCTGAGATATGTATGGTATTTTCATCACTGCTGTTACACAAACTTTGTCTAAGCAAGGCCCCCAACAACGTGGCAGAAGTGATCCATCTTTAAACAGTGGATTTTTGGTGGGTTAACTTTGTCCAACAGTGAGTCCCCACCCAGGGAAGAAAATGTGGCAAACCCCTCCCAATATGGGTCTGGATAAAGAGTACCAGTTACCATCATGTGCAAAACAAACTCAGTAAAATTAATTTATTTCTAATTAGAATAGATTTGAGTAGTGAGAGAAAAAAAAAAAAAAAAACAAAAAAACACAACAAAAACAAACCACACTTTTCCCTGCACCCTCATCCTTGGTTTCAAAGGCTCATTTTCACTCCTTCCACTATAGTGTCTTATAGTGGCTCCATTTTGTATCCGGCCACTTCCAACTTAAGTTACTATGTGATTTTGTGATACACTGTTAATGTCAGGCAAATGGAAAGATTAAATAAAGAGACTTACACATACAGCAGTAACAACTTTATGGTATATGTAGATGTATGGGAACATGGACAAGGAGAACGGGAAAAAAAAAGAACAGCCACTCATCAAAGGTTTTTCAGTATACGAACGAAGACCACAGTAATACTTATCCTGAAGGAACTACATGAGATCCTTTGTGCATATATGACTGCACATACTATGTGCTAATAATATGGTTTTAAAACAAAACACATAGTTTTGGAATAGTCAAGATTTCAATATTTGAATATTTTCAGATAGCATTGTAATAGTATAGTATTCAGATAGACTTGCAAAGAAGTCCTCATTGATTTGAAAGGATGATTTGTAAGACTAATGTACTGAATAAGTAAATTTATAGGGCTCTTTGTTTCATGATGAAATGAGAACTTTAGGGAAAGAAAATATGCATGTATAGATTTAATGACATCATTCTTAAAATTATCGACAAGTGTTTAATGAATTATCACAATTTCACTGGATCTATGTCACAGAAGACTGTATCAGCACAATGTAAATTTTTTTCATAAACAGAATTACAATAACAAAGAAAAAAATATTCATTCAAAATAGCTTTTTGTTGGAATTACCAGTATTGTCTCCTGATCTTTCTAAAAAATAAATGCAATCAATCCAAACTCTAAGTATCTATTTCCAGATTATACAGAAAGCATGGTTTTCATAAAACAGGTAATAGTAGTGCTCTTCTTTAGCTTAGCTCTAGTCACTACTGTGATTCTCAATTTCATACTGTCCTCCAGGGAAATACCCACACACTTGTCATCTGGGCTAGGAGTGCAGTCATCAGTACAGAGAAGCATTTCTCATGCTTGTCAGTCAGCACTTGAAAAGTTACACATCCACATATTATATGTCACATACGTTCCACACACTGTAAACAATCACCTCACTCTTTCGATCTGTACAGAAAAATGTGACAATTTGCAGAGCTTCATACTGCGATTTAAATTGAAATGCAACCTAGAAAATGCTTAGCTATTGAAACTGGTTTAAATGCATCCTGTGTAACACTGAAATTAATTCTTACAATCTATTTATTAGAAAACATCAAAACTAAGAAATTTTCCTAGTCCTGTACTTTTATTTTATTGAGGCTATGTGTGCACAGAAAATTTGAAAGCCGTTTTAAAAATGCAATGCCACTGTCAAAGGGATTCCATATTTTTTGCTGAATACAGGGACTCTGTATAATTTGCCTAATCAGCTGAATGTATTCATATGTTAGCGGTTTGACTTACTGAGGTTTTATTTGACAAAGCAGATATTTAAGTACAGACTCCTAGAGCTGCAACATATAGGTGTCTCATGAGAGTTGTTTTTAAAAAAGATAGGAAACAACCACGACTCCTTATGAGAAATGGACATCAAAGGTTACTTTATTTCAAACATAGTATTTCTAACATTCCGTTCACACTAGGGAAAACAAGGGAAATTTTATGAAAATCATTAAAAGAATGTAGACCAATTTTGCATTGACTCTTCACAGAGAGTAATTAACTTCTTACAAATAAATCCAAAAGGCATATAATATAACTTCTTTTTCAATTACTTACTTATATGTACAAATATCCTCAACATCTGAACAGAAATGGCTGCACTCTGTGACTTTACTTTTGCTATGAAAGCAGATTTCCATCTTTTTTTTTTTTTTTTCTTTTCCTAGAATGCAAGGCACAAGTGAAGTTAGAATATTTGTTATAAGGAATTTATTTTAAAATTGAACATAAAAGTTTTCACAACTACTCTTCTTCCTGCCTATTTTCTGCCCATTTCTCTCTTCCTTCCCAGTGTTGTCATTCTTTTCAAGTTACATAGGTGAACAGATATGCTACCCCACTCCTTAGCTTTCATTTCTCATTTTTTTACACCATCATTTGTTCTGTTGTTTAGTCCAACCCCAGCAGATGCAACCTTCATGAACCTTCAGAAACACACAGTAGGTTTTTACACAGTGCCGGCTGTCTCCTTTTGTTCAACTTAAACTAAACTCATCAGAAACTGTGAAAAATTATAGGTCAGTTAGGACCACGCAGCATCTTATGATGGTTGAAATATTCTGCCACCAATTTAGAGTAATTAATGTTACCATTAGAGATGTTATTCAGATAGCATAGATAGAGGAGAATTCCATCCCTTCTTAGTCTTCAACATTTTTTGTCCAACCTTGGACACTTATTTTTCTCTTTACTATACTGATCACTAAACTTGGTATAATTTATATAGTCTGTTGTATTAAGACCTGTGATTTCATCTTTTGACCAGCAACTATCAGTACCTTTAATTACAAGACTGTAGAGATTTACTTTAACAGATTAATAGTTGTGCTGTGTAATGTCTGCACAATGTAGATATAAAACTCCTTACAGAATATGGTGAAATTCCAGAATGATGTGTATTAGAAAATCACAGACTACTATTTTAAGATTAATATAAGTAGGAAATTACTTATTTCATCTTAGTGCTTTATATTTATCAGACCTCTATTAAACATATCCAAAGATGATGAAGTTGACATTCTATAACTTTGAAACTAGGACTTAATACCATAAATATATAACCCACTTTTAGGACCTGAGATAACATATGTTCAAATACTTTATTTCAAATACAGTTTTAGTGAGTGATTTATATTTGTATTTTTAGTGCAAAGGAAATGCTTGAATATATTATTTCCACTAATAATATAATGAAAAAGAATAGTCATTTATTTCTTAAGAAGAAGAATCCAAAGAAAGTATTGTAAATGCTAATATTAAGGAATATGAATGTTTGAATAATTAACAGGAAAATCTTTTTATTATGTAAATAGACAAAACTTCTGTAAAAGGGTTTTTGCTTCAATTGTTAAAATAA
Organism: Anabacerthia variegaticeps; assembly: GCA_035583185.1. Classification (NCBI taxonomy): domain Eukaryota; kingdom Metazoa; phylum Chordata; class Aves; order Passeriformes; family Furnariidae; genus Anabacerthia; species Anabacerthia variegaticeps. The sequence continues at coordinate 64,750,197 of JAWWEW010000001.1, forward strand.
TCCTGTGCCTTCTTGACTCCGAATGGAATCAAATAGCACCCTCACTTGTATCAGAAATAGCATGGCCAGCAGGACTAGGGAAAAAATCATCCCTCTATACTTGGCACTAGTAAAGCAGCACCTTGAGTACTGAGTCCAGCTCTAGGCCCCTCAATAAAGGAAGGACACTGACATGCTGGAGTATGTCCAAAGAAGAGAAAAGCTTCTTCCAAAGAAGCTGGTGAAGAGTCTGGAGTACATGAGCATATGAGGACCTGCTGAGGGAGCTGAGTTTTTTTAGCCTGGAGAAAAGGAGGCTGGGAGGGGACCTTATCACTCTCTAGAACTACCTCAAAGGAGGTTGTAGCAGCATAGGACTAAGTATCTTCTCCCAAAGAGCAAACAATAGGACAAGGAGAAATGGCCTCAGGTTGCACCAATGGAGATTTAGATTTGATATTAGGAAAAGAATCTTCACTGAAAAGTTGGTCAGATGTTGTTAATGAAAGAATTACCAACAGAGAAATAGATTTCATGACCCTAAACTGAAGCCAGTACAAATTTCTATTTAATTTTCATGGTAATCCATACTTCAAATAAGATTTCAATCCTGAAATAAGAAATTGTGTTGGACAACAAGGCAATTATTCATTGACTTCATCAACAATGTGATCATCTTCTAATCTGATCATTTTATCTTTCACCCTTTTTAATTTTAGCTATATTCACATCTTCTTAAGACATCAGTGGTGTTACAAGTCAGTCTTATTTTCTTTTAATTGGCATTTAAGTATTATGTAAATTGAAAGTGTCTTTTTCTGATTCAGACTTTTTGGTTTTATTTTGAAAACACCACAGAAAGACTTCAATAAAACAAACACACACACACACAGACAAACTTCCTCAACCCCATTCATCCTCCATCCCTCTTTTTCTTCACACTGAAGAAAGAAAGGAGGGTCACTTTTCATGTCTCCTTGAATGAGTTAACTACATTTTTTGCCTGTCTCACTTTGAGCATTTAACTGTCATAAGGGCAAAGCAAGGGCCTTTTCATACATTTTGAAATAATACATTGTCTCTTTTGAGATAGCAGTCATTTGTTTTCATTTCGCCAGTACGTCGCTCTTCAGATTGAAATATATATTAAAGGGAAAGTCCACTTTCTGAGAAATGCAATGAAATGGATGAGTTTTCTTAAACTGCATTTTATCTGAAACACAATCCTTTTACAACAAATAGTTTAATGGATTATAAAATATATTTTGAAATTCAATACTGTTATGTTGATTGTATTATTGTAATTCTAGAGAAGAACATAGGAGACAAGTTGTATCCTTGTCAAAATTTCAGCTTCATTTTACAAGCTTGTCTATATTTATGTATTTTTCTCAGAAACAGTAGTATAAAAGAATATATATAAGTACATAAAAAAATATTATTTTCCTCATATTTATTCTAGTGCTATATGTCATTGAAAACTGTCTTTCCCTGCAATAGTAGAGGGAAGGAAAATCAAAAAATCTTTTAGCTTTGTAGAACTCAATGGTCAATGCCTTGAATATGACATACTGTTTACTTGCATATTTGAAGGCAATTGCTGAACCATAATTCGTTCTACAAAGAGTTTCAATAGCTGTATGCATATTGGTGTGCTTCTATGTCTTCAAAAGTTCTCATTACCAAACCCCAGAGACTGCAACAAAGCAAAATTGAAGTCAGGGATCATTCAACATTAAGGAATCCACAGACCATCCAAAGCTTTGCATATTACACATCCAAAGAGAAGTGATAAACCTTTTTTTTTTTTCTGATCCAGCAACAACAGAATGGTGACTTGCAGAATGCCTTAATGAAGCACAAAGCAAAACACATTTGGAATGCATCTAGACAATAATAAGAGCAATAAACAAAGTCTCTTGGGTTTGTTTTTTTTTTTGTGTGTGAAAAGAATTATTTGCAAATGGGTTTAATGCATTTCAATGGATTCCAATCTGTTTTAGTTACTTCTACTTATACTCTCTTGAGTATACTTCTTTCCTGTAACTGTTTTTTTTTCTGTCCTTAGTACTTTTATCACTGAGTTAATATTATAGTTTTAATGTTCATTAGAAACTGCATAAGTTGTTAATAGTTTAATGTCAGACCTTTCTAATTATTATATCTGTGATACTTTGAAAATGCATAGAAAGTGGAAATAATAAAATAATTTTCTCAATTGCATATCTATGTGAGTGCATACCTGTTTGCACACATGCAATAAATGCATATAATATCAACTCTACAGAGATTTTTTTGCATGGATTTAATACCTAATCATCTTAGGCAGGAAGACCTGCAGATGTGTTCTATAGAAGAAAGGAGATGTAGACAACTTATGTGCCAAGCACAGGAAAATTGTTTCAAAATTTACACACATTCTGTATTCTGAATTAATGCACACTTGAATTTCTTTGCCTTATTCTATTGACGATAAGTCATATTTTAAGTTCTCAAAGTAAAAAGGCTTCTCAAGATAGAAGAAATTGTTATCATTGGAATCTTACAGGCTTTTTTTCCCCAAGAGAAACCTTAGCCAGCATATTATTTCATTTGGTGTAGCGTGAGAAAAGTTGAAGTGACCATTTTCACATGATTCTGCCATTCGAAATTTTTAATATAGCTGACATAATTTATCATCACTGTGGTTAAAAGTATCAAAGGATTCATCACAATCTTCTGAAGCATCTATATCATAAAAACAATTCTAAAAAGTAGAGTATATTAAAAAGGAATTATTTGATTTCTGTAAAAATGACATTGTTAAACATAAGAAACAGGAAAACATAACATTGATATATAATAAGGGCATGTGATTGGACTAAGAGTCAAAAGAAGGTATGCAAAAATACTTTGATGTAGTTTGAGTGTAATATTTCTGGTCTACTCCCACAATGAGCTGTAAATATATTTGAAAGAGCACAATGTGTTTTTCCAGACTAGGACTTGTACAGTAAGAAAAGGTAACTGGGATGCCAACTACAACGACTAACACAAGGTTTTCATGACAATTTCTCTTTCTGTAGCCTCTACATTCTCTCTGTGAGAAATGTTTCCTCCTCTGCTTCTTTAGGCTTCTTAACTTACTACTATTTTAACAAGTAATATACACCAGCTGTTGTAAAGCAAACCTCTCAAAAGTGTCTCAGCTAGAATTGTGTGTATAGATTATTTTGCAATTTAGAAGGCAAATAGGGAGAAAGGATAAAAAGGATAATGATTCTTTTTCTCTCTCTTCTATTTTTTTAATTTTAATTAAAAAGTAAAATAGTATATTGTCACTTTAAACAATGAGCAATTAAAGAAAAAAGATGTATGCAACCGTAAGTAGTTATGTGAAAATATAGCCCTTTATTTTTTCTCCATAATCAGCAATATTCTGTGAATTTAGATCAAATTATATGATGCAAACCACATTTTTATCAAGGCTACTTTTAACCAAAAAGAACAAAACAAGGCCAAATGTTCAACCAATAATTAATCATGTAAGTTCCATAAAAATAAAAAATAATAATAAAACACAAACAAAACACATACAAACAACAACAAAAAAAAAACAACCAACCAACCAAAAAAAAAAACAAGCAGAACAAAACAACTTCTTTTTCCAGAAAGACATCCTGCTCAGGCTTTAGTGGTGAATAAAATAGTTTTTCTTCCCCAAATGACTTTAACTGAGCAGTTCTAGACTTAAACTTTTAACACACTCAATATCTCAGAAAACATGTGTGAGCCCAGCATAGACCCGGCCTGTTTAGAAGCATACTAAGCTAGTGACTATAATTTTGTAGATATCCAAGATGAAGGAAAAAGGTAGGTGAAGTTGTCCTATTTATCCTGTGCAAGTCACTTAAATCAGTTAGGTTGATTTACTACTAATGGAGGCTGGTGTGTGTTTTTTTCTCTGCTCTTTGTAGTTAACTATGAAGGTGCTTCGTCAGTGTTGGGGGACTAACACACTGGAAGTCTTGAGCCTATATCTGTTATCATCCTTATTGTGGGGACCGATTGTTAAGGAACAGTGGGCTTTTCTAGCTAGAATTCTTAGAAGGCATTAATCAGCTTACTGATCAACTGCTGAGAAATGTGTTACATCAGCCAACATTTGGACATGAGTCAATTTTAAATGTAAAGCACGTAAAACAGTTATTAACTCTGAACCTTCTCTTTGCTTAGGGACAGAATTTTGTCTCCAAAGCAAAGAGAAATGTGGTTTCTGTTAATGGAAAACTTAATTTCAGGAAAAAAAAAAAAAAAAGTTATAAAACTAAGAAAATCAGGGATTTAGAAGACACTACTTTCTTTTCTCTAGGTCTATTACTACCACAGGACTAATTAAGTAAAGTAACTTCACTGGATATGGCAATAACAGACACCTATTATGAGTACCTGCTGTAGTAAAGAAATGTAATATTTACTACAGAATTGCTAGGCAAACAAGTTTTGAGAGCATAAACTAAAAGAAAAAAAAACAGGAATCTTTTCCTATAAATAGTGTATAAGAAGCATTTTCCTTTTGGAAATAAATAATATATGATACCTTTCTATGAATTTTCTGCAATTTTGAGGCACCTATCTCTGAAATCCACAAACACAAACATCCTTGTCTGTTTTTTTTTTTTTTTAATTCCCTATGATTCTCTTTGCCTGTACTCTACATCTTTTCCTGTGTTGACTTAAAAATAAATCCCAGTGTTGCAGCGTTTCTTTCTTTTTGCTGACACTGCAAACCACGATTCAAGAAGTACAGAAGGGGAAAAGTTTTACATGTTGCTACCTTCATAAAAATATCAAAATGTGGTGATACAATCTTAGAAGTGAACTGCCCTGCAAGGTATATTTTATTTACTATAAGTTTTACAAGGAATTTTGATCATATATTTACATGATATTTTAAGAAGCATCATCTGTCAGCATCATCTGTACAGCAGATTCTCAGAAGATAATGATGATAATAATTTTCGAGCTATTGCCTTTCCAATTCTAAGAAATATACCTGAAGAAGGTATCTAGAACTGAAGAAGCTGATAAGAGGCTACAGAAATCAGTCTTATTTTCAATACATGCTTACAGGATGCTTTACTTTCCCCCATAGCACACAGATAATCAGAGTTAGTTGTAACAAAAAGAGAATATTTATCATTCATCAATGCATGATGAATCAATTTTGCACCATGTCGAGGAATAGGGTACCTAAGCCATTCCTTCTTATAGTTGTTGGTTTTGAAAGTTTCTCTATTAAACTGACACTTAGTGAAACCTACTGAAATGAAATACATTATGTATTTGAACAAAACCTATTTTTTGTGTCCTTTGTAGTCAGTGAAATCGAATACTGTAATTAAAGTTTACTGAATGAAACTTTCAAAACTTGCATTTATATGCAAAGCTTTTTAATTAGTTTATTAGAATTTTTGACTGTAGGAAAAAAAAAAACCCACCAAAAAAAACCCCTTGAGGTAGAAAGGAATATGTGGGAATTAATTTAAAAGTTACAGGCAGATCCTACAGCTGGAGTGAGAGTTTCTCTGCTAATGTCCCAGTCTGGTATGTGCGTGTGTGTGCATGCACTTTTGAGGTAGAGAAACTGTCAGGGAATGAACTGAAAAAGATTAGTAAGAAGCTTCTCTGATTGGCTGTATTACATTGACTTTTATGGTACCAGAAAATTATGGAAACATTAGAGCTATTAGCTGTCAGTAATTTCTGTGAATAGTTCTAAAATAAGGTTATTGAAAAAGAATCCGTATAGCTTAATTTTTAAAGTGAGTTTCACAGAAGGCACAGAAGTGTTCAAAAAGTGCTGTCATAGAAAGTCTTTTATTTCTTTCCCCTCCAAACAGTAAAGTGAGGCACTGAGAACTACAGTATTAGTCTAAATATCACTGTAGAGAAGTGAAAAAGAGAGAGAACTTGAGGGTCAAAATTACAGAGCAATTCAGTGTGCAACTGTATAATTTAAAAAGACAACATTTTTTCCATAAAACCTGATTTTGGAAAGGTCAAACTCATTTATACAATGCATTTTTCTCAAGAAATAAACAGTTTAACCATAATGCTAGGAAATGTTCCTTCTTTATTGCTTTCCTCCTTGAGAACACTCTGCCCTGAAGACAATTTCTGTAATTCACTGAAAGAGAAGCTGGAAAAAATAGAGAGAATGATGGAATTCAAGCACCTATGAAGCTTGAACATGTGTGCTTGAAGAAAACCCCTTAAAGATCAGTTATTTAACCTATCTTATAAACCTTGCTCTACTGATTTCTCAAAACAGTGACAAAGTACCCTGATGCTACCTTTACATGGCTTAGGAAACCATGTCTCACATTTGGATATGTCTTTTCATTGTTTTTTTTTTTTTTTTTTTAATGCATAACACAGTGATGTTAAAAGACTTACCCATCATCATAAATTTATCTGTTGCAGGTGAAAAGACAAACAAGATGTCTGAAAACCGACCCTCATTTAAAACTTACCATTAATTTGAACTGAAAGGCTGCTGTGTCAAACTAATAATTACAGAAGAAAGATAGATCTATAATCCTAGGGCAAAAAATAATTTCAAAAGGACTATGACTGTACTGCATGACATTTAAACAAACTACACTACCTTTTTATACCTTAAAAAAAAATCTTACATACACAAACCTAAGGATACTTACTTAAAATTCTACATAAAAGTACATTTATTATGAGGTCTCTAGTATCAGACCGTGTCTACAGTATGTTGGAAGGTGATGTGTTATGCATAGTCAGCAAGTAGGCTGTACAGGTCTATGCACAATAAAAATCTATCACACTCTTCATATCAACACTTGCTGTATAAGCTTGTTTATTGCTCTAAGCACAGTTTTTGATGCCTTTTCTGATTTTCCTGCCAAAGAGTACATGATGTTTGCAGTTCATTTATATTTTTCTCCTTTCTCACCTTGCTGTTTTGTTCCTATTAGTGGCTAGGAGCTCAGACAGCTGGTCCTCAACCTTTACTACTGTCTTGTAGTAAACTTTTTATTTCTAAAGGTACTTTGAATCTGTTCTGTCAATCCCAGTTCTTCCATCCACTGACCTCCACATTAACCATCAGGCTCAGCATATACCTACTGCTATGATGGTATGTCTGCTCATTGCAACATGGACCTCAGCTGAGGCATTCAGGTGGACAAGTTTGACATTCTGAAAGACTTGGCATAATGCACAGTGCTATTTTGATAAGTTTTAAACCCACAACTCTTAGGTTCAACTTCTGCTAGCTCTTACTATGGAAATGTGAATAACTGTCACTGCATGTTCAGTTTTTCCACGCCACTCACAATTTGATAGGCCTCATGCATCTTCAACATTGAAATTCTGACCTGAGCCTAGTTGTTCCTCATATATGGGAATTATGCTGTAGTGCCAGGCATTATCTTTAATTTTTCTCCTATCACATGCACTTTTGTTGAAGAATTTGAATTGCTTACAGTCTTTGAAACAACCTGAAACATTCCATTAGTTGTGTTTTTAAATCAATGTTCCCAGGGTGTGTGTGTGTTTCTAAACACTCCTAACATTGTACCACAAACCTTCATTTAAAGCAAACACCACTGTAAAAACAAGTACTGTAAAACAAATTTAGAGAACAAATTTTCAAATACTTCAAATTAAACGTGTTTACCTGACCTACTCCATAGAATTTATTACAAGGGAACACATCAATTTCAAGTTTTAAGTACCAAGTGGATAAAAAAAGCAAAGCAAAGCAAACAAAAAGGAGGGTGGGTAAATTATTTAAGATTTACTATACAAAATGTTTCATTACCTGAAGACAGTTGTGTCTTCAAACAGACTCAGGCTGGGGGTTCTCTTCTGGACTGATTACAGAATGTACGAGGAGAAAGGTGGCTTGTGGAGGCTGTCTAATCCAACACTCCTGCTGAAAGTGTGGTCAGATAGGACAGATTGTCCAGAATATTGTGCAGTCAGGTTTGCGTATCTCCAAAAAAGAGACATTCTGCAGCCTGTCTGTGCAAACTAATCACTTTGCACAGGACAGAAAAAGACAGACAGAACAAACAGATAGAAAGGCAGGAAAAAAATAAATGAAAAGAACCAAAACCAAAGGTTTATATTCAAAGGTCCGTGTACTCCCTCCGTCCCCTCTGTTCACATAAAAGACAAATGCCTTCCTCTCCTGGTCTGTTCTTCCTGAAGAACCTGTGAGTCATCCACAGCTGCAGTCTAACCACATGAGCTGTCTCTTCATGACTCTATGAACTCATTGAATCTGCAATCCTTGCTCTCTACACAGATGTCTACCTCCCCTCCTTTGTTTCCCATTGTGTATGCATTAGTATACAGCACTTCAGAGAGATCTCCAGCCATATTCCTTTCAGTGAAAGGATATAAGAGCTCTTTCCATAATAGTGTTCTATAGACACTCCTTGATTTATGTGTGTAGACTTCAGGTGATTCCACTTTAGCCCTGGAGAAATCATACATGCCCAAATCTTCCTTATCGCAAGCAGAAAAGAGTCTGTAAATGCAGAAGATGAAAGAAAGAAATTTTGAAAATCTCTACAATATACATAACCACGACCAGAATGAAAGAAGGAATGCTCTCAGTGAAGTAAAACCAGAGATTTACTCAGATATTTGAGAACCTGCTTTTAAGTCATTTTTCTGTGATGGTTTACAGCCTCAAGTTGTGCTTTGCTTCAACAACTAAGAAAACGATTTAGAGAGTAAGAGTTACACATCCTAGATTATTCCATACTGCTTTTCCATCACTTCATGATAATTAATTAGCTATGAATAAGCCCATTGGTTCAAAGGATAATTCAGCTTAGGAGGGAGCTCAGGAAGTCATGCGAGTTGTCTTCAAACACTGTGTTTCTGGAAGGCAGAAAAGCTATATTTTTACCATATTTTTTTTTTTCACCATGCTAATTCTGAATTTCCTCTATTCTTCTAATGTTCCTGCACAAAATGCTTCTACATAAGGCTGGTACAATTGAAATAGGCTATGATATTTTATTCTACAACAGTAGACAGCTATTACCTGTAATTACCATCTACTAACAGTGGGAATTACAGCACAGCATTGCACAAAGTTAAATTAAAACTGAAATAAATGTAGGGAGTAATTATCTGCTATTAGATAGTCTCTATGACTGTAAAAAAGATAAGCTAAAATTATTTCCATTCAGTATTAAAGATGTTTGGGAAATTCACTGAAACCAGTAGCCTTTGGGGCACAGGGACTCCTCCTTCCTGAGCTCTAGAGCCCAGCCTGGCACGCCCTGAGATTCAGAAGTCTCAGCCCCAGGCTGTCAGATGAGACTGCTGCTTTCTCCTTTGCACTTTCATCTAGTTTCAATGCTGAGTGTATTCCCCAGAGAAACACATGCACACAGGACACTAGTACCAGCAGCCACACAGACTGCTCTGGACAGGGTACTGCATCAAACAGCACACACATGTGGTACTACCAGAGCTCATACAGGGTAAGTAGGAATGGCAAAGTCCTGTTCCTCATCTCTGGATGATCGGGTTTGAAGCTCACAAATGTAAACACACTTCTCCACACTTTCTAGATTCACAAGCACACCCAGACTAATATAGGTCCACTGAACATCAGCATGGGTCCTGAAAACATCTAATATCCACGTCCAGACCCTGGGCTCACTCACCCAGTATGCAGGTCTCCTCCTTTTTACTGGCCAGTCCAGCTTGAAATTCACTAGTGAACTGTGCATATACATGCACAGTATAAAGTCCCTGAGTTCATTTATGCGTGTGTGGGTCCCAGCTCAGAATCACTAAGTTCTGCTAGTGCCCTCAGGGCTTTAATAAATGCCATCTGAAATCCCACTGGGTCACTTATTCCTAATGAATACATGACATATCTAATGGACCAGCATTTAAATTAAACTTTTTTATCAGGTGAGACAGTAATCCAGCTTTACAAAATAGAAGTAGCTATTATTCAGTTATTTAACTATTAATGGCGGCAAAAATACTTATTTTAGTATACTAAGCCAAGAAAAATCCAAAAAGAATATTTTTATAAATAATGCTTGATATGTTGTACCATAAATATCAAGCCCATAACTATAAATAGTACTGTAGTAAAAACACAATATACAGAATTCCAAATCCTATTAATAATGCAGTAGCTTTCTTACCAATATATCCAGAAGAACCACAAATCAAATTCTCTCAAAAATTCTATCAGCTAAGAAATTGTGGAATTAAAAGTATGTGCTCTATACTACTGTTTATTCACTTTCATCTTATTACACTTACTTATAGCTCTGTCCTCTATGGAGCAATCTGGGAGGGAAAGATCTTTGCACTTCAGTATCAAGACTGTAGAACATTTCTCACATAGAACACACAGTAAATGAAAAAAGTAATGAAAAATGTTTCTGCTCTGAAAAGCACTATTTATGCAATTGCTGTAGCTCTTCTGTAGCCTCTCAGTCATATCTTTGCTAGAAGCTGAATGGGGCTTCAATGGTCTGCTCATGCATATCTGCAAGTAAAAGTGAGGAACAGACTTTCTCTCCATTTTTAGGGTTATGTATGACTGCTAAGATGGCAATCAGGTTTTTGGGGAGGAGTAGTTTTTCTGATAACCACTTGTTCTTAAGTGTCACTGACCAATGTTAGAAGATATCTTGCTATGCTGAGCTTCAACTACAGTTGCAAACTAAAACTAACTTAGACAAAAAGTGGCACAAGTGAAGCACATTTTAAATAAAACCCCAAAACCCCAACAAAAGTAGATATGAAAAAGTATGTGAAGTTTTTCAAGGTAACTTTATTTCTAAGGATCATTGTGTATTTATATATTTATTAATTACCTTGGACATTAATGTTCAAGTTCCATAATGAGAATTTGTAAGGAAAATTATAAAAGTATGATTAGTTACAAGAACATAAAAAACCTGAAAAATTAAGATGTTGTGAGAATATATACATTTGTTTTGTTCCCATAATTTTATTGAAAACTACTTTCTTAAAAATAAAGTCAAAGTGAACAATATATTTTAGGAAAAAAATTGAGAATTAGTTTTTTTCTGTCTTTTTTTTTTTAAAAAAAAAAACAAAAAAACTCCCATAAGAACAGTATCACTGCCGAGAGCTCAAAACTATGCTCCCATAATCAGACTTATTTTCAGTTTTGCACATATACAATGGTAAGAGTAAGCTAAATTACATGAAATTTTAAAAACTTTCTTCAATAAAAAAAGATTATGTCATTTTTGAAAGATGAATCCAAATCTTTAACATTACACATCAACATAATATTTCTTTGGCTGGACCTGAATTCTTCAGGCACCAAAGCAAAAAGCTGCAGAAAAGCAACCTATTGCTATTCAGATGGCAGTAATAAAACAGACATCATTCTCTCTGTATCCTGTGTCTGTTTTAATAAAGAACAAAAAACATGCTTCTCAAAAAACCTCATCCAAACTTCGAGGACTTTGGGGGCTACTGTGATTTTATTTTTTAATTTTTTATTACCTTTTATATATATATATAATTTGAACACATTTTAGCTTTTTATTCTTCTCCTATAAAATGAAATAATTTGCTCAAAGCAAATAAAAATCTATATTTCTGATCTAGGAGAAAAAAATCCATGAAAACAAATAAGGTGTGAAGAATTTTGCCAATAATTTTTTAAACAGTTATGCTAAACTTGAAATTGAGTCTTCTTCAAATATTCTTCTTTTCAAAATTAAGTTAAAATTCACCCAGGAATTATAGCATAGTGCAAGATATTGAAATTGGAGAGGTTCTTTTTTTATTACAGTTCATTCAGTTAAGGTTTGTAGAAAATTCTTATGATTAAAGTTATTTGCTCTCTCTTCAGAAAACTGTCTGACACTAAGTAATTGGAATCTATAACATTGATTTGCTTTAATTCATTGCCTTTTTAGTGTTAGCTTCTGAAAAATTGTGTGAAAATAAGATGCAAGATTATCAAATAGTATCAATAGATTGTCTATTTCGAATGTTTGTGAGCATCAGTTATTACACACAGGTTTTCCACTTTCAAATAACTTTATACTACAAATTTTAATTGACTACATTATTTGCAGCACTATCATGGGCAGGGTGGAACAAAGATTTAATATCCTTGGGTTAAAAAAACTTGTATAAGTAAAACATTCTCCCTCTTCCTCTTTGATTTATCAGAGAAAAACACTCCTTTACTTGTGAAAATTTCAACTAAAGTAAAAAAATGTTGAGATAAATCTAAGATAAGTGCGCTTGAATATGTTCCTAACTCTTGTAACAAGAAAATGCTGAAATGCTGTCAATTATTTTTTTTTTATTATTTAAAATTTATGGACTCAAATCCCACAGAATATATAGATTTGAGCAGAACAATCCATAGTTACAAACTCGGAAAAGATACTCCCATGGTTCCTAAAGAAACTGCTTGATTTGGCCAACATGCTGAACACATGATTCACGTCTTTTGCTTTTGCCATCTGCGGCTGCACCATTTGTAGCAGTTATCACTGCATCTGGAGGAAAGGTGGCTGAAAGGGGAGAATAAATAAATGAAAATGAAATATCCTGAAATTAAAAAATGTTATTCTCACTTCAGAGATGTGATAATGCTAATTAATCAGCTGCTGGTTAAGGTAGAAGTCTTCCCCTCAAGATAAAACGTTACCTCTTTCTTCATTGCTGAAACTGTTCCTAGAGAAAGATAAAGACAGATAAATTGATTGTCTGAGCAGATTAGTTTTTCTCCACACCCAGTCAGCAAAAGAAATGATCAACAAATAATATTGAAGCCCCTTAGCAGGTTATAGCGATATTGAATATGGACAATAAGATTATACTTGCCTGTGGATAGTCTAGTTAAATCTATGTACTTCAAAAAAAAAAAAAAAAAAAGGGAGTTCTTCAGTTACAGAAACAGTCTGTGAAAATGTGCAGAACATGAAGCACATACATATACACAAATATGTACATACGTATGTACATCTAGTAAATATACATATGTGTATATACATAGAGAACAGGGATTTTCAAAGTAGAAATTCCAGAAGAATATTCCAGGAGCAGGCTACTGATTAACAGTATTCAGTATGTTTGCAAAATTGTTTGGATGCCTACTTAGTTGATGTGAACATTAAAGTGAATCAGATATTACTACACTGACTAATCTTTCAAGTGCAACAGTGCACAAAAATACTTGGACATACGTGCATTCATTATCAGAAGAATTGATTTTGCAAGGAAATAGAGGCATACCACACAGTCCATTTTCTTAAAAGAGCCTTTTTAAAAAAGTTTTTTTCATGTTTGAGCTATTCTTAAAAATCATGACAGAGAATTGAAAACAAACAAACAAACCCCCCCCAAAAAAAAACCACCACAAAACAAAACCAAACCAAACAATAATTCAGGGATGACTAAGGCAAATAATAAAATCTTAATGTACTAAAAAAAAAAAAAAGCAAAAGCAAATTTGAGGTAAAATCTGATGATGGGCTTTCTTTTTTTATGTTGCCTGGACTATTTTCCCTTTCTAAGGCATTAATATTGAAAGAGGTGAATAAATCATCTGTAGATGGTTTAAGTCTGTAATAATGGTACCCTTATATATTAGTTACATATGGAGTGTGTTAATACAACTCCTATATTCCTACAGACAGATTCATACGTATTTAGCAAGTGTAAGGAACTAGTCAGCCTCTGACAGGTTAGACAGTAGTACAACTACTGAGGGCCTGAATTTGGAGGCAGAACTGTATAGATAAACTAGTGTCACTGAAGCATGTTTATCATGTTAGAATAAAGAGAACAAAAAGAAAGGTACAGTTGAGCAATATACTTTTAAATGGTCAGAACTGCAGTATTCAACATACTACAGCTAACACTTCACATTTATCAAAAGTATGTCATGCCATTTCGACTATATTACTATTTTTACTGTTCAGCTTTTGTGTGCTTACAGCACTGTGATTTATTATCTGCTTCTAGTTGCTCTTCAAAGTAATTCTCAATCCATTTAATTTTCTTCATTAGCTCTCCCCTTGTTTCTCTCCTTCACCCTTAATCTCCCTCCCTAACCTTCCCTCTTTAATTTTCTTTTCCTCTTTAAACATTGTATCCTAAATGCATCCTCCACAGTTTTAAGAGCAAAATCCCCAGGCATTCACCTTTCCATTCTTCAATAAAACCCACTTGCAAAGCATGTAACTATCTCAGCATGTTATTAGTCAGTGTTGAGCAAAAGAAATGCTGCAGTGCTAAATGGAGTCATTAAAATGCCTAGTGGCAACAATAAGTGCTTAAGGAAGCTGGTGTTCCCCATTTGCTAGTCTAATAGCTATATTAGGGCCATCTTTCTTTTGTGGAGAAGATAAAAGAAAATATTTAGCATTTGACGGTTTTCCTTCTCCTCCATTGCACTGCTTGTTCCCCTGACTTTATTCTCCCTCTACAGCTTCTTACTCACTGCTGGAAAACTGCAAAGTCTGGTTCTCATTCCCTTTAAGTCAATAGCAGTTTTAAAATCAGCTTCAGTGAGCTGTGTGTGTCAGGCTCTTGGAGAAGGAAACAGGTTCTCCACCGAGTAAAGTGCTTTTTGGCTCAATGAGTATTATGTGCATCAAGCCTATGTCTGCTTGCCTGGCACCCTGGTACAAAGAGATACCTTAGGTGAATCTAAATAGGTTCGTTAGGATACCAACAGAAGCATAAATATGTTAGCACAGCACTTAACACGGGCTTCATTGACTCTGATGTGAAGCAGGATATCTTACCTTGAGGCAGGTAGGGTGCTTGTTCAGCTGCACTGCTTCCAGCAATTTAGTCAGCTGTTTCAGAGCTGTGTCCTGTGTTATGGTACCCCACTGTGCCATGGACGTTCTTGCTAGTCATGAAATTAACAGCACTTTTACTGGATTCCAAGTGGTTTGTCTATTCTGATGGCATATTTTACAGTCTTCTACTGAAAATTATGGGATTTGTTATGGCTTTAGTTTTTGAGTGGTTTATATATGAACATTTTATATATGAACATTATTCTTTTGGGGGAGTTTAAAATATAGAAGAAACAGCTCAATGAGCACATAGGGCTTGTGCTTGTTTCTTCCCAGTGATATGAAGTTTAGAGATATTCAAGGAATTTCAGATTAAGATTCATGCCCAAGTGTTCAAACAATTCCCTTAAATTTATTTGTTAACCAGAAGAATTAATGAGGTAGATCAAGTAGGGAAAGTGTATGTAGGAGAAGATGGAATGAAAAGAAAAAAGAATACGAAAAGTTGAGTTTTTTTTAAACACAAATCTCTCAGTTATGTAACAAAGCTATCATGAGGCATATGTCTGCGCAAGCCTAAGTATTAAAAGAAAAACAAAAAGGTCAACATTCAGGTCACTGAATGCCCCAGTTGCTAGCTTTGACCTCATGCCTGCATCTCTCACTAGAAGCTCATTTTAACATTCCTGTCACACCATTTAGTATAATTTAAACTGTACTGACAGAATAAATTATGCAATATAACCTTAAGCAAGGAATTAAGAGAGTTGGTATGTTCTGTCATTAAGCATCTGCTATTAGGAGTCATGCTAAAGGTTGAGCTAGAATCTCCAGACTAGAGAAAAGGAAGTGGCTGATACTAGTTACATCTGTCATGAAATTAGGCAAAAATTTGCCACATTAGAGGAAATGCCTGAATAGCATAAATATATTTAATTTTTTGTCTCTGAAACCGCAGAGATCAAATAGGGCTGTAGATGTAGCTTCCTGTGACAAATGCTGAAAATCAAAATTTAATTGTTGATTTTGTGTTTATTGGATGCTAACCCCAGACTGTATATACAGCACCATTTAAAAGCCTAAATGTCATCTCTTCTGGCTTGTGTTCTGCTGTGTGTAACTGAAGGATTTTTTTTATTTAATTTTTTTTTTCTTTCATAATGACTGCTCTTTCTATTGAGTTATGCAAGTTTTCTTCTGTAGTTTTACTAAGATTATAATTTCTTCTCTTAGAGAAATGACATACAGAGCACTGACACATTTAACCTCCACATTTTTAAAGACATTGATGTTTAAATGATTAAATTGGTTTAGATGTCATACAACTGCTAACTTGTCCCTCTCAATGGTCTCTTCTATCCATAGATTCTTCTAAAACTCAGAAGAGAAAGTGTAAGATCTCTGTCACTTGAGAATCAAGTCAGTTTTCCATTATTTCTTTTCAGCAATGTGAGATTTTTAAGTACACAGAATGTTTTTTATTTTTAACATACTCACTTTTGATAATAGTCATGGACACTTGAACTGAAATTTATCTACCATAACTTTAGACACATACAGCTATATGTGCATAACTCAGAGTTACCCAGTTTAGTCCTCTTTTGTCAGTGAAATGAATCGTCCCCCTTGAAGGGGGCTATTCACATGCATTGACTATAAAGCATAGAGATAAATTCTACCACTGCAGTCAGTGATCAGTCCTGAGCATGATCCATATAAAGTATCCATTGACAAATATATTTTCTTTGTGGATATCTTCTGTCTGTGGAGGTCACCACAGCCCTTTCTGTTGCATACAGAAAGAACAACAGTAACATCTTCAAAAATGAGATAAAGTTGACCTCTTTTGAGTAAGGACATTCAGGTGTACGCATAATTAGCTAAATAGAACAAAGGATTAATATTTTAATTTTGGATTGACTTTTTTTTCTTTTCATCTGTACTTGGTCTTTTATTCACCTATTTTTCTCCTCAATAGTTGCAGTTGTAGATAATTAAGATGTATTCTTGGAAGTTTTTTATGTCTATATTACAGTAGTGTATTTTTTTTTTTTTAAAATGCAGTATTGAACTTTCTGTTTGTATTTTTCCTTATTCAATCTGTTCTTAGAAACATAATAATAATAATAATGATAATTAAAAAAAGACAAAGTAGGAATATTTGTGATTTGCCTGTTTCTGCCAAAACCATGTTCATCATTTATCACTGACTGTCATTCACTGAGCCGGTGCAAATATACTGAGAAACCTCTGAAGGATAGACTTACACTGAAATGAAAGGAATCAGTTGTTATTTTCAAAAGTCCCAAACTATATTACTATATTGTGAACACTGAATTTAACATTTTCAAAAACTATCTATTGTGCAGAATATTTAATATATATGTAAACAGTTTCAAATGTGGATCCTTAATGCATCTGAAAGAAACAGTAGAAGAGAAAAACAAAACAAAACCACACAACCCCCCCTCCCAAAAAAAAAAAACAAAACACAAAAAGCAAAACCACCAAAAAAATCCCCAAACCAAACCAAACCAAACCAAAACAAACAAAAAAAAAAAAACACAAAAAAACCCACAAACCCAAACATCTGTCACTGTTACTTTCAGCTAAAATAAATTAATACAAGACATGCATATAGTAAAAGAAAAGAAAAGGAAAGCTCCAGAATAAAATTAGTAAAGAACTAAAGAAAATTTTAAAGTGGTGTGGCAAATCACAGAATCACAGATTAGCTGACGTTGGATGGGACCTCTGGAGGTCATATGGTCCAACAACCATCCTTTGCTCAAGTAAGACAGCCTTTAGTTGGTTGCTCAGGACTGCATCCAGACTGCTTGGGAGTAGCTGCAAGGATGCAGACTTCTCAGCCTCTCTGAGGATCCTCATGATCACTCTCATGGTGACAGTGAGGTGCAAAGTGATGGAGACAGGTTTTTTTGTCCTGTTGTGTTGCCCCTCCAGTGGATATCAGGGTGGTGGAAGTGACCCCATGAGGGTCAGGCATGTGAATGTGAGTCTGCTCCTATTTGTCCTAATCCACTTTCCTAGTCTGTTGGCCTATAACACACACCCAGCATAATGTCACCTTTACTTGTCTTCTTTTCATTCCTAATGAATAAGATCTTGGCACCCAGGCAGACATCCATGCACTCCAGCTGTTCTCTCACGTAAAGGACAACTCTGCTTCCTCATCTCCCCAGCCTGTGCTTCCTAGAGAGCCTTCATCCTTCGACTGCATCACTCCAGTCATGCACTGTCTCCATGATACCAACTAGATCACAGCCTTGCAACTACACACAGAGCTCTAACTCATGGTGTTTATTTCTCATACTGTGTACACATTGTTGTGATCTGACCTTCATTTGCAAGAGGCAGCTAATTCAGTATATTATTAACATATTTAATAAGAATTGGTTGACACCAGGGCATACTTATGATAAGCAAATGTAAAGTTTATATTGCCTCTTAAGAAAACAAATACTCCCTCTCCAAATCTGTGCTGGGACATAACCAATTGATCCCTATGATTTAGTAATGATCTATGGAAAATAGAAACACTGCACACTGAATTGAGCTTGCATGGATGAAATGCATTCAAGATTTTGAAGAAATTATGTACCATTTGAATTCTATACAAGAGTTTAATTGTCTCATGGACTACTGTGCAGGGATTTTTCAGATAGTGGCAAATCTTATTAAATATGTACATATATCTGGCAAACACAAAAGCTAAAAATTTGACATTTTTTTTATATTTTTCAAAGACTAGTAATGCAACCGAGCTTTGTTCCCTTCATAATTAGCTAAGGAAATATTCAATTTAGCTTTTAAGAGGGCAGTGTAACCTTCCCAGAAGCAAATTCCAAATGAATGCATTTCTATATTCTCTGATATTCCTATTGGCCAATTTACTCCTAAAAGTAATTTTGCATGACTGTGTTTCTGTCTCCTCTCATTCTAAACTAAATTGTATGACAGTGCAACATACACTGGACTGGAAATAAATTCTATTTTGCAGTCCTTCTGCAGAATGCACTTGCTTTTGCATATGTCCTTTCAATTACGTCAAGATAATAATTTTGCTAATTCTGGGGTTATTTAACAAGCATTCAAACATCTGACATTTCACAGTAACAGAATCTAGAATCAGACAGTGACAAATCCCATAAACATCCATTTTTTATTTTGTGAGGGTTTTTAAAGCCTCATTTAATATTAGAAATTTTAAAGTGCATTTTTTAGAAATAGAGAGTTCATATTAATAAACATAGAATGTAATTTGCTCAAATTTATGATCTAGTTCTAGATAAATTGCAAGCATGCCCCATAAACAAAACCAGAATTTTAATATATTTAGGCTAAATCAAGATGTGTTAATGAGTGTATCTACAGATTAAAAAGTAATCAAGATCTAAATGTAAGAATCTATATCTACTTTAGAAACATTTTTTTCTTAAATTCTAACTATGTTTCCTATAGTTTCATAGTAATAAATGTATTTTCATCTTGTCATGAGTCATAGCTTAGTTTTTAGATGGGTCGTCACTGCATAAGAAGGTAGATTAAACTGTAACATCTTACTATGTAATTGACAAATTTTCCACCAAGATGAGTACTCAGGAGGTAATACAAGAAAAATTTAATGTTTTGCAAATAAAAGATAAGGGTTCCAAGTGTAAACAGATGATAAGCATTATCTGTTGTCATCCCCAGAAAGTTACTCCACATGTTCGGTGACTGAAGTCTTACTAAATTGGTCAAAAATATCTAGAAAGTCTAGATAGGTTTTGTGGACAGCCTGAGTCAATTTTAGACCACCAGCAGTGGATACTTATACACATAAGGAAGGTTTTTATACCAAATACCAAGTTCATCAGGAACACAATTTTAAATGATGAAAGGAAGACCCTGAGCACAGAAAATGCATTTAAGGTTATCTACATTTGCACACATGTGATGCGAATTTCATAAAGGCGTATCTTCATTTAAATGAAAAACTGTGATCCACTGTTAACTTGCGAATGTTTACAAAAATTATACTGAAAATACAGAATTCTCAAACTGAAATTTGAATTTAGAGATACAATTATCAGGAGGTGACATCTCATTTATTTAGAAGTAGTGATTCAATCTCACTATTACATGAAAAGCACTGTATAGTTGAGAGCAGTTAGGGCTACCACAGCCATTACTAAGCAGGGTACAGTCTATGCAATCTGTCTAACTGAGATGTTTAATTTACATCTAAATTTTAGGCACATAGCAACTCCTTCTGAAGTAAATGATTGCACAGTAAGTTGAGTGGGGTCTTGAAGCACTCTAGATGAAAATTTTTGTCTGTCTAAATTTACCTACATATTGATTGACACTAGTGAATACTGATAATTACAAAGCTGAGTTTTGGAAGGAAATTTAGTGTTAAGTGGTATATCTAAAACCAGTGCATATCACCTGGGGATTGGAAAGAAACTTTAGTAACATGCACAATAAGAGAAGAAATTTTATAATAAGGCATGATTTTGTCTACTGTGTTCTAAAATATCCAGCATTGATTCATTTCAGATTGTAGATTCTGGATTTTTTAGACCTATAGGAAAAGCTTTGATTCTTCACTTTTTCATACCAAATAACAGCCTTCCTGTTGTTAAAAGTAGATGTTTCCTAGTATTTTTTCCAAGCATTTAATTTATTCTGTCTCATTGAAAGACCACATGAATTTTTCAAAAAACTCTAATAATGTAGTTTTTAAGGCGTAGTTGACTCCAGATATATTTGCATCCAGGTTTTAATATTTTAGGATTTTTAATATATTATAGTGATGAATAACTTGGGTTGGTGGGGTTTGGTTTGAGTTTTGTTGGGTTTTTATATCATCATTTTTCAACTTAGCAAAACTGAGTTACTTGATTCAAAAAGGTCCTGATAGGTGACAATTACCAAAAATCAACCCCTTCACAATAAACATCCGTATTTCTCAGACAATGTTCCTGAATGAAAGTAAAAGGTCTTATCTTGCAGCAGAAGAGACAATAGGAAGAGGACACTATGATGAGTAAGCCATCTCACATGTACTGTGGGGTAAAAAAATACGTATATGCATTTGCTTTGGTTTCACTATTAAAGTTTACATTAAAGACCTGATTTATGAAGTGGGATGACATTCTGTTGGACAAGAAACCCAGGTATTAACAGATGGAGACTGAAGGGATTGTCCAGCAAACCCTGGGCAACAGATACTGAGAGGGGTTCCTCCCTCTGATAAGACAGAAACCTGCCAGGAGAAGATACCTTGAGGATTAGGATTGTTTTCAGTTATCTATGTGTATTAGCCCTGGCTCCCCCTGCAAGATACGGAAGGACTTTACAACATGTTGCAAGACATCCAGAAAGCCTTTGTACCACCCACCCCCACCCTGGTGGTTCTGACATGGAGAAATGCTTACCCTATTGCGAAATATGGTGTCTGGATTTCCTAAGCCCTAGTTAACATAACTCATCCCCCTCATTAACATGTTCTGCATCCTCATTAACATACCATTCTCCTGGGTTCTATATATCATAGCGTGAGTGTTCAATAAATGTTGAAGCATTCTGCCCCCAAATTTGGAACGTGTAGATTATTGACCTGCCAACAACATTCCAGGTCAACAATCAGTGCCAAGGTTAACCTATTATCTTATCATTTCCTTACAGTGAATTTTTAATTTTCATGTAAATTCATGAGATAAAAATGATAGCTCAAATTCTATCCCTTATGTTTGGCCAAAACAAAAAGGCAAATTAAAAAATTAATATAAATATTTTTTTATATATGTATTGTATGATGCTGCTTCTTTTAATATTTTCAGTAGCTTGTTGCATAAAAGATCTGTGCTGTTTTAACAAAAAGACTACTGGTTTGCTAAAATATTTCTTTGAAATAGTAAACTGCTAAAAAATGGATTAAAGTAACTGCAATTCTAGATGAAGGAATATATTTTTTTGACTTCTTTTTAACTAGCAGGCATCTTTTCTCCCTAACAAGAGTAAAATTGGTGCTAAACCGAAAGGAATTTCTTCTCTTTTTTATGCTCATGATCGAAGGCTTTTTAATTTTCTTCTCACTGCTGCCGTTATTAGTAATACTGAGCAATTTCAAAGATAGTTCATCTGCTCTGTCCATATTAATGCTACCACAAATGAAACTATATTTGGAGATAACTCATAACTTCTATTTATATTAGCTAAACTGGTCAAAAGTAGTAGACAGTTCCAAACTCATTTACAAGAATATTATAAAATAATCACATATATAGTTTGTAGCATATTTTAAATAGTCTCTCAATTTAAATCCTAGAATTAAACCTCCTAGAAAACGTTTTCTTTTTTTTTTGTATTTCCGACATTGACATGCAAGCTACAAAGAATTTTAAACACCTGCTTTATAGTTATTTTCCAGTTTTGTTTACAAATCAATTGGCAGGCTTTTACCTTACATTTTGTGCATTTGCTATACAATCTTTTCCACTAACACTTCAGTTAAATAAAGACCATCTGATGAGTCAGAAGATGGGTTGTGAGGTGAAAACTTCTACAAGCTCTCTCAGAACGAGCAGAAACTGACCTTTTTTAATTTGTGTGCCATCATTTAACTTTATTATTTTACCATGTTTATGTACTTTGATGTCCCATATACAAATCTCAGATGAAGACCATGTTTGCCTTTGCTCAAATGTTCAACACAAGAACAGAGGGAAGTCTGTCTTACTTAAAGCACTACAAAAATTCTAGATCTTTAGCTTTATATTAATCAGAAAGAGAAACTAACTCTGCTTAAAACCATACTGTTTCTGTGAGATTTTGTGTGGATTTTTTAAAATATAAGGAATATTTTTCGAAAACCTACAGAATGAGTATTATTGCATCTAAAATAGTCCCTTCTTCTTTTCATTGATTCTAAAAAAGTGTTTAGAGGCTTCCAAAGAATCGATCCAGCCACTCAAGATTGTGCCTTCCTCCCTTTCTTTTGCTAAGATAATCACCAACAAAAGTGTAACGATGGGTAGAGTGTAGACCAATAGCATACAGGGAAATCTATGCTGGAAATCAGGACTGCCATGAACATGTTAACAATATAATTAACTAGATTTGTCTACCTTCTTATTATCAAAAATTCCCCCTGTATGTTATAATTCAGTTCAGAAAAATATATTTTTTTCCCTTTAATTTTATTTATCAAAATATTTATTCCAAAAGTATTTTAATAAACTGTTTAACAGTGTCTATTCTACAGGGTATATTTTTCAATTACCTACTTTAAATAGATAAGATATACTTTTTGACTAAGAAATTATGATCTTTCTCATTAGTCATTACATTCATTTGAGCCTTGTTTTGATAATTTGTAATAATTTTCTATTGTCTTAGAAGCCCTGATATTTCCCCTTTCAATACCTAAATCCTTTCAGCAGATTTTGATGTATTTACTTTCCAGACCACAGAGTAATTATATCCAACTATATACAATAACTTCTTTTTCCATTGTTACATTAAACTGAGTAGTGAAAAAAAATTATTATTCCAATCATGTGAGATATACCTCTATATCTATTCTTTCATTTCAGTCATAATCAATTAATATCACCTTCAGTTCTTATACTTCTTGGGAAATTTATTTATTATCTTCTTTCTCTTAAACCTTTTATGAATACTCCTGTACTCTATGATTTCAGGTGACTTCAGACACTGTTGCAGCTTATGCTCGTTGGAGGTTTTTAGTCAATTTTATTTTTTTTTTTCCCTGAAGATTCCAGGATTGTGAAATTAGATGTATTCTCATTCATGTTGTAAGAAAGACTAAGTGTTTCAGACTGAAGTAGGAAAAAAAGGCTAATACTGCATGAGTCATGCACATCTATTCCCTGGGAATAACCTTCAATTTGGTAGCATAAACACAGCTCAAGTTCCAGATTTGTTAATCTGTGATCCCAAAATTTTGTAGTAACTTTTGATTAATTCAAGATAATTTTTGGGGTGTCCCTCACACTTAGTGGAATCCAAAAAAAAAAAAAAACAAATCATTTTCAGTATTTGTCTCAATTTTTTTTTTTTCCCACATTTTTTATGAAGTTTCCTGGAATTCAGGTCTGTTGCCTTAACATGGCTCACAACAGAGCAGTAAGAGTGAAAACAATTCTTTTTTTGGGAACAGGCTCTTAAAACTTCTGGGTAGCTGTAAGTTAATGCTCTGAGAAATCTGAGGCTAAGCCTAAACAGGGGAGTGAAGGCAAAAAGAAACAGTTTAATGAGCTTTGTGACTTTTGAGTGTACAAATCCTAACTTATGCAGAACTGCTAAATTTATAGCTGCTAAATTATCAAGTGCCAGAGTATATTTTCAGCCACAAAAACTCATCTTTGCTTAATAGAAAATTGTTGGAATTATCCCTGCCATAACTTTAACTTGTGCCAACTATCAATGTTTTGGCTTGATTTGGAAATTGGCCAATCAATTGGGTCATGCAGCCTTTGAAGGTAAAAGATTCTAACAGTATGAGAGTGTTCTGTTCTATGTCAGCTGGCCTCCACACAGAGAATAGACCTTGGCATATTTAGTTTGCTAAAGTCACATATCCACTGCATGAAATGTTTTCTTTTAAAATTTATTGAAGAGTGCTACATAGGTGTTGTTAACACCTAAAGAATTTTAATTATAGAAATTCGAAGTTGTTTGTGCTTTTTTATTAATAATGATAACCATTGATAACCGTAATGATAACAATGAGTAACCATTGTTCTTGGTTTGTCTCTTTCCTTTAAAAGAGAGGGGCTGTGACAGAAGAAAACATCTAGAGAAATTGCTTCTTCCTTGGTGAACAAATAGGTATGCCCCAGGAGAGATGCTCCAGAGCCTGGAGGGTGGCAACCACACAAAATACAATTATAAGAAGTATGAAAAAGCTCAGTAACACCAGGGAGCTGGAGTACCAGTAGATAACAGAGAATGAAAGAGAGTAACAGGGAGACAACAGTCCAACAATCCCGGGTATGGAAGAATAAGGTAATGAAGGACATGAGTTTTCTTCTGTCTGAGTTTTCTACAACCTAAAACCAGCAAAATATGCTGAAGCCTGAAAGTATGACCACCTTGCATAATGTTGAAGTAAAGTTTCCAATACCAAAATAAACAAGAAACACACTATTTTCTCAAACTAAAATTCTTCAATGGAATTTTAATTCCTCTAATCATTTGCAATCTATTTACAGACCTAATAAGGAAAGCTAAACTAATGAGTCATGGAGTGCAATACTAAACTCAATACTGGTTTATGTTGATCAATATTACAATTTATTTAACACAATTCAACTTCTTTTGTGATTTGTGTCTACTGAACAACGTTCCTTTAAGCTGACTTGCTATTCATTTAATTATTGCAGGGAGATAGACATTCAAATTAAATTAAATCCAAATACTTTGACACATGGTAGGCATTTAGCAGCTGCTAATGTGAAACACTAAATTGAACTGAATCTAAACAAGAGTTTTAGAAACCCTTCCTGAATGAAATTGCTTTCCTTAAAGCTTCTGCTGTTGTTTTTACTTTTCCTTCTCCAGAAGAATCTTTCAGGGGAAAAAACTTTAAAGGTAGCAAATATTCACTTTTTTTGGGCCTGAGACAGTGGGCACAGTCTTACCCATCAGCAGAATTTTCCAATATGTTTTTTTTAATGCATCATTATTACCCATAATGCCATTCTTCTTTAGGATTTATTTCCATAATTGAGCTAGTTGCATTTCAAAATAAATGCCATAATGTGAAAACAAAGTGTAAAATAATTAACCATAGAAAACAAAATAAATCTTTAATTTATATTTTAAATGTTCAGCACATTAATGTCCATTCATTAAGGAAAAGGTTCAAGCTAATCTGTTTACTCAGCAACTTAATCATGTGCAGACCTGTTTTCTCACATTTGCTATTTTTAATACGTGGTATTTATAACATCTCTGTATCATGAGTAGTTTTTTATCTATTAAAATTCTCATAGCATTATTTTGAGACTAAAAGATTGATGGTTTTCTTCTCTGAATCTATAAATCAGGGTTTAACAGCAAACATGACAGATATGTTTTTAATAAAAATATTTGGCATGTACTATTGCAAAAACAGCAAGGTATCATGACCTGGTTGAGTAATGATAACTCAGTAACTAAAAAATTAATTTTAAAAAAAAAAAAATTAAGAAAATCTTTTCACCTTGAGGGACAATACATTGATTTTGAAGGCCTGGAATTTACTACTAAATATCTGTCTGCAAGATGAAATATATTTCTATAACAAACATTTTTGTGGGCATATAGATCATTTCAATGACTGTGCTTCACTCAATGGTTGAACAAGATTAAGAGGAAAGATACAGTTGTTTCTTTTTTTAAGATGACGTATGCTATGAAATAATCAGAAAGTAAGACGAGTAAATAAATGAAAGAGATAGTTGAGATCTAATGTCTTGAAACAGTTTCCAATTATTTAAAGTAAAAGTGTTAAACTGCAGACTATTTATGTGATAGCAGAAGCACCATATTACTTATTAATAGGACAATTGCTCCGGGTACTTAACTAGGTAACCAGACTAACTATTCATCAACTAGTTAATCGTTCCTAGTATCACCATTAAAGCGTGCTGATCTTTCCTGGTTTCCTGAATGATTTTCAATATTCATGGGACTAGCATGATGTACACCTGATATTTCTTTTCACACACGATGAAACTGTTTTCACTTATCACTTTGATTTTCATGGAATGTAATATATTTAATAGGAAAAAAATCACAAACTTGAATGGTATATTTAGTATATATCACTTGACATATCACGCAAATTACAGTTTTCTGCAAGAATAATGTTTTATTTAAACACATTTTTTTTTCCTACACAAAGGAATTGCACAATCTTCTATGGTTCCTCTATGCCTTGTCAATAGGGCTTTGACTGATGCAAACCCATAGGGACTTCAGAAAGTCTCAGAGCAACTTAGCAGTCAGAACCGGAGCACAGTTCTTCTATCCTCACTTCCCTATCTCTGGACCATAATCTCAAAACTTGAGCTGTATGCTAACTATCTATACATTTTACCTTGAATGTTCATTACAAAAGTTTATCTTGAACACTCAAGTGTCAAAGGTGTGCTAACTGAATTACTCTACCACTTCAGAAAAACACTGAAAATGAAAAACTAAGCTATTTCATATCTCCTCAGCCATCAAGGCCATCTCTTAAATATCTGTTTGTAAGAAGTGTACATTTCCATCAGTTGGTGATTTTATATCCCTGTGAGAGTACCTTTCTCCTTTTTTATTCTTTAATTTAAGGATAAGTTGCCAAAGGTCTGTCAAGACAAATCTAAAGAGTACCTTGTAGCACTTTCTAAAATTTTATTGCTGCAATTAAGAAATCATAAAGCTTTCACAGGGTGTTGACTGTGTTCATGTAAAAGCAAGAAGGAAACAATTAATTTCTACATTAACTTCAATGGCCAGACCAATGTGAGAGATTTGACTATTTCTTTTGTTGATAATATTTTCATTAACAAAACCACATAAGAGATGCAAAATTTATCTTCTCATTTTAAAAAGAAGTTACAAAAAGCAAACAAAACAACAACAAAAAAATTAAAATTTAAAAAAAAACAAACAAAAAACTAAGCCAGGCTACACTTTGTGGTATATGAAAGCAAAGACTAAGCATAGAATATTTAATTCCAATATCAATATTCATTACAGTTTTGCACAGCCTATCTCAAGGTTTATCATGGCCGACTATAAAGTAATTCTCCAACTAGTTTTTCCTTGTCCTTTATATAAGGAAAATGGAAAATATTTTATTATTCTTTGAGTCAAGAAAATGTGAGTATCAGAGTGAAGAGATACACAGAAAACACTGACGGAACAATTAAATGTCCTAACCCAACAGGCAGCTACGGCAGAATACAAGAACCATCAGGATTGCTTGCCTCTCTTCACCTACCCTTTTTTGATTAAGGTGTCCTTGTCACAGAGGTCAGTTTAATTCTATCACATCCAAATACTCTAGGTAAAGTATGTTGCACATGTGCAAACTGCAGGCTCATTTGTTACATTATTGTTTGCTGTCACTTTTGAAGGTAGGTGTCCGTTTGAAGAATGTGCAGTCGCTGGAGGGTCAAGGGATTTGCATAAAGCTTGGAAAGAACCTCTTCAGGCACAAAGTGTGGGATGCTACTCCTGCCTGTGTGCACAGAAAGCACACAGGATTCAGCTCATGGAAACTGATGTTGTGATGCCTACGCCTAACTAACTTTTTCTGTTTGTTTTCCAAATAATAGGTTAGGAATATTTTCAATGAATTCAACATTAAACTTTTATTTACTATTCTGTTGCCTAATTTTGCTTTCTCACTCATGTAAACATGATCTGCTGAATTGTACTATTTAATCTGCTGATCATGGATATATCTATTTTGAAGGTGTTCAGGTTTCTTTCTGTTAGCTCAGTAATCATAAACTTCAGGAATGTAAAAATGTGATGTATAGTAAAACATACAAGTGTTAGCATAATTATACCAAAGAAATAAAAATGTATGCAGGAAGATGAGAGGGAGTGATTGCATATTGAAATAAAAATTAGTTTCTTTTCGTAATTTGACCTGGAGAGATAAGTTTGCCTTTGGGTTTTGGTTGGGTTTTTGTTTATTTGCTTGTTTTCTTGCTTGCTTGATTTTTTAAATGGGACAAAAGGCAATTATCCTACCACTGGATAAGTTTCTGTGAAATGAACATTCCTATATTTCAAAATTTTCACATGTTCCATGTTGCTGAGCTTCTATGACTAAAATATAAAGATATTCCATGACTTACATGGCTTTGTAATAGTGCGCAAACTTATCACTTGCTTTCAGTAGCTGAAGGGGACATAAACAAATACACACTCTGCATATATGTCCAAGTAAATATAATTCTAACTTCATGCAGAATAACTTTTTTCATTCATATCAGGTGTGGGGAAAAAAATTGAGGAGAGATAAATACACATTTATAACTCAAACTCATCCAGAGCTGGATGCAATGCTTTAGGTCGGCTCTCAAGACAGTGGAGTAGAGGGTCAGAATCACCCCCCTCAACCTGCTGACTCTGTTTTGTTTGGTGCAGCCCAGAATACGGTTGGCTTTCTGAGCTGCAAGCATAAGTTGCCAGTTCACATTCAATTTTTCATCTAACAGTATTCCCAAGTCTTACTTTAAAAGACTGGTTTCAGTCTGTTCATGTCCCATCTATATTGACGGTGAGGATTGCCCTGACACAGGAATAGCACCTTATATGTGGTCCTGTTAAACTTTATAAGGTTTTCATGGGCCCCTTTCTCAAATGTATCCTGGTCCCTCTGGTTGACATCCCTTCATTCTAGCACATCAACTGCACCAGTCAGCCTGGTGTCCTCTGCAAACTTGCTGAGGGTGCACTTGATCTTGCTGTCTATGTCATTTATATTAAATTGTGTTGGTCACAGAACACCCGTTTGAGGGACACAACACATTATTGGTTTTATCTTGGACTTTGAGCCATTAACTGTAACTCTTTGGACATGGTCATCTGTCCAATTCTTCATACATCTAACACTCCATCTATCAAACCCATATTTCTTCAATGTAAAGGGAAGAATGTTGTGGGGGAACACATCAAGGACCTTAAAGAAGAACAGGTAGATTACAGTCATAGCCCTTCTCTTGTCCTCAGATGAAGTTGGTTCAGAAGAATTCTTCCAGAATGATCTATTCCATGGTCTGTACCAGGAATGGGAGTGAGGTTGGCTCAAGGAAGTTCCCAGGGTCAGCCTATACACTCATTATAAAAATAAGTGTGATGTTTCCCTTTTTCCAGTCACTGGGGACTTTGTGTGATAGCCATGACTTTTGATGGAGAGTGTCTTGGCAATTACATCAGCCAAGGACACTGGGATACCTCTTGTTCGGTCTCAAGGACTTGTGTGTATTCAGGTTCCTCATATGATATCAAACCTGATCTTCATTTACGATGGGAGAAATTTCATTTTCCCAGTCTCTGCCCTGAGGTTCAGGGGCTTGAGAGATGTGGGAAGAGAGATTGTCATTGAACAATGAGGCAAAAAATTTGTTACATATACCAGTTTTCTCCATGCAGGATCTGATTACTCCTTCTTTCTTATTTATGAGAAGGGGAATATTTTAATATTCATTTTCTGACCAACATACATGTGGAAGACTTACTTACTCTAAGATGAATGTCTCTGTATCATTACTGGTAGACAGAGGTAACAAATTCTTTTTTAATTATCATTTTGTTGGCAGAATAAAACTTCAAAATGTAAAGGCTACCTCATTCTTATCAATAAATACACAGAAAAATTAAGTAAACTGTTTAAAGATCTTCTGAGGCTGGGGGGGGGAAAAAAAGGAAGTTTTATTTCCCTTTTATCCCTTTTATATATATTTAGTTAGTGATTTGAAGATATTTAAATTACTGTCACAGATTTTAAACCAGAATTTTTGAGTTGCAGGATAATTCTTCAACTTTTTTTCCATGCTAAAATAATTACAGCATAATAGTCTTAGACTATGGTGGCATTGTGGGCAAAGGTACTTAAACTCAGGAGATTTTACTTAATTGGATTTACTTCCAGGTACCAGCAAATTCTGAGGACAGATAGAAGTATTAGGAGGAGAAACAAACAAACACTATATTTTAAAAGAACCCAACCACTTAGGTAAATATATTTCCTTCTCCAGGTTTAACATGAGACACCCACCTCTCTTCCTCCCTTCACAGCTTCACATTTCTCATTTTTACTGAAGGTTACACTTAGTTTGTCCCAATTCACCTATGTTTCTGCTTCCCCGTGTCTGCCTCTCTTTCCTAAACACATGTGAGCTGGGATCTCAAGGGCCCCCTTGAAGTATTGGGGATCAGTGAGGCATTCACAGTGGTTGTTAGAGTGACCCAGACTTGGCTGTGAGCAGTTGAAGGCAGCTCAGGGTCTCTGTAGCTCCCAGCAACCCAAAAGAACTACAGTACAAGTTATACCCTGCATAGGTGTATAGCAGCTACTGGAATTTTCTTATCTCATTAGACTATTTCCTTGTAGATCTGATGTACTTGGGTACGTACAGTGTAAAGGAATATACCATGTAAGTGTTGGCATACACACAAATTACTTGTAATCTATAAACCAAATAAATTGTGGACCTCAGGAAAATATGCTAATGAAGTTTTCCTAAACTATGTGTCTGAAAGAATGTACATCAAGTTCAGGTTTTAAAAGCTCCAGTGTAGGAACAAAGGCTGTTGAATTATTTGTGTGTCTGTGTATGTGCGTTATTTGGTGTTTTTTTTTTGTTTTGGTTCGTATGTTATTTGTCGGGAGTTTTTATGGTTGTTATTGGTTTGGCGTTTTGTTCTCTGTGTTTGTGCCATTACGTTGCTTAGAGTCTACTGCTATATTCTGTTCCTTCAATTTTTTTGGCTTCTGAATATCTATCAATATTCAAATTTCAGGCAGATCAGCAATGGGCACTGCAGACATTACATATTCTGCAGCTGGATAGAGTGATAAAGATGAATGTTTTGTAAACAACTTGAAAATTAATTCCCATGGTACTGCAGAGAGAAACCATGCCCAAATTACATTTTGCAGTATTCTGTTCTCAGGTCTGTTCAGTAAAACCTTCAGCTCCCCTTGCTGCTCAAGGGTGCAGGAGCAGTCAATATACCTGTTACTTACATGAGTTATATAGTCATCTGAAATTTGAATATCTGAAAGATAGATGCTTAATACCCATGACTAATGTTGGCTACTTCCATCGTAAAGGGAAGGACTCTGAGGTTGTTTATATGAAATAAGTCTATACATAAGGGTGTTTTCTCATTCTTCTCCTCAGCTTAAGTAGAGAGGGGTCACAACATGCAATCAATTTCTTCAATTTGCTGAGGGCAGTCACTGTTCAATCTTTCCGCCTCCCATTTTCTCATTCTAAATGATTAATATAACACATCTGCCTGACTCACAGTCTTTATAATTAAACTCCTCTTTTTGGATTTAGAACATGAATAGTTGGGTTTTGTTCAGGGAACTGAATAGTGAAGGACTACTGTGGTGCACTTGAATGCTAGTAGAATCTCTAGAGTCTTTCCTTTTCACCTAAAAATTAAAATATTGGACAGTCTACTGTGTCTGAGCTATTGGACTTATTCAAGGACATATTTAGTTGCTGTTCCTCTTGGCATGTTTCACATATCAGGCTACTAAGTAGAATACCCTTCACAAGGCCATAAGAGTAAAGAAGATATTTCATTAGTAGGAAAAGTCTGACACTGTATTCTGGTCAGTTTCATTTCAGTGCAGGTGCTCTGCAATCTCTTAAGCAAAGGTTTCATAGAACTGCATACTATTTCTTTCCCTATTTCAATAGTCATATGCAGCATGTTAGAATAATTTTAACCAGTAAGAAAGCTAAATTCTGTATTGAGAGTTCTGCTTCAGTTTATGGCTGCTACTTTTAAAGGACTCTGAAAGTGTTTTAGATTAAAAATGGATTATTTTGATTCAAAGCACAAACTATTGCAAAGACATAAAATAAATGTTTTTAGTACACAAAGAGCAAGTGCACCAAAAAGTTCTTTTGACCCAGTCTTGAATCATACTGAACGTTAGTGAACTTAGTGATTTGCAAGTGAAATATTAATAATACATTTTGTCAAATGTAGATATAAGGTTAAAATGTTAACCTTATCAATAAAAGCCGAAAGATTCATTTGTAAAAGGATATTCTAGACAGTATATGCAAAATACTGAATATAAGATTCTATACAGATAAAAGTAATTTAGAGCATTGTCAGAAATTCAAGTATATTTTCATGTAGTGCAACTAAGACTGTCCAGAACAGAGGAAAAAGTCATTGACAGATGAATCCCTGGGAGCCACTTCCGGGGGAAAAAAAAAAAAAAAAATTTGTGTATATATATATATACATGTATATATATACATGTATATATATATACAGTGTCAGGTTCTGAAGAGTTCTAGTTTTGGATCACTCCAGTGCAGTTATTTTGATGCAGAACCTCACTGTAATTTCGTTGTCCTATACGAGTTCAGGAATTTCCCTGTAAGGCACCGTTTAGATAAACTATGTTGAGTTATAAAAAATGGCTTAGGTAGTTCTAAAATTGCTTGCCTGTTAGAGCATCATTCTAACTTTCAGTTTAAAATTTGGGGGCAAAATCTTTTCAGCAAGCAGTTTTTATCAGCCTAAGAGGCCAGTCTGTGTGTACATTTTCCTATAGTAATATCGGCTGCCAGTCTAAAACTTTATTGGTACAATCTTTGCATTTATATCTTATGAATTCTACCCAACACAGCAAATTTTTGTCACATTAAAATGATACATAATTTTCTACATAAAACCTTCCTGATTAAAAATTAAGTCCTTTTCAATTACAGCCATAGATTGCAGCAGTAAAATGTTACATGAAGGAAAATGCAATTAAAACTACAGTGAACATTTATGTAAATCAAAAGTCAGTAGTGAAGCAAATATAATGAGCTAGTCAAACCGTGACTAAATGAGATTTGTTAAAGTTCTTGTAGACACATACTTTCACAGAAACCAAAAAAGAAAGTTGTTTCATTAGTTCCCCTTTATTGGAGCAAATACTGGGATCACTTCTGAGTTATTGTGGTCAACTGATTTACATGAACATATGTCTTATTTTTGACACTTCAGTCTCTGAGAATTGCAGTCTGATGGCTTTTATACCTGCATGACCTTAGTAGTACAGTCACTCAACCATCAAATCAATTATCTGTAGCCTGAGACAAAGATCATCTATATTTAAAACCTAAGTAATTAACCACAAAACCACTCTTGATATGTTAACACCTGTCTTAATTTGTACCTCTCACAAGTTGTGTTGCATAAGAAAATGTTAGAGTTGTCACAGGAAACCTAGTCTTTGAAGAAATCCAAAAGTTTTTCAGCTTGAAACACTGAACATAATTTTTGTAGTTACCTCCTGCAATGATATCTCTACATGTGCATGTGGATCACATTTTCATACACAGCCACTGTCTTCATATGCAATAAATTTTTGTCTTTTTCAGAAATTCTAAGTATTTAATATTGCATCCAAAAAAGACTTCTATTGCATGACTTTAAATATATTATTTTTTTGTGCCAATCAAGTCAACCTGAATGTTTATATGATTTCTCTTTTAATATTAAAAAAACTGAACGGATGATGTGGTACCAGAGACTCAGTGCTACAAGTTTTCCAAAGAAAGGAAAAATCAATGACAACAGAGCAGTATATGGTAAATCTGAAGTTCATTATATAAGTGAATGTTGTAAAAGGAACATCCATTTTAGATGGTGGCAAAACCCAAAGATTTTGACAGGCTAAGTTCAGTACAACTAACAATCTCCATTCCAGACCAGATACCACAAGCACTGGCTCTGGTCTTTGTAGAGACTGTTAATAAATTTGAGGCACTAATTGAAACAGTTGATCAATATTCAGAATACTACTTTTCAAATGTAGCTTCTCAGGAAAGAGAGAAGAAGGAAATACCTTGGTAGATAGAGATCACTTGAAAGAAGAAAGCTTTCAAACATGTACTGAAAGAAGAAATAAAAATATGAGGAGAAAAGGGAGATAAATGTGCAGTTTAAAGCATTATACACCAATGAGATGTGCTTCCTTGATAACTTTTATTATGTTTTTTATTATATTTTGTCACTGTTTGTTTAGAGCAAAAAATTTCAATAAGATCTTATTTGGCACCTGTAAACTATTTTTCTGTAAAGAAATCTCAGATATATATGTCTCTCTTTGATGTTATGCAATATAAAAATATAACTAAAAAAGTTGGGGATTATGTAAAACACTAGAAATTGGAAAAAAAGTTTCTAAATACCAAAGTCTGTTTCCAGGAGAGAATTACTGCTGGATTAATGGACTAAATAAACAAGAATCTAAATATTAAATGATGGTAAAATAATTCAGCAGTTCAGAAAATATGTGCTTATTCTATAATCATGTCTCTAATTTCTCTAATTTCTAAGATTCATATAAGTCTTTCCAAAACAAATCCATGAAGAATGAAAGTTAATATATTTGCAAAGAAAATTAAGAAAGTAATATGAGTTTGCACCGTATTTCTTTCCTTAAATGTTGTGTATGAATGGAGAATGGCCACTCTTATGTCTGTTCTCATAATATACATCTTCCTTTCTTAGTGGCAAACACTGATGATGGTATTCACTCAAAAATAGATACTGATGCTTAAGCTAGTCATCCTAAATTCCCTTTAGGGCAAATGGAAAAGACTAAGCACTTTCTAGAGAGCAATTTAGTTTATTCTAAAGTAGATATACAACAGGTCAGATTAATCACACCCCAAAAGTGCTTATTTCTCCACATTAATTACCATATGAATGCAGGATGGCCACTTCAGATGTACATAATTACAGTATTGATGTCTGTATCTAGGTGAGAGTAGTGACCAGACTGCTTACTTTTGATTCTAATTTTATCTATTTAGCAGTCTAAATTCTTAAGAGTTTCTACTACCACCAGAAATCACCATCATTCAAATTATTAAAGTTTTTAAAATACAAAATTATGTAAACTGAAGACAGTTATTTGACTAGCAGCTCAGCTTTAAGCCATAATTCTGTGTTGAAACACTGACTGAAATATAAACTGTAATCATGACTTGTAGAAATACGGGAACCTGCTTTTGAGTAAACTTTCCTATGAATGTGAGGAGGAGAAATATTAGAATCAATATGTGTATTTTGATTAATAGAAATACCCAACAAAAGGTACTCTATAAAAACACAAATAATAATAATGATTTAAACACATAGAATTATTGTAACTATAGTAGTTTTCAGTAAATAGTCAACCTAATGTTGACTATTCTGGTCAACCTATGTCTGATGGAGGGGACTCAATAATTTTAGAAGGTAGTGTAGTTTTAACAATTGTGTCAGCAAAGGAATCATCAGCAAGATATAAGATCCAGCAGGTTAAAGGCAAACAAACTCTAAGAGGACTAAATCACCATTTTTATTTTTTTTTTTTTCATTTTATTTATGGTTAAACATAGTGGTAGCAAGATAGATCTTTTTTCTTGATTGTTGAATACAATAGTTACAAATACTCAAGATGTATCCCTGAACCTATCTGCTGTTTACCAGTCACTCAGAGAAATTAATAGAGGCAGACTGAAGCACAAAACACTCAGTATTCTTTACACTTCATAAGCTATGCTGAGATCTTCACCACTCTGTTTCATCAGCATTCCAGAACATAATAATCAAATTATGCAATAATAATAACAGATAGCAAGGGAAAAAATATGCATCTTTGTACTGTGCCTACATGATGTACATACTGGGGTACTCTGTTGCTGTATTTCCCTGCAGTGATTACTTTTAATTTCTGCCTCCCACAAACTGGAATCAGTTTGACTATTTGATGACATCTCAACTGTCAATAGAGAGTAATTCACTAAAATAAATATTCTGGATCTACTTTTTCCTGAAGCAATTTCCTAGGATAAAAGGACTCTAGCTGGGCTTCCTTGACTGTATGTCTTCAGGGTGTTCATGTCAGTACCTTGTTATTACCTACAATCTTAAATCTTGTTCAGTTACCAGTCAGCATAGCCATTTACTTATCATGCAAACAAAGATAAAGTTATGTTTAAAACAATAGCTTCCAGCTGTTTCTAGCTCCAATCATTAAAAAGTACAACGTTCTGGTCAATTGAGAGAGTAGCTGCCAGTTTTGTTCAAAAATATAATTTAGCAAGCATAGTAAATAAGAAATTAAGCTGTAATGTAATAAAAGTCTTTTAGATTGACTTCCACAGTGCTGTTGCTTGGCTGCTGTGTATAAAAGATAAAAATAATGTATGCAAATTAGATTAAGTTGAAATTAGAGATGTCTAGCAGAGAATGGCTAAAGAAGCTGATTTTATTTTATTGTTTGTAAGTGGATAAAAATTTCCCCCTTACTCCTGAAAACAGCAGAAACATCTGACTAAGTTCATTTGAGCTTTTCATTCACTTTTCATTCTCAGTCAGAAACTACCAGGGAAAAAGTTATTAAATCACAAAAATATGTCAAACTGCTGACAGTTCAAGGTGAATTTTTAATATTTACTTGGAAAGTAACACAAAAAGTACAGTTTATGAATAGAAATATTCATTTTAACAGAATTTTGTCAGAAATAGCTATTTACAGCATTACCATGCCTTGTTCTGGTCCATTTTCTACCTTTTCACTTACAGACACTATTAAGCTGTTGACAGTTGCTGATATTGCAGCAATTACACAGCTTTTACCTTTGCTTTCATGCCTTCACAATTTCCATGTCAATCCCTCACCTCCCTTTGAAAATGTACAAGGCTATTCCTTAACTCCCTTAGTATTTTTCCTTAATACTAAGTGCAATGTTGTTTAAAAAACTTCCACATGTATTCACAGTAGCTCAGATGAATGGCTCTGCAGTGACAGTACAATGTCCTCTGCTTATTAGACAATTTGTTACTTTTTCAGTAAGATGTATGCATCAGTTATATCCACTTGTAGCCTTTGTAAATTGTCAGATCTACGAGATACAGCCAATCTTTTTGTCTAAATAAGTGCAAAACTAAAAAAAAAAAAAAAAAAAAAATAAAAAAAATTAAGCTTCCATCTTTGATGCAAATACAAACCTAAAGTACTGTCTGGAAACTCCAAAATGTTCCTTTGGGGATTTTATCATTCACAGCATTATTACTTCTTTTGCTTCCATTTTTTGAAAGAAAGATGAGACTAAACAAGATAAACAAATACATCATGAACTACCAGGAGTAGCTACTTGCCTGAGTAGCATTATTAAGGCCCTCTGAGGAGCCATTTTTTATGTTCATCAGCAAGGACTATACAGTATTAGGCTCTGTGTGCTGCTCAGGGTTGTAAAGGAAAACTGAAACAGACTTGTGAAAGTACCTCTGAGGATCTTATTCAGGTTGTTTTATTCTAAAGTAACTTCATTGAAGTCATTATAGTTTCCATAGTATTAATGCAAACACAGCACATGGACTTAATTATCATGTCATTAAGAGTTAATTTCCATATTAATCTCAAGTATGCATTATATATATATATATGTAATCTTGATAGATTTTGGTCTTATTAACTCTTGATTTTGTTTAGTTTTACTTCTCCTTCATTATTGCAGCTGACAGCTTCCTCTAGTACCTAAAAATTTTCATTGGGTTTGTAAAATATTGATACTGCATTTGGTCAGATGCAAACAATTCTGATTGGTGGCTATTATTATTATTGCTATTGTTGTTGTTGCTGTTATTTACTTTTATGTGATTAGCTCAATAATTTGTGAGTAGGTGAACGTGTAATTGATATTTCACATTCCTTCTGGGTGAAGCTGGACAAATTCTGGAAAGCTCTAGGATGGGTGTTTTTAAAGGACTTCCAGCATGACCTCATGGTCCAATGCCAAGCACAATGTCATGTCTGTTCCCTGCTGGTGACATAACACTGACTGTTGCTACCCGGCTCTGCTTTCAGCCACTGATCCTCTCTAATCATAGAATCTTAGAATGGTTTGGGTTGGAAGGGACAGTGAAGATCACTTATTTCCAACCCATCTGCCATGGCAAAGACACTTTCCACAAGACCATGTAACTCAGAGCCCCATCCAACCTGGCCTTGTACACTTCCAGGGATGGGATATGTATTACTTGACAGATTCCCTGGAAAATAAAAATGTTTTACTTTCACAATCGTGTATCTAGCACACTTTCAGTCAAACCAAACCTTAAAATCTACCAGTGTAAACATTATCCAATGTTTACACAATATTTACACTGTCAAGTAGCATGTTTTCATGTCACTAGCAGGTACATTTTTTGGTTTAATCCATTGCATGAATTCTGGTTCAATTTGAAGTTTTCTTTTGTTATACACCCTCTCACTGACTTCAAAGCAAAGCCTAGATTCTATTCAGGTGATAGTTCACTTCTAAGAAACTGTCTGAAGTTCCTAGTGTTTTCCTATCCCACAGAAGTAACATGTTCACAGTTTCTTGTGGCAATGATGCTGTGGGCTGCAGCACTGCCTGCATATTATTTATAAAGCTGAATAATAAAACAAAAAAATGCAAAGATAATGGCAATTACAAGTTACTAATAAAAAAGGCATGACACAAAGCCCAGAGGAGATTTAGATCGAGTACTGTGCAACAGGGACACAGAATAGTCTTTTCTGTTTGATTTTGAAAGCGCAAATTATTGTCTGGAGTTCAAGTATTCAGGAGTATCAGTGTAACCAATATCTAGTGACTCATATTTGACTCAGTGAGTTATGTCACGTGATGAGAAGATTAATTTTAGCTTTTAGAATATTTTTTAATGCATAAGGAGAAATTTACAAGGTTTACAAATCTACTAATATTCCTTAAGAACTGAATTTATTGAAGTCTGACAATTCCTTTGAATCACGATTTGGGGCAAATATTTTTTATTTGGGATCCTTGTCAAGCAACAACTATCAACTATTTTGTAACTAAAACTTGTAGAGGTGAACCCACATAATTTAATTCATGTGCTTTTGAAAATATAAGACTTTATCTGCAACTAAGTGCAAATAGGTAAGCAAAGGAAATGTTCCAATGTGAGAAATTAAGTTAAAATAAGTCACCAATTACCTATGTCATTCGTTCAAGAATGCCAGTGAAATCAAAGAAGAAATGAGCAGTGCAGGTAGGAAAACTATGCAATTCAAATTGTATTCTGCTCTCACAAAATTTAATGAGTCTTCAACTAGTGACAAAGGAATCAGGATTAGACCTTTCATCATTAAATAGCTATTAAACCAGAGAGCGAGAGTGCTGACAACATTGTACTTCTTTTTAAAGAGGTGCTAAAGATGATCCAAGAAATTACTGCCTGACATGCTTTGTCCTGGTGTTAGGAAAAAATGTTCTCACAGAAAACAAAACAAAAAATTCATTAATGGAGGAGTAATAAACCACCTAGACAAACCTAATACATTAGGGAGAAACTTGTAATGACTTTTGAGAGGTGAATTACGCCTACTAGAATTCTTTAAGGACTCTTGCAAAATAGAGGGTAGAGAAACATATGTACTTAGTTTGAGGTAGTTCTACCTAACAGAGCTTGATCCCTTGTGAAGTGCAATTATACTATTATAATTCTAGTCTATTGGAAAGGCCTTGGATGTGTAAACATCTGAGGCAAAATAAAGAATAGCCAGTATTAGAGCATCTTTCTATATAAACAGATTATATAAAGTCTTCCTGAGTAGTGTTATGTAAGTCGTACTCTGGCATTGTTACACAAGACTTGAAAATGAAGGGAAAAGTTTTGATTAGGCATTTAACATTGCATGATTGTGGTATCTTGTTACCTAAGTATACTATTATTTATGATACATTAGAAGTGTAGATAGGCATGTAGATTGCATATTTAAGAATAGAAAATGGAAAATATAGACCAAAAATGGTCAATTTCAAAGTAATTACAGTAATGCTCAGACTATATAAATTCTACCTGAGTGAATGATTTCTGATTTGTATGCATTCATGTGTTGTAGATACATTTAATAATTCTAGTGATGCACAAAATTGCTAGCACCATAAAATGTTTGGACTGCTAACCTCAAGAGATCATTCAGAAGCTATTCTAAATGTGTGATAATTTATAATTTAACATTTTTTTCTTACCCTTTTGTTTGCTAAGGATTTTCCTGTACACTGTCCCATCCATTACTGCATATGCCTTATTAGTCTATGGCTGTGCTTAATTTAGGTAACTGTTAAATATGATTTGCAGGTGATACACTGATAAAAACTCAATGAACTTCTGTAAAACTAACCTATTGCATTTATTCAGTATTTTTTTTCTCAGTCTATGTTCCAAAAATTTCCATTACATTATGATTCACATTAACAGGGATGTAAGTCTTGAGAACAAAATAGAATCTGACTTTTGAAGACATTCTCAGATTAAAAGTACTAGTCATAGTACTTAATTCTAAGTATTACAGAATTGCTGACTTTCAAAGCATACTGCATGAAGCACATTAAAAATTATTATGTCCTTCAAAAATCATCATACGTATATATGCAAACATCTGCTGAATTTCTTTCATCTGCTAAATATATAATTCTGTAAGAAAAAGAAACTGGTCATTCTTGGCAAATATCTTGCTGAGCATTCTTACAGCTCTATTATCCACGAGCTGCTTTGAAATAAACAGTAAATATGTTCTACAGAAAGAACTTGGAGAAATGGGGAAAGGGTACATCATTGGTTAAGAAAGTAAGGAGGAAAACTCAATTTCCATCTCTAATCCCCTGAGTACATACTGGTATGTTTAGGACCTTAGTGTACACAAAGACCAGATTTCCCTCACATAAAACCACTAAGAATTCAGTCCTTCTCTATGATGTTCCATTTCAGCTAGGGTCTTAAGAGTGGTTTCTTTTTTTCCCCCCTCAGTGAAGTTATGGTAGAGATTGAAAAGTAGATCTCAATGGAAAGTATTTTGTCTCTATTCCCATCTGCAGTAGCCCCATTTTGAAGACTGGTAACACAGCAGCAATCTTTAGTTTGCTCAAATTTATCTACCAAACAGAAAATTTGGTACAGGGACCTTACCATCATATGCAGTATCTTTATTCAATAAATAGATCCTTTGTAATATCCTGTCACTCTTTACAAACTACAGAACAAGACAAGGATGACCATGCTGTTTTAGCTGACACTTTTTGGATATGTGAAGTAGAGAAGGATGATTTCTTTCTCCTGTTGCCCATATTTTATCACTCCACTTTAGAAAAATTCTATTCATCACAACATGTGTAGAGAACAATTGCTGTAATACTCACAGGATCTCAAAATTGACAAAACATGTTGTCTGAAAGGGACCTCTGGATGTCATCTAATACAACCTTTTGCTCCAAGTGTTGCTATATTCACTGTTAGGGCAAATTACTCTGGGCCTTCAAAACAGAAATGGCTCGGGTAGGAGGCTTAGCACTTCTAGTTGCTTCGCTATGCAACCAGCAATAGCAAGTTCTCAAGGATGGAGAGAAAGAGGTAAAAGGATCATAGTTGCATTTTTGTGATGTGAACATCTGCTAAGGAAAAGTGCAGAACTATTTTTTTCAAAGCTGTCTGGGAAACATGTTCAAACTTTCAGATACTGTACAAATGATCTACCTTTAGGGACTTTTTAGACACTTAAAGTCAGAGATAGAGAGCCTGGATCCTGGTCTCTTCTAATACACTCTGTCACAATAGAGTGATTCATTAGGATTCAGCCATCTGAGTTACAGTAGCTAATTACCTACAACTAATCATCATGATAACTGAGCATGATTGCATGATACCAGTGACACATGTGTTTACCAGGCAGATAAGATGAGCAGGTGTTAGGTAACCAGGAAACAAGCCAAATGGAGCTAAATTTCTTCATTTAAAAGCGGTCCATCAATCTCATTTCTTGCAAAATACTGGTTTAATTTCTTTAGTTTGTTTTGAAAACCTGCAATATTGATTCTTTTTTTCCTTCTGTAAGATTACTGGTTTTTTTTTTTTTTTCTTTTGAAGCCTAGTTTCTATGCCTCAGGAAGGTTAAGTTTCTTAAGACAAGTTATACTATAATTAGAGGATATCATGTTGTAAATGAGGTACTACTTGTGGGATTTGAAAGCCTGTAGCTTTCAGGAAAAAAACTCTCCATGAAATATAATTATTCCAATTTCTTACCACATCACGCTGAGTCAAGCTCAAGGGTTCATTTTGTAGCCAAATGGTAACATTTTTCTTATTAATGAGGAAAGCATTTTAACCTGTTGAAAAAGAGTATCTCTGGAAATCTCCAAACTTTTACTTGAAAGCACTAGAAAGACATCTCAGTCTGTGTAATTTCTCTTATATCGTTGTATGCTCTTCTCTATGTTATTCTATTATGAAAAAGAAAACTTATCTCTGGAGATTTTTCTTCTAGAATCAGCAAAAGTAGACACAGATATAACAGTAAGATATAAAAGCAGCAAATTAATAGGTAGAATCTCTCAATAAGTAAAATTCCTTTGTTTGGGGGGGGGTGTGTGTGGAATCTGCCAATGAATATAAATAAGGAAAAAATAATTATATTTGTATTCAGAAATGACAGTGGTGATGATTTATTTAAAGCATAAAGATGTTTTGCAAATTTTCCTGAACTTTTGAATGCTTTAAAAGATGGGATTAAAATTTTATTTTCTTTATTCAAGTTAACCTTAGTCCCTCAATATTTAAAATTAGAAAACTGATGCTACATTTCTAGCTTCCTGTACAAGATACATTTTTCTGAAGAGTCAAAGAGGTTTCTTTAATCTTTAGGTTATAGAAATTGTAAGTTTTCAGCTTTGAAAATTGTCATTTGCAGATGCAGAGATAAAGGCTAGAAATGGGTATGTTTTGGA
Organism: Anabacerthia variegaticeps; assembly: GCA_035583185.1. Taxonomy (NCBI): domain Eukaryota; kingdom Metazoa; phylum Chordata; class Aves; order Passeriformes; family Furnariidae; genus Anabacerthia; species Anabacerthia variegaticeps. The sequence goes on from JAWWEW010000001.1 coordinate 64,793,557, forward strand.
CATGTACAAACCAAAATGAAAGAAAAGTTGGCAAAGTGAAGTATTTTTTTAAAAAAATCAGTTCTCTGTGCCATGAGGGGCCACTTTGATGAATCAGGTACACCTCTTTAGAAAATAAGGTATCAGACAAAATTAAGTTTGTAAGTGCTGCTTGAGAAATAATTGATTATTAGCCATAGAGACTTGAAAGGAGGCATACAGGCATCATTAGAAAATTCACTTTGAAAAAGAAGGCCCCTTTTAAGTGCTGGAAAACTGTTACTAGGGGTCCTCTGAGCCATTCTTCTCTAAGCTGAACAACCTCAGGTCTCTCAGCCTGTCTTTATAGGAGAGTTGCTCCAGCCCTCTGATCATCTTTGAGGCCCTCCTCTGGACTTGCTTCATCACGTCCATGTCTTTCTTGTGCTGAGGACTCCAGAGCTGGGCACATCATTCCAGATGGGGTCTCAAAGAGTGGAGCAGAGTGGGAGAATCACCTCCTTTTACCTTCACGCTTCCTTGTGCAGGCCAGGATATGGGTGGTTTTCTGATCTGCAAATGCACGTTGCTGGGTGGTGTCAAGCTTCTCATCTACCAGCATTCCCAAGTCCTTCTCTGCAGGGCTGCTCTCAATCCATTCTCCATTCAGTCTGTATTTGTGCTTGGGATTGTCCTGACCCCTCTGCAGGACCTTGTACTTGGTCTTATTGAACTTCATGAGGTTCACACAGACCTACATCTCAAGGCTGTCAAGGTCCCTCTGAATAGCACCCTTTGCCTCCAGCACATCAACTGCACCTCACAGCTTGGTGTTATCAACTTGCTGAGCATGCACTCAATTGCTGTGTTCACATCAACAACAAAGATGTTAAACAGCTCAGGTCCCAATACCAACCCCCAAGGAATTGCACTCATCACCTCTTGGATATTGAACCATTGATGGCAACTCTGATTGTGACCATGCAGCCAGTACCTTATCTACTGAGTGCTATATCTGTCAAATCTACATCTCTTCAGTTTAGAGATAAGGATGTTATGAGGAGCAGTGTCAAATGCTTTGCACATGTCGAGGCAGATGACATCCATTGATCTTCCCCTATCCACCACCTCATCACAGAAGGCCAACAAATTTCTTAGTCATTATTTGCACTTAATTAAGCCATGTTAGCTGGCACCAACCACCTCCTCATTTTTCATGTTCTTTAGCACAGTTTACAGGAGGCTCTGTTTCATGACCTTGCTGGGACAGAAATGAGACTTACTGGCCTGTAGACCTTCCTTTTGTCAATTTTTAAAACTGCAGGTTATGTTTCCTCTTTTTCATTCAGTGGAGACTTCACTACTCTGCCATGGCTTTTCAAGTGTTATGGATAGCAGCTTGGCCAGTTCATCTTCCAGTTTGCTCAGGCCCCACAGGTGCATCTCAACACGTCCTTTGAACTTGTGCACCTTCAGATTCCTTAGATAGTCTCAAATCTAACCTTCTTTGACAGGCTTCTCCCAGGCCCTGCCTTTGTCTTCTGTTAGCAATTGCTGGAAAAGACTGAGACAAAATAGTTGAATACCTCATTCTTCTCCATATCCTAAGTAGCCAGGTTTCCCATTTCTTTCTGTAGGCAGCCTGCATTTTCCCAAGTCTTCCTTTTAACCCCAGTATACATACAGAAACTGTTCTTGTGGCCCTTGATAACTCCGGCAAGATTTATTTCAGTCAGAGCCTTGGCTTTCCTAACCTGACTCCTGAAATTTCTTTGTATTCCTCCCATATTAGCTGTCCTTTCTTCCATCCTGTCAGCTTCCTTTTGGTGTCCCTGGTAGTGAGCCCACTGTGCATCCCCTTGCAGCCCTGAGGATCTTGAAGTTATGCATCTATAACCTGGACATTTACTGATTTTTGGTCATTCCATGATCATTAGTTTGTTAGTATTAAACATTTTTATTGTAGCATTTGTTTTTCTTAGTAGTGTAGAACTGGCAGTTCTACAAGGAGACAAAAGAAGAATTTTGGATAAAAGATCTAGAACTGCAAATATACCAAGCTGCATTCAAAACCACAAGTGATTCATCTAGTTGTTTCTAATCTAAGTAACAAAAAAAAAAAAAAAGTTAGAACCATTAAAAAGCAACATTTAATTTGATTCATTCTCATTGCATAAAGATTAAATTCTCCATATGCCAAACATCAATGCATAGTATTTTGAAAATCAGATTTTGCAATATCTGGAACAGGAGCTATAATTAAACAAATTATCAGACTGTGATATTCAGTACAGATTATTTTAATAGTTTATTTTCTATTTTCAGCCTTTGCTTGAGAGCCTGTTGTCTTAGCTATTTAATTTTCAATGCCAAATCACGTCCTCAAGACATCTAAGGAAGCACCCATTTCTACCTTTAACTGCATTTGAATATTCTTTGCCTTGTATTCCTAAAGCAGATATCTGTGTAAGTTTGGGAAGAAATTGAAGGTATGTACAGACAGTCTTATCACAGTAAAGGAGAACTTGCAATTCCAAAAGTATTCTGCATAGTTTTTGTTTATATGAATCATAAAAAAGGAGAACTACACACTGGTAAATTGAAGGCCAACAATTAGGTTGAAAGAAAACATGGATTTTATACACGTAAATCATAGTAGATAATCATATAATAAGATCAATCACACCATTTATATACATATCTCGAAGTTTTAAGCTGGGTGTTTTCAAAACAGCACTGATGTTCCGCTTTACAAATAGAATTCAATATTCTGTCCTAGGCCTAGGTTGAGAATCGTAGCCTAGAGGCACAGATTTAAAGTTCTGTTTTTAACTTTAATTGTACCAAAGCAAGCTCTCTGGTATCTTTCCAGGCTCTGACTGGTGTTGTGACAGTCAGAGCCGGCACTAATCTTATTGTTAATGTCAAAGACCAAGCATGACGGCAGCAGACAAGATAGGCTCTAGCGAATGACAGGGTAATCAGACTGGAATAAAACTAGTTCATCCATAAAGGATCAGGCTGTGGGAAATCAGTATCAGCATGTCCACATGTTTACTTCTTTTTTCATTCTGATGACAGTTAGATCGTTTAGCAGCATATTTCTTTGTTGAAGATTATTTGAAATTCATGTTATTCTAACACTGAAAACCTAAAGGGACACAAATCATTAAGTCTGCCTGTATTATCAGTACTGAACATTTTAAGATATAGTGAACATTCTTCTGTGGAAATAATTCCAGATATAATTTAAAAATTGGTTATAATAAATGTCCCAGACCTGCAAAATTCCTGCTCAGTCTTCATTCCCTGTCATAATAGATCATCATACATCTTTAATAGTCAAATTCTTAAGAAAAAAAAAAGAATTTGAGAATAATTTCTAGAGCAGTAGAATTATGACATGTTTGTCAATTTGCAGCCTTTCAAAACTAAAATGGAGTAATAACAGATATGAGCCTGTAGCCCTTAACAGAACGGCAGTAGCAAAGACTAAGACTTAAAAGTTATCTTCTAACACTTTTTGTTGGATACACTTAAAATTTCTAGATTCTTTCCCTGACCACTGTATTTATTCCCTTGGGCAGTCTCTTAAAGATTTCTAAATATAAATAATTTACCATATTTTTTTTACAAGATACTTCAAGTTTACAAGCAATCTTGATATTTAAGTTTTTCGAGGGAGAGGATGACACAAAGTTATTTGCATACGACCTGATGCAAGAATATGTATCAAGTGAACTGGTGGTAATCAGAACAACAAAAAGGGATCTTAGTATTCTGTTTAATTCACATGTTTATATATAGCCCTGTAGTGGTTGGTTTTTCTTTTTCTTTTTTATTTTTTTTTTCAAATAACAGATAAACTACTTTTCATAATATGTGATACTAATTACAGGAAAATGAATAAGATAAATAAGAGCACATTCCTCTTTAGGAAAAATGAAAAGACAAATGTTCTAATAAATGTCAAAATATTTAGTTTAACATATAACTAGTTTAAAAACCTTAAAGAGTTGAGGCGGGGGGTTGTGGGTTTGGGGTTGGTTTTTTTTGTTTGTTTGGTTTTTAATAATGAAGAAGCACTGTGTAATATGACTAAACATACACACTATGCCAGGGACGTTTATTAGCTGATTTTTTGATTGGTTTTAGTTAATGTAGCTACACTTGTTTCATTATAATCAAGCTTCAATCAAAAGAAAGGTATTATTAATGTTGTGTTTTAGCTGTGGCCTTCAGCAATATCCACAAACACCTTTTGGCAGATATTCTTCCTATAGGAGCAAGCCTGTCTGACAATAGAAAAGAGTGGAAAGCAGACTTTTGGTCTCCAATCTCCATCTCAACCCTGTCTGTAATGGTGTCCCCATGACACTGCACCAAGTACTGTGACAACCACATTACAGTAATAGCACTGATATTTTTTGACTACAAAGATCTTGTAATGTTCCTTTTTTGATACACAAAGAGAGGATACTGTCTTCCCCTATCTATTCCTCATGCCTGGCAATGACTAATGTGATTCTAGCTCAATGGGACATTTTACTCTGGGGTTTTACTTTAGATGAGAAAGATGGGGAGAGTAAGGTCAGGGTAAGGCCATCAGAATTCTTGTTGATGTACAAGTCTCCTTGAATAAGACTCAAGAAAGCTTTTGAAGTACCACAGTATAATCTGTATTCTATTTTCAAACTGATCTCTCATACAGCCTTAGACAAACTGTGCCAATACTAATTTTTCTGGCAAGATCTAGTTTCTCTTTCAACTACATGTTAATACTCTCTTTCCACAAGACAGATTTTCAAGTCTTGGTGCTGTTGGCAACAACAATAAAATGCAATAGTTGTGCATTTCTAAGCAAAATGAAAATTTCAAATGAAACAAATTTTATATAAAATTTTGGCTCAGGAAGGTCAGATTTTAGATTTTGAGTACAATATGAGTACAAAATTCACATCATGTAGAATACAGATCCAATACTTAACACCTCTTCTTAAATCTCATCTTCAGCAGCTATATTTTTGCCTTCACATTAGGAATTTCAGTAAACCAGATGTTTTCTCATAGCTAACTATCTCTACTACTCTTATTTTCAGTTTCCAAAAAGCTTTGCTTAGATGCCAGCAGCCAACAATAAATATATTTCATAAAACTCAAATCATTCAGGTTGTTCAAGCCAAAGAAATAATCTCCTACTAACTTTTGGGTGTATATGCTGATCAGTAATAATAGTTTTGAGATACCATGGTTGGACTTTGAGTGAGATAATTAATCAGCTGCTGGCAAAATAGTGGCTGATCCAATGCTAATCCAGACATATTTTAACACTAAGAGAAGAACAGGTGTTCATTTATAATAAATCAATTTTCTCAGTATTTCCAGGTGAATAAATACTAAATGCTTAAAAGCAATACAGTAAAGGTTAGATCTCAAATGTAGGCAATCAGAAGAATATAATCCAAGCATAAGTAATAGCCAAAGCCTCAACTGACTGATTACATGATTCACTCAAATAAACCTTTTCACCTAGAAAGGCTGGGCAAACTGCATGTTGTTTTAAGTTTAGTGAATGTAATTACCTTTCTATTAGTCTTCAGGTGATGTTGCAAAGTCAGGATACATTTAACTCTCCAAAACACTACAATTTCCCACTACAACCCACCTAACATCCTATGCTTTAAAACGCTTATATTGAACACATAGAATTTTACTTTGGTTTTTTGCATTAACAAGTAAAGCTTAATATGGAATAGGATTCTAGAAGAATTACAGGACAGAAGTATCTAGACTTTGCCTGCTTTCAGAAGACATAAAAAATTAGACTTTAAGTCTCAAAAAGAAATACGTAATAAGAAGGGGAAAAAATGAAAAAAAAGAATCAGAACATAGAACAGAACATAAAACATTTCAGGTTATGTGAATAAATTTTGAGATATCAAGCTTTACATGGGGGATGAATGAAGGTTAAATTTTACATAGGTTCAGTTTAACATAGCTGCTGAGGGATATATGGTGCATTTTAAAACTCAGAATATGCCATCTATAAACTAATAAGGAATCTTGGATCTTTTGTTTGCTCAACATTTAATTAGTATCCCCTTTGTACAATTACAAGGTTACAATCAACAACTAAGGAATTAAAATATCAAATTCTTATTACTGGGCCGAGATAATTCTGTCTGAGATGTATCCATCAATGCAGTGTACTTTATGAACAAATACATTTTAATTGGTAAGTTGATAATCAGTGTTAGTTTTTATGTTCATCTGTTAGTTTTTCAAATACAATCACCCAACTACCTGGCTGAGTCAGGCTATTTGATTACTGTATTTAATTTCAGTATCAAATAGTCAATTTACAGAAGGATTTCTCTATTTGAATTTGTTTGGGAGGCCTATTTTTCATTAATTGACTTCAACTGCAAGTAATCAACTTTGTTACAAAAAAAAAAAAAAGTAGTTCAAAAGAACAGATTAAACTAAATATGCAAAATCTAAAATAAATGGCATCTGTGAAGCAGATTTAATTTCTGTACTTCAAAATGTGCCATATTGTAATTACAAAGATTTAGGTAAATTTAACTACTTTATGTAAACTCAATAAAGCAAATCCAATTGTGTTTCATTTATTTTAAGTTAATTACGCTATGTAATACATTTCTTTCAGTTTGCAGGCAGCACTGGAAGTGCCCAAGCTGTTTATGAAACTTCAAATTAAATTTTTGGATGCACTCAAGACACAAAGTAGAGGCAAAATGTTTCTAACAAAAGAATTATTAAAATTAACTGAGCTTTATAATTCATTCTTTCTTTAAGGTGGATGCATTAAATGTGTATATATATATATATATATATATATATAAAATACATAGCTTTCTTGTAACTATAGTAACCTTCAAGCACACCATTTTTCAGTGTCTTGTTCAAGAAGAGGAAAGATGTATTTAGGTAACAAAACATTGCAGGGGCAATATTTATACCTGCCATATACATTAACTAATATTCTAGAATAATTTTCTGTCTTCAATTCCATTTCACACATTTTATGTCATTGTCAGAAACAAGAAAAGAAACACTTCTCACTCCAACACTTTTGGGCCTACTGGATGACAAAATAAATGTTTAAATTTGTCTTTGGAGAAAATGAAGGTCAGTTTCTGTAATAAAGGTGTTCAACACTGAAAATTATAAATTTTGAAGTGCAGGCATATACTTGTATAAAGCCTCAGATTTGCTCATCGAGTTTTTTCAAAGCTTTTTTAATACCCTGAGGGAGGGCAAGAGAAAAATGCAACATTTTCAGGTCACACAACAAACCTTTACTGGCAAACTTTAGAGAATAAGGGAACTTGGCAAATTTTAAAGGCAACATTCAATCAAATTAAAGCATTTCACAAAGTATTGACTTAGCAAACTCTAATCCATCCAACTTTAAGTTACCCAGATCTCAAGAGGAAACTGGTAGATGAGAGACACAAAGAAAGAGAGAGAGAGAGAGAGAAATGAAAAAAACAAAAGGAACATGACACATGTATGCCTCATGCAATGATTTTTATCTGCTCTGGCCTCTTGTGGCCACCCCTCAACATGGTGTGCCAGCTGTTCGGGACTGGGTTAGGGGCTCCTGTGGGTGTGGTGTGGGGCAGTGCCAGTAACGTCAGTGTGTGACAGCTGCACCAGTGGCTCTCAAGGAGGAGGGGTATGGGGCAGACAGAGCACAGTCCCACCTTGGCAGAACCCAATCTGACCCCTCCTGTACAAGCATCTTAGTTGTTTCAATCCAGCAATAATTTTTTCCAGTCTCTCACAACTGTCTCAGAAAAACAAACTTAATAATCCTCACAAAAACATGACATTTATTAATTTTTTGAATAAATTTATATCTTGATTTTATTATTATTCGAAATGTTTCAACTACGCTAAATTGCATTTCATGCAAAATGCCACATTCTCTACTAGATAACACTCTGTCAACCAAGAATTACTTTATACATAATAAAATTGTGTATTCAAGATTTAGCTTTTTTGTTATTTGTGTTCACAAATGTTAAAATTACTTTAGAGTAAGATCTTAACTTGGACAGAAGTGTAGAAATGTAAAAAGTATTCCCCTTCAGTTTCTCTGAATTAATTTACAGATTCTAAAAACCCTGAAGGAAAATGATTTTGTTAAAATGAAAGGTACACGTCTCCAGGGTTTGAATTCAGTATGTACTCATTTGACTTCTACAAGCAAAAGCCTCAAATTTGCAATGTGATGGAAAGGTGAGAAAAGGAAAGCTTTTAACTGAAGAGAGGCCTTATACATCTGAAACATCTTATACAGGTGTGTGACAGGAGACTTAGGTGTGGGATTGTCATGAGAACTGAATCATGTCATTCAATGACATATAGTTTAAATTTTTTTACTCTGCAGATTTAGGCAGCAATTGCTGTTCTCACATTTGTGTTCTTCAACATGCAAAAACATACCAACAGAAATCAAAGCCTCAGCCCTTTCACTCCAGTTTGCATTGCAGCATCACTGATCTAAGGGAACAGACTGGACAAGGTGACAGGTCATGTCTGTCAACCTTGTTCAGGTGTGTAGCATCTCTACCTGCAAATCAGCCTTTTACATCTCTCTGGGTGTCTCTCCGCAGTCCCCAAGGGCTATTGATTCAAATACCTTACAGAAGTATACTGTTAACGACAGCTATGTAACAAAAAAAAACAAAAACAAAAACGGAAAAAAAAAAAAAAAACAAAAACAAAAACAAAAATCTCAAACAAACAAAAACCAACCAAACAAAATAAAAACCAAAAAAATTTGTTTCTTCATTTTTTGAGCTTCTGCCACATAAATCTAGTATATTACAGAAATAGGAAAGGACTCATTTCTCTGTACTTTTGGGTAGGCTTTTCTCCTACATTCCTTTACACTGGACCACAAGAGACTCAGGCATTCTGTAACAGCACCTGAAGATTGCATAGGACATCACAGGAAATCTCAAAGGACACTAGACCATTACTCATGTACAGAATTAAGACCTAGAAAGAGGATTCAGACTGAGATTCAAACACCTATAACTTCAGTTATAAACATAAATTGTCATTTTAGACCCTTCTTGATGTTACGAAATATTTCACATTGCTGGCAAGTTTTGACACAACACTACAGACCATCATTTGGATCATTAGCACTTTCTGGTGAGGTGAGATGTTCCAGGACACCTAAAACCACAGTAAATGTCTAATGCTTAGGCAACTGAAGCCCCCTCCTAGTTGATGCATTCACTTTACAGAGCAATTCAGCTCATTAAACGTCTTTTCTAGGATGGAATTTGTAGCAATGAGCCTCTGAAGAAGATGAAGAAACTAACCATAATGCCTTAAAAACTGAGACTTTTACTGTATTTTAAAATGGACTCTACCTTTTTTTCCCCTTGAGTTACCTTTCTTCTTCCCAATACCCCTTGAGGAAACCCTTATTTCCCTGAATTAGTATGCAAGAATGGGCCCGGACAGGTCTATGTGAAAACCCCCCTTATTGGTCCTTTGTTAACCCTTTCCCCATTTGCTGTTAACCCTCGATTTTTATTGGTTGTGACCCACTTCCCTTAAAGCCCCTTAAATACCACTGACCAGGTGAATAAACTCTCTCTCTGCTTCCCTTCCTGCAGTCTGTGTGTGTCTCTTCCCTGGGACATCCTGGGGACCATGTGGCTGAGGGGGAATAAAGGGGGAGCGTCCCACCACAGTGTCGCAGGAATTAGTATGTCCAAAATTCATTAACTGTACTGAATGGACCTTTTTTTGACTAGGATGAGTTTAGATACTTGGCTTATATATATATATATACTTATATAGAGGGATATACAAATTTACCTATCTGAATCTCTAAAATTCAGGCCTATCTTAAATATTTTTTAGTTCCTAAAAATGTGATCCTATCAGTGAATCTTATCTAATCAAATTCATAAGGTAATAAAGACTATAGAGAAAAGAGGGTATCAGAAGTGTTTTACAGTAGATATAGAAGCAGCCTGAGGAAAAAAGAAACAAACAAAAATCTTAGTATATAGATAGGAAAAAACCACAATTATTTCCACAAGGTTTTGGCAGCAAACCTTTATCTCCATCACTGATGAACCTTCATTTCCATTTCTAAGAGGAAAATCCATTTCTTTCTCATGTCTTAGGTCCCTCTGAGACACTAAACCGTTCTTTCAGTTTGATGTCAAGTAACAGAATTTTCAGAGCTCAAATAGAGCTCATATGTATCTATTGGTAGTCCTTGGGGAAATCCTTCTCAGTCCAGAGATTCTGCTGTCATAATGATGGTTCTATAAACTTTATTTTGTCTCTGAGTAGCGGTCATCTTTCCACAGTTCTTTCAGTGATCCATCTGTCTTTTGCAAGTTTAAAACAGAAAACTTTTCCCACTGCCTGCCACTTACAGTAGTTAGTCACCATCATCATTCTCTTCTTTCTCCCTGCAGAGAAGAATGGGACCTAGTAGACTGTCTTTGTAATCAGTAGGAACAGTTCAGAACAGAAATATGGAGTGTAGCCCATGCTGAATCATGTGTAAGAAGGGGAGCCAGTCACTTCTGTCCTTGTCCAGCAGAAACACCGGAAATATCATTTCTTCTTAGCTGACTGGGACTTTCATAGAAATTCTTCTCCTGATCAGGTCAGGGTAATCCACATATGGTTAATTTTGTTCATCTTTCATCTCTCAAGAAATAAAAAAAAAAAAAAAAAAAAAAAAAAAGCTGACAAATTTTGCTCTAGGAGTTACAAATTTGAATACAATGGAACAGTCTGTATTAATTCCCTATTGAGCTTACAAAAAAGATCAGAGCCCCAGCAATAAAAATTACTTGGAAACTCTCTTTATATTGATTTATTATTCCTTAGAAATCTGTCACCTTCAACACTGCAACATTGTGATTGTGCTATAAAAACCTCTTCAATTTGTTCTTGAGGTTTACAGAGAATTTTCAGTTTCTGAATTTCAGAGTAAATGAAAATCTTCAACCATATTGCTCCATTAAAAAAAAAAAAAAAAAAAAAAGGCAAGAACAAACTTAA
>JAWWEW010000001.1:64815539-64833862 GCA_035583185.1 Anabacerthia variegaticeps
GGAGTTTGTTGATATTACGGAACATGCACAGAAACCCTCTTAGTTTTGCTCAGGCTTATTTCCCTCCCATATGTTCAAATGCAATTTTTTGATAGTACACTAGGCTCTCTGCTACTGTTTAGTTTGCATATAGGATAGCTAAAACCAAAAATAAACATTTGATATAGTAAGAACAGTTTGATTTCTCTTAATTGTTAGTGGCATCCATTTTAGATCTAGCACGTGGTTATACTTTGGGGACAGACAATTTTCATTAAGTTCATTCCAGGCATTTGTAGCCTGGTAAAGAATTTTTCATTTTGACCAGTAATGCAATGGACATACACAAAACTGGTATGGAAATAGCATGCAGAGAAGACACGTGGGTGGGTTTTAGTCTGATTTTATGTTGAAAAAAGGAGCCCTACTGGAGCTGGTACTGCTAGATTTCTCATCATTTGCCCATTCCACATTGTTACTTTTTAACTATAGTCTCCTCCTTTGATCTGTTTGTGCGTATAAGGGTTCTATGGGAGATGTTTATTTCTCCTTGTCATGGTATTCCCTGAAGGTTATTTCCACAATGAAAGTTAAAGGTAGAAGTCCATTTTCACTTTCTGGCTTCTAGCTAGGGACAAAACTTAAGAGGCTTGCAAATTTGGCTCAGAACTCTATCCAGTCCACTGTGTCCTGTCTTCAACAGAATTCAAAAGTCAATGCCAAGGGAAAAGAGTATAAGACGAGGACAAACACAGATTGGTTTTTTTCAAGTATATGCACAACTTTTAACAAATTTGAGTTCAAGGACTTGCTCACCCAGAAGGGAGTTTCTGGATGTTCAGGTTATTTCTCCTTAATTAATTTGTCTGGGTTGCCTTGAATTCGTGTGAAATTAACATCTCTCATGTTATTAATAAGTTTCTCTATATGGTAACTCAGTCAAGATACAGAGCCATTTCCCACCTTTAGCAAGTCTGGTAAATAATCAAATATCCCTAGACAAAACCTGTGTTGAGTCTACAAGTGCATGAGAAAATCTGTTGAAAATATTTACTTCTTAACCATTTTAGTTCGAGCCAGAAACTGAAGTGTGATCAAAATATTGTATTTTAATTCAGCAGAATATTCTTCCCAAACTGGAGAAATAAATGTTTGTTACACACTACTGCTCTTCATTTTTCTGATATTAAGGAAGGAATTTAAAGAGGGCCAAAAAGTTTCAGCATTCTTACAACCAGGTTGTATTTACTAGCTGTAACTTAAAATTGAGGCATGAAACTACACTTAACATATCACAAAGCTGAACACAATGTATAACTGATCTGCTTGGTGAAGAAAAGTTGCTATTTATTTGTATAATATAGTATGTGATGTGTTAGATACATCGAAAACCAGCATATTTTGAAAGGCATTAAGCCAGCACATTGTGTGTGCAATACTCTATGGAATGGTAGTTATGCCCTTATCTCAGTCTCCTGCTGCACTGCTACACTAATTTTTCTTACAAAAAATTACAGTAAGAACACATCTAGGGTCTGGCAACACTCATCAGTATTCTACCAGGGTCTGGAGACCTTACCTTCACTGAGAGCTGCAAATACAAAGCTAGGTGTCTGTCCCGGAGAACTAGTCAAATAAAGAAGATGTTAACACATCTGATAAGCATTGATAAGCACTACACAAGATGACTGTTCAGGAGAAAAGTGATATGAAAATGTAAACCTTCTTACTTATGTAAAGAATAACCCATTCTCCACTCTGATGTGCTGAACAAAATTTTGGAGAGGCTAAATAAATGGAAAGGCACATGGAAAAGCGCTAAAAGCATTTTTTTTCTCCCCAGTCTTTGTTATAGTTTATTCCTAGTCCTCCCACATTTATGCCTTGTTAGAGAGAAAAAGATTCTCCTTGAAGTAGAAAACTAATGACTTATGGACTACTTAAAGAACAGCAAACAAAATGTCCATTAAACTGGACACCATGTACCTAAAGGTGCTGAAGAACCTGGTTGGTGTCATCATGAAAACATCCTCATTTACTTCAATTTCCATTGACTAGGAAAGGCAGATATTTATGCCCATCGTCAAAAAAGAAGGAATACAAGGGAACTAATGTGCAGTCATCCCCACCTCAGTCTTTTAGAAGATTAGGAATTACTCATGGAAGTTATTTCTACACATCTTGTGGACATTAAGGCCATTTGGAACAGTCATCAAGGACCTTTAGAAAGTTCCAATTGTGCCTGACTATCCTGATTGCTATTCAAGATTAAATGACTGGTTGTAAAAAGCGAACAATGGGTGTTGTGTACCTAAATTTTAGGAACATTTTTAGTTTGATTTTCTACTTCATCCTTGTAGTTAAACTGGGAAGATATGCATGGAATGGGGTGCACTGCAAACGGACAGTAGAGCTGGCTGGACTGCCAGATGTAAAAGGTGGTGTTCAACACTCTGAAGTCTAGCAGGCAGCTAGTTATGAAAGGCATTCCTCTGTGCTTCATACTTAAAATTAAACATATTCAGTAATCTATGCAACAGGATAGAATACACTTTCAATCAATTCATGAATGATTTTCAGACTTGAGTGGAAAGTCAGTGCTGGAAGTCAGGGTTGCCATTTAGATGTATCTCAATACACTAGAGGAACAAGCTGACAGGAGTCTCAGCAAACACAATGTCCAATTCATTATTTTGTTCAAAATGTGGGAGACAATGCTATGAGAAACTAATTCTGGTGCTGGATAGGGAAATCAGGTCTGAATCTTTGGCTTCAGCTGTCATCGAGCTATGAGACTAATTACAGTTTCGTGAAAACTACCCCTCTCCTCCCAAGTTAAGGAAAGATTTTGGTACCCTTATGCTTAGGATATTAACTACAATTACACCCACTGATTTCAGTAGAGTCAGGTAATTTTAAAGAATGCCAGTTCAGGAGGCTTATTTTACAGGACCATTATCTCGTTCTGATTTTTCTTTTATGTGTACCTCAATCAAAGATCAGAGCTCTATTGTACTGGGCACAGTAAAGACAAGTAATCAAAAAGCAAGCTTCTGCTCTAAATACTTCCCAATCGAGATACCAGTAAAAATGCACTACAGAGATGAAGCAGCAAATGGAGTAAAGACAGTAAGGTAATAATGATCAGGCACCTTAGCTCACAGTTTCATGAATTGATTTCTGCATAGTCACACCAAGAAGTGTGTTGGATATTTTCACCTGGATTATCTTGCATAGTGGTGTTTAAGATACATCCCTAGGAGTAGGAAAGGAATCCTAGTATGAATACTGATAGAGGAAGAAATAACATCTGGTTCTCCTCCTTTCATTGATGAGTGCTCTAATCAATAGAATATTTTATCAGATGCTTTTTCATTATCCCTCCTGCCTAACAATTTGCAGTTTGTCATATATTACTCTTTACTCTTTTTTTACCCTCCCTCCTCTTTTTATGATGAAAATCTATTTTTTTTAGGAGAATATGAAAGGTCTGAGACCCAACATTTGCAATGATACCTTTCTGCAACCCCAAATAAGTGTTTTGGGCCAAATTATACACTTAGCCTTTCAAAGTATAACGTTCCAGGCACGTCCTTATTTAGAGTTCAGGTTCTTTTGCCAGATATAACATATTCACATATGCATGAAATGCATATGGATCACAGATATTTAAATTAGATACCTTCCTTTCATTGCCAAGTGTATAAACCTAATGTGTGGTGACTTAATATTTTGACTTTGGACATTTTTTTCATTTTCTAATTCACAATGGGAACCTAAGATGAATTTTCAAAGATGATTGTTTTATTTCTGAGCCTTGAGGTACTCCAAAATTATTCCAACTTTCATTTTGAAGTCATTTAAATGGTTTAGAAAGCATTAAGCTACACTGCTAGTACAACTGATGTAATCTGTTGTTAGATTTTTTTTTTTTTTTTTAAAGGTTTGATGTTTCCAAGTACAAAGAATTTAGAGTTACACCAAGCAAGATTCTTCTGGAATTACCTTAAACATTCAACCACACAACTGAACAACAGAAGGATATCTGAATCACAAGGACAATACTGGTTTGCAAAAAAAATATTGGAAGAATAAATTAATAATCCCCTTTTGATTGTGGATATAATAAATGATCTGCAGTAACAACAACATGAAACTAAAGCTGGCACTTACTTTATAGGGGGAAAATGAACTATATGCAATTAACAAGTGTTGGATTCTGGTTTATTTTTAAATAAAAGTGACATTAATAACTTCACATTGAAATTCTTATTCTCTGACGGAAGCACTAGCTTTCAGGATGCTTGCTGCTGTATTACCTGACTAACAATGCAAAAAAGAAAGTTAGTTAGTTATATTATGATCTACAATAGTCTGTGTGATCGGCAGGGAGCTCATTAATGCTAAACAACATAAATTCAGCCTTACCTTCCATTTCCCTCTGCTTTTTTTGCACCTGTGTTACTTAGGTAACTGTGATCCATGTAGGATTCACAGACATATTCCTTTCATCAAGACAGGAACTAAATGAACTGCTATAAAAGGAAGAGCATGACCCCCTCTTTCATTTAAAGGAAAGCTGATTTAGGATATCTTTCTGATTTCTAAGACTAGATCAGTAAAGAGGGGTTTCACACAGGATATGCCTTACCACATTCCACTTACAGGACTTTCAGTCTGCAACAATCACAGTCTCAAAGGAAGCCTTAAACAGCAGTCTCCTGACTATAATGTACTTGCAAAAGAGAAAAGTGAGCAAAAGGAATTACTATTTTTTTCTTTTTCAGAGCTTTGCCACCCTGCATAGAACAGACTGATCCCAATGCATGCAGTAGTCCATCAGCAAAGGAGAGTCTTTGGGTCTCAGAAGTGCATAAAGTAATACAAGCAAATCCATTTCACTCTGAATGGCCATGATGCCATCAATAACATTACAGAAAATAGTCAAGACTTTTATTTAAAATTTTTAGCTTAGACATTTTCAGCTGACGCTTTACATTTTTTAATGATATTTTTGCGTGTTTCAAAAGTAATGCGTATAAATTCATACTTTTACTATAGTGGTATATAGTAAATGTAAATACTATGTATGTAGAAATCTGCATTTTATATTAAAAAGTGTGATAGTCTTACAAATCTATATAAATTGTATAAATCTGGATTTTAGGATTATATATGTAGTCTATATACAGCTATATATTTATAATATATATGAACATTATTTACAAAAACTTAAGGTTCTGTACATTCAAAAATGCCTCAAGTTTGCATTTTCAATTATATAAAAAAGTTGCACTCACTATTTGAAACACAGAAAATATGATAAAAGTCTGTAACACAAGTTATCCAGCATTGAAGATTTTGGATGTAGTTGATGTGAACTAAAGTTTTGCAATGATATTGTAAAAACTGTAGCATAGAATTCACTGGCAGTGGAAATGATCAAAGTAAAAAAATGCATCCCAGGTCAAGAAATACTATCTATTTTAATAAAAAGCAGAGGTATCTATTGCTGCTATAACAGAAATTTGGAAATATTTGCCATATTTCAAAGCTCAAATCAGCATAAGTCAGAATGACACTTAGCATGAGATTCAAATTGTATCAATAAAATTAAATTAAATCTAAACCAGCAAAAGAAAAGTTAAGATTATTCTTCTTGCTTCCAAGAGAAGATACTGGATCCTTTATTTTCCCTGTAGACCTTAAAATTGTCTGTGATGTTGTTAACCTTGAACTTACTGCATTTATGGTCTTCGGATAGGGAGATTTAGAAGACATTCAGAGGACTGACATGAATTGTGCAGCCTCATAAAACTATTTTTACTGAACAAGCAGAAATATGCACACATCCCAGAACAAGTATTGTCTAAACCAGTGAGTCATGTAAAATAGTACAGTCTCCTGTGCAATTATCTATGTGGTTCCAACAGTACTTATAACTAAATTTGTACTAAAACAACAAAAATAACATGGCTATACAGTTTTCAAGCCTGAATCAGCTCACATGCACCTCTTGGGTGGGAGGGGGAAATCTGCAATGTGTAGATTTGCATTGCTCGTTGCCATGCAAGAACATGGCAAAATGTATTCACAGAACAAAACTCTGAGGCTTTCCAAGGTCTCAAAGCACTGCATTCTTCATTGGACACCATTACAACCAACAATAGCACAATTCATAGAATTTTATGCTTATATATTTGCTTCCTTTTTTAAGGCTTGTTCTCCTATACTCTTTAGAAAATGAAAATAATGAAGTAGTACCACAGGAGCCTGATCTATTTTACTTCTACGCCCAAAAAAAATGGTATCACAAATAGTGAGGAGACTTTTGTTCCACAGGCAAATTTCCAGATCAGAAAGCTTTACCTGAACAAGATACTTGTTCCTGTGAACATGAGCTCAACATCAATGACAAAAGAAAAACAGCAGGTATTCTGCACAATTATTGTGTACACTGCTGAAAAAGAAATTATATAGCTAAATCCCTTGCAATGCCTAAAACTGGAGAAGACTGTCAATAAACTAGATTCATATAGTATTAATGAGTTCTGCAATATTACTTCACGAACTACCTAATAGATAGAAAATACACTGCAGGGATAAATGTTACTCAGCTAAACACTTCCAATTCATTTCATGCAGTTCTGCTTTGTTGCAGATTTTTGTAAAATATTTTTTTGCAAAAGTGTTCTTAATTTACAAAGGAACATGTTAATTAACTGGATAAATATGTGTCTTTAAATGTCTTGCCTATTCTGCTCTAAAGAATACAGATCTTTGACTTTTCACTGCCTCTATAGTAAACTCTGTACTCAGTGTCTGACTGTTTATGCATAGCACTAACACCTTTATTTTTATTTTTTTATCTTTTAAGCATCTTGGTTATAACACCACAGAATTTAAAATATAAAGAAAAAATTTTGCTTTAAACACTATATGAAGTTTGTGTGACATAGATTTTGGAAAAAAAAGCAGCAGGTATTTCAGTTAAAGATAAAAAATAGTGTTATACAATTCTTTTAATTCTGAAAATATATATCACCTTGGAAAATATAATAGAAAACTTACTGTCGCTGAAAATATATCTAGTTGCTTAAGGATGTAAGTATGAACTGAGTGATCAGATTTGTATTAGTGAATAAGGAATGAAACTCCTACTCATGGCTCATCATACTCAGGAATGTCATTTATTGCATAGTTGTAACCATCTTCTGTTTATGATACTTTATTTTTAACTGTTCAATGACTGCATCTGTTGCTGTATCATTTCAGTTGTCCATATTTTTTTCTACTTGTATGTGCTGCCTTCAAGAGAGAAATCATATACCTATCAATTTAGGAGTGGGAGTAAGAGCTGCCTTTTCTTTAAAAAAATAATTAAATCTATGTATAATTTTTTAGTTAAAGACAATGATTCATTTCAATTAGCGGTGTTTGTTGTTGGCAAAACAAATATACTTTCTTGAAGCAAAGGCTGCATGAAGATTACTCTGTTTTACATTTTACCCTACCTTTGGTGTAATGACAATTAATTTAATAGTTCAGACAAGGAGGGAAGTGCATTTACAGTCACAAATGGTGACTAAACTTGTGCTAAAAAAAATACACAGTGTAAGAGTGCCATCTTCTGGAAATAAAATTTCTTACAATTCTCATTTAAATTTAATCCTTGGATCACAAGAAATATTAGTTAAAGATTAATGATATTTACTTGCCTGTTTGCCCTGTGTTTCCCTTTTCATTTGTCCATGCTGGCTTTAAAGTTAGTAATCCCTCTACAAACTCTTTTCTATACAAGGGCCAGGAGAGTGTGAATTTAATAATCAGACAGAGTTTAAGCTTTCAGGTTTATAAGTAGTTGTACAATCCCTACGGGTTAAAACAATCTGAACACTAACCTTCTCTCAACAGAAAAGAACCAACTTTCTCTGGTTTTAAAAAGTTTTAATCCTTTATCTTAATAAGTTCTGACAAACTATAAAATAAACTGAGACTTACTTCTCATTGCTCTCTGAAACTTTAAACTGAATCTTCCCCTCTGTCCTGGCTGTTCTGCACTAGAAGCAAGTCACCGATTATTACAATGTGAAACTATTTGTTCCTCTGAGGCAGACACAAACACACACCCACACTCCACACACCCACACCCCACACAAAAAGGCTTCAGCGACTTAGAAAAATTTTACAAGAAAAATAATTGGGGCTAACTATTCTGTCTTTCAAATACATATGTAATTTCTACTAACTCTGATAAAAATGTTCTAGTCAAGGTATCTGTATGTCTAATGAAAATGATGACATACAGTTAGCTTTAATCCCACTGTTAAGAAAGAAACCCCTATGTTCTATAAACACAGACAAACCAGGGAACCAGTAATAGCATAATTATCCTTGCCTTACCAAAGTCCTTGTATCCATAAATTGCATGCTTAAAACATGTATTAAGGCTTTGCATTGTCTAGGAGACAAGTCATGGGGAAATGATGTGTAAAACACTGTCCTCCCTTCTTGCCTTGTAACCCAATAAAATCACATCCCACCTACTGTACTTCAGATGGGATTTTTCTGTCTGTGTTTATTTTATATATATTTTTTTCAGTCTCCAGCCTTCATTTTTCATGTCATTTTTTGTATTACTGCTACCAAAACCAATAATCATTTGTCCTGCATCTCACTCATTCTTTGTGCACTTAAAAGCCTCTGAAATGAAATTCCCCTTCTTCTCTGCTCTTACCTTCCCGGATTAAATATACCTATTTGTCATCCTTCCAAGCTTTCCACTTTCTGTTGTCAACAATCACTCCACCCTTTTAGACCTTCTGTCCCAGAGGGATTTCCTCTTTGACCAGACCTTATTTTCTGTTCAGCTAATCAACAGCATGCTCCACATCTTCTTTCAAGGAACTTTTAAAACATGTTCCTGTAACTTTTGTAGATATTTATTCCTTCTCAACCAAGAATCAGGATGGAAAACCAAACAAATTAAAACTTTCTAAATAAGATCTTATCAGATTAACATTGAAATTCATATAGCACTTTGTCCAGGTTATCATATTATCAGTATGTGTATTAGAACAGTTTTTCAGCTCTTATCAAATGTTAAGGGCTCTAATTTGTTTGAGCTGGTAATATGCATGCTTGTGTTGCTTTAGCTGCTATTTTTCAATTCCATATTGCATTTTGTGTTGTCTTCTACTACTAATATCGTTTGGAAATTTCAATTCTCACTACTATATTCTTATATAACAACAGTTTGAAACTCCACTTATTAGCATTCTCAAAACAGAATTCTAGAAAAGTGCCATTCTTAAACACAGATGTGTTTTCTGTATTGTCAATGTCCTTCTCTGGACAATGGAAGCAAATTAAAAGACTTACGCAGAGAATCTGGAGAGGATACGAGAACAAGACTCCAGATATGGACATAAAAATATTACAGCACCATAAACTGTTTTGTAGATATATAAAACTCCCTTCTTGCTCTAGCAATTTCAAAACCTTATTTCAAACCAAAATGTAAGATTAAACAACTTACAGATATATTTTGAAATACTAAAGAGTGCAATGAAAACATCTAACAGACTAAAATATCATTACTTTGCCCAAAAACTTCCACCAGTCTAATATTAATGAGGGGAAACTGAATGAAGTATAATAGTCTAAGAGGGTATTACCAGAAATAGTGAAATATACAAGTTAAAATAAGCAAAAATGTATATGTACTGTGCTTTGATGTTTAAGGTCAAGGATTTTAAGTGGCTCTCTGTAACCATGTAGACTATGAGCAAACTGAAAGCAAAATGATGAACAGTGCTGAAAAACAGAATTGGAAGATCCTTATTCAGACAGTATTCTGTTATTGTAAGAAAGAATGTCTCACAGTTTCAAATACCAAATGGACTTAGATACCAAAACACTTTAATAACCAATACACATGATAAATACAAGCTTCACAACTTCACTGTCCTTTGGGAAAGACACTGCTGTCCAGGAGGAAGGCTGTGCAAGCCAGTTCAGTGTTCACAGTGTGAGGTGCACCATCCTGGGTCTGTGCTATGGGGTCTGCTTGATGTCACCTCAGTGTCCTTTTCTGCTATCTTACCACTTCTGCCTTGAAAATCACTATTCCTTAGAGAGAACTTTATGTTTTTAAAAGTTTTATTTCTGGTTTTTTTTTTTTTCCTCTGACAGCCCGTTCCAGAGCTTTTCTTGGCTTCCTATGGCTTTTTATGAGCTTTTTCAATTTAATGGGTCTTTTTCTTCATGTCACCTTTTGAAAACTACACCAGCCAGTATTTGTTTTGTTTCCAACTAGATGTGGTCTTTCTTAGAGGCCTTCAGAAAAAAGTCTTGAAGTCCATATTAGGACCTGCCACATAATTTTTCCAAATTTAAAGTTATTTCTATTTTCTGTGTGACATCAGAATCTTCTTTTATCTCAAACAATACCATACCAAATTCCGTGTTCCCTGAAAATGTCAAGATATCAATGTTTTCTCTCTAGTCCTTTACTTAAAATATTAAGTATGGCCTCAGCACTCATACATGCAGAGTTTCAGTGCTAAATTCCCAGTACACTAATTATTAATATTTTTGCATAACCTTTATCTAAAATACTTTATTTTTTTAAAGTGTATTCACTTATTTCTTTTGAGACACTCTGCAGACATATTTAATGAAGTTCAGCGAGATTTTCTAGACAAAACAATCAGATGACAATTAAAAAAAAAATCAGATAATCAGGCACAGTCTATTTTTAAAAGAAGTCAACACGTAACTGCTAGTGCTGCAATATTAAAAAAAAAAAAAAAAAACACCACCAAAAAAACCCAACAGACAACAGTATCATGAACCTCATGTTAAAACTGTGAGCAATAACATCTTAAATCACTGGCTTTGCATCTTATTTCACCAAAAGCTGCTAAAAGATTTTGAAAATTCTGTCTTTAATATATAAAGTTTAATTGGTTCTATATTTTTATAGGTCCAAGATTTTTTTAAAAACTAATAACGTGACATTTTAAAGTTATTACCAATTATAGAATTCTGTCAAAGTATCACCTCTAAACATTTGCTGTGACACAAGCATGAGAAACAAATTTGGTAAGACAACGTACTATGTTTAAAAGGCAAGCTACAAAATGGTAATGGACAAGCAAGACCCTTTAGCTACAACTAACCTACTGTCCACATGTCAGGTTAGATTTTTTTTTTTTAAACTTGACTTTCATGGTTTGACACTGACTTACCTGGATGTCAAATGAAATTAGACCACAGAAAGAAAATCTTTCTAAGTAATAGTGAGTGGGTGTACTGTATTTTTCAAAAAAAACCCATGGCTAATTAGGTAGTTACGATGCAAAAAGGTTTTTTTCTTTACCATTCACAGGTAAAAATAGAAAGACTCGACATTAAGATGAATTCTGAATCTTTGCACATGCAGAGAATAAAATAGCTATAAAGATTTTAAGTTTGTCACAGGAAGTGCTCTCTCCATCATTATCTTGTAATTTATTTATTTATTTTTACCTAAAACAACAACTTTTTCTGTCTATCCAATGGTTAACTGAAAAATCTCACCATGGATACATACTGTCACAGAAGCAGTTTCAATGAGTAGCTTTAAGAATTTTAAATATCATAACTCATCTTATGCATCAAGGATAAAACCAGAAAAATCTAAATTCATCCATGTTGGAATATTTTCATTTACGTTTTCAGCAAGTCATCTTCAGTTCAAGGAAAATCTTTGAAAAGAGGACCTAATAAAGAAAACTGAAAGGTTTCATGAAAGATCGATTTTTCTGGTCCACAGCCCAAGAAAACAGCCAGGAAAATCCACACAGATCTGCGTGGTCAAAACTAAAAAAAAAATCATTAATATTGTTAATGTAAAATTAGTCATTTCTGGGTATATACACTGTAAACAAAGAGATGTCAAAGCATAATTCCTCCTTTCCGGCTTGTTGTCAGATGACCAACTGACGAAAGTTAAGTAAGTAAATAAATGGATGAATAACAAATAAAAGTGGTTGCTCTGAAGGCCTCTGTAAGGAATTGTAATGTAATAAAACTGTAGTAGGCAATGCGTTACAGGCAGAAATATTCTTAATATTTTATTCAGTATTTTGACTTTGGCTGAAAGCTTATAAAAAAATTTATCAGTGGTCATCCCTATACACAAGGACATTAGATTAAATGCTGGTTAGGTTATTCAATTAAATAATCTGAGTTTCTCAACCTTCTAATGTCATCTTGCAATAGGACAAGTAAAATGAATATGGAGTTATTTGGAAACTGAACAGTTCATTTTTGTAAAAGAATCACATCTTGCAGAGTTCAGTGTTTTCTAAATATATGTGAACTTGGTTTATTGTTTTAACTATTTGA
The DNA here is from genome assembly GCA_035583185.1 of Anabacerthia variegaticeps. Taxonomy (NCBI): domain Eukaryota; kingdom Metazoa; phylum Chordata; class Aves; order Passeriformes; family Furnariidae; genus Anabacerthia; species Anabacerthia variegaticeps. The sequence goes on from JAWWEW010000001.1 coordinate 64,827,912, forward strand.
AAGTCTATAAAATCTCAGCTACACTAGTGAAAAGGATGTACAAATACATGGGCTTGCTTCATAGACTTCTCTTCCTCTAACTAGCAGAAATTCTTCCATGCCTTGTGACATCTTGCCAGACTACTGTAATATACCTCTTTTCATTTCTTAGACCAATTTCTCAAAATTCCCCTTGATATATGAGAAAATTCCTTGTCACATTACTATTACTTCAGCAGAATTGACTTATTTCTAATGATGATTAAAAAAATTTGAAAACTCCCAAACAGCATTTTGGTGGGTTTTTTTTTTTAATTTTCTTTCAGTTTATTCCTCTGTTACCAAGATCTTCAAGCATTCAGTTTCCAGGTAATAATACTCCTTTACTGAGTAATATTTTCTTTGACTCTTGACAATTTATTTATTTATAATGTGTTGTGTTTCTCCAATATATCAGCAAGAAACATCTACTAGGAGAGGGGGTGGGAAGAACTTAATGGAATTTGAAAAAAAAAATGCCTCACAGTCAAATTATTAACACAAAATAAAAGAAGATTTAGAGGAAATTGATAAGAATTTGTAAATACCTTAAAAGAGAGAAAACATAAAGTATTAAAAGAGTCCTTGTTTTAGTGAGGAAGGATATAACAGAAAGCAGTGGAATAACAGTTGAAAAAAGATTACTTTCAACAACAGAAAGGACAAAAAATGATAAGTGTCGAAATAATATTAGTCATTAATAGTAAAAATTGTGAAAGATTAATATGGAAAGTACTGAAGTGTTCACATCTTTAAATCAAGACAAATGCCCTTCTGAAATATAGGTTTAATGAAATAAATTATTGAGCGCAATGTGGGAATAAATGGATAGAATTTTTTGTGATATAGGAGGTCAAACTAGATGATTGAATGAAACTTCTGGCCTTAAAATATATGAAACTGTAAAGAGTTAACCAATAAACCATATGGTGTTAATTTTTTTTTGTCCAGTAACCATTTATATGCAATAAATTCTCCAAGAACAGAAAGAACACACTCCAGGGCCTCATCTTTCCCTGTCTTTTGCACAGTTAAATCTACTTCTGAAGGCTAAATTCTGTGTAGTTAGACAATTGTGCCTTGATACAAGGAAAAATACTGAGTATTTGAGACTTTATTCATGAAAGACCAAAAAGAAGGCTAATAAACACCATCTCCCAAAAGTTGTTTCTAAAAATTCATAGAAAACTACATTTATCAACTTCTCAAGTCTCCTGAAATTTATCGAGATAAAGCTTGGTTTCGTAAAACAAACAAATTACAATTAACATACTGATAATATTGGAACTGTCATATTGACAATGGCAATCCAAATAACATTGGATTGCTTTTTTAATCAAATATTCTCTTTCTTGACTTGAATCACAATTAATTCAGGAAACTCCTGTAGTGCGCTGTGCTGTGCCTAACATTGCCAAGAAGAGTAGAGTTATTTCTGTAAAATATGTATCAATTCACCTCCAAACTTATGTCACTTAAAAAGAGATCCTGATCTTGTGTAAGGAATTTATGAAATAACGATCTCTTTCAGATGTGTCACACTTACAGTAGAACATTGGGAACAGAGCACTGAAAACAGTAATTTTTCAGCATACTACTATAAAAATACATAATCTTACAGTGGGTTTGAGGACAAGTCACTAACCTTCCCGTTTAGGCAATCTTAGTAGTTGGAAATATAATTCCTTTACTTCTCAAATTTAGATAATTCTGTACATTAAAAGTGATTTAATTACAAGTTTCGAGTACTTGTTTAAAATGTTGCAGGAAGTGCTTTTGTCATTCATCCTTCACATCTTTGCTTTGCAGAATTCTTGATTCTACAATGTTATATCTGACTCTTCCATTCGTTCTTCCTTTTTTTCTGAATCCAAATACTAACGGTGAAAGACATAAAAAAGTATTCACAGCATTTAAGTTTGTAATAGGAAGAATCTAATAAAAAAATCTCTCCAACTATTGATTCTGTCTACCTTTCTTTTGCTGATAAAGCCAGTACTGCTAGGGCTATTATTTAACTTTTGGTGTTTTATATAAAATCTACACTTTGCATTGTGGTGGTTTTTTTCTTTTTTTTTTCTTCTTATCAGGAAACTGAATAATCCATATGTTGAACCAATTTTCACTGCTGCTGTTTGATCAAGCTGATCTGGCAAACTGTGTTCCTCCTCAGTTCCTCTGTTCTGATATATTTACCTGGATATTCCTAACTTTTGTGTGAACTACAGTAACCCTTGTTTAATTTAAATTGCAGCAGAGAAATGAAAAAAAAAGCTTAGAATTTAGGACATTTAGCAATGGATGTCCAACAGTCAGGCAGCAGCTATTTAGTGTATTTTAAACAGGTAAGGAAAAAAAATATTTCTCTGTTTCTGCAGCAACAAAGCTTTTTGTTAAGCCTCTTCAAATATTTTGACTTAAAGCTTACAACAATGAAAACTGAAGGAGAGGATACAAATAATTTAACCTAACCAAAATAAAACAAAATCTTTAAACTTCTTTTAAAGTTCAGGACTTAGGCTGAAAGGTATCATGGGGAGATGACAGATTTGCTGCCACTGGGTTAAATTAAAGCAGCTATAAATTACATCACCTTGACTACACTTCTCCCCCACATCCTCAGATTGAAAGAAGATTCATTAGAAAATGTCAGCTTTACATAAATTTTACATGAATGAATTCTCACCCAACTAATTACAAGTAGAATCTAGTTCTTTGTATTTCCCGAGCAACAAAGAAATATATTACCCCAGGTACTGTGAAACATAAAAGCTGCATTATGAAGTTATTAAAACTAGAAGCTCTGCCCAGCCTATCCAGTCTTCCAGGATGACTGCTATAGAGAGGTAGGTGAAGTGACAGTGAGATAAAAGCTTTCTGAGAGAAATCTTAGTGGATTACCTTGCCCGCTGATCAAAATCAAATATTTTCAATGCAATCAATGAATTCTGTAAGGTGACAAATTCCTATGACTATGTCTACCCTGTTGAAGCCATAGTAAGGGAAATTTTACCTCAGGATTGTTGTCACCATAGATTATTAAGAAATGAAGGTGAAGATATTCCTGACATAGTCGACCATATCAGCTAGAGGACAAAGAATTCATCAGAAAATTTGTATTTCTATGTAACTACAACCTAAAGTGCTGCAGCAGAAAGAGGCTTTTTAGAGAGATTCAGAGAGATGAAAATTAGAAATATTTATTTTGCAGACAGATATGATACACTAGTTTTCAGGTTTTTGCTTGGCAATATAACTCTTACAAGCAGTTTAGAAATACCTTTGCAATATTTCCTATTTTAATTCATTAGTATTCAGAACAAGCTTTCCTCTGATTAATCCTTGATGTAGGAAGTTAAGAAATGAAATATTAATATAATCTGGGGATGTACTATAACTGCAATTCATTTTTCCTAATTAGAAACTTCAGCTTTTTGTATAACTAGCTTCATTTTCCTTACATGAGCTGGATTTCAAAAATAGACACAGCAAGACCAGTAATACGGAAAACAAAACAAAACAAAACAAAAAAAAATGGGAATTATGAGTAATCACTGTCTGAAGTATTTAAAATCAAAATCAGGTGAAGAAGTGATGCACCAACCTGTAATACTCTTTTTAAAATACAGGGAAACACACTGCACAGCCATTCCTTCACACCCTGTCTGTGTAAAAAGAGTTTGTAGAACAGCAAATTTTGGGTATATTTCAGAAATGTAGGAAACTAATTCTAAAGATAAGTTTCCCAATTTAGGTAGCAAAATCTGGTGTTTAGAAGACATTAGTGGAGCTTTGTACCTCATCATATAAAAATACATGGCATTTTTACTTGATTTAGAAAGATGGTTTATCTCAAGAAGCATTAGTCACTGGATATCATCATGATTCCTGCATTATATTATTATATCGTGAAATGAATGCTATATACTACAATAACATTTAGAGTCATTGTTAAAAGAAAAGTTGCCCTTCAGTGTACATTCTGGAATGCCCACTGGGAAACAGTTTCCTGCGGAGATGGGAACCTTCTGATCACTGAATGCCTTTCCGCAGTTGTCTAACCATGGCTATTCCTTCACTGGATCCTGCTGTTCTCAGAGTTAAAACCAGAAGAAAGACAATAATCTATTTCTGGTTCCATAAGCTAAGCTAGTGAAGAGTTCAAATCACTGAGGTACTCAAGAGGCTTCACATTGGAAAAGGGAAACTGAGCTGCCACAGACACTTCCAGAGTCCACAATGTCAAGGAGTCTCTTTAGATGAGATGTGGCCACACAGTGTTCACAGTTCTCTCAGACCGTCATGAAGAAAAAATTGTTGAAGTTGTTGCCTATATAATGATGATTTGGGAAGAGGGAATTTCTCCACAAACCTTGCAATCACTGTGGTAGGTGAAGAGAAATGGAACAGGAATATGATTCTGCATCCCATCATGCCCTGTACCCTGTACTCCACTCACTACCTGTTGCCAATCCCTGATGCTTCAGTATAAGGAACAAACAAGTAAATACAGACTAACAGAAAACCTTAAGAATGATGGCCAGGAATCCATCCATTTTTAGGGAAAAAAAAATCCTGAAAAACACTGATTACTTGAAAAAAACAAAGGTTTTATTTTTAAGAATTCTTTCTTTTTCTGCATGTGATTTTTTTTTTTATTTTAACTGAACCTAAATCAATGCTTCCTGAAAAATCTTGGAAGAACTTTTTACTCTGCTATCTGTGCAATTAGCATTCAAACCAATTTATGATGATTCCAGTGCAACTGCAAAAAGATATTGATTAGTAGTTTCACTACATACTGGAGAAGGTTCCCTTGTTTCTTGGTCTACCCACTCAAAGAATTCTGAGTTCTTGAAGACACTGACCTTGGACTGAATAAAAGATCTTAGTCATGAGGACTTTTAAATAAAAACACTTTGAGAATGTTTAAATAAAAATACTTTTAACCTCAAAAAAAGACAATGTAAATTCACTTATAAAACATATTGTTTTGAGAAAAAAATCAAAACAAATTTTAACTGTGAATGTGTTAAAGATTTCTGTCAAAATATAAATATCAGTTTACACCAATAAATTAAATATAGTGAAGAACAGAAAAAAGAAAAAAAGGGAAAAAGAAAGCAAAACCACTAAAAATGACCTGTTGGCTGTTGTGATTGCCTAAGGATGGTGCTGGGCATTCAGAAAATCCTAGGCTTCAAGAAACTCTAAAACAAACTCATTTGCCTCCATTAACAGCTGTGAACCTTCCTAATAAGCAATTTGCAGAATAGTTTGATAAGAAGAACAAAAGACTGCTTTGAAGTATCATCATTATCATGTTAATGTAAATAGCAGTATAGTGTACAACACTTGGTAGAATTTCTTACTTCTGCAGCAGTTGTTTGAAAAGAGCATGGCCTGTATTTATATTCCTATGCCATTTAAGAGAAGCTGCCCTGTTATGCAAAATAGCTTGTTTAATGAAATGAAGACTCAGAGAGTGAAATACTGACAGTATCGATATCTCTTTTCTCACTTCACATTTTATCAACTCCCACTTTCTATCATGCATAGAATTCACTTTTCTTGCTACTAGATTTGGAAAGATGTACTTTTCCTGTTCTTTTTAATTTTTACTTTTATTTTTAATCAAGACTGTAAATCTTCCATCTTCTTTTGCCTGTGTGTTATAGTTTCAAACCTTTTGAATTTCTTCCAAAAGCTTGGAGGCAATGCATTAGCATAACTACAGTGGTTAACAAAGGCCACCACAGATATGCATACTCTGTTAACGATTCAAGCTAGAGCTGTTGTTCTAATCTCCCCCCAGACCAGAGGGGGGGGGGTCAGTGCTTTTCCTGAGACTTCTGTGCAGGTCAAGGAGCTCAGACCTCGGCGCGGAGGAGAGAGAGCGGACACAGATCCCAGGTCCTGCGTCGCTGGAGGAC
>JAWWEW010000001.1:64833962-64872849 GCA_035583185.1 Anabacerthia variegaticeps
TGCTGTCTGTAGATATAATTGCATCTGTTGGAGTTAAAAAGGGGTTTATTACAAATTGTTGTTGTTTGGTTCTGTCTTGATATAGATATATATATAGGTATAGGTGTATATCTGTGTATTGTGATTAAGAACTGCTATCCTTTTATAGATTTATGGTTGTGTTTTCCCTAATTAAAGTTCTGGGGGTTTTTTCCTAAATTTAAGGAGAGGGATTATTTTATTTCCTAGACAACATTTATATCTTAGTTTCTCTCTCAAACTAAGACACTGTGTTTCTCAGAGTTCTTTTTTTTTTCAATTTTCTGTTTATCTTACCTCATGTTACCATCGGTCACTTAAAGTCATACATTTCTCTCATCTCTTGTTTCAGTCAGTGAGGGGCAACAAGTATTTTCAAAGGGCTACTCTTTCCTTCTTAACATATTTTTGTAAAGAGCCACTGCAAGTACTAATTTCTTTGTATTAAAAGGGACCTAAGCAATTAGCTTAAACTTTAGGTGTAAGATAAAGTTGGGTGAGATGAACCCAAAGCTCAAGAAACATTTGCCAATTATGTTTATGTTTTTACTTCTGATTAGAACAATCTTGGCATCAAAACTTGTCTTCCCCCTTCATTCTAGTTCAAATCTGTCATCTTTTCAACTTTACCTTTCAGCAGATACTACCTTTTTCAGTATATTTACCTTATATTTACCACAGCACCAGGACAAAATCAAGAGTGCTACTCAAGATTAAACACCCCCGGTTGTGTTCCTGGCTCATTTGAGATTATTGCAATGTGTAAGGAACATTCTCTAACATGAAAACTTATTTGTCAATTTTAAATTCTGTCAAATAGTTCTTTTTGGGATTAAATACATTTAATACTGAAAATTGGCATCAGTTTTATAATAGTAGCATACTTGAACTGAAAGCTGAAAGATACTCAGGCTACACATGAATTCAAAATAAGCTGTTAGTACATCCCTTAATGTAGGTTAAAAAAAGAAAGAAGAGATCTTCACTAAATTCAATGATCAACTTCTGAACAAAAGGAGAGAAGGGGTTTTGTAATGCAAAAATAGTAGAATGATTATCAATCAGCTACATTATCTGTACACAAAGTGAGATATAATTCAAGGAGACATAGAAGTCATTAGATGTCACATAGTTCTATCTCATTAGCACAATAAAAACTTAGTTTGATGTTTCACATCACTTGATCATCAGAGAGCAGGATCCATACATAATTGATAAAAACAGAGAAAAACTAGAGTTTAGGAAAAACACTTATGTCTAAAGTTTGAAAATGTCAATGGAATTGGAATTTGAGAAAACAGAGAAGAAATTACCTTGCTTATATGGTAAAGCTTAAAATAAATAAATAAAGAATGGATGCTAAAGTTGTTTAAATTATTTACACCTCAAAATATGTACATGATATTCAGGTCCATGTTCTTACGCATTTCTGAAAAATCCTCAGGGTGCTTTTTTAAATTTTAGCTGCATACATGCTCTAAATTCTGACCCTATCAGTAATAAATGCAGATAACAGGAATTATGAATGAGAGTGCTGAATTAGTAGACAAGGTGGAAAATAACTTAGTCAGAGGAAAAAGCTACAAATTATATTCTTGGTATCAAAGTTAGCATTGGGAGCAGGAAACTGAAATAATCTTGATGCTGACGACCAAAAGCTGTTGAATATAGTGTAGAGACCTAGTAGACACTTGGAGCAGACAGAAAATGACGGTAAGAAAGGAAATATTGAAAAATAAAAACTGTATCAAAATTGTTTCCCCAACAGTGCATCTGGTAGAATAAAACAGATTATTTCATCGAAATAAGGAAAGGAATACAAGTGACCTTGTGTGGACTTAGGACAGATATACATGCCTTCTTTGGTTGTTGTTCTTTACTAAAAGCTAATACAGAAATTTTAGGATAATTATGTGCAGCTTTTGGACCAAAAAATACTTCACAGTATCAGTTACTGGCTGTGAAGATGTGACTTCATACTCCAAAGTCATATTCAGTGATAGAGAGAAAATTTTGCTTTCATACTTGCATTTAAGGAATAGTTGTTGATATGAGGCCTCTGTCATATGAACTTAGAAAACGTTCAGCACGTCTATTCAAAATATTTATTATTTATCTAAAATATTCAAAATATTTTTTATCATAATTTTAGTGCACTGGAAAAGGTTTGGGAAAGTCTATTGGAAACACTCTAGCATGACTAAAGTTAGGCCATCATATTTTTTAGATACTTGAATCAATGTACCACACACTTGAACATTGTAAAAGCAGTTCCAGTTTTAGGGAAAGTCCTTATCCAGAATGATAGAACTCTCTGAAATAATCCTCATCACGTATCAAAGGAAAAATAAATAAAAGCTTACAAAATTCAAATACAAACAAGAAAATATACATACATTTTTACACCAGATAAAAACAAAGAATAAAGGCAGCAAAACAAACAAAAATTTTACGTTTTTCATTACATACAATCTATTAATGAGCCGACCATTTCAGAAATCTTACAAGCCTCACATTCTCAGGTTGATTTTATGATGCTCACTTTCATGCCTCATCCTCTCTTTAGTATGTTCATATGAGTGGTTATATTGGTTTAAGACTTTAATAAAAAGTAATTAACATGACATTATATAGAATCATAGAAACATTTAGGTTGGAAAAGACCTCCAAGGTCATCAAATCTGATCACAGAAACACGTTAATCCTAAATTTCAATGCATTCAAAACTAAATCAGAACCAACATATTGCTTTTCTTCAATACCCATTTCAACAGATTAATTTATTCTGTTTGCACATATAATAGCTTAATTTTCTAATTTATATATTTTCTATTTTGTTGTTTCTTTTCAAATTGATTTCTCATCCTTAAAAGAAAAAAAAAATGCAAAACCAAAACAGAACAAAATGAAACAAACAAACAAAAACAAAAACAAAAAACCTGAAAAATCTACTTCAAAAATCACAAATACATGACAAATTTTCTGAGACTACTACAAAACAAATATTTCCTATATACTTATCAAGTAGAAACATCAGTTGAGTATTCGGCATCTTGTTATAAGTAGCCTCAGTTATAAAACACATATAGGTCTTCAAGACATCTCACAGGAAAGGAAAGAGAACTAAATATATTTCAACCTCATAGCTAAGGTATGAGCTGTTGTATAGTAAAAAAATATTATATTTAAATGTTTTTGAAAATATTCCACTAATTAAACAGGTTGTCACGTTTGCTTTGTCTCGTGATCCTATCCTCAAAATTGATCAGATAGGACACCACTTGGGCCTATCTGACCATGGACTTGGGTTCTTTCACACAATAGAGACCGCACAATGTCAGTCTGCAGACAGTCTATGGTGTTTGGGTGTCTCCTTACTATGAAGCTGGAAATGTCTGAAAGACATTTTACTTCCTGCCAAGAGCAGGAAGTAAAAACCAGTTCCAGATGCACACAGCTAGATCTTGCCAGTGTATATCTTGATATTTCTTGATAAGTAACATAGATACATAGATAGATAGATAGATCAAAAAATACTGTTCAGTCAAAATTATGTCCATGTCTTTGGTCATTACTATATATTACATATATTGTTGAATGCACATTGCCCTGTATAGAGTTAATTCAACATCCAAGTATTTTCTCTTTGTATTTCAGAATCTTTACATATGTTTTCTTTCCATTTTTTTACATATGTGAGTCTCTTAGTTTCTGTTATACGTCCATGTATATGTATGTGTAAACATATATAAGTTATGGCAATCTCTTTGTTTCTCTCTACTTTACAGTATCCTCAATAAAGCAGCAAGGGAGTTTTAAAATCAGTAGCAAATACAGTCTCTGAATTAATAGGTTTTCTGTTTGCTTCTAGGATGCAACAGAATCTGCCCTCTCTATCAAAAAGTACAGGAACTGTGAAGAATCTCACACATATGTGGTTTTGGTCCTGCACTGGTCATCCCTCAGTACACAGCCCCATCTGCAATCTTCCCATTTAAAATCCCTCTCCACTCAATTCCAACTTCTTCAGTCATAAGATAATGCATGAGCCATATCTGGAAGTGCACACCTAAATCACAAACAGATGAATTCTGTGTGCTGTAGATAAACCTCTTCTACATCAACGGTTTGGAAGATGACTACAAAGCGATTTTTCATTATCTAGGTGCACACAAAACCTTCCCTCTCAAAAACACCACAACCAGGAATAAAGTGGATACCACGAAATGTTCTGAGACGCATGGACAAAGACAAAAAATGTCCAAAAATATCAGTTTAGTAACAGCTGGGTGGGCTATCATTCTCCTACTTAACTTCAGTGTACCATAGCTGGCTTCTGTAGCTTCCTCAGCTCTCTGGATTTTAAGTTTTTATTGACTCCAAGAAAATCTCTATAGCTGACATCTGTATGTTTCCTATCAGTTCAACAAGCTAAGAAATCCTTTGGAATATGCAACATGAAGAAAAGTGGTGTAGAGTTGCAGTAGGTTGACCCTGGCTGGATGCCAGGAACCCACTAAAGCTGCTCTATCACTCCCCTCTGCAAAGGGACAGAGGAGAGAAAATATAACAAATGGTTCATGAGCTAAGGAATCTCCACTCTGGTGCCTGCAGCACCTCCTCCCTCTCCTTCTCCACTGACCTTGGTGTCTGCATAATTGTTCCTCTCACATCTTCTCACTCTTCTCTGGCCGCAATTAAATCTGTGCAATAATTTCTTTCTTTCCTTCTTAAATATTGTTATTACAGAGACGTTACTATCATTCCTGATTGGCTCAGCTTTGGTCAGTGGTGGGTCCATATGGAACCAGTTGGCATTGGCTCTGCCAAACATGGGGGAATCTTCTGGCTACTTCTCACAGAAGCCACTCCTGTAGCTCTTCCACTACCAAAACCTGACCATGCAAACCCAATACATGAGTGCATGGCTGATTTAACTCTGGCAGACTTGTGGATGCAGATCCTTTGCCATGGCATCTATACTGCTTCTGAAACTGAGCTTGGCAAGAACACTCTATAGCTTGCTTTTTTTTTTCTTTTCCTTTTTTTCCCCTTCTCATGATATTTGCACTACTAAAAAACATAAAAAACCCACAAAAAACTGACTGAAAACAAGAACCAGCTCAAAGGCATTAGCCCTCTTAGCACTGATTATCTGAATAATAAAAAAACTTAGCAAGGGAGGACTTTGATCGCTTTTGGCATTCCACATATCTAAGATGTTAGTTCTGGTCCACTGGTTACCAACTGACTATCTTGTTGGGAATAAATGAAGAATACTTCTTCAAATAAATGACAGAATATGTTCAAGAAATATCTCTTTCAAGAATCTCCTTTATCTGTAATTCCTTAATCTGTTCTATATGTATACTATGTATTTATATATTAATCAAAATTTGTACTTTCTCTTTGATGTTTTTCCTTCGCTTTTTGAATGAATGAAGGAATGAATGAGTGAATGGATGAATGAATGAAATGATGCAGTGTTACTATGAGTCATATAAGTCATTTTTGTAAAAACGCTGTGGGGGATTCTGCAGCTAATTATTACTTCATCCAAATACTTCTGACAGCACCATAGAGCTCGAGCCAGCTGCTCTCCAAGTTTCTGTGTCTCATAGGTGGCTGCTTTGCTGCAACTCTTTTTCTAGTTTGAAAAGCTATGGTATCAGTTGTCAATGTTCGACAAATAGATACAGAGAAAAAGCATTTTGTGACAAAATTTTATACATGCAATTAGTTTCATGAGGCTTAGTTTCTCATATATAACCCTGGATGCAGTTTTACAGAGTGAATGTTTGAGAGTAAGTGGTAGAAATCTGGCTAAATATCTCTTCTGTTTGAACACTTTGCAGCCAACTGGAAATATGGTCCATGTATATTTTTCAGATCCTTTTTTCCTGATTTCCCTAAGCCATTTTCAATTTAAGTGATCCTTCTAACACAAGGACATGTAACCGGTAGACTACACACAAATGAGAAGAGAACTTTCTATCACAGAAGCAAGTAAATTGTTAATAAAACATTGCCTGCTGTGAATTGTAACTGCATCTTTGGAAAATTTTCAAACTAACTTATGGAACGAAGTACTCACATTTAGTCTGAAATAATGATTTTAGGTAAAGAATTGCAAATACTGCAATTTAGAGAGAAGGAGAGCTTCATTCCATAATAAATATTAATTTCCAAATACTAAGCTAATCAAATACTTCCTGGAGTATATTGGATACATAACAGGCAACAAGGTAGATTTACAAAGCAACAAATCTAAACTGATTCAATTATTTCAAGTAGACAAACTTTAAAAAAAAAAAAAAAAAAAGAAAACTTTTCAGTAATCTTAAAATATCATTTAAAGTAATGCAGTCTGAAACACAAATCTGACTGAAATAGACATATTCCATATCTATCTATCTATCTATCTTCAAAGATACAGTTATGAATGAGTCTGAACATGACGTATAGCTTAGTGTAAGTCAACTTACATTTCATTCTGATAAAAAAACCTTAAAAACTTAGATATAAACCAGAACAAAAATAAAACACATCTTCAATGTAAGTCCAAGTTCTTTTCAAACACAGCTTAGAGTGGTTTATTTATTATTTTGACATCAAAAATATTTAGATGAGATAGTGATGATATCTGTAAGTGAATGTACGTCTTTATGATTGATTTTGAAAAGAGAAGCCCAAACAACATTGCTGTCTGGTTTAGAACTTATGACTGTAAAAACTGCAACATGAAAGCAAATTTATATTTGCAGATCCTGGCACAAGCCTGACTTTGAAAATGCAAAGCATGATTCAAATAACAATCTTTATGGAATAATTCATTTATCACAACTCATTGTTTCCATGGAAAACCTCACAGCACTAAGTACATCAAGGTGGATAATGTTCTTACTTAAAATTTTTCTTAAAGTGAAGCATTTGCCTTTCTAACTTCCGATAAGTCTTCTTAACATTTTATTATCTGATAGTACAGAAGCTAAGAAAAGAGGAAGTAAAAGTCTCTCTTCTCAGGGAATTCAAAAAGCAGTGTAAAAACATTCAAGGACACCAGATTAATTCATAAAGGAAACTACTGTACTAAACTATAATACATATATATGTAAAAATACAGCATTTGAACATGCTGAATCTTTACAGAGTTTTAGGATAACAATAGCTGATTTTATAGTAACCTGCTTAACATAAGAAGGAAGGTGAAATTGATTGGTTCCTTTTAGAAAACAGGAAAAAAAAATAGCCACATCAAATAGGCTTAACAAAGAAATAAATCACTGACACATAACTACAAAGGCAGAGGCTACATCAGTGAGTTTCAAATTCTATGCTACCCATGTTTCTAAGAGTCAGTTTCCACAAACCCTTCATAAATGCTCCCGAAGAAAATGTCTATACCACTGGAGGTAAACATGTCAGTTTCCTGTTTTCCCTCTGATCAGAACTCAGTAAAGAAGAATAAATAGGTAACCACTCCATATGTTTTAGGAAATGCCTAGTGAAAATAAAGTAACAATATAAAAATTCTCTTTTACTGAGTTACAGTTTGAGATATCAATTATCTTCATGAGGACAGAAAAGAATTAATCTTTTAAACTACACTTAATCTTCTCCAAATTATCTCAGTCTGCAAAGCGGCCATATTCAACAGAAAAGTTTTTATATATATGTGTATATATACTTTTTCTTTTCCTGATCCACATGGCCTTACAGAGCAATCAAGTTATCCTCTGGCAGACGCAAAGGGACAGATTAATCTGCTTCAAACTAATGCTACCAGAGACACCTGAGGCTATTCAAGACATTTCCACGCTGTTGGTAGGTATGATGTGGGCTGCAAAAGATTCACAGTCTTCCTAGCAGCAGTTAGAGGCAAAACTGGCTACTTGAGAGTGTCTAAGATATTTCTATGATTACTTTTAAAAACTGTAAATTAGGATATCTTCACAATGAGTTACAAAATTTCATTACCAAGGTGTAAATAGTGAGTTTCTGAATGAAGAACAGTTGACTCCAGGAAAAATTATTTCTGATGGATGAAAAAAAAGTTGAAAAAAATTCTACAGAGTACTGAGTCAATACTTTCTATTTACAGTGTATGATTTATATTTTATAGATTTATATTTATATTATATATTGTGACAAGATAGTAGCAAAGAATCAATTTATTAGATTAGATTAGAAACAACTTATTAGAAAGAGTGAATTGTGACCTTGAGATAAGACATCTCTAACCTATACGGTAAGATTAATGTGGTTATCTGTCTGGAAACTAAATTTTTTTATTTAAGTTTAAATCAAAATTTTTCCTATGTATCCTTTCAGCTTCTTTGATCCTTTAGGACAGTACAAGCTACAGAAAAATCAGCTGAAGCATTGAGATATTAAAAAAAAAAAAAAAAAAAAAAAAAAAAAATCTGGGCCAGTAGGGAGCGGGGGCTGGGGAAGAAGAGTTATGAGGTGCCAACAAAACCTTCCTGAACAAGTTTTAATTACATTCTATTTGTATGGCTTGCATATTGTGATCTCTTTAGCAAATGTTATGAATATGATTGCTTTGCCAATTTATGGGAAATTAATTTTAGTTGGTATGACAGTAAATATCTGACATGCACAGATCCCAGAAGGAAAAGAAATCATTAAAGAGACAGAATAATGCTGTAGAACAGGTAGTTAGGTAAGCCAAGGAGGGGTAAGACGTGTAGTAGGACTTTAGTGGTGTTTCCTCTTCACAAAATCTGGTTTTATCTCTAGCATTACAAACACTAGGAAGCAAACATTTACCCCATAACAGAGAGAAATCACTTCAGCAAGTAAAAACACAGAATCTACTATGCATTAAAAAATGTATGTGTTATTATCTACAGCATACCACTTTTATTTCCAAATTAAGAGGGCCAGAGACTCTCTTGTATGTACTGGAGAATTCTCTTTCACTAATAATTTATTAGCCGTCATTATGTTCAATTATTATGGTCACAGAGACTAAAACAAAACTCAACTGTTGAAGTCTGAAGACTGTACAGTCTGAATGTAACCTCTTTCCTATTTATCTTTTCAATGGTTTCCCAGGCAAAGTCTTGGTTATGTTCAGTGAACTTTGCCGTCAGTTTTTGAATCTCGCCTGCCAGGTCTCTCCTAACACACATCTGCTGCTGTACTGATTCCCCTCAGTGACCTGCTGGGCTATCAGACGCTGGCTCAAGTTACTGTTCCTGCCAAGACAGGACATGCTGAGACCGTGCCTGGCTGCTGGGCTAGCCCTGACTGTGGTACTCTACCACTGCTGCTTCTGCCTGGTTTCCATTCAGTGGTCTGAATTTCCTGCTGCAATACTTCTTTTGTCTCACAGAGACACAAAACTGCTTCAGAACATACCTGTGTAAGGAGTCTAAAGCAAGATATCTTTGTTCCTCATGTTGGATTAATTCTTATCTGCCTTTCTGTAAGTCTCCTCTGCCTTTGGTTCTTGTTTTGGCACTATCTTCTGATCTGAATATAAATAACAGCATGTTTGGATTTTCAATAGAGTTTAGCACTGCTAGTCTAATTTAGATGAGGAAAAATTGGCTGAACACTACTCAGGCATATGCATTAATCACAAAACTTATACTTGCAAGAAGTTACTTGTTAGAATTTTTTGTTGAAGATCCCCAAACTACTATTTGCTTTTCTGTTTATTAAAACCAGAAAAGTTTTCAGAATTTGGGAGATCAAGCAGCTATCTACCTTCCAAGTAACCCCACTGAGTGCCAACAGCCACCTCACTCCACTGAAGAGCTAAAACATTGAACTGACAAATCTACAGCTTGGAACATATTGCAGCAGCTTGGAACACATTGCAGCAATGTTCTTTCCCACCATTATCTATATTCAGTAGAAGCAATGATGTTTTCCTGGGTTTTATGAAACACCAAATCCCCCCTCCCCTTTTTTTTTTTTTTCCTTTTAATGAGTCAGTTCCTTCATTAGTGGTTGTTCAAGTTACATTTGACAGTGTGAGAGGGCAGAATAAACAATTTTCTGAAGACTAATCTCTAGAGTAAGCATTTGTCAACCATTATTTTTTTCAAGTAAATCTCTTAGGAAAACCAGTGTTAAGTAAAAAAAAAATAAAAAATGTAATATTATATATATTCACACTAATTCTGTATCTATATACATTTATTTATTTATTTAAAGGAGAACTCTCCTCAGAAACCATGCTTTTATACTGCAGAGGTTCACAGAGTATGCAGTTTATACAGCATACAACCCCGTGACAGATCACATCATCTATTACTTACCATAGCTAGTGTCCAAGAAGTTAAACCATTTAACTTTTCATTATAAAGAGCTGCAAGGTCACACTTTTCAGCATAAATTTGATTCAGTCTAAATAACACACCTGTTGCTTTTACTGCCTGATTTAGAGAAGTTTATTATTTCATGAGTGTTAAAAATGTATTTTATGCAGTAAAGATAGAAGAAGAATATGCCCCAGATTCTGAGGTAAATTAGAGTCAGTGCTGTTCTAAGGCCCTAGAAGTCCTTTTTTCTCCCAAGAGGGGAATATATTTAAGAGGATTCTGTGAAGAAGTCCTGCTGGAAATGTGGGCCATATGACTACATGGAATCAGAATTGTCAACAACATGCACTTAAAAAACACATTTTCAATTATCTGTGTTTGTGTAATGGTTTTGAGCCTTCAGGGTTTCTATTTTCAAATGTTTCCTTCTTCTAGACTACGTACTAGCAATCATACTCTTTTTCTCATGACAGCAGACATGCTTCCATAAATAAATCATTCTAGAAGCTAGGAATTAAGGAAAATGTGCATATGTGTTTATGCATATGTATTTTATACATATTTATATAAATAATATACATATGCATGTAAATGTATTTATTTTAAATGGTGTAAGAATATACACCTACAGGCCATATCTATCCATACTACTCTCTCTTCCTCAGTGAAGAGTTGCTCATCATCACCACTATTACCCTAGAAACACCTTTGGTTCATAATAAAAGTCTGTTTTATTCAGTCAATCAGTACAAGTAATTGCAATGACAAACTGTACACTTTTAAAATTTGAGAGAGAAAAGTATTGATTTATTGAAATTTTTGCTTTGTTTTCAAACAGTTTTTGTAGTTTTCTAGGTTCACATTATTCCCAAATCATAAAATATACAAGAATCAGCGAAATCTACAAAAATAAGAGATGTCACAAATGATCAGAGTCATGATACTGATTGTGACTGCTATTTGACTTTGCCCCTTATATGCTCTCTGAGCTCAGCCAGAATCGTCCTGCTCTAGGAGAGTATCTATCAGCTTACTCTGTATTATGGCAGGAAGGAAATGGTTTTCAATTTTAGCAAGGAAACGAAAAGACTGGAGTTTCATTTCTTACTGAGAACACAAGTAATGTTTGGGGGTTTGTTTTGTGGGTTTTTTTGGTTTTTTTTGTGGTTTTGTTTTTTTTTTGTTTGTTTTGTTTTAATTTGTCGTCTGAGAAATAAATATTTTGGTATTGGCCTTATTAGTTTGGAAGACTAGACAAGATTTCAGAAACGCAAGCTTTATGCTCTAGCTATAGTATATGAACAAATTCAAGTTATTATTCACCAGCTTTGTTTCTCTACATCCACTGACCATTACAGAGTCATCATGGCATTGCTAGATCATGGAGACTACAATATTCCAAACTTCCTATGTCTAAATTGCCACTTCTTTACATTAACGTTTTTGCATTATATAATACAATTTTTCCAATGTGTAAATAAAAATATTTTCTTTTTTTGGACACACACATATTTTGATATATCACAGGTTTCTATAGAGATTTGGAAAATTTTGATCTAAACTTGTGGTTTCTGAAAAAAGAATTGACTTCAAGCCCAGAAATTATAATATTTTGACTAATGTTGTATATAGTATGTGGCTGTCAGATGGTGTCTTCCATAATTGATTGCCCTTCCAAAATTCCTTCCAAAGTAGGTTATAGTATCTGATAGGCAATAAATTATAATGAAGTGAGTTTTGTCACTGAATTCATAATGGGTCTGGTCTTTTGGTATGTAACTTTACAGCAAGATACCAAAGATTCATTTATTTTGGGACGGATCCAACATGGTTGATAAAAATCTCCTTATCAAAATGTATTGTTTTGACTTCTGGTTTAAAATTGCATGTTATGTAGAAATTAAATTAAACTGATTAGGTAATTTTTCTTTTAAGATAATTAGAAATTATATTTTTCGCTGATTGACTAAATTAATTTGTGATATAAATATTAAATTCATTTTGAGGGAGAAAAGACATTCTAAACTGGAACTATGACAAGGTGTTTACTCACCAATATTTATTTAGGGTGGACTTATAAAATATTTTGTAGGGAGTAGTAACATCCAGAGCATAGCAATCACGTGCCAGTTATTATTTTGTCTGTGAAATATATTCTTTAGATTTTCTTTAGATACACACAGCCTCCTGTTTTGCCTGAAACATCTTTTATTCATGAACCTCATCAAGTAACATGAAAATTTTCAGATTTGATCTTACTTCTGTTAAACACAGTCTGCAATTAACCCTTTGGAGGAAAAAAAAAAATCTCATTAGCTTTGATTTACATAGTTTTTTCTTATGTTATACTACAAATAGAACAAATCCAGGCAAGAATATTCTTCAACAAGTTTTACTGTTCTGAAGTCTAATTTTCTCTAAATTCTTCTTGATGTGTAACTCTATATAAGCCAAAACTGCAGCATCACTGTTAAGAAATTAAGGTTCAAGATTCACCACCACCTTTTATGGTGTTATAAGTTTAACATGTTTCAGTGATTCAAGACTAAAGGGCAGTCAGTTTTGTAATCTCTTTCCTTGGCATGGCCATAGGTCCACAGGGGTTTCCCAAAAGGATGTAAGTCTAGATGAAGGCAGCATTCATAACAAAGGTAGAGGAACAGACACATAGGAAAACATTTAATGAGGTCAAACACATACTAACCATGACAAACCAAGTGACAGGGACAGTGGCATTTTCTGCTGGTTATAAAATAGAACAAGTGTTTTGCTATCTAACAGCACTTCAAACAATACAAATTTTAATGTGAACTAGTTGCAGCTCCCCCATTTATGGCGCTTATCAATTCCTTCTGTAAAATTTTCTGTAATGACACTTTGCTGTTTTCACAGATAGAAAGGTTCAAGTTGCAAAATATATTCTAATAAATGTTAATTTGAGACTATCTTTGGCAAAAAGGATGCTGACTCAGTACCAAATGCTACGTTGACTTTCCTGTATCATTTGAATCTTTCTAAATCAGTATATCTCTGGTAATGTTATGTGATAATAAACCTCTGATGAAAACTGAGTAAAGCTCTGATGATGCCTGTGACTGATAAAAATATTTTAAATGTATTTTTCTTTTCCCACTTATCACTGACACTGATGAATATCATTCCAGAATAAATTTTAGAAATATTTTGAATATAGAACATTTCTGCAGCTGCTGGCACCCTGCAACGCAGAGACATACACATGAACATTTGATACAACTAGATTTAACAACCTATCATTAAAGTGTGTCATGACCCAGAAGCAGGTGTGATGTTCATTATAAATTCTCTTTTGGCTGAATAAAGACACTAGTCCACGTATTAGGGAACTTTTATACTTTAGTTTATAGTTGTCTTAACCCTGGCAACTAGCCCACTATATAGTCATAGAAGTGTTGACTAAAAATCTCTCAACTTTTACAAGCTCAAAATTCTCTCTACAAAATTCAGTACGGAGTAAAGGGTAGAATATGATTGTTGCACCTGTCAAGATAAAACAAGATAGGAGATATTCAAAATGGAAAAGAAAGCGAAGCAAAAAGACCACCAGTCTTGATCCGACATTGATTCTGCTACCATGGATGGTCAGGATCTGAGGCCAGCAAAAGTCCAGAACTGATTTAGTTCCTTTTATAGCTTCCCTAGTATACATCCCCCTACTTTTCATACTGTATGCTAATGTTTGTTCATCCACTGTTGATCCTTTAGAACTCTTCAGGAAATGAGTCATGGAGAATTGGAGGTCTCTGGCGGTCTTGGAGCCTCCTCTATTGAGTAGCCCAGAACTTTAATCTTCTCTTGATGCAGGTGCAGTGAGCATGACTCTCAAGGCAGACTCGCAAGCCTAGTGACTGAAAGAGAAGTTGGTTCAGAACTGCTCGCCCTACCTTCGCGGGACTCTGTCTTCCAATCACAACTTTCCTGTTGCAGCACAACAGTAAATGTTTGATACAAACATGCTTACATGTTTATGACTGGTCCTCCACAAAGTGCTTAATCTAAGGCTTGTTCTTCATTGAGCCAACAGAATGAAAAATCGGCTATTCTGAGATGTATCTAACATAGATGAAATGACTGTAGGTACCACTTCTCTATTAGCCATAGAAAGATCCAAGAACAGAGCAGACATTGAACTTTCATCTGGTTAAGCTAAATTGAATGAACCTATCATTTTCTATTGAATCAAGTAATAATGCAAAAATGTTCTTGCTGATTTTCTACACAGAGAACTCTGTGTTAATGTTCAGGCAATAGGTGTTTTCATTGTAATGCCCCTGGGGAAACGTATTCACTGCTTTGTGCCTCTTTTTCTGTCTCCTACTTTCCATAAAATCTGTGAAACTTCTCTGGCCTGTTCTAATGTATAATAAAAGTGCTAGATATGAAACAAGTATTCTTACACTTTCGTTTGTCCAGTTTATTCATTCAGGAGCTAAATAATTCTGGCTACTGAGTATCAATGTAATTCATTTTTACTGAGCAATGATAAAACCACTCTTTTTAATTTATTATTATTATTCTGATTATACACAACAGGTTTTTAGTTTTAAACAAAAAATAATTTTCCAATTCACTAATTCAAACCCAGACCAAATTGTATCGCACTTCACAGTGCATACTCTGGGAGAAAAATGAATATATTAAGTGACTGGATTCCATATGCTCTGAGAACAAGAACAGGAGGAGTTCACATTTAAAAATATCTCCTTCAGAGGTAATATGAATAGGTAATAATAGAATTAAGTATTAATTTTTAAAAGATCAGATATTACAGTTATGTGAGTTAAGTCTTTGTTTCTATGTCAGACTACTTTGACTTTGAAAACTGGGCCCTACATTTGATTTATTATTTTTTGCTATCTTATTTTGTTAGACCAATAGTATTTGTTCAGTGATTATTGAGTTTCAATGTTCAATTCCCAGTTTTTGCATTTTTTTACCAGATAAAAATTATGTACTTTATAGGGCAAAGATACATATTTAAGAAACTTCAAAATTTCAGCTATTTGAAAAAAAATAGAAAAAGAAACATATTTCAATCTTATATGAATTGCCTTTTATTTCAAAGTGAAAAGCTTCAACATTTGTAAATGTAACCCAAAGTAATAAACACAGGAATACTACGGTATAGAACTATGGAATTGATAACATTGCAAAGATTCTGTCCTGCATAGATCTGGAAGTTGCAGTGTTTTGAGAAAAACAAAAGGTCTTCAGAACAGTGCAAGAAATCAGGCAGATTGCCTCCACTGATTCATGAATTTTGACAGTCTCCTCACCTCAGGGAGAAGAATGGTGGATAACAAGTTGTCCATGAGCCAGCAATGGCCCTTGTGGACAAGGGGGCCAATGGTATCCTGGGTTGCATTAGGGAGAGCACTGACAGCAGGGCAAGGGAGGTGATCCTGCCCCTCTACTCAGCCCTAGTGAGGCTGCACCTGTAGTGCTGTGTCCAGTTGTGGGCTCCTCACAATAAGAAAAACATGGAGCTCCTGGAGTTTGTCCTACAGGAGGTTATGAAGATATTAAGAGACTGGAAAATAATTTGATAAGGAAGGCCTGGCTGCAGATTTTGGAAACACCTAGACTATGCAGGAATATAGCATATTGAGACACCCAATTACTAAACAGACCACCAGTTAGGAGATGGATCACACACTGGGCAACTGACTCTAGAATTTTAAGGTGGTGAACGAAAGGCCTAGAAAAAAGTTTCCTGAAAATGGAGTCATATCCATGGAGTCGCATGTCATGGAGTACCCAGAGACATTGTGAGTTATGTTTGAGGCCAGTAATTTCAAACAGCTGTGCAGCACACACCAATGTTCTGTCTTTTCTAGACCAGCAATGATCTCCCTTATAGAAGTGGAGACCAAGTGAGTGTGCCTTTGAGGGGAGAAGGGACCAAGAAACTGCATGAGACAACTAAGCAGGGTAAAAGGTCTACTCTCATTGCTTTTTAAATAAACTTTAGTATCCAGTGGATTACAATGTATCTCAACCATGATACTTGCACCCACACTGCTTGGGACTATCTGATCCTGGGCAGGATTTGTACAGAAGACAAGTGGTTAGCACTGTCTAAATCTGAGAGAAAGATTAGACAAGTTGTTAAGCCCATTTTCTGGTTTCTTTTTAATTTAGAGTATAAACATGTCCATTGAAAGTACTGAAAAAAAAATAAATATTGAAGACTGACCCTCATCTGAGTGCACATCTAGAAAGCCTGCTCGAATTCAGCAAATTTCTATCCCAGAGGAACAAATCTTAATACAACAGTCCAATGAGTTGCTACTCAAAGATCTCCGAGAGCACTGTGACAAATACCATTAAAATTTTCAACCAGAATCTATATATTATCTTACTAGAAACAGTCTGTTCATATCTTGTTCAGTAATATAAATTGTAATCTTACACCTGCTGATGGCACAATTTTTGTCCCACTTTAACAAGGTAGAGATCAATAAAATACATTCATTGGAATGAAGCTGTTTTATTTTGCAATTACATGTTCCTGCTTTGACAGGTATCACATCAGGGCCAAATTAGTGTCTTGCCTGTGAAGTCCGTAATATGTCTTTTCTTCTTTCAAGAGAGTAAAACTGGACTCAATTGCCTTCACTGGAGACAATGAGAATTAAAATAAAATTTCATTGACATCTTTGGATTATTTAAATTGGAGGGAGGATTGAATGGATTAGTAGCAGTTGAAAGAAAATGATTTTTTTTCTTTCATGTAATAGCACCTAACCAGCATCTATTACCATTTATGTTACAGTAGGATTTTTCCTTTAAAATGCATAATTTTATCTTTCATCTCACTCATAATTTCAGAGATTAAACTGTCACAAGATATACTTTCTAAGCAGTAAGAAGTTGGGGTGGGAATTCCTCTTTAATATTTGAGGAGAAAAAAAAAAGTATTTGCAGTTAATATAGTGCAAACCATGTTATTTTCTGTTAATATATTTCCTCATAAACGTTACCTCATGCAAACAACTTAAAACAAGCCTTATCTGTTAATCAAACTGAAATTCTACCATGTAGGTATATATTTGATTCATAATGCACAAGACATTCACAGTCCTCCATTACCAGATATTACAACATTTCCACTTATTAATGAAATATCACAGATGAAATATCTTACACTGAATAGCCACAAACATTAACGTTTCAGTTTTTAATTTGTCAGCAATATTCCACACTGAATTTAGACTAATTTCCAAGAGCACTATGAAATTTAAATTAAATGAAACCAACCTACACTATTTTTATTCCCTTGAAAACATGCTGGTAGAAAATTATATTCTTTGTATATGAGCCCAAGTATAGCACATTATATATTCCAACATACACCATGAAATTCATTAATATGGAGGGTGTGTGAGGTTTAATCTTCTCATATTTTCTACCATTCCTATCGGGATAATGCTATAATTTATGTACCTTTGTTCATTCAACAGAATAAATAATATTGTAAGCAATATGTACATTTCCTAACAGAAAGTTGAAAGTTGCACAGACAGGTTGCACAGAAAGCTAGAATTTCCAGTAAATACTGACAGCTAAGGCATGTCTTTAATTTTTCATTTATCTGATTGAAAGGACATCTCAAAATTTTTGCATATAGCTGATATTACTGTAATAAAAAAAGTTTTCTTGAAAATAAGATTCTGCAGTCAAGGAAGGCATTTTGTTGATTTTAGTCCTTGTCACATCATTTAAAAATAAAGGTAACCTACTTCCATTTTCCCCTAAGATTGCATAAGGTTTAAATGAAGCTGTCATGACAGAAATGTAAAATGTGAAGAATAGTCTAAAAGATTACAAAAAACTTTCACTTATGCTGTAGCTCTGCCATCAAAGCTTCCAATTTTCATACTAGCAGATGATGCAGTGTATGTCACCATGAGTAGAAAAAGAACAAAATAGATAGGAGAGTGTATGGGACTGGGAGAAGAATAATATAGTAGGACTGTTCTAAAATAAATCCCTAAAAATGAGTACCAGCAAATAAACCATTTAAATATAATAGCTTCCCCCAAAAAATTACCCTGCTAGCAGTCCCCAAATTCAAACAAGTCAAATCGCAATGGAAGGATTGTTTCTGTCACCATTAGCATACTGCATACTCCATAATGCATTTTAAGTTTGTCTCAAAACACAAGATTAGCTGTCTGACATTTCTTTGAATTTGGGGAGTTGTGATGAAGAACAAGTAATACTGCTCTGCTCATCTGTGTAAATATTGTTTTCAGGATGGACTGTCTCACCAAGCAGCACAATTCCTGGTTACACCAAAATTGCACCACCTCCCTTTTATTTCATGAACCAGATGCTGCTCATCCACAAGTCATGGCATTGCTCTAAATATGCGAGCTAACTTCAAGCAGCTTGTAACAAACATCTTTCATTGTGTGACTGTTAAAGATACGCGTCAGATCATTCTCATGCCTTAGCTATCCTCTTCCCTACGGATCCAGCAACCTCAGGCAGAGTTTTCCAGGAAAATGTTCTGGATCATATAGTATCAGTTCTAAGAGAAAACAGCTACCTCCTGCAGTCTTAAGGGATTCATTCAAATACCCAAGCCCTGTACACGGTGCCATCTAATTGTTCCTGAAGCCACTGGCATGAGACTGGTAGACTTAGTACCTCAACTAATGGAGATGTGTGTTCTGGAGCAGTAGCTGTCCTGTTAAATAAAACTCTCTCCTTGGTATCTGAAGAGTGACATAACTAATATGTACAAATCTACACAAAACCAATTTTTTTGGTTTGTTTTTTCTAATATACACACTGGAAACAGTTATTAAGGCATAATCGTATCTACTCTATAAGTAAAATTATGAAGTGTTCACTTAGCCCAGATTTAGAAGGGACTGTGACATAAGGCAGTCCTTTAAACTGTGCCTATCTTGCCTGTGAGTTGAACAGTTTTAAGTTACAGAAATACTTACCCTGAAATGTTGCATTATTAACTCCAGGTAGTTTATTATAACTGATGATTCCATGGAGACAGGTTTTTGATATTCATTGTAAATTATGCTGCTACTATTCTATGAACTCTGTGAAAGTTATCAGTATTAATTCCATTGATTTTATTTTCACATTCCTAGATAAATTTGTTACAATGCTGACACTATTCAATTTTCAGTATGGTATTAGCTACCTTCATCCAGACTATGCTGCAATGACTACTGCCAAACACTTGAAATGCTTTCTCTTTCGCTTGCTCAAACAGCATAAGCAAAGCTATTGTAGGAGTAAAGACTGAGGTTGAAAGAATAAAAATGCCCTCTTTACAAGGTACATGTCTAAACCTACTTCTACTACAACGTTAAATTGGTACTTTGTTGAGGCCATGAACTCCAAGTAGAATGAAAAATTCATCTCTGCTAAAATGGAATTAGGCTATGAGATTTCAATCAAAATGGGAATATGTATGTTTTGAGATATTAAAAGAAAGGGAATACTACACTGTTTTAATTTATATAATGTATTTCCATTTGGGTGTGTTATATAGAGAAAATTCTTACCAAACTTCACAGGACTCTGATTGATATTTATAGTGAAATATCAGAGCTAAACACACTGTTTAGTAAAATTAGAGGTCTTCATTCTACAAAGATAGTTCTTTGCATTCTTATATACATTAAGTTCTCTGTTTCACCTTATTTTCCTACTAACTAACCAAATATTTTAAAGTGGCCAGGAACAGAAATATTTAAAATGGGTTTTTTTCTAACTTGTTTGGGTATCACCTAACAGGTTGCAGGTACTATTGTAATGGAAATGTATGTAGAACTGTAGTGTAATTGACACTTTTAGCAAAGGGCTCAAATGGTAATAATCTCAACATTATTCTTAAATTTATACAAAATAAAAATGGCAAAATAAACCCTAAAATAATAATGTAATTGCCTTAGCTATAATAACAACACTTAATATGTTACTATTGCCATCAGTTCAGAAAGAACACGTTGCTATCATCAGGCCTTGCAAAAGATATGGTGTCTATATCCTCTGCTATATGATTCTTGTCTAGCCAAAATATTTACTGAAATGGTCATGGGAATACTGAATAACACTGTTATCTATCAGTACTTTCATTTTATAAGCATTAGTAACCGGTAAAATCAGCTTAGAAATATGACTTATTCAGCAGGGACATTACTAAGGAGAGTAAAAACATTACTGTGAGTGAGAGGTTTTATAAAATGTTTTTTCATTGAACACCAATCTCATTATGTCTTCTGAAGTTCAGACAAAAATGACATATTCTCCAGCAGAAAGATAAGAATTTCCTTCAGGGTGTGTCTTAAACTGAGTAAAAGAAAATATATGTGATTACATATCCCTTATGCTATTAAAAAAACCAAAAAAAAACCCAAAAAAAAAAAAACACCAAACCAAACAAACAAAACAAACCTGTTGATATTTTATATTCTTTTAAAATAGAATTGAGGGGAAAAGTGGTTCTTTCCCAACACAAGAAGAGCGATGCATTGGATAGGTTTTATGGAGATTATCTTGTATCAAACCTAAAAGTAATTATAATTGGTGTGTTTAGTACTAACAGTGAGAACTGCCTTCTTTACAGTTCAATATTTTTATATTTTGGTATTTTAAATGAGATTTACTGTTATAATTATCGCACTGTAAGAAAAACTTGCAAGAAATACTGAAAGCAAGAAACCCTAAGAAACTTCTGCTGAAATTACAGCTGAAACATATCTGGAGGAAAAATGAGTACCCCATCTTCACATCACACACAGTACCCAAACACCTACCATTTTCTTATTTTTCATAGATAGACAGGTAGCTGTTTCTCATTAGAAGTCTTGAAGTTTGGGGTTTTTTTATATCTCTTTGCACCAAGAAAAGTGGACATCAAGGAAAAAAGCTACTACACAACAGAGCAGTGTCCTTTTATCCACAGTGTCTCTGCTTATTGTGTTACTTTTAATAAAACTCTATGGAATCTATAGTATTTCTGGTATTACTTTCTTCTGGTTAGCACAGTTCAAAGTGTGTCTGCTGCTTTTGTTAAACAGATTAAGCAGAGGTTACTAAAAATAAACTTTTGGGGAAGTTAATATCTATTTCAGATGTTATACTGAATAATTACTACCTAAATTAGTCTTGATTATCCTTCATCTTATAAATTAAAAATTAGGCCTGTCAAAAGACTGCTTGTAAAATTTAAGGTAACACTTCCAATTCCTTTATTGAAACTCTATATCACCTAAAGGGAAGTACGTATTTAGATACAGTGTAAATATATGTGTGTACCAGTGTGTGTATACAGACAGTGTGTGTGTATGTGTTTGTGTACAGACAATGTTTACATCACTGATAAAATATTGAATATGTATATGTAAATCTATTTATTTAACTGATAAAATACAGATGTATACATTTGCCTTCTACCAAAAATTCTTTTACATCTACAGCCTGGGAGCCTAAGTAGAAGACTATTACTCATTCAACACCCACAAATGCTAGGCATATTTACAGCTTGAGTATGGGATTAACTACTGTGGCATTTATGCTTAATGGCAGTCATTAAATTTAAGTCTTCTAGATGCAGAAAATCAAAGAAGCAGTTTCACCTATAACCAAACAAAAACTCTTTTTCATACAGTCTGCCTTCACAGATGAAGAGTTTGCTTCTACTTTAATGTACTGTCAGATAAGGAGTGCATATTCATTAGAATCCAACTAAAATAAATCCTAAAATTTGAACACTAGAAATTTTTAATGTGTTTCAGCTCCAAATCATAAACAAATTTAGTTCTCAAGTTTAGTTGTCTTTGTGGGAGAGAGAGAAGTATTCTCTATCTGTAATCAGTCTAGGGAAGAATTCACCTGTGTGAAGTTTAGCCACTCTTCAGAACGTTTCCTTCTTTTTTCTTACTAGTTGGCTCTTTCTTAGTAGTTATCATAGGTCAATTATATGAATACTTAGCAGCTAAGCTTCCTGTGATTTACTCATACAGAATGTATAGAAAATAAGCAGTGTGAAATGAGATTTGTATTGGTCATGTGTTCACCTTTATTGATTCCTTCATTTGCCATGAAGTTAACTAGAAGAGACATTTTCACAGTATAGAAATTATCTTCCCTTGAATTTTTATTTTTTTTTCAACTGAAAGTCCCTAGGATAAAATGAAACCTCAAATCTGTTTAAAATGTATTTCTTAAATATGAGAAAATAGACAAATTATGTGGGGTTTTTTCAAATAATGTTTTCTAGCCATATTCTTTTATTGAGATTTTTTAAAACTTCAGGGGTTGCTGTTCATTGAAAATCTTTTTTTCTTTTTTTTTTTATGAATTGCAAAAAATTATGCAACATACTTTGCAATTTATTGACTTTTTCTATACTTTCCTTCATGTGCCACATTCACTAACTCACTGTTTCTGTGATTCCTTACCATTACTTTTTCTTGTGAAAAGGGTACAGGATGTATTCTAATCAGGTCTCAAAATTAGTATAGAATGTGAACATAAAATATTTGAAGGAATGTCATTTGAAACATCTTGACTTCATTTATTCCAGGATAAATATACTGACTTTTTAATCAAAATTCTGCAATAACGAAATATTTTTTTTATAAATACTAAAATTTCCCAATGAAAATAACTATTAAAAACCCCTCAGTGATTGTGCCAGACAGTCACAGTTAATCTTCTGGATTAACTTTACTCTTCATTAACAGCAAATAAGCTGACTATTTTGTTCTCTTGACTGAGTGCTGTCTTGTGGCTATGTACACTTAAAGCATGCATTTTAAACCACACTAATGTGCAATTGCATGAATGCAAACACATGGAAATACTACCTCAGGAGCAATTTCAACTATTAGTCCGAGTGAGAATTAAACACAGGGTATTTGGATGTGCAGTACTGCAAGCCTAATTAAACAGACAATCGCCAATAAAGCTTTAAAACTAGTGCTATTGCATCTACAAAACAACTGCATATACAATTTGGCTTTCTCTTGCATCATGCTTCACAGATTTATTTTTAAATAATAGCTCACTTCTTATGGCACTGCTTTCCCGTGAGAAAATTACTTCAGGTTTTATTTGTTTCTGTGTATTTAGATATACGATTTCTTTCTTTTCAGTTTTAATATGACACTAATTTTCTTCACAGTTAAGGAAAAAAAGAAACACCAAGGGGAAATTTAGTAAATATCTTTAACGTGTGGGGTTTTTTTCATTAGTAATATTCTCACAATCTTCCAAAATCAGTATATTTAGATAGATTTTCACAATTGAACCATGGATTATTAAAAAAAATCCTAAGGGAAAAAATCTGGGGTTTTTTTGTGAGAACAGATATTTTGCTTCTATCAGAATACATATGCAAAGCCATGGGAGCAAGGAAAACTATAAAATATTTCATATCAGATCATTTGGAAAAAAACAAATAGGTATCGTCATTGGAGCAGTGTGGGCACTTCTTGACAGCTTTTAATTCAAAAGTAGTGAGTAAGCTGGAGAAAACAGTTTCAAAAAGTGGCTTTTTGTGCCAGTACCGAGAAAAACTAGATTAGTAAGAAGAATGCAGCAACCTGTACCCAACTTTTTATTTTGCCATGCCCAATGCCTGATCACCATGTGTTAATATTCACAGAGCTGGTAGACTAGGCTTAGCTCTTCTGAGTTGATCTCCAGTGGAAATTCACCATTATCCAAGATTGCCTTTTACCAATACCAGTGACTGCTTCAGGTTATACTATTTTAATATTTCAATTTAATTTGAACACAGGTACCTCAGGTCCTGCAGAGTAGCTCACCTAATCTGCATAAGGCCATGCAGGGGAAAACAACTGAGAGTTCTTCACACCTCTTCACCCAATGGCTCTTACAGCATGGCGGCCAATGTCATACCATACAGGTGAGGATGAATCTCTGTTTAGCCTTTCCAGTTAGACCAGGACTGTGTCTATTCCATCTTGTGTAATCTGAAAAACAGAAAAGTTTTTTGGTTCTGCTTCTTGAGTTCTTGTTTAAACATGAACAAATTAATCAGCTACCCGTTTAGGTAGGAAATGTTCCATTCAAAATTGCCATTGACAAATGTGTTTCAAGAAGCACAGTGGTAGTTTGGGTTGTTTTTCATTTCTTGCTATTTGTAGCAGAGGAAGACAGGGTGAATTAATTTGGGACAGAATAGATAGGAGAGATGAGATGGAGCTAATTTAGAAGCCCTATAAAACTGTTTTTCTCTTTTGCTTATACCACTTATGACAGAAAAGCAAATGCATGCTCATAGTAATTCTGCTGGCATCAATGGAGTTATTGTGTGAAATAATTTGACCTTCAAATTCTAGTTTTCCACTTCCTTACACCTTTTTGAAGTCACAGATACATGCTCTGAATAAATACAGTAATTGTTGTATTTGGTGGTTTATATCTACTCTTCACATAGGTTGAATTAACTTATTAAGTGGGAAGGATTAATGTGGGATGATTGGACCACCTCAAATCACCACTCCTCCCACTCTTCTCAAAGCTGCATCATAATTACTATTGTTTAAGATATTGTAACTCTGCTATATTTCTCATATATTGGCAAGACCTTAAATAAGATTTAGTGAGTGCACTTAAAAAGTTTTTATTGTCATGTGATTAATGCAACTTTTATTAAAAATGCAGTTTTAAATATAGATACAGATTTTTCAGTTTATCTATGTAAAAATATATTTTACTTTGATTTTTTTTTATATTTTTTTAACCACAATTTAAGGTGGAAAAGCTTCTGGAGATCATGTAAGACACTGCTATCTTTTCAGGCACTGCTATACATCTGTTCTTTACTTTAATCCTGTAACACTACTGCTAACATCCCCAGAGGAAGATAGCTTGCCTTTCAGCTGAACATCTGAGCAGCCAGTAGCATCCTGATTCAACTGCACATGCACTAGTGTCTAGTGTTATTTGAGATTTCCCCATAGACCTCCCATGACCTTCAGCTGTTGCACCAGCAAAGTCTCTCCAGGGTCCTTGTCCTCTCCCCCACTTCCATGCCGATGTGTCTGGTTAGCTCTAGAGCACCCTGAGTGGCACTGGATATTAATGTTTAGGCTGTCTGAAGAACTCTAAGTTACTAAAGATATGTTTGTGAAGCATGCAGTTCAAGGTTTGAAGTTCCAGAAATTTTTGAGTAGCCACCACTGTTTGGTAACATCTTCCTATTGAATGCACAAGTTCTCTAATTATGCAGGAAACCTCTGCTTATGTTTATTTAGACCACCATCTAAATACTGTGCTGTCTTCAACAAGGGAAAGTGCTGGATTCTGCACCTGGGATGGGGCAACCCAGGTTGTATATACAGACTGGGGAATGAGATGCTGGAAAGCACCACTGTAAAAAGGGACCTGGGGTCCTGATCAAGGGCAAGTCAAATATGAGCCAGCAGTGCCCTGGCAGCCAGGAGGGCCAACCCTGTCCTGGGGGGCATCAGGCAAAGCATCGCCAGCTAGTTGAGGGAAGGGATGGTCATACTCTGATCTGCACCAGGGTAGCCTCACCTTGAATATTACGTACAGTTTTGGGCACCACAACATAAGAAAGATACAAAGCTATTAGTGTCCAAAGGAGGGCAAGGAACATGGCGAAGGTCCTTGAGGGGAAGCTGTATGAGGAGCAGCTGAGGACAGTTGATCTGTTCAGCCTGGAGAACAGGATGAGGGGAGATCTCATTGCAATTACAACTTCCTCATGAGAGGAAGAGGAGGGGCAGGCACTGATCTCTTCTGTATGGTGACCAGTGACAGGACCTGTGGGAATGGTCTGAAGTTGTGTCAGGGGAGGTTTAAGTTGGATATTAGAGAAAGGGTTTTCACCCAGAGGTTGATTGGGCACTGCAACAGGCTCCCCAGGGAAGTGGTCACAGCACCAAGCCTGACAGAGTTCAAGAAGCATTTGGACAATACTCTCAGGCACATGGTGTGACTCTTGGAGATGGTCCTGTCCAGGGCCAGAAGTTGATCCTGATGGGTCCCTTCCAACTCAGCATATTCTGTGATTCAGTGATTTTATAATAATTGCATATATTTGGCATTTCTCTTCTTCTGTAGCCCATCAAAGTGTTTCTCCACTTGATCTTTTGAAAGTGATTCTGTTTAGTATCATCAGAGAAACGCTGACATGTATTGATATGCTGCACCTAATTCATTTACCTACTTGTAGCTATTTAGTGCCATATCAGATATTCTGAGGCATCCTGCACTTGGCTGTCACCTTCCTCTAAATTCTAAGACTTAGATCTTAGTCTTCCATACATTTGGCACTGCATTAACCACATTTTTGGTGATTCCCTGTATACAAGAAGTCCCAGGAAAATGTGCATTTTCAAATCTACTTATCTTCTGGATTATAGTTTGTCCTATTGGCTGAGATCACATCATTCTCTCCAGACTTAATGATGTTTTGTACATAATTATAACTCCTAGGCCTAAGAAGCCAGATGCACAGATTACCAACAAAAGCTGATAGCTAGAAAAAAATTATATAGTAGATAAAATTATTATCTGATCTTTGCACTTTGCATTTCAGTAAAAGTTTTTCTTGATTTATGCCTACTATGTGTTAGTGTTTACCGTACATGGTAAATAAGTGTTGTATTAGTTGCTCATGTACA
Source organism: Anabacerthia variegaticeps (assembly GCA_035583185.1). Taxonomy (NCBI): domain Eukaryota; kingdom Metazoa; phylum Chordata; class Aves; order Passeriformes; family Furnariidae; genus Anabacerthia; species Anabacerthia variegaticeps. The sequence continues at coordinate 64,860,976 of JAWWEW010000001.1, forward strand.
AACTGCTCTGATATCCAGAGACAAGGGGATCTCTATGGCATCTGAAATGATGAAAATCTACACAAACTCCTTAGGATGTGACAGTCTGGCATTTCAGGGATTGGATAGTCATATTAAAGTTTATTATTGTGTTCCACTTTTAATATTAATTTTTGACAGAAGTAAATAAAAATCTGGACTGAAAGGTATGAAAACAAAATTAGAAATTAATATTGCTTTAATAGCTTTGGATTATTGGGATTTTCCATTTATAAGTAAAGAGTTCTCAAGGTAAAATATTTTATAAATAGCTTAATTTTCAGAAAAAAAACCAGTTTTTCTCAGTCTTTCAAAGTATTGAGGAATTACAAAAAGCACAACAGAAAAATAAGTAATTATATAACATCCTGAGTAAAGGTCATGTCTTATTTACTCTCTCAGAAATAACAAGAATAAATGCATTATGTACTCTGTAGCAATAGATCTTTACATTTCTTGAATTCCATGAGAGATATTTTAACACATATTCCTCCTTCTGCATAAAGATTTTATGTCTGCTCTAAACATTAGATTTGTATACTTTGAAATTCTGGATACAAATTATTTCTTGTCAGTTAGTGACTCTGTCTTTCAGTACACTGGCATTCAAAACTATTCTACATGGCTTGGAAGGAATATGAAGACTTTTTTTTTTTTAAAAAAAATCTGTACAAATATATAAAAACGTATGTAATTTGCAATTTCTGTCCTTTGTAAAATGAAAAAAAACCCACAGCTGAATAAATATCTATCACTTGAACAGAAGGATTTCATTGTCCAGGTGTATTTATAAGCAATTCACAGAGGTGCACAGTATTATACCTTTGTGCTATTATAGAGCAATTATGAGCAGGAAGGAATGATTTTTGCAAAATATTTTTTTTTTTCATAAACTGGCAGAAACCACATCTTTTATGCCTTGAAAATATATTTATAACGTCAGGCTTTCTGCTAGATTTAGATCCTTCCTAATTCAATATCAATATACAATAAAATCTCTTAATTATTCCATTTAACTTGTATAATAATTGCATTTTAAAATATATCTAGCATACCCAAGGTTATTATGAACAAATAACCTAACTCTTCATAAAAATATTTGTTAAAGATTTCGGTTGCATCAGGTGTTCAGATGTTCATAATTTATCCGGATGTCTGCGTGCATTTTAGTCCTAATTGCAGCTACATGAGCTGTGCTTGGGTGGTGGGACACTAGCAGCCCAGAATCCATGTCCAGCACAGACAGTAAATGAAGTCAAGACAGATCCTGACAGCCTAGAAGATTTTATGAAGTTTATTGTATAACTATTTCCTTTAACATTGCTGCCCAGAGACAAACTGACCCTTGCTTTTTGGTGTTATAACAGAATTTTAAAAACATTAAATAGACAAAGAAAAGGTATTTATTTCTACTGCACATGCATTGCTATTTAATACATTTTCATTTTTAAGAAGCTAATAAATGCTAGGGTGCTGGAGATGAGTGTAATAACAGTTTGAAGAGAAGATTCCCATTATTCTGTATTGCTTCATTTGCAACTGCATAGATTCAGAGTATGAAACCCACTATTTTGTACATACTTGTCTCTTCGATTGCAGTAGCACTTTAAACAGCACTCCTTTGTTCAGTGTGATTAACAGGCAAAATCCTGTGCTTACATTACACATTTTTGTAGTGTTGAGGAGGAGACAACTGACACAATGAGGACAGTATTATGACACAAAATTTAGCTGCTAAAATGAGTGATAGGTGACAAGGACTGCTGGTAAAGGATCCAATAGGTCAAATTAAAAAATCAGAAGGCAAAGGAGAGAGAACATGCTGTAAAGGAAACAGTTTAAAAAAGACAGATTCTGTCCTTTTGGGAAGACTAAAGGGGAATAGAGGAAGATAAAGGCATTTGCTGTTTCTGCTTCTGATAACAACAGAAAGAGGAAAGTGAGACTGTCAGAATAGCATTTTTAGTAAATAAATAAATAAATATAACCATGCTGGCAGCAGTCAGGGTAAGTTTGATATGTTAAGACATTTTAGAAGAGACTGCCACTGAGATTTCCAACCTGTTCTGCCTTACAGGGCTGAGATAATATTTGTTAAAATATGCAGACTTTGGCAGGCTTTTACAAACCAAAAGGAGCTTGTGAAACTTTAGAATATTACCTGTCACTGCTTGAATACTCTTCGTCCTGTAGATTTTTAAACTTTTTTATGTTGATTCCATGTCTGAAACTCAAGATTAATTCACATGGCAAGTCAAGGGAACAATTTGTCTGATTTCATGTGATCATATAGCACTATTTAAATTACTAAAATGCACTCCACACACCCACAGGGCTGGCATATATGACACTAGAGCTGCAGGTGTATTGGGAAATCTGTGGGTGGCAGGTATCAGCCACATGTTAATATATAGTATCTAAAATGTCAGCATGTTCAGGCACTAGAATTACACACCTTCCTTCACTTTTACTAAGAATCATGTAGTTATCAGATGTTGAACCTCAGTTACTCCCCAGAATCTCCCTCAAGATTACATTTTCTATCCATGCAAATAGTGACAATGCAAGGATGGCTCTGTGTTTGTGTTTTGTATGCACAAGCAGGCCCAGAAGATAAGTATTCTGTAGTATAGTACTAAGACTATAAGTTATCTCCAAACAGGGTGTTTGTTTTTTTGTCTGCAAGGACCTCATAGGAAAAGCTGTTTGGACTTCAGCTCTGAAGCCTCTATAAGGTAACCTTTCAGGCAGGCACAAGGTACTGCCTGACTTATCGCATTGCACTGTAATTTAGAGGTGATATCACTGAAGTCATTAAGGTCACACACATCCAAGCCACTGGGAGAAGAGAAAATAGAGATGCCTAATGAATTATATAAAGGTAGCATTTCTGCTGCAATTGCTGTTCCTCTGTATTCCAAGTTACATATTTCTCAACAAATTGCACGTGCTTCAGTATTTTAGCAAGACTCTGCATTCCCATGTACTCCTATTGGTAGAGAAGATAAAGAATTTATTACTAACAAACTGTTTTCCATGTTCAGAACTACACTGAGCAGGTTATATATAATAAGGAAAAATATGACCTCAAAATAACTAGTAAGTTATATCTGATGACAAATATTCTTCCTGAAAAAAGTAATAGCATATCAACAAAACATATAACATTTTCATCAAGCAACAGATCCAGTTTTTGGTCCAAGCATTTTGTGTCATCTAGATAATGTTGTCATTCAATATTGATAATCAGATGCAGTCTACTTTGCCCCAGCTACTAACATCATCATTTTGATATCTTCTTTTTAAAACACTAGTTTTCCCAGAAGAACTAGAGCAATACCTTTGAAGACTGAATTTTACTGAAACCATTATAGTAACAAAAAGAACACAAAGAAAATCACAGAAGCTTGCCAAGATTATTTCTAGCTATCCTAGATGAGATAATGATATTAATATCCCTCTGGAGATATTTGCATTATTTGCTTTAACCTAAACCAGAAAAAATCTCAAAATTATCACCTGGTCCCTAATAAGAAAAACATCTTTAGAAGCAGAGATTCAGTCTGAAAGAGTAAAGTAAACAATTCTTCGCTAGATTAATATCCTATTTCTTATCCTAAATTAGCTTTTGCTTAATTGTCTATGACTCCTATTCACAAAAAAACTTGGGCACAGAATTGATTTTATATAACTGAATCATTCACTTTGCATTCCTGTAAAATACAAGGGAAGATTTTAATACCTATTATTGTGATACACAGAATCTATCTTGATGAGTTTAAACCAAAAATAAAACACAAAAAAATGTTTTAAACACTTATTCTCAAATTAACATAAGCCAATACCCTGGGAAAGCTGGTTGGGTTGCACCTGTGCTAAAAATCTAAGTTAGCACCAAGACAAAGTATAATTGAACAGCCTATGCCGATAATCTTAAACTCTCTGAATTCACAAAACAACAACTAATCCTGGTGCCCATGCCTAATTCTGAATTATGCCCATGATCAAAATCCATGCCAAAGGCCTTTATAAGAGCACAGTGGGGTAAATGATCACATTTTAGCCTGAGAAAATTCCCTGCCACTGTTTAATTCATGAGTACAGAAATATCTTAGAAATTATACTAAATTTCAGTGCTTTTCATTTCAATATTGGGTAACTGTGAGCGGAGTTTGAACTCCCATAACTGTGAGGCCCATTCTATAACATAAGATTCACTCACTATCTACATTCTTCTTTTTAGTCAGCCTTATTGAAGTGGCTATTTTATTATTTCATTTGTTTTTGGGCTATTCCTGATCTCTTTCTGAGATCCAGGAACAGCCTTACACTGCCTCTTTCTCACACGGCATCTCCACCCCAGTGCAGAAAACCTTTACAAGTAAAGATCAGTTTCCTCAGCTGTGGTGCACCCAGCAATGTGTTGTGGATGTAGCACTCAGGACGTTGCATGAGAGGCTACCTTATTCTTCATAGGAAAAAGGCACAAACGTATGAAGGCTACAGAAGTGGACTAAGGAAATACATGGGAGAATTCACATGTAGTTGTGTTTTCCTGTGTATTAAAACAAACAAACAAACAAAAGATGTGTAAGAAAAGAGCTCCAAGTTTTCATGCTATTTGTTTCATTTTTTCTCTCCAGTGAGACACAATGAGGGGCTGAAATTATCCTCAGAAATATCTCACTGAATATGGAGGGAACCATCTGCTTCAAGTTCTGAACCTCACAGAGAAGTGGGAACAGAAGCAGAATTTTCACTGTCTTTTCCTTTTCACTCTCTTTTCCTTTTCACCTTTGTAATTATTGCATTATGCTTCCTCCTAGAGACAAGTCACATCCCCAGCCAAACATAAATGACTGATGTCAGGCCTCTGAACACACATACAAACACTTGTTCTGAACCTTTAAAGACCAATCAATTCTTCTGGTAACCAAGTTTCTTTAATAATGTCCTCACACTTCAGTAGATTTTTTGGCATATGGTATCTGAATGTTTCTAAAATTTCCAGTCCAAGCTACACATGTATCTGGGTTGTTATTAAACACTTAAAAGTCTTTTCACAAATGACCTAAGGCCTACCTCAGATGTTTGCTGTTGTGTTGACTTAGAACAAAGAGACAGGTTAGTTATTAATTGATTTAGACATATAGCTCTGATTTCTCTAAATTTACAGTTGCAAATCTGAAAAAAAAACACAGAAAAAACATGTAAAAAGGGAAGTCCTTTATAATAAAAAGTAAAAATTAACTCCTTTTCTTTTCTTAAGGAGTTTTATAGAAGAAAATATCCTTAACTAAAAGAAAGGAGTGTTGCTTGATTTTGTTTGGGTTTATTGAGGAAGACAAGAGGAATAGAAAAGGTCCACTTCAATTATTTCAATGTCCAAAAGTACTTTCAAAATGTACAAGTCAAAGCAAGTCAGTGAATCCTAGAACCACAGAATACCCTGAGTTGGAAGAGACACACAAGTCCAGCTTCAGACCCTGCACAGGGCAGCCTCAAGAATAACATCATGCCCCTGAGAGCATTTTCTGAACACTTCTTGAACTTTGGCAGACTTGGTGCTGTGACCACTCTCACGGGAAACCAGTTCCAGTGCCCAAGGAGAATCTTTTCCTAATACCTAACCCAAATCTCCCCTCATTCAGCTTCATGCCATTCCCTTGGTTCCTGTCACTGATCACCAAAGAGAAAAGATCGGTGTCTGCCCCTCTGTTTCCCCTTGTGAGGAAGCTGCAGACTGCAATGAGGACTCGCCTCAGTCTCCTCTTCTCCAGGCTGAACAAGTCAAGTGTTCTCAGCCACTCCTGACACAGCTTTCCACCAAGGCCTTTCACCATCCTTGTTGCTCTCCTTCAGACACTCTCTAAGAGCTTTGTATCTTATATTGCAGTGCCCAAAACTGCACACAATATCCAAGGTGAGGACGCCCCAGCGCAGAACAGAGCGGGACAATCTCCTCCCTCCACTGGCTGGCGATGCTTTGCCTGATTCCCCTCAGGGTTGGCCCTACTGGCTACCAGGGCACTGCTGACTCATATTCTACTTGCCATTGACCCCAACCCCCAGGTCCCTTTTTACAGTGGTGCTTTCCAGCAACTCATTCCCCAGTCTTTACATACATCCAGGTTTGCCCCTTTCCAGGTGCAGAATCTGGCACTTGTCTTTATTTATCTAGATGCATGCTGGACATTTTGTCCAGAAGAATATTGTGAGAGACAGTATCAAAAACTTCTCTGAAATCCAAAAATATTACATCAACTGGATTCCCTTGATCAGCTAGGTGGGTTATCTTCTTGTAAAAAGAAATTGCTTGAGAAACAGGATTTTATCTGAAGCCATGTTTAGTAGCATATAATATAAAATAATAACCTAATCTAACGTAAAAATCCTACTTTCTTGGGGAATTCAGAGAATCATAGAATCGTCAAGAAGAGACCTTTGAGATCATCTAGTCCAACCATCAACCTAACACCACCATAATCATCCCTAAACCATATCCAATGCCTAGCCATTCTTTCAGTGATTTTTTTTTTTTTTTTTTGCTAAGGTCTAATCTTAACCTTTCCAGGTACACTTTAAGGCCATTTATTATCCTCCTTTCACTTGAGACATGGCAGAAGAGATCAATCCCCACCTTACTACATCCTCCCTTCAGGTAGCTGTAGAGAACAATGAGATTCTCCCTGAGCCTCCCCTTCTCCAGGCTAAGCAATCGCAGTTCCCTCAGCCATTTCTCATTAGAAATGTTTTCTAGACCCTTTACCAGGTTTATTGTCCTTCTTAAGACCCCCTTCTCTTGTCATGTCACTTGTTACTTGAGGAAAGAGACTGAATTCCACCTTGCTACAACTTCCTTTGAGGTAGTCGGAGAGAGTGAAATAATCCCTCATCATCCTCCTTTTCTCTGGGCTAAACAAACAACCCCAGCTCTCTCAACTCTTCATAAGGCTTGCGCTCCAAATAGCTCCGTGCTCTTTTCTGGACATGCTCCAGCACCTCTGTGTCCTTCTTGAAGTGAAGGGCCCAAAATGGAACACAATACACAAGGTGTGGTCACACCAGTGCCAAGTACATTGTGACAATCTCTTCACTAATCCTGTTGACCACTCTGTTTCTGATACAAGACAGGATGCCATTGACTCTCTTGGGCATCTAGACACACTGCTGGTTCATATTCAGCTGGCTGCCAACCAACACCACTAAGCCCCTTTATGCTGAGCTGCACCCAAACCAGTCTCCTCCAAGCCTGTAGCACTGCATGGGGTTGTTGTTATCCAAGTGCAGGACCGCACCTGGCCGCACTGAACCTCATGCAGTTGTCCTCAGCCCACTGATCCAGTCTGTTGAGATCTCTGTAGAGCCTTCCTACCCTGCAGCAGATCAACACTCCCAACTAACTTGGTTTCATCTTTGAACCCACTGAAGATATGCTCAGTTCCCCTCTCCAAACTATTGACAAAGAGGTTAAACAGCACTGGCCCAAATACAGTGGCCCTGGGGAACACCACTAGTGACCGGATAACAACTGGATTGGACATTCATCACCATGCTCCAGGCCCAGCCATCCATCCACTTTTTTGACCATCAAAGAGTACCCATGTGGCGACAGCTTCTCCAGGAGGATGTTGTGGGAGATGATGTCAGATGCCTTGCTGTAGCCTAGATAGACAACATCCACAGCTTTTCCCTGATCTTCTAAGCATGTCACTTTGTCCTGGAAGGAGAATTCAACACTACTTTCCCCCCATAATTTCAACTGAGATATGTATTATTTGAAAAAGGAAAACAGCTAAAGAGCTAAACTTTCTTTATACACATTTTGATATGATATTATCATACAAAAGCATCACACTTATAGCAGGCTAATAGGAACAGAAGGACTTCCCTGCCTCCCTCCAAACAACCTTCTGAGGTCTGCATTTACCCTGTTCCAAGAGTTTTGCCAGCCAGTAGGCATTCTGTGGAGCAGGGAACCTTCTTTGCACTAACTCATAAGTTAAGTGAAATACTACAATTGGTTTTAAGTTGCTCACAAGAGGAAGAAAGGAGGAAACGAAAAGAGAGAAAAAAAGGAGAGAAAAATAGTTACCTCCAAGAAGTCACGGCTGGCAGCTTCCAGAGGAGCAAACCAGGGCAATGGGGAGAGCGTCTGCACGCCTCTTTATAGACTTTGGCTGCCGTGGCCACTCCCCTGGGGCGGGACATCTGGTTCACTGACCACTCAGCGCCCTCCTGGCCCGAGTGACAGGTGCCACAGCCAATCCCAGGCCCTGGGCAGCAAGGGGTGGGCGGGCCTTATTGATTGATTGACAGCTGTGTGAGGCGGCTCCCATGCCGTGTGCCTCCCGGCCAGGGAGCCCCATTGGCTGCGGCCTCGCCGTGTGCGCGGGCCTGGCCGTGTGCCTGCGGGCCCGGGCCTGGCCCTGCCGCCACCACAGACACACCGAGGGTGGTGACTGCGACAGCTGGTGGGAGATGCTTCCCCTTTTGTTCCCCCCGCAGGCCATCCCCAAGATGCCCCAGAAAGAGCCACATGGAGACCACAGGAGGGGAAGCAGAGAGAGTTTATTCACATAGTCAGGGGTATTTAAAGGCTTTAGGGGATTCTAGTCACTATCAATAGGAATCTAGGGATAACAACCAATGGGGAAAGGGTTAACTAAGGGCCAAGAGGGGGACTTCACATAGTCCTGCAAGAAGGAATTCCTGCACACTAGGCTAGGGAGATTAGAGTTTTCTCAGGGGGTTTTGGGAAGGAAAACGGTGACTCGGGAAAAAGACAAGGAATCCATTTTACAATACAGCAAAAGCCTCAGTTTTTAAGGCATTACGGCTGGTTTCTTCATTTTCTTCACAAGCCCATTTCTCGCATGATTTACTCCACTTCTGAAAGTGCAGGTCCACTGCCACAGTTGATTCGACCCATCAGTCAAACAACCCGGTGTGATACAAATCTGGACTCTACACCGTCATTTTACACAGAGCTAGAATGTTCCTGGCAAGTCCCTGCAGTCAGCTGGCACCATTTCAGGGCTTGAGGAGGTCCCCTGTGGTCAGTCGCACCCATTACAGTGCAGGACAGCAGCTGATTTTCAAATGCTCCTGTGCTGCCCAGCGCAGTGGGAAAAGGCTGAAGGGGTGGGGGGGGAGAAGTGCACCACCCCACCTATGTACAGCTCGCCTTCTTACTCCATCGCTTCCCACCTGGTAGTTTTGAGCCAGTCATCCATTTCTCTGGCCTCCTACAGCAAGGAAGAACTGATACAATCTATTTTAGATGCCACATTTCAGATGTGATGAATTACATCTTGTAAGTATCCATTTTATAGTGAAGGCATTCTCTGCAGCTAATCCAAATTAAGGTATTCATCTGACTTCAAGTTCTGTCATGGTATATATTTGAAAAGGCAGAAGCAAATGAAGAGGTCTGAGTATAACAAACTGTTAATGATTCCTAGAAAAGTTATGTGTCTTTTAAGGGAGCATAGCTAAATGAGGATTTTGATTTCAGGTGCATCTTTGAGCAAAGAATCTTATGCTATTATTAAGAATGATGACAAGAGCTACAGTTTCAGCCTGTCACTGATTGAACAGGTAGGAGTGGAGGAATGACATGCTTCAGGATGTTAATTCTTCCTTCATATTTATGTCAAATCAAGTTAGGAAGATACTGCAAAAATGTCTTTTCTCTGTCAGATACTGATTTGCTATGTTCCAGTAAATTAGGTCTTATTCTCTTAAATGACCTGTGTGCCCATGAATACGAATTTCACAAAGTCATTTTCAAAGGAAATGGAAAATACTATCAAACATTTAATTTCTCTATTATTTATTGCATTTTTTCTTACAGAAAGGAAGTAATAAAAGAAAATTTCACATTTGAGATCGATGAAAAGACATTCTCTGACAACTGCTTTCTACCTCTGTTACAGGATGCTGGATTCTAACTACATATTTACTTGAAATACAGATATCTAAGCTTTGCTAGTCATCTTGAATTAATGAACAAAAGTAAGCCCATCTAGATAATTGTATGGATTCACTTCTCTTAGATTCCTATGTTAATATAGAGATATATATATATATAGATATATCTCCCCCTGGAGGTATGTATTTCTCTGAAGTAACTACAAAGAAAGTATAAACTGACTTATTTGGATTTAAATGTGTAGCTATTAGATGTTAGAATTTTAGTGGGATGAACTTCATTTTGTGTGAGATGAAAAAAAAAACCAAAAAAAGACATTAATCCACCTAATTTGTCATTTTTAATCATATATTTATCCTTGTGTGTACATATATAAAATAGTATATATAGTCCAACACAACTGATGGCATTAAAATATATATTTTTTACACTTGCAATTACTCACCGTTGCTCTCAGTCAGTTCAGTGGAGAAATTTGCCTTCTAGAAACAGACTCTGTGAGTATGTATACTTATAGATGTACCCATAAAGGAATGTGGTAAGAGGTTAGTTCCACATTCACAACAGAGCACAGAAAGAGGGGGAGTCCAAATTGTACTTTCTGGCCCATCTCAGGAGTCAAGGGCTCATCAAAACCCCACCTCCACAGAGTGCAGGGGCACTAAGGCATGCAGTAACCTGATTTAAGTACTTAGAGGAAGGCACACCTTGTCTGTCCCTGTCTCTGGGCTGTCCCTAGAAAGCCTCAGACCCCATGTTCATGTGTGAAACCTACCAAGATAAGACAACATTGGACCTCCTTTTGGACTGAGGTGGGTTACTTCCTGAGGTTGGAACTATGAGAGACTGAAATGTCAATGGTTAATGACTCAAACAACTGTCCATTTGCAAAAGCAACAGGCTACTTTGCTGAGGCCAGGTTGGGACCCCCCCAAACAAAAGGGAAGAAGAGAGTTTTTTTGTGTGTGATATCCAAAACTCTGATTCCCTTAAGACAGAGGCGATGCGCACACACCACCAGAGAATGACCACGAAAGACAGAGCTTTGTTTAGATTAACTGGTTAAGCCCTGCAACTTATTGTATCCCTAATAACCTGAGACGAATGTCTTTAATAAGCTCTTTTCTGGCCAGATAAGGAAAAAAACTGATAAAAAGTAGAACCTGCAGAGGTGGGATGATGTCTTCTATCATGTTATTTCCCTCTGATAAAGCACAACTGGCTCAGTTAAATCGTCAAAGAGCCCCAAAGCACTCCCAGACTTATTTCTGGGGCCTTCCACCAGACTGTGCATGATCCACAGCTGCAATAGACAGTGTAAAAGTCCCCCCCACAGTGGAGGTACCTGGGCATTCCCACTTGAACCTGAACATATATTACCCCATTGAACTTTGTGTTTTGGGAGCTTCCTCCACCCCTGATGGATCAAGACTGTGAACATCACTTTGACCAATGGACATCAAAATTGTAACATTAAGTCTCCTCATGGATCCATGGGCAGTGATATCTTTCCTCTTCACTATCTACTCTTATCCTTTCTTTCTCTTTATTTTCCTATGTATTTCCTTAATTGATATCTTTATATTTCTATATAGATAATAATCAACATGGCTACATACCTCCTTTCAATTGCAACCAAATAGTTCTAAAAAAAACTGCTATACCTATAAATATATAAATACCAGTCATTCAGTTCATTTCACTCTAAGCCACCCCAAGGGATCTATTATTATAAAGAACTGCAGTTACTCCCCCTTCAGAGGTGGGTTATTATATTAAATTGGTGTCATGGACATGATGCCTTAGGGTTTTCATGAATTTGTAGCTTTTTATACTTCTATGTATTTTCTTACATTTAGAGTAGCTAGCAACCTCTAACCCTGTGCTAGCTGTCTTAAGGGTCAGATAATAGCTGGAACACC
>JAWWEW010000001.1:64872949-64884255 GCA_035583185.1 Anabacerthia variegaticeps
CCTCTGGTCTGGGGAGAGATTAGAACAAAGGCTCTAGCTTGGATCGTTAACAGAATATGCATATCCATGGAGCCCTTCTGTTAACCACTGTAGGGATGCTAATGCACTGCCTCCAAGTTTCTTTGGAAGGAATTCCGCCTGAGGTTTGAAACTATAACAATTAACTTCTTGCATAAGATGCAATTGCCACATATGCAAAAAAAAGAGATGAATTAGCAGATCACCAGAGAAATGAATCTCAGTGAAATGTGGAGAATGTCTGGGCTCATGAAGGCTTCCCTGTTCAAAAAATTCAAAATCCCATTTGATGGAAAGTTAAGACCATGGTGAAGATTTTATTTAATTACTAGACCCACAGGCAGTATGGCCATGTGCATGGCCTCACAGTTTGTTAGCTAGGTGGCATAGTCTGCTGTTCCAGTAGACTTCTCTCTGGACTCAGAACCATGACATCAACAGCTAGGTAATTGGATAGTAATTCTTTTTATATTAACTTTGGCTCATGGTGATCATAGGGTACCTGCTGAGTATAAAACCATACTGCCCCACTTTGTACTTCAAGCTTCTAAGTGTATAACCCTAAATGCAACTTCTCATCCACTAAATGGCCAAGTTGGAAGAGGAAATTATAATTTGGGGAGTTCATTGACATTGAAGCCTTACCATAGATGTTGTCATACATCCTCACAGCCTTTGAGCTTCTGTTTAATGCTGATGAAGGAAATGGTGAAAATACTAAATGACTGTTTATAATATCAGTGCTATTGATTTGGTTTCCAGGGGTTTTATGGCTGTCTATTGTAGCAGAGCTTCTCTACGTCATTTTGCTTCTGATGGGAAACATTCTTATGTCAGTAGAAATGTGTTACTACAGTTCTGTCATTGATGGGCTAAAGATCAACGCCTTCTCTGCAGTAGTCACCGTATTAGCAGGTACAGTTAAGTATCTCAATTAATTACATACAGAATAGTCTTCCATCTGAAAATTAACAACAGTGTCCAAGTTCTAAAATTAAGCAAAAATTTATGGAAAAATAATATTTTCTATTAATTAATTATTATTTATTTTGTAGTTATAGCTTTTGTTATTTCAAACTTAATTATTTAAATTTCATAATTTTTAATTTCACTGCAGACCAATGCTAGTTAAACTTCAGTACTGGAAACAGTAGACATATTGAAAACACACAATCAAGAAAATTTCATTACAGTATTTAACTTGTTAAAAAAAACACATTAAAGCTAGTGTTTGATTTCTCAGTTCCCTCAGTCTTTAGCTCAGGCTAAATTAAATTCTAACTGGTGCAGAATATGGTGTTTAAAAAGAAGAATCTCTTTGTTGACATTTTCTGACCATAGGTATGTAGATTTTTGATGTATCATACGCAGCTCTTGACTATACAGAAATTATTACTGTAATTTGTGTTTTATGTTAAATACATAAGCACTGCTAGTTAACTCCACTGCCATGAAATACACATTATTGATAACACAGTCTTGTTGCCCTTAGTGGCCTTTGATGAAAACGAAGCTGAACAGGCACTATGACTATGCAGATATATGACTATGCTTGCTTTTTGTATCTATATTAGTAACATTTTCACCATTTTTTAGGCACGAAACTGCCCTGAAGTCACTGCTGAGATGCTGAGCTTGACTCAGGATCTAATCCTTTTACAAGAGCTAACAGGAGAGCTTCAACACAGGAGCTCATGTTCATACTCCAGTTACAAGGAGCCAGACTGGAGGAATTTAGACAGAAATTTGTGTAACTCAGCAATGGCTATGACATGCTACCTCTCTGGTGGGAGATGGGCAGCTTGTCTCTGTTTCCTGATAGCCACATCCACAGTCAAACCACTTTTCCCAAACTATTCCGTAAGGAGTCTGCCATAGGGTGCCAGAAAACTACCAAGTACTGGGCTTGACAGCATGAAGCCTCTTGATTCGGTGTTACACCAAGGGCTCTCCTAACTGCCTGTGGATGGTGTTTCAGTCACCTTTCAGGGAAGTATTTCAGGGAAGGTCATTTCCCGGAAGTTGCACTGCCAGCACTGACCTGTTTTGCCTGAGACACTGAGGGATAGTGTGCTAGAGAGCAAGCTGTGCAAGAATTCATGAAATAGACCTACTTTAAGAATACCAGCTAAACTGGGTCTTGAGAGCTTGGTAGGGGACCATCTACTTGGACAAGTCCAGGCGTTTTAGACAGTGGGATAGTTGATAATTCAAGCATGTTTATCAATTTGTAAATGAAACTGGAAACAGAAAAATCAATGTTTACAGGAAAGTCCACTAATGGAAGATAAAATGCTAAGGGAAAATAGATATCTTCAGAATTAGCCAGTAGCCTAGTAGCAATTTTGAAAATAAAATAACTTTGAAAAATCTTTCCACTGACTGACAGGAAACCATGGAAAATGTGTCCAGGACAATTCGACTGAACAATATTTTTCTGTAATAGCTGATCCTTGCCCAGGATTATATTACTAAAAGTTTTCAGAGGATGAGAGCCAACCATCCTGTTTCTATTTAAAATCTACGGGTTGCATGTCCCACTGCTCCCCCAGATTCCTCTGGCATAGAGAATATATGTTAAGGGAGTGTATGAGTGAGTGAGTGTATTGGCAAATATATGACGCATTAAATACACTTAAATTATAATGTCCAGTATTTTTGAGTGCTTTATAGAATTCAGATGCTTCATAAAATATTCTTCAGGAGTTCAAGGGACAACTTCAAAAAATTGACAAAGAAGAATGTCCTCAATTTGCATTCTAATGTTATTATAATATGCTTTTCAGGTCTTCTGGGCATGGTTGCTCATATGATGTACACGACTGTATTCCAAATGACGGTAAATCTTGGTCCTGAAGACTGGAGACCTCACACATGGGATTATGGCTGGTCTTATTGGTACTCAGTGGTTTATATTTGGTTCTTCTATTACATTTCAGTCACTTTACCCTACGTTCATGGAATGCATACGTAATTTATAAGCAATGGGTTATGCTTGTTTCACTCTTGTGGATGAAGTTCAGTAACCAGTTGTTGTTCTCAAAATTCAGTTGTCTTAGATTTTTGTTCAGAATGTATAAGCTTGTGAGATTTGTATTTGCCATCCTTCAGACAGTACAGAGATGTCCAACAGCCCTGCACAAAGTAGAAGTTCTTCTCCATACCCATCAGACCCAGATTTAGTGTCCTCGTCTCCCAAGAACAACTGCCTTACATAAGTTGCTTAAAATTCTTTTGGCTTTAACCGTTTAGGCTGAGATTTTCCTCACATACATGCTTCAGATCTGGAATATTTCAGACATGAGGGTTCAAACTTGAAAATAGGCTTAGGTAAAAGCCACATTGTTTTGGCCCTGTAGCTACCTGACGAGATCTAGTGAATCTATTCAGAAAAAGGTCTGTTCAGATTTATTTTGCTATAGAAGTGTGTCTTTGAAAATCCATAAAATCTGATCAATAACAAGCATTTGAATATTCAGATGCTGGAAACTGCTGCTATTTTCCCAGCTGTGACTGAGAAAAAGAATAGGAACAACTTTATTGAGTTAAATCAAAAGTCAGTCATGATGAATATTTTAGGTCAGAAGACCAGAGATCAGGTTGATCATCTTGTTCATACACACTACGACAGATGAGATCACTGCTCACATTGTCAGTTATTCTTATTGCTCTTTCTACTTTTATTGTACCATTATCAAATAGGAGCTTGTAACTGCACGTGGTCCCTATGATGCAGACTCACTAGGGATTTTTGCAGTGAAATAGAGGTTTCTTTTGTCTTTTTTTTTTATGTTACTTTTCACTTTCTTTTTCATTCAAATCTCATTTGAAGGTCAGGATACATTGTTTTGCCTCTTTCCAGGAGTCTATTTCCCAAGCAGTTTGCTTGAAGCTACTGTTCAATGTGTATAGATGGAGATGTTTCTCTGGCGCTTTCACAGCACAGAAGAATGGGCCTGGTCAGTCCTCCAAAGCTGGAGATTAGCCGGTTCGTGACAAAGGGTGTATTTTACCATGTATGTCCAGCAGATGAGGTGGCACAGCACCTGTATGTCATCCACTTACTCAAAGCGGAAAGTGTGATCATACTTCTGTCAGGAAGAATGGGTCTGAGTAGGTCCAACACCAAGTGTCCAGACAACACCAAGGACAGTGTTCAGGGGCTGCTTGGATGACCTTAACAGGTATTACAGGAGCTGTGCAGGATCCTTAGTCCGTCCTTTCGGGCTTACATTTTGCTTCTTTGACCATTCATTCATTCATTCATCCATTCATGTATTCTTGCAATAATTTGATTTCCCTGCTTTGAGGTCTCTTTTCTGGAAGGTCTCTCCATTTCTTTCATTGGTAGGATTGGGTGTGTTTTTCCCCTAAAACCAGTAAGAGGAACAGTCAGTGGAAAGAGGGGGAGTGTTCCTTCATTATCTCCCCATTCCTATGGGAGTGGAAACAGAAAACCGCAGATTGGTACGGAGGAGCTGGTTCCCTCATTTCCATCCCACTGGGAGGAGAAGAAAAACACCCAAATCACTAGTACTATAACTGACACAACTGCATCAATGCCATTATCACCATCTTCATCAAGTTAATCCCTGGTGTCATCACTGCTGCCACTACAGACAATCTTCTCCTCAGCACTTGAACTGATGACTTTTTCCATGTAGCGTGCACTCAGAAATTGAAGATTTCATGGCTGCCTTCTAACGATTCAGTGCAGATTGGGCCACCAAATGCCCAAAGCAATGCTTCTACCAAAACAAGACTGTCCAAGCCATCATTACCTGCATACAGGAAGACATTGAGGAAAATTATCTATGTAGTGCATTTTTTTCTAATCAATTTTATGCTCCATTTTTCTACTAAGATTTCCTTTCATCTTTCTTTTTTCCAGGCCTAAATGGCAGCTACATCACCTTGTTAGACAGTAATCTGAAAATAAAGCAAGCCATACATACATGTTGCTCACTTCTTCCTCCCAGATGTCTCCCTTGTTTTCTTTTTCCTTGTCCTCTTTTATATATAATGTTATTTCTTTTCTGATAACCTACGTTTGGACCTCCTTTTCTGTTACGTGAACCTTCGTCTTCTGCCTCCTTAGCTGCTCTCCTATTGACTGGAAAACTCATTTGATGGTAAGAGAGGAAGGATGCTGATGCTATTTGTCTTTTACAAGATGAAAGAGAAGAGATATCAAAAAAGGAGCATTAAGGATTACAACAGACACTCTTTTTCTAATTACCTCAGCATCTTCCTGTGGCAAATAAAACCATGAGAGGGGCATGAGCAGGCAGAAGCACAGGCAAAGATTGCTATTTTTTCACTGGGGCTTGTAATCATCTCCTTAGTAGCAAAAAAATTCCCAAAGTGGGGCCATCGCAGCAGCTTTTCATCTCGATCACCAGACCTAGTAGAGAAGCTATTCCTGCAAGAACCACTGAGCCTCTGTCATGAATCTTCTACCTGCCACAGTTTCCCCTCTGTCCTCACATCCAGCTGCTGTGGACAGGGCTTTTCTTCCATCTGGCCCAAGAAGCATGAACAGTTTTCTTTTTCCTTTACTGTGCTGGAATTGCTAATGATGGGGAGACTAACTCTGTGGTATCCCTGAACATCTCTTCAAAAATTCCTTCCATATTCCTGTTTTCTCTTCTTCAGCAGCTTTCTTGGAGGTTGAAAGATGTTTCTGGTGTTGGTGAATCTCTCATTCTCCTTGTGTTTCTCAGATTGAGACAATATCTCTAAAGAACTGCTCTCTGTACTAAATTCAGATAACTCACTTCACATGGGATGCTCCATACAAGAAAAAGGAAAATCCATAATGCAGTTGAGATTCTACTGGCATGTCTCTTATGCAGATGAAGGACTGGTCATTTTAGTCTGCTTCCTTATCAAGTCAACCTGCTTGATTGTCCCTTGTGTTCTTTGTCTCTTGACAGAACTGAATTTGAATGCCCTTCTTACTGAAGCTGAATTTCTGCTGCAGCCAAACTGTCCTTTATTCTCTGGTTCCCTTAGTAACAAGAATCATTTTCTGTCTCAGTTCTTTCTAGTCAGACTGGGCACTCAGGATTTTTTCCAAATTTTTTATGGAAAAGCAAAATTTCTGGTAGAAACTTTGAAGAATCTCATCAATATCCATATATTGTCAAAAGAAACCATTTATTTCTGTCCTTTGTGCTTTTTTCTTCTTGTAATGCAGTGTTGGTCCATAGGAGAATCTGTTCATAATAGATTAATTTCTTTCAATCTTTGCTTTGTAGAAGCTCTCTTGAAGCGAGTTTCTTACCCTTATGTCACTGAGTCCTTCAAAAAGCTACAATTAAGAAAATCACCCTTGAAAAAAAGTTGTGCTTTATCATACCAGTTCTATCAATTTGTCTGCTAATGTGACTGTGCTTCAGTTATTCAGCCAAAAATACCAACCACATGACTCAGGATTACTGAAGCCCTGTCCCTTTTATCTTATTCCAGAACCTGAATCTTCAGTTCTATCTACCAAGGCTGGCTCAATCCACAGGTTACACAGCACTGTGGGTAGACCTGCTGTCCCATTCTTGCTTTGTTTGCATGGGAAGGTAAATGTGGTGATTTTCCATTATTCTTGCTCACTGTTACAAGAGTTCTTCTACAGCTCCCCCATTTGAGCCTTACTCAGGATGTACTTTGATTGACATTAGGAACAAAGACTGCTTAACCTGCTCCCCTTCTTGCTTCTGGGTTCCTTTCACATCTCCACCATCCTCTATTTCTATCTACGTCTCTGATTTCTGATCACCCTTGAAATCAATACTGGCCAAAAATACTGAGGGGAGAGAGGGGGAAGAAGGTGGGCAGGGAGAAGGTTTTGCTTAAAAGCATAAAGTAATTTGTTGAACAACATCAAGGATGTGATAACAAACAGCTCTGAGGGAGAGGTGAGATAAACACAGGAGTTGATTAAATCGATTTCTCCACCAAAGCATGTTTCATTTGATAATCGTGACCTTGCCATGTTAAGAAAGCCACTGATGAGCAAGTTCCTGCGCTGTTAATTCTGATCCATGCCACTGTGAACTTTGAACATGCTGCTTTTACACCTTCAGTATGCATTGCCCAATTGTAGTCTGAAATTTCACATATTTTTAGCAAATAGTACCTCAATATACTGGTTTTTTTAATTATTTCTGTCCCCTTAGGGTTTTACTTTTACCATTTCAGAGTGGATATCCTTTTCTCTCTGTTTTATCATAACCTATACTTTCCCAGGAATACATTTCAGTGCTCTGAACCTGCTTTAGTCGACTATTTAATTGTGCCTTCACTGTTCATTTTAACACTTTTGAATCATTCACACATATTTTTCTCAGTGCCCCCTGTTAGATTTGTACTCTTAGTAACTGCACCTTTTAATTTTTTTATCCATACTTATATTTTATAATTCCTTTTTCTGATATTAACCTCTAAGCATAGTAAGCAGAGAAATTTGAGATAGAGTTTCATTAAACAGGAATGTCAAATGCAAATATTGTAACAAATATGTAGAGGTCAACTGTGTAAGTCAGATCTGTAGATGGCCATTAACCAAGAATCTTCCTTCCTCACCCAGTGTGCTCATCTTTCCCTAATACACACCAATACAACAACATGTATGCAGTGTTTAAAAAAAAAAAAAAATTAAGGGCTTGGATATGAAAATGTCCTACTAATTTCTGATAAACCTTTTTATTTATAGCCTCGCATGGGCTTCCTTCGCTTGTTGTATGGCTGCAGCTGTCACCACTATTAACAAATACACAAAAACTATTTTGGAATTCAAGCACAAAAGAAAAAAGCTGGAAAGGAGTTTAAAGTTTAAATACAAGTTTCCTGACCATACAACTCCAGAGAAAACTTGCAATGTGTATGTGAACTCATTTCAAAACACCATGGAGGACCCCACACACGCAGTAAGAGGCTTGAGTCACCTGGCCACTAGTTCAGTTCTGTAAAGCTGAGCCCTGTCTCAAGGCATCCTGTAAATTATAATACTAGATCAAAATGGAACAGTATTAATCAATAAAGTATATCAATGTGTGGTGTTATTTATTTTTTCTTAATAAATAAATTATATTTGAGTGGATGTTTCAAGGAAATCTTGATATTGGAAAAGTAGGTTCAGATGTCTCTTTTCAGAAAACAACAGTTATGCAAGTCCCCCACTGGTCTGTTTTTTAAGCAGTCTGTAATGCTAATAGACAGTATTAGTTAGTCAGAGTTTGATAGAATTTCAGAGCACTATGGATTTCACCCTAATTCTTTATTGAAAAGACTGCAAAAAATCCCTGCTGCCTCCCAAAACTCAAATCCAATATTTGTAAATGTTTGGAGACTTTTTATTTTGTTCCCTTTGGCACTGATTGCTTATTTTGGTATATTTCAGATACCAAATGAACCTTTATTTTTAAGATTCAAGTTTCTGCCCTCTACACAATAGCAGAAATTCCTTTTCATTATTCTATATTTTCCTACAATCAACAGTTGGTTTTTATCCTATAACAGCATCTCAATGAGTACAATTTAAGATTAACATCATAATTTCTTCATGCTTT
Source organism: Anabacerthia variegaticeps (assembly GCA_035583185.1). NCBI lineage: Eukaryota > Metazoa > Chordata > Aves > Passeriformes > Furnariidae > Anabacerthia > Anabacerthia variegaticeps. The sequence goes on from JAWWEW010000001.1 coordinate 64,881,535, forward strand.
CCACATTCTGTGAAAATACGATAAGTTGTATGGAGGCTGCTGGCTTTATAATTAATTTGTGGTCATTGTAAACTGTCACTTTAGTCACACAAACTGTAGAAAGAATATTTGCCATAGCATTCTCCTTATTAGTTTAGCATTTAACCTATTCCCAGCTTCTAAACAGTCATGAACACCTTTGTGAGAGACTGAAATATTAGAGTTTGATGACTCAAATGATCATCCTTTTGCAAAAGCAGCAGGTGCTTTGCTGAGATGACATTTACACCCCACAGCCAAAGGGGAGGAGAGTTTTTTTGATGTGTGGTGGCAAAACCTTTGTTCTGCATAAGAACAGCCTAGGTGTAGAGAGGGTGCGCACCCACTGCCAGAGAATGAACATAACAAACTGACTTTGGTTTATCAGCAAGCTGGGTTTTGAGCCAGATACAGGTAAAGGCTGGAAAGAAACAGATCCTGTGAGGTGGGATAATGTATTTTATCATGCCTCCCAATAAGGCAAACTCTGCCCTGGGCGATGTATCAGGACATTCACACGTAGGCCTGAAGGTTTTCATCCCTCCTGAAGGGGCATAACTGCCTCAACTACACTGGTGTGAGAGGCAGCTGTCATGTCCTAGAAGGTGACATAAACCATCAAGGACCCCTGAGGCATCCCCAGACTAATTTCTGAGGCCTCTTACCAGAGGACTGCACACAATGCACAGTGTGATATCAGACAGTGTAAAACTCTGCCCCAGGATAGGTACCTAGGCCTTCCCACCTGAACATGAACTTTTGGTTTCATGGGGCCCCAACCCTGACAGATCAAGACTGCAACCATCACCATAACCAAGAGGCATTGAAATTTGACCACAGGTGGTGATATCTTTCCCCTCTACTATTTACTCTTACCCTTTCTTTCTCTTTCCTTCTCTTCCTTATATATTTTCTTAAGTGATGTCTTCATACTTTTATATTGCTATATTTCTATAGATAATAACCAAAACAGCTACATAACTCTTTTCCATTGTGTGGAGGTTTGGGTTGGCTCCCTGCCAAACCCAGCTGCTGGCCACACAGACTTCTCCCTCCTGAGAGAGAAGAAAAAAAGTACCAAAAGAAAATTGTAGTAAAAGTATATCTATATATTCACATATATACAGTTATATACAATTAAATACTATGTATATACACAACAAGAATTCCAAACAATCCTAAAAGGGAAAAGGGAGGAAAAGGGAAAGGGAAGAAAGGACAAAAATGGGTAAAAACAAAACAAAACAGGGTAAACTCAGGGAAAAGCTCAATAAGTAACTAACACTAAATTCTCACCAAACTTCCCTCAAGTGAAGCAGTTTCTCCACCTCCATCTGGCTGGGACACCAGTTTCTCAGACAGGCCTCAGCTCATATGGATAAGAGCTAAGCCGATACAGAGACCTGATGTCCTCCAAACACACGAAAGGAAGAGAGAGGGAGGAAACTTTCCTCCTCACCTTATATACAGCTGATTACATAAAGGAATGGTGTGGAATACTTCCTTAGTTATAGCCCTGTTACCAGGGAAAGCCTAGACCAAAACCAAGAAAACTAAACCACTACACATTGCAACTAAATTGTTCTAAAATAAACCTGCCATATATATGCATTTATACACTGGTCATTCAGTGTTGTTTCACCCCAATCCTCCCCAATGGGGTCTATTAGCAAGAACCTCAGTCACCCAACCTCATGGGGTGGGTCATAACTACGTTAAAAACAACCAATAAAACAAACAAACAAGAAGTGGTGTCTGTGAATAGGAGCTGGGGTAGACTGCATCCTAATGCTGACCTCTGGCCACATAGGGCTCTGTGAGACTCACTAAAGGGTGTCAGTCAGGTATTTATACCCGAAGTCATCTTCTGATAACTTCAACAGTGTTTGCTGATTTCATGTTTTACTCTGCATAACTGGACTGCAGTTTCATTAATTTCAGTGGTTTCAACATTTGGTGTTCATACAAATTTTCCCATCCAGTGGGAAAACTGAAAAAATCATACTCTGGCTGAGACAGTATCAAAATTTTGGCTGGAGACTCACCTATACCTATAGACTTACACAGAATTAAAGTATAATTGAAGTTAGAAGTTTGTGATGAGATGTTTTTCATGAAGTCAAGAGGTTTGTCTCTGCTCCAACCTTCCCTCTGAGAGACAGATCAATGTTGTTCAGAGACTTAAGCAGCTGAATTTTGAATATATTGAAGAAAGGAGATTTCCTGACCTCATTGGCAACCTGTTCCAATGCTTGACTGCTGCAATTGTAGTAAAAGCAGTTCCTAATACCAAATCAGAACGTCATGTGCTCCAATTTGTGTCCATTACCTTTTTTTCTTCTACTGCACACATCTGAGAAGAATCTGGCTCCATCTTGTCTACATCATCCCATCTAGGTAGCTGCAGACAGCAATAAGATTTTCCTTTTCATCTTTAGAAAAGCCTGTCTTTGTCCATTACAGTGTTCTGAAACTGCCACCTTCTGTTCTGCAGGGGAACAAAGCAGTTGCTAGAGAGTTTGGTATTCACTCTAGTAGAAGCAGTCTCGGTTTCTTGACCAGAACACAAGATCTTGATTCCTTCCACTTGTTTCATATATTTCTTTGTGATGGAGATGTTTCTCACTGTCTTAGTTTGAGGGGAAAACTAAGATATATTGTTGGCCAAGAAATAAAATAATCCCTCTCCTTAAATTTAGGAAA
>JAWWEW010000001.1:64884355-64931893 GCA_035583185.1 Anabacerthia variegaticeps
AAGTTCTGGGTATGGACATTTCTTAGATTGGATACAACCTTTAGATATGATAATTGAATAGTGTTATAAAATTAGTACGCTGCCATGTAGACAGAGGCTTTTCCCAGCTCCTACACCTTGTTGACATTTCTCACACACACACACACACACACTCTGTGCTGCCCATCCTGCTGTGGTGCCCTGTGTTCCCACCCACAAAAGGGATGGGAGGGGAGGAGAGCTCTGAAGAGCTCTGCTTGCAAAGGGGTTTTTTCCTCCCTTGCTCTCCTGACGTGGGGGGAGAAGATGTTTCCCCTCCCTTGTTCTCCCAGACCAGACCTCAAGAACCTCAAGTCCTGCTTGAAGGAAGGCGAGACTGGTAATGGGAACTGGGTACCAGCATGAGCTGCTAAGGTAGCTGAGCTGCAGGAACATGTCAACATGTGTTGTACTCTTTTATACTCCTTTATATTCTATACCCCAAAACTCTATAAGTAAAAGAACTCTTCTCTACTTTACCCACATACAGTTGTCTTGGAAAGTTTTTTTTCCACTCCTTATGGCAACAGACAGGATCCCTTGGATGTGGTGGAGTGATTGGTGTGATCAAAAGCTGTTGCAGCTTTTTCCAGGGTGACCCAGGCCTACTGTAATGTTTTCTTCTGGAGGAAGTAAGGGGAGTGGGGAGAAGGACATTGATCTCATTAGGGGATAATGACAGATTGAAATTGTTTTTCCTCTTGGTATTGACCTAGGCACATCAGACTTCTTGAAAGATTTTCTGGTACAAGGTTTACTTCAGGAGAAAGTCTAGCCAACCCTCAGAAGGTTAAAGGGGAGAAAGACATTAACCCTCAGTGGATTAATGATATATTCAAAAGGAATGACCACCCGGAGTGAGTCAAATGGAGGCTTACCCCTCCTGATGAAACTAAAGAGATAATGCTAACCCTTCTCCTTATGATATGACCTGGGCTCATAACAATTGGCATGACCCACAAGGAGTGACAGATGAAATTGTAATTCTTGCAACTTATATAGGAAAACCCCAGTCATTCAACATTGTTTCACTCTAATCAACCTCAAGGGATCTATTCTGGACAGGAACTTCAGTTATCCCATCCTCAAAGGTGGTTTATAACAGACACATAGTGGCTGTAGGGGTGAATGTTTCATCGAGTTACGAGGCCCCTTGACCCTGTTAGTGGTGCTAGCACCTGTAGAGAGAATGGGCATGCAAGTGAGTGTGTGTGATCACTAGGAAACATCCTGCTGGACTAGCCAGTGAGTAGGTGAAGTGGTCTGGGAGACAGGTGGCGTGGTGCATCTCTAAGAGCAAGGTGATAGGAGACTGACTACTGGGAGAATCAGCAGAGTCCTGACCAGGTGTGTGTCTATGTGTAAAGGGAGGGAGAGGAGGTGGGGAGGGGAGGAAGGGTGTTCTTATACTAGAAACATGAGTGGGGCTACAACTTCAAAGGTTCATATGTCCAAATGCCAGCAATCAGGGAGACTATAATCTAGAGCAGTTACTGAATTGACTGCATTTGATCCCAGCTGCTGAAGGAAACCACCTTGTGTTATATATACACTCACTAGCAGACCATTCTTCTCATCCAGGTAGGGGAGAAGGATAAGGCTGCTTATGGTGACTGTGTTTGTATGAGTGCTGAATGTGTCTGTCTTGTCCTGTTTAGTCATATATATATGTATATATTCATCCCAGAAAAAAAAAAAAAGAAGGTTTTGGGGTGACTTAATTGCAGCCTTTCAGTACCTGAAGGAAGCCTGCAAGAAAGACAGGCAGAGATTAATTACAAGAGCATATGGTGACACAGAACAAAGGGGAATGGATTCAGACTGAAAGAGAGTAGGTATAGACTAGATATTAGGAGTTAGTTCTTTGCTGTGAGCATGGTGAGGCACTGGAACAGGTTGCCCGGAGAAGTTGTGAATGCTCCATCCACTGGAAGTGTTCAAGGCCAGGTTGGATCGGGCTAGTGTAAGGCAACCCTGCCCATGGCAGAAGCGATAAATCTCCAAGGTTGCTTCCAAGCCAAACAATTTTATGGTTCTGTGATATATTTGGTGAACATGTGTGCTCTGTATGCATATGCCTACTGGGAGTACATGCTCAGCTTTGCTACAGACTGCACCCAGGAACATGGAGCTGCAGCAGCCTCACCTCTGTCAGAGTGTTGGTTCTGGCCTGTCATTTTTCCCTTATGTTGCCCACTTCCTAGATAAGAGGCTCTGAAGCTGAGCTATGGTCCACATGTGACTTCTCGGATACAACCAAGTGAATGTGCAGATATGCTTTTAGAAGAAAATGTCCAAGTAAATGCCCACAGCTCTAGCTCTGCCCCAGTGGATCCACAGTTCTGGCTTAAAACTTAAGGTGTCCAGTATTTCATCTGATTTCTAAGTAAACAAAGTAAGGATGAAGCATAACAAAGCATGACTCACGATTTCTGATGTGTTAACAACATTGCCCTGTGTTGTATTTCCGTATGTTTTACAAAAATTGCAGCTTAGCTTTCCTATCACTTTTTACAATTAGAAGCAAACACTGCATTTTCTGTCCTTGGGATATATATAGTATCTTTTCATCATGCCATTACCATGCTCTTTTCATATTTTAAAATTCAAATATTGATTCTGTGAAGAGTCTTCCAAAAATCCAGTAAAATATTGATTAGTGATTATATTTTAAAACATGTGAATATGAACATGAATCAATTCACTTAGGTTTATTTTGAGTAACATATATCTCTTGAGTCATTGAAAATATAGAAATTTTGCTCAGTATACATTAAAACTTCTCAAAAATCTAAGGAAAATAATGCATCAACTATAAAAAAAATCCATAATTATTGCCAGTAGCTTTTATTATACATTATGATTAAAAATATTGGATGTCTCCTACATATTTATAACAGTCAATGTTACTTCAATACTTATGAATAATAAAAAAAGGTATGATTCCAATGTGACTGGCATGAATTCATTACTACTATTGTTCAGATTTGAGTTCAGAACTCAGAAATCCAATTGTAATTTCTTCTTTTTCTGTGTGCGTTAAGTGAACATGTAGTCAGGGCTTTAGGCTTTCAAATTTTACAAGCATTAAGTGGTAGAACAAATATTTGATACAAGTGAAATAATTAATGGGCAGAAAATACATTTTATTCAATTTTTCCTTCTACTCAATAACCTCCTCTTTTGCTTCTTCAGCTGTCACATGAAAATACGAGATTTCCTCAACCCTTAGTGTGGGGAGATTTCTTCAACCCTTAGTGTTTGATTCGTCTGTCAGTGCCCCAGGAAAGTTGAGACCCTTGTGACCAACCAGTCTGTCCCATTATGGGGATCTGTCACTGAACAGCCCTGCTGGTTGAGAGAGCAATTCAACTGCCCTTTTCAGAGGGCTAAGCTAACAACATAAGGGAGACTTCTCAACATGTTTCCCACTTTATTTGAGCGTTACCTGCTGCTGGCAACTGCTAGCACCCTGGAAAGACCACCACTAACTGTTTGCAATATAAAGTTTTAATCCCCAATAAATTATTCAGTGTGTTTAGGGTATGGTTCTTACCCAGTAGGTGTTCCTATGGGGAAGAAGGCAGGTTCAGCCTGTTGACTGATACCAGCAGTTGCGATGGAGTCTTTCCTAATTTGCTCCTGTTCTCCACTTACTTTTATTCTATTTCTTTACATATCTGAAAGGAGGTTGTAGCCAGGTGGGGGTTTGTCTCTTCTCCCGGGCAACAATCAATAGGACAAGAGGGCACAGGCTTAAGCTCTGCCAGGGGAGGGTTAAGTTGGCTATTAGAAAGAAGTTCTTTGCAGAGAGAGTAAACAGGCATTGGAATGGCCCACCCAGAGAGGTGGTGGATTCACCATCCCTGGAGGTATTTAAGATGAGATTGTATGTGGCACTTGGTGCCATGATCTGGTAATCACAGTGATGTTGGATCAAGGGTGGGACTTGTTGATCTCAGAGGTCTCTTCCAAACCAGCTGATTCTGTGATTCTATGATTTAGGTGCAGCTTGAGTGACTTCAGTCATAAATGTCTTTGCACCGATTGGTGTAAAATTCTCTCACTTTGCTTTTAAAGATACAGTCAAAAAAATACAGGGCAGATGCCCAGGAGGGAGTGGTCATATCTTGGAGGTGGGTAACTTTGGGACAGAAGTGTGCATTTACAATTAGATTATAATGAACCAAGTTCATCTGAGGAGACTGATTTCACCACAGTTGTTGGCTTAGCAGCAGGACATCATCTCCTACTTCTCTTGGTTGACAGGTGCTGTGGAGTTTATCAGCTGCAAAGTACCATAGAGTTCTTCTCCCAGCAAAGATTACTACAGAGCCTGGCCATGGTGTCTTCACTCCACTCCAGCCTCTGTTTTGTCCCTGTTAGCAGGTTTTTATTGTTGCATGGGGAATCATGGTGGAGCATGCCAACAGCATTCCATCCAGCTGCATTTTACCCTATAATTTTTGTACCATTATAACTTCTGTTAGGATGTGAATATAACTTCTTGGTGTCCTCTAATTTTTACCTGCAGCCATCTTCCTGCATCAACTCACCCTTTCTCTTTCTTTCTCTTACTCCTCTCACACTGAGTGACTATATAAAGAGAGTAAGGAAGGAATAGAAGGAATGGAAGGAAGGAGGGAATGGAGGGAGGAAGGAGGGAATGGAGGGAGGGAGGACAGAAGGAAGGAAGTACGGAAGGAAGTACGGAAGTACCGAAGGAAGGAAGGAAGGAAGGAAGGAAGGAAGGAAGGAAGGAAGGAAGGAAGGAAGGAAAAAACCTTAGGATAAATACAAAACCTGCTCCATTTTGTAAATCTTAATCACCCAGTGGAGCTCATTGTTATTGTGTTCTGTGCAGGCAAATGTGATTAGCCCGTGATTACAATGCAGCCTTCAATATAATTAGATAGATTTATATAAACACAGCTGCAAACCATAAAAATGTGAAATATTTAGTGGCTGTAAATTTTGCAGTTTTTAAATTCAAACTTTAATCTCCAATCAGCTATTTATTTTTTTTTTTTGCTTAGAAATGCTAAAAACTACTGCTCTTCTTTCACTCCTTTTTTTTTTTTTTTTTCATGAATATAATTTATTTGATTTTCACTCAGAGTGCATTTCTTCATTCATGAGCATTTTCCTGCATTGGCAATAACCATGGAGTTTGCATTCCATGCCTTCTCAGCTGCATTAGATGAAGAAAGAAATAGAGAGTTTTAAGTCAGATCCCAAAAGCAGTTAGGATGTCTCAAGCAATAACCAGAAATAACAGCAGTCATGGTTTCCGAGTAAGAATATTTAAATAAAACAAATCATGTTTTATATATATATTATAATAGCAGTATAAGTAATAACCATTTGGTTTATGCATTGCTGAAATCTGTTATTTTCCTACTTTAATTGTCCTTCCTTTCTTCCTTCCTTCCTTCCTTTCTTCCTTCCTTCCTTCCTTTCCTCCTTCCTTCCTTCCTTCCTTCCTCCCTTCCTTCATTTCTTCCTCCCTCCCTCCCTCCCTCCCTCCCTTTCTTTTTCCTAAGTGTGATCAGTTTCTGCTTCAGAAGAATCATGTTTATGACCTTAAGCCAAACGTAAGAAAGACAGATAAGTCAATTCTTGACACTTTCCCACAAAGACCAGACCATCTGGACACTTTGTATTTGTAACAGGTGCTTCTGGGACTTAGAGCTTAATTCTGGCCCAGATCTGTTCTGTATGGGTGACTCCATTACTGTGTGCAACTGTGCATTGCATTAATTGAAGGGACTCAAAAGGGCCAAGTAAAGTAATTAGTCAGTTGGTCATGCAGAAAAGAGACTAGTGGCTTAGTGCCACTGAATGTTGAATGCACAGATGTACATCACCATCAGCTTTGGCTCTCTGCGGTACTCCACTAATCTCCGGCAGGTAGAACAAAGATCTGTCTTAGTCCAGGTTTTCAGTCTCCTGGAAACAACAACATAAATATTATATCCACTTGGGAGGGAAAATCATGAGTTTGAATGACCTAAAAAAGAAGCCACATCAGCATAAAATTGTCAGAATAGTAAAAGTGCCAGATGGGCCAAATATGGCAGCTAGGTTTTTAGGTTCCAGTCTGAGTTTTTAGGTTTATACAACAGCAACTGGCATGTGCAATAGAAGCTATAAAATGTGTTTGAAGTATATTTTTGAACTATGCTGTTTTTCTTTGCATGTATTTGATTTTTTTTAGACTTAGCTATTTTGAGGTCAGGGTTTGATCAGAATTGTTAGCTAGTTTCACCTGAAAGGTTAAGAATATACCTGCTGTGCTACTCATTTCCACTGAGCAGCAAAGATAAGTATGAGTATTTGGGGCATTCAAAAACATTGTAAGTGAAACTGGTTTATAGTTGACTTTTTGCCTGGCTTACAGAACTCTAATCTTTTTTTCTGCATCTTTCATGGATGCCATATACTCTGTTTTCTTAAACAACGTCTCAGAGTGGGTGTCATAAAAAGTCTGGATTTTTGCATTTCACTGTAATTTGAAATTTCTAGACTAAACCTTTACTTTGAAAAAAGTATTTTTTACTGTCTAATCAGAACAACCAGAATTAATAACTGGTAAGCTGTAATCACAGTTTGCTTAGTCCATTATGTTCACTATTATATAAGGTCTTACATACATCGTGCCCTTGAAAGAATCATCTGCACTGTGCATTGCAATGTTATACTCCCATTACCTTAACTCTCAATTATTCAGCTATTAGAGAGCATCCAAAGGAGGGTAATGAAGATGGTGAAGGACCTTGAAGAGAAGCCACATGAGGAGTGGCTGAGGTCTGTTCAGCCTGGATAAGAGGAGACGGAGGGGAGACCTCAAGACCTCATCACAGTCTACAACTTCCTCATGAGAGGAAGAGGAGGGGCAAGCACTGATCCCTTCTCTGTGGTGACCAGTGACAGGACCCAATGGAATGGCTTGAAGTTGTGTCAGGAGAGGTTTAGGTTGAATATTAAAAAAAAAGGTTCTTCACCCAGAGGGTGGTTGTGCACTGGAACAGGCTCCCTGGGGAAGTGGTCACAGCACCAAGCCTGACAGAGTTCAAGAAGCATTTTAGACAATGCTCTCAGGAACATTACTATTTTAGTTATTTCATTTTGTTAATGGGAAAATAATGTTAATAATTTCTAGTGAAGCAAATAATTATTGGTATAATTATAGCTGCATTGATTTAGTCCAGCTGTGGACTGGATTCATAAAATTTGCCCTTTTTCAAGCTCAAATTATTCTCTCTTTTCTGTTGCAGGTTAAGGAGGAAATTTGGCCCTATCCTTTGCCACTTGTTGAAAAGGACAGAGTTTTCCTACTATTTGTATTCCTAAATTATAAAAGGAAGTAGCCTACTTGTCAAAATAACCAGTGTTACTTCAAACTTTACATTTTAACATGAAAACAACTACAAGTACTGACTTACATGAGCTACATTTTTTTAAATTCCTATGACATTTTTAAGGGAGCAGAAGAAAAGATTAACTAAGTTGTAATAGTCAGACATATATTGGTGATAAGCATGAAAGAAATAAGATTTAAACTGTTCTTGAAGAGTTAAAATGAGGTAAAAAGACAGGCAAAGATACATGAACCCAAGATACTGATCTTGTTAGATGTTATACATTTCAGTATTACTCATCTGCATTGCCTATTTAATTTGCATGAGCAGACAGGAGAATCAAATATCCTGGAGAAAAGGATTCAGAGGGCTGATCATCCAGTAAAATTTTCAGTGGGAATTGTGTATATTCATCTCCTGGGATTACTGAGCATTTTACACACCATATTTCAGTCCCCTACCTAATTAACATACAGAACAGAGCTGAGAGACAATATAAAGAGATGATGTGATGTGTGCAATGATTTAAACAGAATTGTTAAATCTCATTGTAAGCTCACTGGACTGGTTTTAATATCCTGAGCACACAGTGTATGATTTAAAAAATCTCGATGTATCAGTTGCTTCGATCAGATAACAAATATTTGAAACAGATTTATACTTTAGTTGGAGTGCCCCCACCCCAAACTCATAAAGAGTAGACCAGTTAACAGTGTAATCTAAGATTTTCATATGTCTAAAATAATTCATTGTGTTTTTCAAACAAAGCAAAGTGGTTGCCATAAAATGCACGAATCTTGTTTCTGTTGGAAAAAAGATGTTGTCTGGGAGGTAATGAAGGTTGCAGACACCCTACCATCATGTTATTTTATGATTTAATTTCACTTTGCCTGTGCATTTTGAAAACTTACTCAAACATTTTTGATTTCAAATACTAATCCTATCTAATTTGTATGTTATAAAAACCATATATTATTTCATCTATGAGATTCCTGTAATTTAGAAATAACTCCAAATAATTACCTCAAATTTGTGCTGAGGTAGCTAGGAGTAAAAGCTCACTCTCAGAGTCTATGTAAGAAAACATTTATAGCAGCTATCAATACCAATCACAAAAAAAGCTCCATTTAACCAGCTGGACAATAATGTTTTGAATGAAAATAAGGAATGGAGAAACAAGAAAAAAGTATTGATAAAAACAAAGACTGACTTGCTAGAGAATTGTAACCCCAGAAATCCTTATAATTCCCCTCAAATGAACAAAACTCTTGATCACCAGTGCCTTTCATTGCTCTGTCACTGCCACTATGCCTTTTGAAATTACATCGAGGATAACCTCTCCTGACAGATGTTCCGTGAGCTGCCAGATGGCAAACTGATTCAAAGATAATACTAGAGTAACTACGGGATGATTACTTTAATTTATCATAATTTTTCTTCTGGATATTCCACATATATAATATAGCTTCTCAGAACATCTAGAAATGTCTTCATTTTATATATACACACACATATGTATATACATGTGTATGTATATACATGTATATATAAATTATATAATATAGCTTCTCAGAACATCTAGAAATGTCTTCATTTTATATATACACACACATATGTATATACATGTGTATGTATATACATGTATATATAAATTATATGATTGACTGTCATAGTAGCTAATTTTCTAGTGTTTCCTAGCAAACACTGGGCATGTAAACAAAATATGCCTGATTTTACAGTATTGACTTTTATATTGAAATTAAACTTTGAAAAGTCCTACTTTCAAAGGCTTGTGCTTTCACTCCAATCTAAACAGTATAACATTATCCTAGAAGGGTAGAATAAGGAATAAACAACAATTAAAAGTGTTTAATGGCACCTTGTCTCAGTTATATAATCAAATTATATAATGAGAAAGATTACCAAAGTTTTTAAACTCTAAAAGGAAATAACTTTCCTTTCTTCAATACAATTAACTTAACCTTGTGAAATTTAGTTTGCTGTATATACCTCACACATGTAAAAATACAGTGTCAAATGTCAATATTAATTTACCATTATTTTTATTTTTGATTTAGTGCTATATTCATGTATTTACTTTCTTATATGTTATTCATGGACATCCAGCCTCTATTCACATTTCCAATAGTATTGTGTATGAAAGGTGGAACCACACACCTGGACCATAGCATGGCCCCTGAGTGATGCAGGTAAGTGACAAATTGTCTGACTCAAAAGATAAATACTCTTCAAGGAAAATCTGCAATTTGTCTCTTCTGCCCCTGTTTGCCATCTCCTCTCACATGGCAGAATCTAACCAAACTGGAGGGAGAATCTGGTCCTTTGAGAAGAGAATCAAAACCTTCAGCAAAAGAACAGAACTTTTCATATGGAAAACAAAGCCTATTATCAGGAGAATCAAAGTGTCCAAAGACACTTCCTCTCTTCAGAGGAATCAAAGCACTTCAAGAGAGAGCAAAAGGTTTTCTGTCAAAAACAAAGACCTCAGAGAAGAGATTAAGACTCACAAAGGACAAGGATAAACATTTCAGTTGAAGGAAAGCTCTTCAGTATGAGATTTCTAATTTTATGGGAGAAATACAAAGCCTTCAAGGACCAGCTTAAAGCTCTTCAAGAGGACAACAAAGCCATACAGGTAGAGGAGAAAGCTCTTTGTGAAGAAAAAAATTCCCTCAATGAGGAGAAATTTTCTCTCTGTGAGGGGAACATGGCCCTTCAAATGAGAAAAAGGCCCTAGGAATTCAGGAGATAGCTCTCCAAGAAGAGCACAAAGTCTTCCATGAATGGAACAAGATACTTCAAAAGAAGGAATAAAGTAATGTAAGTAAAGAATCAGTTGCTTAGGGAGATTTAGTGGAAGTAGGCAAGAGTTAACAAAAACAGTAATTTTCGTTGTTAACCCTATATTGTGGTCTAGTCTTCATCACAGAACATCATCAGCAACTAATGGATAAAATCAGGCATAAAACAGTCTATTAGACTTAGTGCACAAGTCTAGCAGAAGTGCTGAGACATAAATTAGTGCTACATACACAACACATACCTGTAGATGTCTGCTTTATTGAGATACTGAATATCACAGAAAACAAGTTTCTTACCATAGTATTTCACAGTTTAGGGTAACACTTTTTGTTTGTTTGCTTACCTTAGAATGCTAAAGGATATTAATAGAAAGCAGATTCTGATGTAATGAACATTAAAGTCATTTACAAGTGAGACTGGGTCAGACTTTCCCTTTTTCATCTAGATTTAACCAGTAAAATAACATTTTTGAAAATAATTGGTATGAAACACTTTCACCATACATCAACAAATTCTTTGTCTCAGAGGTTTTCCTTCAAAGATCCAGTTTTAACATAAGTTTTGAGGAAAGTAATTCAATATATAAATATATGTTACTACAGAAAAATATTATGAACCAAGCTTGAGCACTATCTTCCTGGACCATCCACAGTGCTGATTTCCTCAATTTCTGCTTTGTGAAATTTCAAAAGCAACAGATCTGTACGAGAGACAGACAGACACAAATAAGTATTTGACACTTGACCTTGAGCGCAGGTCTTTGGAACACATTTCAGAAATTGAGCAAGCAAAAAATGTATTAAAATAAAGAATACTGTTAGTGTAGAAAGGATAGGACTAGAAAAGAGTTTTCTAGTCATGACTCCAAAATCTCAGAGAAGGGTTATTTCAGGCAGTGGAGGAAGGATATGTGTAGCTAGCACCGAAACAAAAAAAATCACATTTTTTCTTTTGCCAAACATTAAACTCTAAGTATTTGTATCTCTGACCTTTATAAAGTTGGGCACAGTGGTGTACTAGTGGACATCATGCCTGAGAAAACTGATACAATTTGGAAATATGGTACTGGAGAAACATTAGAAGGTTTTTTCTTGTGCAGATGGTTTCCCAGTGAGAACTGTGACAAGGCTACCTTGTCCTCAATTTGGAGATTTTGGATTCAGACCCTTCCTTTGGATTCAGATACTTTGTACATTAGAAGCACTGTCAACAGATGTCTATCCTCTCAATCTTGCTTTATGGTCTGAGTGACCACAGAAGAGAGAGCTAAGGAGAAATAAACAGTGGACTACAGTGCAGTACTTGAACTTTTACCTGAATGCAGGCTAAATCACACAACTACTTATGTAAATATCATTTACATAATGTAATGATTTTTTAATATCCTGCAAGCTTAAAAAAAAAACCCAAACCAAACTTGTATAACCATAGAACAATTTAGGTGGGATATGACCTTTAGATACATCACTCACTGAAAGCAAAGACAGATTTTAAGTTACTTTAGATAAGAGGAAACATTAAGCAAGGTTACATTAGAATGGTGGAAGGACAGCACATCTGTATCCAGTATTTGCCTTGTTCCCCTGCTTGGTTCATTGGTCCAGTATTGGACAAGTCAGATGTTACTAGGCCACCAACACAGGATGGATGATAGTGCCTTATTTCCGACAGCTTCATGTTTCTCCGTGCCTCCCTAAATGATTCTGTCACCTGATGGTTCACATTTCTACTTTCTCGTTCCACCTATGACTGGTCTTTCCTCACTGGTTAAAAAAGTTCAAGACCCAAAGCAAACTGGAGTTTCCTGGTACTGAACAAAACAATTTTTCTCTCTACCAGTGTAGGTGTCTTTTCAACAACGATCTTGTAGCTATTTCCAGATTTGTCTCCTCTTCTGCAGTGTCTGTGATAGGCCCTATGAGACACTCACACAGAACTTGCACCTAAATTCATGGCTCCCCATATCTGTGAAGAAAAAGGAGTTCATCGTGTATTCTGATAGTCTGATGGCCAAATGTATTCCAGTTTGTGTTGAAGTATATGAAACTGCTCTTCTAGGGCTGCTTTCTCTAATCTTTTTCTTCCCTTGATCCCCTTGGAATTTTATGAGTCGTTTACTCAGAATTAGGGACTATGATAATAACTTGGCAAGATTATGTGCTAGTGATGATAATATGCCTTTTGGAAAATGCTGCATTTATTTCTAATTACATTAGGGGGTATTTCAAATCTGGAGTTGGATATTTATATAATGAAGAAATATGGTGCTTTAATTTGTCTTTATAGCATTAATATGATTACATTTACTTGCATACAAATAAATTAATTATTCCATAAATACATTATGTTTAAAACATTACAAAATTATTGTGTGTAATTAAAAACTTCAAGTCTGATTAACAGTGTTTCAAAGTATTTTAAATTAGCTGTTTATTTCTTGTGAAAAAATGAACACCACTGTGGCATTAGGAGTGATGATAAAGCTTCAGCTAAATCTGTATAAGCAACCATGTGCTGACTTTTGTGTGATGCTGAGGATCTTGGGTTGTGATCAGCAGAATGAAGTCCTGCTGGAGGTGTGGTGGGTTAGCTGCCCTATCACTACCCTCCAGAACTGGACAGGGGATAGAAAATATTTCAAAAGGTTCATGAGCTGAGATAAGGACAGAGAGCGATCACTCACTAATCAACATCATCCACAAAACAGACTTGACTTGAGGATATTAAGTGATTTTATTACTCATCAAAATCAAAGCATGATAATGTGAAGTAAAACAAATCTTAAAAACATCTTCCCACCACCACTCCCTCCTTCCTGAGCTCTACCTCCTCCCCCCAGCAGAACAGGGAGAAGGCAAACAGGGCTAATGGTCAGTTCATCAGACGCTGATTCTGTCGCTGCTCAAGGAGAAAGGCCTTCCCCTGCTCCACCATGAGGTCCCTCCCACGGGAGTCAGTTCTCAGCAAAATTCTCCAATGGGAGTCCTTCCCATGGGCTACAGTTCTTTACAAACTGCTCCAGCTGGGTTCCTTTCCTATGGTGCACAGTCCTTCAAGAACAGCCTACTCCAGTGTGGGTCCCCCACATGGTCACAAGTCCTGCCAGCAAACCCACTCCAGCCTGGGATCCTCTCTCTGTGGGTCAGCAGATCTCTGCCAGGTGGCATAGGCCTCCCACAGGTTCACAGCTTTCTTTTGGGCATTCACTTGCTCCAGCATGGGTCTCCTCCATGGGCTGCAGGTGGACGTCTGCACTCCCATTGACCTCCATGGGCTGCAGGGGCAGAGGCTGCAGGACAATTTCAACTCCAGTTCCTGGACCATCTCCTCCCCCTTCTACTTCACTTACCTTGGTGTCTGCAGATTTGCTTCTCTCATATATTCCCACTCCCCTCTTCTCTCAGCACAATTCCATAGGCACAATAACTTTTTGCCTTCTTAAATATGCTATCAGAGAGGTTATCAGAGGCTCGGCCTTGACCATCATCAGGTCCTTTGGGAGCCAGCTGGCATTGGCTCTGTTGGTCATGGGGGAAGCTTCTGTCAGCTTCTCAGAGAAGCCACCCTTGTAGCCCAACCCCACTACCAAAACCTGGCCATGCAAACCCAATAAAACAAAACCAAATCCAAGACAAAAAACAAACAAGCAAACAAACAAACCAAAGAGAAAAACCCACAAACCAAACCCAAACAATAAAAAAAAGTTCACCAGCAGTGTGTATCAGGAATCAATATGGGGGCCCATGCTGTTTTACATCTTCATTAATGACTCAGAGAATAAGATAGCATGCACCCTTAGCAAGTTTGAAGATTATGTAAGATCAGGAGGAGAGGCTGATACACCCAGTGGGTATGCTGACATTCAGATGAACAGGCTGGAATCTTGGACAGATAAGAATCTAATGAAGTTCAACAAAATCAAATGCACATTTCCCCAGGGAAATCCCTGTGAGGAAATAAGCTCCGGTACCAATAAATGCTTGTTGCTGACCATCTGGAAAGCAGTTTTGTAAAAATGGACCTGAGGCACTGGCAGACAGCAAGTTGAGAAGGAGACAGCAGTGTGCCCTTGCAGCATACAAGGCTAATGGCATCCTGGGCTGCATTACGAAAAGTGCTGCCAGCAGGTCGAGGGAGGTGATCCTGCCCCTGACTGTGGATGAAGCCACAATTAAAGTGTGCATCCAGCTCTGGGCACCCCAGTACAAGAAAGACATGGATTTACTGGAGAGAGACTAGCAAAATGCCACTCTCCCTCAGTTTAAGTCACCGCAGGGAAGCTGAGAGACCTGAGACTGTTCATCCTGGAAAAGAGAACGTTCAGGGGAATCTTTTGCATATGTATAGATACCTGACTTCAGCAGGGGAAGAGGGAAGTAATGAATTTGGAGCCAGACTGTTCTCTATGTTGTCCAGGAAAAAGACAAGAGGCAATGGAGATAAATTAAGATACAGGCAATCCATTTAAACCTGTGATGGGAAACCCCACGCTTTTTGCTGTGAGAGTTACCAGACTTTGAAATAATATGTCCAGTGAGACTCTGGAGTCTTCTTTGAATCCTTCTTTGGAAGTATTCAAAACTTGGATAACCTGGATTTTTCTTGGGCAACCTGCTCTAACTGGTTCTTTGAGAAGATGGCTGAGTGAGACAATCTGCAGACGCCCCTTACAACTTCAACCATTCTATGATTCTTTGGCTTATCATACCTGACATCAAGACTATTGATGTATACTAAGTACCTTCCACTTCTAGCCTAACATCAGGATTTCTTTCCTGCTGTACTGTTTCTTTAAATCTTCTGTTAGAAGAGAAGCTAAAGAGTCTCAGAAATGAGCTTTATGCTGAAGTACAGACAATATATTTAGAGAAAGATGACTATTGTGTCATCTGAAAGACGATCATTCAGTTCAGATCAAGGTTAGGAAAAACAACTTTTCTGAGGATCATTTCCATTGGGTACTTAATAGATATCTAACTGAATGGGATCTGACTAAATTGCAACTTTTAAAAAAATGTAGAAAGGAGAGAAATGTTGCTAAAAGTCTTTAAATGCAGTTATAATATGTAAGGTGTTCATTCTCAAGGTCTTTTTAAAATATAACGCCTTTAACACAATCGTTTTTCATATTTTTTCTTTCAAATGTTATCCCTTTTCCTTCTATCCCTCTTATAATTTTCTAACATTGTTAAAACTGTAAGATGGGAGGTAACTAGCATAAATTGAATCTGTTTTATAATAGATACTTTCAAAATTTGGGAAATCTCCAAACCTGAACAACATTGATTGCTTATTTCCACTGACACACTGATAGAAAAAGGAGTTAAAGTAGCTGCACAATAATAGTGTTGCAATTTCACTCACCAGGGAGGTATGTTCAATGTCCTGCTCAGTTTCTTTCCTCCTGATCTCTCTTTTAATGTGCATGTAAATGACTCATTGGAGCTACCTGCATTGGCACTTTTAACACACAGGAGGGACATTTTTTTGGTTACACATTGCATGACCTACTTAAGGGATGATGCTGGCTGTAGAGACTGCAGGTACATAAAAGAGAGATAGATATGCTGTGGGTACAGGACACGAGCATCAATATCAAATGCTAACACTGGAGATAAAGGTGAAGTGGAAGCTGAAAATCGTATTTATGATCATTTAAACAGATGTGGTTTTACTTTGAATTAATTTTCTAATGAAATACATCTTCAGATAATACTTCCAGATGAGGGACATTTCTGTAGCAATGAAAACATCTTCTTTGAAGATTGGAATGTGAGCAAAATCATTATAACATGATAGTCCAAATTTCAAATATCAACAAAATTTTATACATTCTGAAGCAGTCTTAGGAGCTCAAAAATTATTTGACTATCCAGAACCCTTTGAGACATAACAGGAAAGTAAGAGGGCTCTTAGGTCCCAGGAAAAAGTATTGGTGCTGGCAGGATCACAGCAAAGATGCAGAGAGTTGAATGCACATCCGAACAACTTCACTGAAAAAGCAAGCATGCCAATGAAGGTGGAAGGACAGTGCTGAAGAAGACTTGTAGGAACTTTGGAAGAGGTTTACATAAAAAGTACATCATTAAAATTATGCAGGAGATGAGGCTGTAGGAAAGAAATCTTCAGTAGGATGTTACCTATAAGCCACATCTATGCACATTAATAAGATTAGCCTCATGCTACTCAGTGTCAATATGCTCTTGGTTCCAACAGCAGAAGAATAACAAAAAAAACCAAAACAAAGCAAAACAAAAAAAAAAAAATCCTCAGCATGGTACCCATTATGAACAAATTTAACTCTGTCAAGTGTTTGCCACGCAGCAGTATCTAAAAAAAGTTAGTCTTCCAAAAGTGAAAAATAATTGCTAGAAGAGTTTGGAATATATTAACAGCTGGTAAACAGGAACCATTTCTTAAATTATATGGCTTTCACTCTACTGCAGGAGAGATCCTCTATTCTTGTCAGATGTTAGGGAAAGTTGAAGTGAAGTTACCATAGCAGAAATAGGTTCAGCTCTACATTTAGCTCCTACAAAGGAGTCTTTTAAGAAAGTTTGTGCCAGCTTAAGGCAAATTTATGAAAATACAGTTTTGTGTTATTGTATGGAAAAAAAATATTTTTACCGTTTGAAAATATTACATTTTGAGTTGCTCCGGGACATTTTTTGAAACTAAGTAGATATCTCATTCAAACATCCTCATGGCATTAATTTGGAAAATTAAATATAATGTAAAATAAAATATAAAATCGACAGGGGGTCCAGAAGGCAGAACTATCTGTCAAAATAAGGTTTTCATGCTTATTTAAAGGGTCAAAATATTGCAAGTCAATAAAATGAAGACAATTGATGTATAAAACTAATATACAAACTCTTTGTACTGGAGAATACACACATCGTTTGGCATAGAAGTACAGCTTCAAAAATGTTCTGTGCTACATACATTCTCTTTTGTTTCTCCCCTACAGTTACAGACATTGGATATGCTTCAGCTCAGTGTAGCCAGGAGTTACTAGACATAGGCATTAATTAAGGGCATGCTCTTGTAATTCAGAAGGAACTTTAGGAAAATGGGAAATAGAATGGTTTAACTTTCACTGAAGTTCCACTTTATGGTTGCTTTACCTGGAGCATAATATTAACAACATCTTTGAGTGAGGAAAGCCATTTAGAAGCAAGCTAAAATAAGACAAAAAATAAGGAAATAATAATAATAATAATAATAATAATAATAATAATAATAATAATGTTTCATACAGTTCATATTGCTTGGAAAAAAATAATTTGGGGAAAAAAACCCAAAGAGTACTTTAGTGTAAGGCTGCCCATAGGGTGAAAGAGTTTTTCTTAGATTTTCCTGTGCAAGAGCAAAGAATTTAATAAGTACAGTTCTCTCGTCCAGTGAGAGGTAGGCTGATGAGAAAGCTATCTAGCAGACCCAGGACATCCACTCTCTACATCTATAATAAACTGAGGATGGCCCACTGCTTTGGGAAACTTATTCCAATGCCTGACCACCCTTTCAGAGAAGACATTTTTCCTAATATCCAATTTAAACATCCCCTGATTCAACTTGAGGCCATTTCTCCTTGTCCTACAATCTTCACCTTAGGAGGATCTCATCAATGTATATAAATATTTGAAGGGAGGGTGTAGAGACGACAAGGTCAGGCTCTTTACAGTGGTATCCACTGACAGGACTTCTGAACATTAGGAAAATCTAATATATTGTCTGACTAACTGCGCATGGGCAGAGTTTGCCCAGCGAAATTGTGGAGAAATTCAAGAGCCACCTGGATATTGTGCTGGCAACTGGCTCAAGGTGCCCTACTTGAGCAAGATGGTTGGACCAGGTGACTTCCCAAGGTCAGCATCAACCATTCTGTGATTGTGTGAGTCTATGGTCAGGACAGATGTATCTCAGAAGTTCAAAAAATAAAATTCAAATAATTAAAGAAAATAAAATGAAGGGTAAAAAGATTCTTCACAGACATATATAGAAAGAGGATGAAACCATAAAAGGACTAGAATCTGTGGAGAAAAAGACAAGGATCGGGACTGTTATAGGTGTTGCCAACATACTAAATACAGGTTTTGCTTTTGTTTCAATAATGATGATGATGCATGTAACACCAAAGTGTTGGGAAATACTTCTGCGACAGCACAGGTGAAACGGAGACAGAGGACTTTCCAGAGTATACATCGTAGAAGAAGAAGCCCCAGGATACAGGACCAGCACTGTGACAGCTTCCGAAGGACCAGAGACTTTATAATCCAACATTACCTGCGTCTTTTATGTACAGGTTTTCCCCTGTTTAGATTGTAATTCCTAGAAATCCCTGCTCACATGTGAACAGAGTTTTTCCCTTTTCCCGGGTATCCAGCCCCGCCTCCCTCCCGATCCTATTGGATGTATCCCCTGTCATTCCCTATTCCTGGGTTCCCACTGGGTTTTGGTTCTCCTGTTCCCTTATTGGCCCCGGTGTCCCCCAAGCCACACCACTCCCCCTGAACCCTTACCCAATCACACCCTACCTTCCTAAACCCCGCCCAAGGGGTTCAAATACCCTAGACACAGGAAATTAAAGGCTTTTCTATGACCACCCTACCTGGGTCTGCTACATTTTTTCGCTCCTGACCACGTGGGATTTCGCAATCCCCTCCAGACCCCGGGAGGTTGGAGAAATAGAGGAGCCAGGCTCCCCCACCACAGCTGTTACCAAAGAAATGTGATTTAAAGACAATGAGGAAAGGATATTAGAAACTGTGTGTGAGCCATGAGTCGACTTTGGTCTTCTTGTAATGTTTGTATTGGATATCTGAAAAATCTATATTCAGACTACTAAAAGATTAATAAATTAAATAACACATTAATATACCCCAGGAATATAGTAGGGGGGAAAAAAACCCACTTGTCAGATAAAACAAAAAAATTAAACATAATTGGACAAGTATAAGTCTGCTACTTTATTATAAGAATCATGAATTTATTTTTTTATAGTTTTTTATCAGAGACAGTATTATCAGAGACAGAAGGAAATGGACAATTATATAAAACATAAATGGAATTATTGAAGATATATCAAAATAGAGTTATTAAACATCTTTTCTAATAGGATAATTTGTAAGTTAAGGTTAATTGAAAAGACTTGATATCTACACAGTATGATACTATTAAAAAAAATTCTAGTTAAAGATCTTTCATGTGTTAATAAAAAAATTATAAAATGGATAAAAAGACTTTTTGTTGATTATTAAATGCAAGTTTCAGAAGGAAAGGGAGATTACAGTATTTCTTAGGTTCAGTCCTGCTATAAATGTTTAATATATTCCTAATTGGCTATGTTTTCAGGCGTAGGTCAAGAAATCCATCTTAAACACAAGGTTGAATAGTTTGACCTATTTGCTGTGGAGAGCAAATTATGACTGGAACAAAAAAAAATTATGCTGAAGATTCATATCACAGAAATTGTGTTGTAATATGAAGTACATAAGACCTCTCTAAACTAGGGGCTAATTTTCTAGAGGCTGTGACAGATGAAAGAAACTGTGATGCTAACAAGTTGCCAATGTGCTGCTGTTTTTGTGGCGAAGTTCTAAAACTTCAGCTAAAATAAATAAATAAATGCATACATATATACATAAATAGCCTGGAAATCTTAGTAACAATTTTCAGAAGGCAGTGTGGTTCCATCTAGTTCTGGTGCTGTGCGGTCAGTTTAAATTAGAAGAAGTGAAGATGAATGGAGAATGTATTTTAAAATATGAGAGTAAAAACCTAGGGCCAGTTTAGTCCAGTAGATTAAGTGTTGAAAAACATGATTTATCTGAGTGGAAAATATAATGGAAGGACAGAAGTATGTATGTACGTATGTAAGTACAGAATCTGCATACATTGCTCATATTCAAATTTTTTACAATCACGAAAGCACTTTTCGTTGTATAACAACTAAAATTTCCCAGTAAGCAGTGAGACATGAGAATTAGATTAAATAATCCAATTGCTTCACATGTCCTTAGATAAATTTCCTGTAAATACTATTATTTGTTATTAATGCTGCTCTTAATATCTAGTATTTTAGGGGTTCTTCTGGTTGCTGAACAGGATTAAGAGATTTTCTACTCCCTACCTCCCATAGCATAGCTTGTCTTCTCTTTCATTGCACTTATATGGCTAGCTGTTGCATTAGCAAGTGGGAAAGACAAGCACTTGATTTGACTTCACACTTTTTTTTTTCTTTTTCTGGTACCATATACTTATGTGGCAGTTTACCAGGGACATTGTCTGTGCCAGTTGTATCATTCCCAGGAATGATAGATACATTCTAAAGAGCTAGGCTCTGGAGGACCTTGCATATACACTGGTGATGGTATGCCATAGATATGTTCCATAAATTACTTTGATCATTCCATCAGGAAGAAAATCACTTGGGTGCATCACTGATGTGCTCAAACACTTACTGTGTGACTAAAGATAATACGTGTAAAGCATATTTATGCCTGAAAAGAACCTGCCACAGATGCAAATATCAGAGCCTGGCCATAGCTAGAAATTACTGAAGACAAAATGCACTGATGTTATTTAGCATTACTACAAGCATGTTTGCACACATTTCTGCTGTAGCTGAAAAAGTAGCTTGAAATCAGACACAAAAGAAGTGACTGGAAAAATAAACTAGACATCCTGTAACTGAACATTTTCAGCATAAATTTTGGCAGTTACCATGTTTAGCCTAACTAGCTTCAAAGATTTTTAAGATTCAGTATGGGAACTATAAAATGCTTATGCTCATGTCAAAAGACTTTAAGTAAATGTGCATTTCTGAAAAATGGAGGTTGTTTCCTTAACTTTTCTAATCAAATGAACCTTTTCCTTTTTTGTTTCATTGAGTATAAGGACACTATCATAAAGTTTTCTGGGAAGAGAAAGAAAACCTGTAATTGGTCTATGTGTGTTCTATAAATTTATGGAACATACATAAAATGCATAACAATATCTGTTCTATAATACTTCAGATTAAATATGTATTTTATTGATGCCTCTAGTTACTGAATATCACAAGTCATGCAGTCTTTTCTTGTTTGAATATTCTGTCTTCTACTCAGTATTAGTTATGGAGTGAAGTTTATTTTTAGGCTTACAATTCAGTGATCTGTATTTAGTGTGAATTCTCTACTAGGGAAAATGAAGCCTAGTGATGTTTTGTTTAAAGAAAGAAAATTAATTTCTTTTCTTTCAGTTCAAATAATAAAGCCATCTAAGCCAATGTATTGAACCCAAGTGTAACTATGAATACATTCATAATTACTTTAAAATTACATCATTAAGGAAAAACATCTGTTTAAGTACTTGGCTGAATTGTGGCCACCTTGGTCGTAAAGGAAATGTTGACAATATCTGATCTGCAGATTAAAGGGGCAAAAGTCTTTTCCGTATTACATCAAATGACAAAAATTCTCCATCGTTCCCACACAAAAGGGCAAAACTACAAATTAATTCCTGTCTAGACAGAAGAAATAATGGTTTTTATCTAAATTGTCTTGGGCCACTGCTGGGACATTCAATGAAAAGCTCTACTACTAATGAATTAAAAGACAATTTTTTTTACAATTAATGAGTCATAGATATTTTAAGCACTGCGATTTGAGAACAGAAAGCTATTAGATTTAGAGAAAGAATGGAAGAAAATAATGAGATCAGAAGGGTGAGCTATTTTGGTACCTGAGAAAGGTTGTTATTCTAATTCAATATTTATTATGCAGTAGCAACTTTAAAATGAAGAATCTGAAATAAAGATGGTTGGATCTTGGATGCCATCTGGAAAGTTCAGCTGAAGAGATTCAGGCATAAGGAAAGTAATAACATTAGTAACTGAAAATATGTCTGTAAAACACTTTTTTTTTTTTTAATTCAAAACAGAAAAAAAAAAAAAAAAAGATGGTAGAATTTTGAAGGGAAGGGGAGATTAGAAATTAACATATTAATGGCCAGATCCTTCAGTCAGTGATATAAACAGAGCTTTGCCGTTGATTTTAATGGAAGTAGAATAAAGTTTGTCATCAGAAGTGCTGAGAAAAGGTTGTAGACATAAAAGACCACATTCTCCAATTGATGTAGTTTTCTGCTTTGTAAAGACAAATTGAACTTCAAGAAGCTAAACATAACTACTGCCCAAGTCATCTAGTCAGGGGAACAGTTCTCTGGAAAACAGTTAACAAAAGTAACTTCATTCCTTAGGATTTAAATGATTTTTATGAGTTGAAGATGTGACAGAAACAGATACTCATTTGTACTGGTTCAGTCACTGACATAAACTAGAGCAGCATTTTACTCTGATCTTCAACAAATCTAGGTAGCTCAAATCAAGAAGAAAGATCTAGCTCCCTTGTGATCCTGTGTTCTCTCTAAAAGTCCAGTTTGGTTTTGAACAAGGTAGGGTATTTGTCACCAAGATATGTCTGCTAAACTGCAGAATTCCATTGGGTTACGTGACTATGGGTAGCATGCTCTATTCTGCATTTACAAAGCATCTTCTTCTAGGATATGGAGAGATACGTTCTTCTAGGGTCTCAAAGGCCTAAGCTTGTATTTAAGTTATTTAGTTGTATTTAATTTAACCCACTAGGGGCATGAGGGAGCCTTTATCTGATATAAACCTTTTCCCTATAAAGCAAACACATTCTTGGTAGTGGTGCTTCATTTTCATACTGAATTGATCTATTTTTCCTTTAAGGGTCATTGCATTGTGTAAGCAAAGAGCAAAGGATCAAATTTTAGTGAAAATATAATTGAATAATATATATAGTTATTTTTTTGAAATGTAGCTATATGTGTTATTTACTAGTTCTTGGTTTTAATTAAAAACAAATAAAAAGGTGAATATAAATGGAATTGGGAATACCATGGTAATTTACATCAGTGTTTAATTTCCTGAAATATAATAATTAAAGTAAACACTAATTACTAAAACTATTTTTCATTGTTAAAGTGCAAAATGTACATATTTCTAACATAGACTTATGTTTTTACAAGAGCTCTCTCTTGTGGCTGTAACTGTTTCTGCGTTGTAACTAGTTCAGATATTTTAAGGATCTTTTTAAAAAGAATGGTTTACTGTTTTTTTAAGGTAGTAGGAAAAACAATAATATAACTGTCCAGCCATGCAGCAGATAGTGATAATATATCTATAAATCTGTGTAAATCATCTAGAAATCACCAAAGAATAAAGACCTATATTTTATTCTAATAGAAAGGTTTGAAATAATAACCACTCTAGAAAAGATGGCAAGAACTATATATAATCAAAACACTGACTATGCTGCGAAAGCAAAGATAGGATAACCAAAAGAAATGTAATGTACGGTCAGGAGAGCTGGTTTGTAGTCACACAACACTGAAGAACTCATTTAAAATGGTGAAGGAAAAAAATACAATTGCTTCTGCTTCTTTTGTGCAACCTCTGTTTATCTCTCTGTAACAAGGATACACTTGAAGCAAGTGAGAGATGTTCAGAAAGGGGTTTGAGCCAAGCTATTCAGTGATGTTGTCTTTGGTGTTGGTCATCTTAAAACAGGTACTTATTAAAGTGAACTATACTGAATACCTGGTGCATGCCATCTACTGACCACATTCCTGCCTGACCCAAACCTTTTACCTGCACTGGGGTGACAACTGCTTCATTCCCATAAAAGCAGTCTTCTGGGAATCCCTTACTAGCCTATATGTCTGGACTATCTCCCTTTTCCAACTGGAATTGTAGGAGGACACCAAGACGACGGAGAAGAGAACTTTTACGAATGGATGGAGTGGTCAGCAAAATAATGCTTGGAAAAGACTACTGATCAGTTCCCATGTTGTGACAGTTAGAATATGATTGTATTAGATAGATAATTGTTCTTTATATTTGTACCATTGTTCTTATTGGTTGCTTTCCCGACCTTCCCCGGTTACCTTTTACCTACTGGCCTCTTCCCTTTTGATTTTTTTGTTGGCTGACCAGTGGTACATTGCAGCACTACCATATAAGGTTAACCTCACCCCCTAACTCCTTGTACGGTGTTGTTCCACCCCTATTTATCCTTATTTGTCGCGGTTCTGCCCCCTTTCTAGCAGCTTCCATTCCCGACCCTATAAATGTCCCATGCTCTCTTAATAAACATTCCACTCTGTTCTCACCCCACTTCGAGTGTGGACCGCTTCTTTCTACCCCAGCGGACCGCGTCATGGAATGAAGAGATTTTCAACAGTATGGTCTGCTCATTAGGAGAGAGTACACAGCAAATCTGCTTTGGGAAATGGTACCATAAAGGAACTGCGATTACTATCAAGGATTAAACACTTCATGTTTAATGCAGAACTTGGACATATGAATAATGGGAGCTAAAACTCTGTAACAGGGAGAAAATAGCAGCCTGGAGTCTAGCACTACTGGAAGTTACACTCACCAGTGTTAGGAAAGCAGATTAATTACTCTTTACTAACCAGTTCTTATCATATGGTGATGATATTTCTTTAGGTAGGCTGTGGGATTTTTGTTTGACATGGCTTTTCTGCTTCCCAGAGCTGTGTAGTTGCACTAATAATAAATGATAAATCCAGCTTTCAATCTTCCCTAGCTTATTCAAGGTTTCACTGACTCATTTATCAATATTTTAGCAATATTTTAAAATCCTCAGATGGAAGATGCTATAACAGACAGGCTAGTGTCTGATAAAAGATATCTGAAGAAATTTAGTTTAAAAAAATCTGCAAGCCCTTTCATAATTTTAGTGTGCTTATAAGTTTCCATACAGCTAATACACATTTTCATAAAAAAGGGCAGAAATTTACACTAGAAAGTTGTTCTTTTTTTTTCAGTCAAAATCTGTTCCAAGTACACCAATCTGTACTTTGAATATCACCAGAATAAGATAATGGATGAAACTCCTCAACTTAACTCAGAAGTTAAAGCTATGTCAATAGCTGTGTCAGATTAAATAGAACTCAGAAACCTTTCTGGTTAAACGGAATGACTCGTATCTATTAGTAAATGCTTCTAGCCACAGAAAGAGAGTGGCTACACCCAAACTGCCAGCTGACATTTAGACACAGTAGCTGGAATATTCAACATTCTATAACACATCCATGAATTAGTTAAGAACTTGCTAGTTGGTTCAGGTCAAAATTGTTCCAGAGAATGATCTAAGAGCTTAAAAATACAGACAATTGCTTTCAGAACTGAAAGCATTGCCTGCCTGGCTCTTTTTAAGTTACTAGCGTTGATGCAGTCTACAAAGTGATTGCACTTGACATTGTGTAAAAGCTGAGGCCAGCAAAGAGTGGAAGGAATTTATGGTGTGATTTAAATAGTTTCTCTAAGCGCTAAAGCTTTATCAAACAATTTTGAAAAAACCTGTCATTGCATTCTTGGCATAAAAGTATTCCTTTATCAAAATTGGAGAGAAAAAGACAAATGGAGTTAAACCCAGATATTACTGAGTTTCCCAATACAAATAAAATGACATGCAAAAATAAAATAAACAAAATTAATCACAATTCTCAAAATGCATTGTGAATTGACAATAAATAATAACAAAATGTCAATAGCTTTATTTGAATGAGTAGACTACAGCAGCTATATGTTTAGGGATTTAAAACATTAGAAAAGTAAGACTGACAAATTTCTCAGTCCCAAGGCTATGTGAAGTCAGTATAAAGCCCATGGCCTGTGACTACCAACAGCATGACTGAATTTACTGCACTACAGAACGATGTTCTCAGACTCCACCCTCTGGCCCTGATCTATCATTCTTCCACCTATACCTATATGTGGAACCTGTCTGGTGTTGGGAAACCATTCGTGTGATGTCCTAACCTCTGTGGGATGGCAACAAATTGCTCCAAGCCCTGTGCCGGACATATTTTTACTGATATTCTTTATTTCCACAAGTACTTCTGTTTCAGTTTAGAACTGGACCATAAAGCAGGGAATAAGAACTGGGAATGGACATTTCCTGTGGTGAAGCTATTGTGGATGTTTTGAAGCTTGTTTTAATTGTTGTTAAGTAGTGCTTACCCTAAGACTAGGACTTCCAGTTTCCCATACACTGTCAGCAGGTGCAAAAGAAGTTGGGAGAGAGCATTGCCAACTGACCAAAGAAATATTCCATGTCATAGGACATCATGCCCCATATATAACCCAGAAAGAGTTGGCCAGGAAGGGCTGGTCACTGCTGGGGGATGGACTGGGCATAAGCCAGTGGGTAGTGAGCAATTGTATTTTTTGTCTTTTCTCTTTCTTGGGTTTTATTCCTCTCCTTTTTTATTTTCTTCCCCTCCCCTATTATTATTATTACTACTATATTTTATTTTATTTATATTATTAAACTCTTCCTATTTCAACCCATGGGTTTTGGCTTTTTGCAGTTCTCTCCCCCATCCCACTGAGGGAGGCAATGGGAGGGAGCCAGCAGCTTCGTGGTGCTTCACTGCCAGCTGGGGTTAGAATGTGACAGTCCTTTTTGACACCTAAGGTGGGGCATAAAGGGTTGAGATAACAAAAGACCTGGCAAAAGCATGTTAAATCAAATTTGTTATAAGCATTTATTTTATAAGTTTAATAGTCACTGGTTACAATGTTCATTTATTTGCTCTCTGAATTTCTGTGCTTGCTCTCAGAGTTGTGTTTAACTTTACTTGCAGTATGTGTTCTGTTGTGCTATTTGTCACCTTTGAGGCTGGGCTAGGGTTATCATGGTGCTGAACTTTGTAACACTGCCTTAAAATATGATGGAATTTCTGGCCCTGAAAGTAATCTGGTGTTTGTACTCAGCATTGCTGTCAGCTCTGTACTTCGGGAGCCATCTATTGGAAACCATTAATAATTACATCTTTTACCTGTTCAGAGAGACAGTCTGTGAAGGAGACTTCTTATCTTTCCTTTCTCCTCCAGGACAATTACAATAGCATTTAAGAATTTTGAAAATTTGAGAAGGCAATAGGAAAGGATTCACAAGTCCTCCATCTCTGAAGACAACTCCTTTCCAGTCTGAAGGAAAGATACCTTATTCAAGGAAGTATGTCACACAGATAAATGGACAACAATGGAAAGGGACATCTGGTATCTGAGGGAATTAACTGTGCTAGGAATGATGTGTTATGATCTGAACACCAGGCAATCCCCCACAGATCCAGAAGTCCAATGCAGGTGACTTCTGTGGTGGAAATGTTAACAGAGCACACAATTTTCATATGCCAACTCATTGGCAGTAATGACCTGGAGAGACAAAGAGACACTCTCAATAGATGAATTGGCTTGTCAGCTCTGGCAGTACAAATAAAACCTCTGTTCTCGCTACAGACTTGTGTCTTGGCTGTGGAAAAACTGTCCAAAAAGTGGGAAAAACTATCCCTGGAGTTCCAGCAAATGAAAAGGGTATATGCCTCACTACCCACCTGTACAGACTTGCATCTCAGCTGTTAAGTGTTCTTTTGCTCAAGAGGGAGGATATAGAAGGTACACATCATGGTGATCATGGAGAGAACATGAGGTGGAATGGAAAATCAACCTCAACCTTAGAGGCATAGTGCAGGAATTGGAAAAACAATCACAAATGGGGGTTCTTCCTGTAAAGTTGCTGCTCCAGTCTCCAGCAGGCACTAACCCAGACAGTGTAGAAGGGCTGATCTTACTCCCGATCCTATGGGAAGGAGTTTTAATCTGTTTTTACAAGAGGTAAATAGAGAATCCTATGATCAGTATTAGAGAGGTCTGGCCTCTAACCAGGTGGTGAAGAGCAGCAACCAGGTTTACTGGTATATGTGGATCAGATGGCCTGGCATATGAGATGGAAGTAAGATACTGGTGCACAGTGTACCCTTGTACCATCAAGCTACCAGGGACAGAACCCACTTGCATTTCCAGAGTGACAGGAGGATCTTAACAGTTAAATGTACTGGAAGCTGAAATGAGCCTGAGTAGGAATGAGTGGCAAAAACATCCCATTGTGACAGGCCCAGAGGCTCCATGCATCCTGCAGCCTTGGAATAGGCTGTCTCAGGAGTGGCTATTTCAAAGACACAAAAGGGTGCCTTTGTTTTTCAGTATTGCTGCCTCAGAGATGGAGAAAATTAAGCAGCTGTCTATCTTTTCTGGTCTCTTTCTTCTGTTTTGGGGTTGCTGAAAGCCAAACAAGTGCCTATTGCCACCACAATGGTGCAGCAGTGGCAGTACTGCACCAACCAAGACTCCCTGATTCTTATCTGTAAGCTGATTTGTCAACTTAAGAGCCGTGTACTGATCATCCCACTCACCCTGTAAGAGTCCCATATGGCTGGTGAAAAAGTCTAACAGAGAACAGAGACTAACAGTAGACTATTGTGGCCTGTATGAAGTCTCACCACCACTGACTGCTGCTGTCCCACCATGCCTAATACTTAATTTCTGGCTGGGTTAAACCACAACAGGCAGCCTTAAGTCCTTACACTATGTGCTTACTCATACCACTGAGGATGCACAGAGCTGCACTGATGATTCATGTCCTAAATGCTCTTCACCAGGATTCCAAAGGGGTTTTTTTGTAAGAGCTACACCATAGCAAATTGGACGTGGCCTGTACAGTTTTTTGGGATTTTTCTGTCAAAGGTGCAGTACATTATATTTTTCACATCTCATGCCATTCTTACTGACTCAGCATTGAGATCTCTCTCTGTGGTGGCTCTTCTTCCAGTCTATTTTCTTATCAGTTAAGTGTTTTCCACAGACCTAGGGAGAATTCCTTCACTCTTGTTGCCCAGGTAATTTTAAAAATATGGAGACTCAGTATCAACCCCTAAGGAACTCAAGCTGTCAGTTCAACTTTTAACCATCTTCCCTGAAACTTGTTTTGAGCTTGGTAGTTCATCCCACTTTCCACTTATATCATACTACATCTCTCCAGTCCTATTTTACCATCTTGTTCACAAAGGCTGTGTGGAATGCTGTCTAATAAGAAATTATTCACTCAGAATTATTTTTCTTTTCTTCCTAAAGGGTATTTTTGCACTTACTTTGTCATTCCTTATTCAAAGGGATACTTGGGAACTGGATACTTACCCATGAAAACTGAGGTATAGAAGACACTGGATAGCTCAGCCTTTTCTGTGTCATTTGCAATTATCTTGCCAGCTCTGTTCAGCAGAAGACCTGCATCTTCCAAGTTCTTCCACTTAATTTCTGAGCATAAAAAAAAGCAAATAAAAATGCAGACATAAATGAAACATCCAGATTCTGGGCATTTTTTTTTTAGGTATTCATGTGTATGTTTTTTCCCCTCCATCTGCAAAATAAAGTTTGCCAGTTTTATCTTCAAAGCACCAGATGTTTGCAATTTCATAGTTTAAAAATAATAAATTGTTTTATTTTCTGCAGTAGTCATGTAATGTGGTCATAGAACAGTAAATAAAAGCATGGCAAATCAAAGGCTTGTATTGCTAGGCCAGAACTTTGTTCTGTAATGCAATCATATGTATTGTTTCACTAAAATCTTCTGCTTTAGGACACATGTTACTACATCAACCTCATGTTCATATAATAACCAATCTAACAAAATGGAACAATAAAAAAACAAAAAACCCCTTGAACTATAAACCCCTCTCAAATTTTTCTGTAGTCAAAGATATCTTTTTTTTCTAACTCTTATGACTTTGAGCCAGGAATGTCAACTGTCTAAACTAACTGTATAATTGTAACTTAACACATGGAACTGTAAAAACAATCTCCTCTAATTAAAGAAAAGGGGTATAGAATCTAGCAAAAAGAAAAAGTTTGCGAGTCTGTTCAAATTCTGTGAATACAAATTCAGGATTTTTTAATTACTATTATTATTATATAACTTACATCGTAGTGTGAGCAGTAAATATCTAAAGGATTAAATAATACATTAGATCGTAATAGTTTTTCGTAAGATAAAATTCTCTTTTAAAAGCTGATTTTTATTGCTAGAAAGGCAAAAAAAATCATAAATTAAGCTGTTAAAAGTGTATTTTTTTCTATTTTTTCCACAGATGAAAAAAGGCTTTCATGAACTCTTATGTTGTACTAATATCTTAGAAGATAAAATATCATTAGAAGTTAAATACAGTAGATATTGTAATAAAAATATTAATTTTTCATTTTGATAACTTATCTACCTCTCTCGCTGTCTTACCTGTTTGTTTCATGTCAAATATTCCACAGACTTTTTTAAAAAACCCTCTTATTAATTTTTTTTCTTGATACCACGTAATTTTTTTAACACACAGCCAACTTATATAGCTTGTCTGTTCACAGAACAGTATGTAATATGTCGTCTGTCATCATCTAATATGGAAACATTAGTAGCCTTTAAAATATATAGAAAACAAGTAAGGGTTCCATGCTTCATCAGTTGTGGATGTGATGCAGATTAAATCAGTGCAAAAAAGGAGAATAAAAGCAAAAAAGATAAAAAATAAAAAGCCAGAGCTTTGGAGGAAAGAGGGTAGAAAAGAGAAACTCAGCAGTGAGAAATGAAAGACCTCTAAGAAAAATTATTTTAGAAACAACACAAAACCAAACACAGACATTCAAGAAAATGCAAAATTAAATGGTAACTGCAGGAATTCACTTTGTGGGTTATGAGTTGGAACTGCTGCAAGCTGAGTGGATTTAAAGAATAAAAAGTAATAGTTCAACTGGAAGAGACCTACAGTGATCATGTAGTTCAATTGACTGACTCCAGGGCTGACTAAAATTTGAAGTATGCTATTAAGAGAACTGCCTTGCAAATACTGACACTGTTGGGGCATCAACCACCTCTCTAGGAAGCCTGCTCCCTTCCTAATGTCTGGTCTGATCCTCCCCTGGCACATCTTTGAATCTTTCTCATGCATCCTAGCACTGAATAACAGGAAAAAGATTAGCGTGTTCTCCTCCACTTCCCCACCTCAGGAAGCTGTAGGGAGCAGTGAGGTCACCTCTCAGCTTCCGGTTCTCAAAATTAGACAAATCCATAGGACATTACTTAGCCACTCCTCATAGAACATTCCTTCCAGCTCTTTCACCAGGTTTGTTGCCCTCTCCTGGATACATTCAAGGACCTTCACATGCTTCTTAAATGGTGTGGCTCAGAACTGCACACAGCACTCTAGGTGAGGCCACACCAATGTTGAATACAGTGGGGTAATCACCTCTTTTGGCTCGCTTGCTGTGTTTTATGCAGTTCATGATGATTTGCCCTCCTGGCTGCCAGGGCACACTGTTGGCTCATACTGAGCTGCTGCCAACCAGCACACTCATTTATGCTTGAACAGCATCTGTTCCATGACCAAGTAGGTACTCATTAAACACAGCCTCATGGACTAGCAGTCAGCAAATGCTATAATTTGCTTTTTTTTGTACTAACGATGGGCTAAGCTACATCTTACACTGACAGATGGATGCATTTGAGTATGGTTATGTGCTCAAATGATTCCACCTGCTGCTGGACATATTTTAAAAGGTGCATTTCTTTACAAAGAAAAACAGAAAATAATTAGACTTCCTGTGGAGATCTGTTCTTCCCAAATAGCATGGCAGCAACAGAAATCTTGATGTTGAAACCTTTACTTGAGTTTTATTTTCTCCCATAAGTGTTGCTGGAAAGAGGACTCAGAACTAATGCAATGAAACCCACTATAAATACATTCTTTGAAGAAGCATTAAGTAGTAGCAGTGTTTTATTGACGTGTTCTATCAAACCTCCACCAGATGTCAGTACATACTTGCACAATCTTGCAAGCTGTGGCACAGAAACGTATCCAACACAAATCTTATCCTTCTGATACATAATACAGAAGTGCAATGTTGTGTATCACTCATCCTGCTGCAAAACGAAAAAAATACTGTAAAGAAAATCCTTATACTTTCTAAATCACAGGTAAAAAATAGAATTTTTATTCTGTATTTTTCTATATCAAGCACTTTGACTGCTAGCTACTTACAATTGCTCTGAGTTTTAACTGCAAAAAAAAAAAAAAAAAGAAAATATTGGGCAGAGAACTGCCCTTTAGACACTATGACCATTCCTATTCTTAAGTATGAAAGATGAGCAAAGAATGAAAGATCTGGACTGCTTCAATCTTAATAAAAGAAGATTAAGAAATATTTTTTTTTTTTTACTTCCTTCAAATATCTGTATTGTCTCATAGTGTAGAAGACACACTGTTCTTAGATAAGCACAGCTATAGGGTGTAGGACAATGGCTACAAGTTGCAATACAAAAAAATCATAATTAGACATCAGGGTAAAAAAAAAACTAAAATTCACAATTGAGTCACATAAGTGCTTATGTCATCTCTCTTCAGATATTCAAAAGTCAATCAAACAAGATCATGAGAAACCTCATTAAAATTTCAAGTTAAATCCAGCTTCAAAGATGATCTAGCAGGTTTGGACCAGGTGATCTCCAGAGGTCCTCTCCAATTCAAATTGTTCTCTTGTTTTATTTCAGTAGCTTTTCAGAAGTAGGAGATGTTAGAAATAGAATTGGGGGTTTGCTGAAGCCAGAGGACTTGCATGGGTAAAGAAGAGAAGAGGGAGCAAAGGATAGGTGAGTTTTTGGCAGTTGGGACTTGGGGTGGTTTTAACCTGTTTTTCACACCCTTTTTTTTGGGGGGTGGGGGTCTTGGTCAGGTAGGCGGATTGGGCCAGGCTGTGAACTTCCTAGTACTAGCCAATACAAACAGAAGCAGGGACACCTCGGCCAGGATAGGATGTAAAAAGTTCTGTTTCTTCCTGGCCTGTGTCTGTCTCCTAGGCCAGAGGGACACACCAATTCAGCTGAATTTGTTAAATAAGAAGTTTAGTTTTGCTTCGAAGACTTTAGCCCCTTTGAAATTTTGTTGGTAAGTGTGAGCATTTCTCACAGAGACATCAAGGAACATAAAATGTTACTAGGCTGCAATCTCCTGTTACTTTTTATTGTTATTTTTTTTTGAAGATAGTTTATAGAAGTAAAAAATTAGCCTCCTGACGACAACAGTCAGAGGTTTCTTTCCTCTCAGGAAAAGAGGCAGCTGCACTGAGATGCTTCAGTGATTTTCTGTATTTCTTTGCATGAGGTATCTCCACATACAAAATTCATTATCATGAGAAGTCTTCATAATGAGAGTTTAGTGTTTGAGATATTATCATTTGGTTTTGTATCATAATAAAACTGACAACTTTTTTTTTATTTCCTGACACAGTATTAAATAGACCACAGAAGTCCAGTGATTTTTAGCTACAACTTCACTTAGGAAGCATTTTCAGGACCAAGATTGTCTTGTTTGAAGAGTTTAAGACTATGCATTGAAACATCACCAAAAAGAGAAGAAAAAAAGGGGGCTTAAAATTAATAGCTAACTCAAATAAACATATTTTTCTCTGTGTGTCACAAGAACAATTAAACAAATGTAGCAAAATTTTTAATGAGAATTACTCTGATACTTAACAGTAATCAAATATATATTGCTCTGAAAATCTATAAATGTATTACAGAATAACTTCCTTTCCAGTCACTTTTTCTTGCCAAGTTACTCTTATAAATTCTTCAGATAAAAATTAAAATTTTGAATATATAATTAATTTCTTATAACTTCTCAAATTTTTTGAATTATAGATCCCTATAATTCTCAAGATTTCTTGCAATACATCATGTACTGAGATGAATTGTCTATGATGATTTTGAAAACAGTGGTGTGTGGCCCAAGAAGTTTGACAATAACATTTCTATTGTTTTCAGTTTGCCTTTTATTTTCCTGAATAAATGTTTCATGCTCAAAAGGATACTGTTATTTTACTTGTAGGATTTATCAAACCTCCATTTAACCTAAAACCACAGAGAGAGAACCTTTAACTGAAATGTAAAAGAAATCCAATGCATTTTCTCTTGGAAGGAAATGGAAATTGCATTTTATGAATGAAACAATAATAATGTGTTTGATTCATAGAAGGATATACTGTTTTCTGATAATGATCCCTGAAGACTTAAAGTGATATCCAGAGGCCTAAAGCTGCTCAGCACAGTAGTCAAATTGTTAAGTACTAGCTGAGAAGGAGTGTGTTGTACTCCAGGGTTGTATTGATTTGGACTCTAAGCTTTTGTTGCCAATCCTAAGGCAAAATTTAGAGGTATGAGGCTAGTGTCCTGGCAAAACTAGTCTCCTTCCATGGAGGGATGGATTCCCACTGGTGCAGCATGAGATGAGAGCCATTTTATCTCATTTATCATATTGTTCTTCTCAGCATTCCAGTTAGAGCCAGTCTGCTGAATTTTCAGGAGTCAAAATAATCAGGCTTGGGTGTTCATGCTTTCTGCTTTGGAGGTAGAAGTTGTTTGTGATTTCTTGTTTATCAGTCTAGAGGTTTTTTTGGTGTTTTTTTTTTTAATTGTTTGTTTGGTTTTTTTTTACTACTTTACACTTCTCATTGTTTTCAGCATCAGAATAATTGAAATGCCATATGATTAGTGTTCCCACCATTTCACTATCTCTGCTTATCTGCATGAACAATTCAGAGGCTACTTCTGTGTTTCATCTTGGAGAAACAACAATTTTTGTTTGAAGCACTTCTACAAAATGTGCCTATCTTTTATTTCAGAGCAGCTTACCTTTACATTTTGCAAGAGCATTCTGCCCCATAACAAGGCTTTTAATTTGTTATTTTATAAATGTCATCACATTCACAATATATTTGTTTTCTACCAAAAAGAAACTTGACTGAAGCATTTTACAACAATCGCAAAACCACCCCAAGAATAGCAACATGTGTCTAATAACATTGTCCAAATATTTTTTGAACTCTCTGGGTTTGGTGCTGTGACTACTTCCCTGGGGAGACTACTGCAGTGCCCAACCACTGCAGTAACAGTGCCAGATCTCTGCATACCCCCTGGATAACTTTAGGTCTGTTCTTAAGCTGATTCCATGACACTCTTCAGTTAATTAGTATACAAATTTATTTTTTTTAATTATTACTTTTGCTATTTAATTTTTCTTTTTTTTTTACTGATTTTATTAGTATTTTAATTTCATGTTGTGGCATAAAAAATTCTGACTGAACATAGTTGTAGAATGTCATCTTATGGGACACCAGAGGGAGATGACTTTTCAAGGTGCAATTCTGAACCTCAAGTCAGCACAAGTTACCACTTGACCTCCACTTTTCATGCTCAAATTCTGTGTATATTTTATACTAGCAAGTAATGCATCAGTTTATGTTGACATTTTTTGTCCTTGTTCTCAGGCTACAGTCAGGAATGCTGTACACATTGCCCTTCATGACTCTCAAATTACCTCTGTACAAAAATTATTTGGTCTTTACTCTTAAGAGATGCCAGAAACGTGGAGATGATCATAACCTGAACTAATCCAATAGGTATTATATGTAGAACTGGAAAACTCTGAAGCACTCCACCAGGTGTCTTCTTAACTGCAGTAGTACTAATATTCACACATGTCCTCTCAGAACATTTCTCTGCATTCAGTGTGCATCTCTCGTGGGTATAAACACAAATGCTTTTATCTGG
The DNA here is from genome assembly GCA_035583185.1 of Anabacerthia variegaticeps. Lineage (NCBI taxonomy): Eukaryota > Metazoa > Chordata > Aves > Passeriformes > Furnariidae > Anabacerthia > Anabacerthia variegaticeps. The sequence continues at coordinate 64,920,084 of JAWWEW010000001.1, forward strand.
AAACAACATTTTTCTTAAGTGTATTATGAAAAAATGATAACTCTCCATGAAACAGGTCTCAGGCTCAAGAAAGATCACGGGAGGTCCAGTGAAGGCCCAGGTTTTGGAGCAGTTTACATTTGCTTACCAGAGAACTGGACAGGAACTTAAGACTGACAATCAGGTAGAGCTGCTTTCAGCTGACACACTCAAGCACAGATCCAAGTGAGGCTACTCTTAATCTCACCAAAAAATTTTGTATTTAGTTTTGGTGCTTTGTTGGGCTTTTGTGCAGGTTTTTTGTTGGTTTGGTTTTGTTGGTTTTGGTTGTTTGGTTTGGGTTTTCTTTTGAAAATAATGTTTTTATATAATCTAAATTATGGAGTAGATAGAACTGTTTGCAACATGCAATACATATTGCAGAAGGTAGTGTGATAAGAAAATGCTTGTACAATGTACACAGGGATAGGTATGTTCCTGAGATGTTATTGCTCTCCTAGAGGATATGGATATGACCTTTTTTTTCCTTTTTTTTTTTTTTTTTTTTAAAGATGGGAAAGAAATTATTTGCCAATATATTTTCAAGCTTATTGTAGACAGCAGAATCAATAAATCATGAGGCAATCTGAGCAGAGATTTATGGATTAGCATTTCTTGGGTTATGGTGGCTGAGAAAATGAGCTGATATGACTGATGTGGATGGAAATTGTCATCAAAACAGTATCACTCTTGTCATCAGAGCAGTATCAATCTTTATGAATTTACCTCCACATCACGCAATATATCAGTGTATTCTGAATCTTACAGGTTTGAGCAAGCATGAGTCACAGTTCATACCTATGACAAAAAGTGTGGAAGGCTGTTCGGTATTCCAGATTTCTCTGAAGGAGTTAGTAAGCATGTTGGATAGAACTTTTATCACAAGACTTGAAGAGAATAAGGTATGATAGGGTGATAGAATTGATAGAAAATTGTCCTCAGATGACTAGTAAAAAGACTGAAGACAAATTTGCAGGAGCAGATAGGGAGATTTACGGTGGAAGAAATTCAGTGATGGAATCCCATGAGGATGTCTGTGCATTCTTGCTGCATGCAGATACGTTCAGCTAAAGATGTGAATTTTGTAATTTATGACTCAGAAAAGGACCATAAATTACTAAATTCACATGTTTAGGTAAATCCTAAAAGAGGTACTGAGGATTCTGTATTACAGATTCATTAGAAAATAAAATGGGGACAAAATATTGTGAATATAATCCCAAGCAGTTCACATTGAAAAATAAAATCCTATTTTTCTGAACATACAGTGAGGAGTTCTGAATAGGCCTTTGCCACAGCAAAAAAAAAAATTACCTTTTCAATGTAAAAAAAAAAAAAGAAAAAATAGATTATGAATATGTCATCTTTATGTAGAATATTGACAAAACTTAAAAACAAAGCAAATAGAATATTTGGAAAAGAATAGCAAACACGGTAGAACAAATATTGTCATGCTTCTGTGTGAAATACGTGTCTATGCTCGTGTATACTGTACTGTATGCAGTTCTAATCCTCCATCTTGAATACAATCCAGAAGATATGAGAAAATATGAAAAAAAGTAGAAAGACTATCAAAGACGACAACAGATTTGAAAATGCTTCTGTGAAAGCAACAATTAGAGTAGAACTCTTAACCCTGAGCAGAGACAACAAATGTGGAATCCATAAAAGCCTAAACAATATGTTTCCATCCATTTTCAGGTTAAAAATATTATTTTCTATCATCACAAAAATGCATTATCCTTTTTGCTGCAATATAATAGTACCCTTATTTTTTTTCTTCTAACTGAGCAGAACAAAAATCCCCTATTATAAATACTTTATTTCCTGATTTTTGTTCAGGATTTATTTTTGTAATGTAGTACACGAAACACTTCTTGTTTTCAGAAGGTTGGTTTCTTAGGGAAAAAAATAATTGACTGGTAAACTGCTGCATTATCTGGTATAGTGATGTAGTTAGATACTAAATAAATCTGATAGGAATTAATTTGATAACTTAGTGATAAATGTTGAATGAAAGGCTGAGGCACTTAATACCTTCTTTGCCTCAGCCTTTAACAGCAAGACCAGTTTTCCCGGGATACTCAGCCCCTGAACTGGAAGACAGGGACAAGGAGCAGAATGAAGCTCCTAACATCAAACTGGGTGGGAATGCTGATCTGCTGGATGGTAGGAAGGTTCTGCAGAAGGATCTGGGTAGGCTGGATCAATGGGCTGAGGTGAATTCCATGAGGTTTAACATGACAAAGTGCTGGGTTCTGCACTTGGATCTAAACTATCCCATGCAGCATTACAGGCTTAAAAAGAGTGGCTAGAATACCTGGAGGTATTTAAAAGGCTTGTAGATGTGGGACTTAGAGGCATGGTTTAGTGGTGGTCTTGACAATGTCTGGATTTGGCCTTAAAGGTCTTTTCCAGCCTAAATGATTCTGTGATTCTATGTGGCAAGGTCAGCTGCAGAGCTGAGAAAATCACAGCAACAGAGAAGGACTAAACTGGTTGCAGAATATTTCAAAATGTTCTTCTATACAAATTCAAGCATGTTGCCTCTTACATATTCTTCATTGCGTATTTCTATCAGCTGAAATGCACCACTGACACAGATATATCAGGCTGCACACAAGAGTTTTATGAGAGGCACAAAAGAGATTCTTCTGACCTAACAATAGTGGAGTATAAGTACCTCCCATTAAAATGTCCTTAGAAGCTGTTCTCATGCTGAAAACATAAAACAAAATAAAGTATATTCTTTTGCTAATGAAAGTACATTTGGAAGTTATAATGAGTCATTATCCTTCACTTGCAAAAAAAGCTTGGCTTGAGCTCACATAGCTTCTATTTTATGTGTCTTAAACAGTACTCATTATTCAAACATAAAAAAGGACTTGAATTTTTTTTTTTTTTTTTTTGATAACCAATTGACTATTTTATCATGGGTATTATTCTTTTGATTCCTTTAAAAGACCATTTGCAAAATATTGGTACAAAGCAGACATCAGATGTTATCTAAATAATAATAACATAAACAAATTCTGATGAATTAATTAATATTTGACTTTTTTGACTAAGACAAAATATGTGGAAGCTGATTTCTTAGAGAGAACAATTATAAAATATTCCACTAGTTTATGATAGGTCCCTATCTCTGTGTTGTTGCTATAGTTATTTTTGATAATCTTAATATCTTTTTCACTTCATTTTGAAAGAACAGTCTTAAACAATTCACTGAAGAAAGGAGCTTTAGTAGACCATGCTATCACAATAATAAGTATTGCTGTGGAAATCTGTTACACACTGAAATGCAAACCAAGGCATGCATATAGCTTGTCATTTTCTGGATGGTTATATTAAATAAAAACAGAAGCAACAGCATGATCCATTCTTCGATTAGTTGGGTGCTTAAAAGCATAGTTGCATGTTATCTAGTAATTTCACATTATTTTAACTTCCAATTTCTGATTTTGAGATTTACTTAGTAGCCTTTTAAAACTACACAAAATCATACTCTGAAATGAAGAATTCCACTTGGAGTACATAATCCTGTAATTTACATTATCCAATTTCTATCACTTTCTCTTTTGTGTGGTGCTTTTGGGAAGCTTTCTTTTTGTGTGTGTTTTGTTGGGGGTTTTTCCCCCGCTTTCTAGTTAGCCAGGACTATTGCTGTTTGGAAGTAAAATCGGTGGTGCTCACACAGTGAAAAAATAAAAAATTCTTCAGGTAGTTACTAGCATTCATATATTTCTGAGAAACCCAAGGGTGTGAATGCAATTGAGTCACTTAACAGTACCATTCAGTGTATTGCTTTGGCATTCTCTAAAATTAACATATTCCACATACAATTTCAAATTCTGATGGCTCTATAGGTTGTTCAACAGTAACTGTAAAGAGAAAACTGTACCTAAAGTAATTGTTCCATAGCAGCTGCTATTCTGTAGCACTTTAAATAATTAGAAGGAAATACAGGAAGCTCTTTCAAGTATAGTAGAAGAGTCTGTAAGACAGTCCATCTCTTCATAACTAAAAGCATGGTAGATAAATCCCTAGTCCCCTAGCTAGATAATGTAGAATTTCTTGTGTCTTCAGTCATCAGTTAAGGTCCATCAGGGTGAACTGACCATATTTCAGACAAAGAACTTTCCCAGAGACTATCTGTACCCTAAGCAACAATCATCATTTCTTTAGTCCTTTTTCAGTTAAATGTTATATCACAACTCACTAGAATAATATTCTCAGTCCAAAAAGTCTGCATTACATATCCTGAAATGATACTTCAGAGTATGTAGTGATTCTTATGGGTACGTATCTTGCTAGTATGCAGGGCAAAGGGAATAACGTGGAGCTAATTTATCCATCTTGTTTACATGGAGGGTGTCAAGGGAATGAACTTTTCTGAGAACTGCAAATGTGTCATGTCTGAAAAGTAATGTGTTTCTTCAGTAAACAGGACAGCCTTGGAATAAATAAGCATACACTGCAGCTGATTTGGAGATGAAGGCCCAAGAGCAGACTGCAGGTTCACATTATATGATGGCATTGAATCAGAGAGAATTTTTAAAATGTCTTGTATGAAATACTCAAGTACTAAGAAATAAAGAAATGCTCTGTCCTTTAAACACTATAAAATAATACATAATTGCAGTTAAGTTATTTAGAATAGTATTATTTTTACTATGTTTTCCTGTACTTTTCCACTCTTTAAATTTCACTATACAGAATTATGGCATCAAAGTACCCTGAGTTTAACTGGTAGGTATCATAATTTAGGTTTGAAAATATTGACATTTCTGAGATTAAAACTCATGATTACAGAAAGCAAAACTGCTATTCTAATTTCTGAATTGTGTTAAGAAATCCCCACCAAAAAAAAAAAAAAGCTTCCTTATATTAAGAAATTACATTTTGATTTTTAAAAATATTATGCGAATTTTAGCAAACTTTTACATTTTACACTGTAAGGTCAGACATTATTTAGTGTTTTAATTATGTCACTATTTCTTCTGGCAATACCATATTAAAATTTTAAATAATGATAGGGTTTTTTCCTTTCCATTTGCTTAAATAAACAGCCATAAGGAATTTAAAAAAGAATCATCATTATCACTTTCGTTTTGCAGATTCAAATTACTATTCAGCACAGCAGGAGATGTAGAGCAGAAAACTTCTGAAGGTTCCCCTTAAAAAAGTGATAAACATTCAGCATGCCTTGCAGTCACTTATTCAATTACAGTGCTAGTAACATTGCCAAATGTATTTTGAAAATAGAGAAATAAGTACTTCAGGAAGACATGGCAGAAAATGTAACGTTTAAACAAAGTCAGATTTTCTGTCCAACTGAAAACCATACCTCAAACTGAAAAATGTGCATATTATAATGCCTTTAAAAAAAAAAAAAAATTAGATCAGCCTGTCTATCATAGATAACACCTGCAAAAGTAGCACAGCACATAAGAAGCACCCAATAAAGCCCTCAGAATGATTGGAAGGTATGCATCAATATTTGCTTATCTGGTTCTTTTGTGTACATTTTTTTGACATGACAAGAACTCCAGATAAGGACTCAGTGTTATTCTGTATGCTTAATTGTATTAAAATGTTAGATTATAGCAGTGAGTTTATACAAATTAAATCAAAAAGGGAAGTGTCAAATATATGGCAAATATGACTCGTTCAACCTTTACGGTGCAACACTGAGATCTTTCTGGATTTTCTTATTACATGATTAGATTATATACAGCTTATTTACATGCAGTGTGTCAGATGTGGGGTTTGGGTGTTTTTTTGTTTTTTTTTTTTTTTTGATGAGCACCATGGTGAAATGGATAGAATGAAATTACTTACAGTGTTGTAATTAAAAAAAAGAAAAGAACAAGCTGAAATGTAAAATGCTATGGAGCTCTTAACCATACTGCTTGACACCTGCAGCTCCTCAGGATTCTCAGATCAGCAGGGAGCCTCTCAGAGATGTAAGGATCTTCTTCAATAATTCTCTTTTTATCATGACAAAAAAGTCAAGTTGAACAGATATCGCCTCTGTACATCTAATGGACTTGACAGAAGCACAGCTTACTTTAAACTTGGTGACAGAAGATCTTCTCTGTCTCCCCAAGCTGGGGTAAGAACATCTGAAGGGCAGATAACTTACTCCCCTCAAAGACTGTCATCTGTCTTCACTACTGTTATGGATAAAGAATAGCAATTTATGTATCTCTAAGGGAAACCTTTCTTAAGTTACTTTGTTGAAATAATCTCTTTAAATGTTTTTTGACATTAATAAGTTTCCCTATGCAATATTCACTATAGCTGCATCTGTACCGATAAATTAAATGAACCAAGGACCCCCTTCCACCAAAGTCTGGCAGGTTAGAATGGTTTCCAGACACATTTCTCAGGTTTAATCTCTAAAGTCAGATGATCAAACTACCAAACATTTGGTCTTGAATCCTCTCAGTCTCGTGGCATTCCTGGGACCTAAAGGCATAACTTCCTCAGTTTAAAGTGTCTGAAATAATGTAACACATTTTGTCCCTCCCTACCCGCCTTCCTACTCCCTCACTGTTCGCTCATCTGCCTATCTTCATATTTATCATATTTATCCATCTTTCCTTCCATCTTTCTTGCTCTCTATCTCTTTTTCTTTCAATCAATCTTTCTTGTCCTTTTTTTTTTTTTTTCTTTTTCATTTCTTCATCTGTCTGACTATTGACCACCCTTTCTTCCATTCTTCCTTTTCTTGTCCCTTCTGTTCTTCCTTCCCTTAAGAGGTAAGGAACATATTTAATATTACAGGGCAATTTCTTAATGTAGGTCCATTTGCTCCTTTTTTTTTAATGGTGGTTCTTAATGTATTTATAGGAAGTAGTGGATAACATTACAGAAGGGAAAGAGCCTACACCAGGTAGAACTTCTTTCTGCTTATTTTAAAGAATAATTTTCGGTGTGAAATGTCTTCACAGTCATCTTCTCATGATTCATTTTGTCTGGAAGCAAACTAAGAAGGGTGCATTATGGATGGTGAATTGACACCAACATGAAAGACAATTGCAAACAAGTAATTTGATAGTGAATATATGTCTAAAGTTATCACATCCTAGTTCCCTGTAAGCAGGATGTGTTCTCAACTGAGGCATACCATTACTCTGCAAATAATGCTAGATTTTATGGAATCTGGAATACAGAAAAGAGAAATGGATAATGAAGACATGGAGTCAGGACACTATCAGACAGCACCAACAGTTAATCCCAGCTCTTGGAAGCTTGTTTGGTATTTTTTGCACCTCAAGATGAACTTAATGCACAAAACAGATATACAAAAACTGATTTTTTTTTTTCTTCCTTAATACCAGTAATGTCTTTGCTGCTAAATATCAAGCTACTGTCTGAGGTAAGTTTTGATACTTCAGCAGACATCAGGGGACCCAGAAGGAAGGGTAAACATCATGCCAACATTGATGGCTAAGCTGCAAGGTTTTATGAATTATTTGATTGGTCTTTTAACATATCCCGCAGGTAAAGTATGGCTCAAGCAGCTCAGCAGGAAAGATAGTGTAATATATTCACCCTGGATCATTAAAACTTTGAATCACTGTATTCTTTTACCCACTCTTGGGCAGGGATTAGAAACTGAATTATCACTTCTGCAGATGCCAAGCACTGAAGCTACTCTTCTATTCATACCTTGAAGCTTTCTATCCCTAAGGATACCTTCTTTACGGAAACTATTGATTTTTGCCATCTGATGTGCAGTCACTCACAAAGTATTCTAGTTTTCTGTTTGCCTGCATTACTTTTATGGAGGGAACCATTGATTTTCACCTTTTTTTTTTTTAATAGTTTTTTAAAATAGTTCTTTTAAAACTTACATTTCTTCCTCTTTTATGTCAGTAGAAATAAGAAAAGTGAGGAATATAAAAAACAACTACATTGTCATTGAATCTACAACGCATGTGGGATGCATACATACAGACTTTATAGGACCGCTACATACATTAGATGCAGTTCTCTGCAAAACAGCCTATTTTGTGTGGTACAGTGAAATTGAAGTTAATAATTTGTAATAATTCTTTTTATTTTGTTATCATGAAGATTTTTGTAATGGCATTCCAGTCTGTTCATAAAAAATACCTTTGTATAGTTAAGACATGCTCACTATAAATTTCTGCAACTGAAGCTTTACATCGAGATTCTCATCAAATAAAGCTCAGAACTGTAAGCTTGTGTGCAGTATTAAGTCAGGCAAATCTGATCATAAGAGTTTTATTTGGAGATTTAGCCCTTTTCTTGTTTATTCATTAGCTATGAATATGATCTGAAAAATTATTTTGGAGACTTGCATGTCACTCAGATAGTATTCAAGTTTGTTTATAGAAACCAGTAAATGTTAATGCCTTCCATCCATGTCACATTTTCAACTTTAACTGCAAAAAGGGAACTTACCTAGTACCACAAAACTGAAGTTTTTTTTTATATTTATCTATTATCACTTATACGTGATAATAGAAATACAAAAAAAAAAAGAAAAGGATATTCATGAAAGTTCCTCAAAAAATAGGGTGTAATACAGAAAGATTAACCTAAGTACAGACCTTTAGAAAAAAAATTAAAAGTTTTAAAAATGCTTAATTTGCTAATATAGTCCTATTTAATTTTTACTTATTTTAATTTTGTATTCTAGGTTAGACAGTTAGGGTCAAGTGAAATGGATTTTATAACAGGAACTGTGTTAATTGAACTACAGACTTTTAACTAAATGAGGCACTGGCTCAAGCCTTAAATGCTCCAACTGAACCATTTGCATGATGTCATAGCTGAAGCACTATAGTAAGGGCTAGTTTTCTTCTGGGAGTAGCAATTGGATTGGTATGGATATGCAGCATTTATATACAAGAGGGCTGAAGGATGCTGAGGAGATCACCTTGGACACCACTCACTTTCCATGAAAGGTGGCATATAGTGTCACTCTGGCAAATTTTGTGTTTAGTCTTTGTGACAGTGACAAAAGCTAATTGGGTCTTCATGTGCATTCTCTCACACCCACATACCCTCTCCTTTTCCACTGTCTTTAATGGGCAGTGTGGCTTTTCCTAAGATAAGAACACCAGATGGGTATTGTGGAAAGAACTCTCTAGCCACAGTCTTGCAGTTTACTGGCTGCTTGTCATTGAAGAAGTCCTGATGTATCACCAAAACTTTGGAAGTTTCTTGCATATTCTCAAAAAGGAATTAATTTAGACACTGTTTAAAGGTTAGTTATCTACTTCAAATCTACAAATGAAAGGACTGTTTAATCAGGGACAGGAATCTTTAGTAGGTCATGGACAGGAATCTCTAGCAGTTCTTTTTTTCCCACTCAGAGACAGAATTTTTTTTTCCCCTAAATACATTTAGATGAGTGAAATCCTATCTTTACCTAAGTAATTTTTCCTTTTGACTGTTGAAAAAATTCAAAGTTAATATACTCTGAGTGCTCTCTAGGTATAATTGAATTTTCTATTATCTTCTAAAGGTGAATAATCAAGTGTCCATGAAGTATAATTTATTTGATATAGCATTATTTCTATTTAAATTGATATTTAACATTATGAAAACCTTTCCCTTGTGTAGTAAAAACCAGTGTTTGATTATAATTGCCATTTTATTGTGAATAATCTTTTCACCCACTCATAAATGCAATTAGAATATTCATATTTGATGAGATATTTGATAAGTAGCACTGGCCTAATTTCATATTCTTTAGGACAAAATCTTATACATCAGACAAAAAGAGGAAATTAAGCAAGTTGTATGCAAAATAGTTTAGGCTTGTACAAATATCAAAGTTCAAATATTAGATAGTATAGTCATAACCCACAATTTTGATACTTGTTTTTCATCAATTTTTACAGAATCTATATCAAAAAATTGCACCTAAGATACTTTTTTTTTTTTCCCCCGAGGAGTGGAAATATAAGTAAGCCAAATGACTAAATATTTAATACCTTTTTGTTATGTGTAATATGTTATTTTAGACAAAAAAAAAAAAAGTAAAATATGGAGGCAATACATACACAACTGTAACAGCTAGAAGGTATGGCCATACACTAATATGATTATCTGTCAGTAATAATTCATAACATATGCTATACTTTTGTGTTTACACTTTAGGTCAGAACAGACTAAACACACATTAGTTGCTATGCAATAATTGGATCTATGTGAAGGACTTTGCCTACTTATTGACACTGTGACAGAGTGATCAATAATGTAAAGAACTACAAACTGACAGATAAGTGGCTGTCTCTAGCTGATCCTCAGATTAGAGGGTCGTGGTTAGAGCATGGTGCTAATAATGACAAGGTTGTGGATTCAATCATCATACAAGCCATTTACAAAAGAGCTGGACTAGCAGATCCCAGTTGGTTCCTTCCAATTCAAAATATTCTGTGATCTTACAGCATGAAGGTTTTGCTGCAATTCTCCTTTCCTTGCAGAAGCAGATAATATGGGTACTTCAGGCAGCTTCAGCCATGACAATTTGTTCCTGGGAACTACCTCCTTAGAGATCCTTCATGAAGGTAGAGTCATGATGGTCCACTTTGGGCTGCAACTGATGCATTTTATGAGGTGAACAGCACCTGCCAGATAGATTGATCTTTGCTGGTTGTTCGATCACTCCTAGTTCTTGCTGTGAGTTACTAGGTAATAACTTTGTTTCTCTGATACAGAATTATATAATCATAGAAGGATTTAGGTTGGAAAAGACTTCCAAGATTATTGAATTCAGCCACTAACCCAGCCATGCCAAGTACACCACTAAACCATGTCCCTAAATGCTACATTCAGACATCTTTTAAATACCTCCAAGATACTTCCCTGGGCAGCCTGTTCCAATGGTCAGCAACCCTTTGGATGAAGAAAGTTTTCCTAAAATCCAACCTAAACCTTTCTTGGTACAACTTGAGTCTAATTCTTTTAGTCCTATCACTTGGGGGGAAGAGACAGAACCTGACTTTTCTACAACCTCCTTTCAGGTAGTTATATAGATCAGTAAGCTACCTCTTGAGTCTTCTTTTCTGCAGGCTAAACAATCCTAGCTCCATCAACTGCTCTTCATAAGACTTTTGCTCCAAAAACTTCAGCAGCTCTATTGCCCTTCTCTGGGCACACTTCAGTGCTTCAATATCTTTCTTGTAGTGAGGGGCCCAAAACTGAACATAGGATTCAAGGTACAGCCTCACCAGTGTCAAATATAGAGTGAGGATCATCACCCTGGTTCTGCTGGCCATATTATTGTTGATACAAGCCAGGATGCCATAGGCTTTCTTGGCCACCTGGGCACACCAGCACGCTCAGGTTCTTTTCTGCTGGGCAGCTTTCCAGCCACTTTTCCCCCAGCCTGTAGTGTTGCCCCAGGGATGTTGTGGCTCATGTTCAAGACCCAGCACTTTGTCTCGTTGAATCTCATACAGTTTGTCTCAGCCCATTGATCCAGCCTGTCCAGATCCTTCTGCAGAGTCTTCCTACCCTCCAGCAGATCAGCACTCCTACCCAGTTTAGTGTCAATTGCAAAATAACTTACTGAGGGTGCACTCAATCACCTTATCCAGATCACTGATAAAGATATTTATCAATGACTAATTGATTAATAATAGTGGCCAGAACGACTTTGTCACTGTGTGGGTGTGGCCAGGGCTTTGTATTCTACACACTCTGTCATTTCTCATGGACTGCTAACACTGGATCATTTGCAGCAGCTGCCCAGGGCACACCTGGCCCATCAGGCTACAAGCTGGGTGTTTAGGAACTCTGTGAGA
>JAWWEW010000001.1:64931993-64942946 GCA_035583185.1 Anabacerthia variegaticeps
ACCCAGCCTGAGGGGTCATGTCTGCTAATGGGCCATCAAGGAGTATCCCATGACTCATAGTGTAAATCACCCATTGTTAAACTCTACACCTTGCAGGAGGTTGTGGGCATTCCCATCTGAGCCTAAGCATATATAACCTTGGGGGTTTGGGACTTCTGGTACCACCTGTGGGATTCAGAGGAGGACCAGGACCTCAACAGGACTGCAACTGCCACTCTCTACCAGACTGCAGACATCATCCTCAGCAACAAGTTTTCTCTTTACTTTGTACACAGGGGGATAATGTGGTGCTCAGCACAGGGGTTTGAGAGCTCTGTTCTGGTTTTGCCCCAGGGTGCTGGGTTGTATGTCTCTTTTTGTGAGTCAAACATATTTTTTCTCTGCATCATTGTACTTGTGATCTTTTTATTAAATTGTAATTCTGATTTGCAATCTCTTTTTGAGTTGAGTTCATTTCTCTTGCTGGTTTAACTTTAAACCAGTACAGATATTTAACAGAATTGGCCCCAAATAAATAAAAAAAACATATTTATGTAACCACCACAGATATATAGCAACATATTGAAGGCCACACTATGAGTGTCTTACGTCAGCCTTGTTACACAATTGCTATCAACTCAATAAGTTACTTATTCTTGACTTATGGAAGCAGTGATACCCACTCACAATATCACCTGGGTGTCCACAGTTGCTTGTAGGACTTCCACAGAGTGAAATAATTTTAATCCATCTAGTTGACATTCATGTACCATCTCTTTCTGCCTTTGGAAATACTTTTATCTCTTGTGTTACATCCTTCCCTCTCAGTATACAATTCTTGTTTCAAACACTTTCCACTTTCATATGATTATAACTCCTAGGCTTTCTGGTTCTTGTATGACACGTTTTTGATCCTGCTTAGAAGCCATTTAAGGACAAGTCACCTTAACTGATCTTAAGATTCTCTGTCTAGTTTGGTCAGGTAAATGAAGAGCTAGAAATAGTATGATGTCTAACATATTGCAAATAAGCAGTTGAAAACAGAAAGGAGCTATTGTTTTAAATTTCCTGTCAGCAGCATGAAACAATTTGAATATCCTTTTTTGGAATAAGGTTAGTTTACACTGGTTCCAGTATTGATATGAGCTTTGACTTTGCATTCAAAAGGAGTTCGAACATATACATAGTCAGTAAACATAGCTCTCAATTCATAACTACGATGTAGCCATTAAAGGAGACAAAGATCATTTAAAATTTGTATGAGAAAAAAACACATTGACAAAGACCAATTCAAATATAACCATTCAGTAGATTTCTCCAAAATGTGGTTAATTTTTGTAAAATCTAACAACTATTGCTTAAGCAGAGTACTTCTTTCAAAGAATGTTTTTAGGGAAGGAAAAGTTGTTATGTTTTTCTGGTTTTGGGGTGTGGTCTTGGTTGGATTTTTTCTTAAATTCTGAATAAATAATCCCTGATTTTCACAAACACATCAACTGCACTTAAGTTTTTTCAGGTAAAACATTATTAAACATATGACATTGTTGATGTTTAAAATAAACCATACAGAGAAACTGAAACAACCAGTAACATACAATTATGCTACTTATGATGTGGTAACCCCACCTTTAGATCCATAGATTGCCCCACTCATAGTCATAACTTGAACATGGGTTTAAATACCTAGTCTATTTTTTCTGTTACATGAAAATACTTTGAAACTTCATAATTTTTCACTAAAAATACTTTTCTTTTTCCAAATTGCAAAAAAGTTTCTCAAAATGGAAAGCCATTTTCTATTCAAGTCTAGTTATAATTGATTGATCTGAAAGGTATCACACTTCCGAGCTACTAAATATCCAACTTACAAAACATCTGACATCCACCTATCCACCTCTTCTCACAGTGTTGTTTATTGAAGAGCTCTTCTAATAAACTTCACTGCTGTTCTAGGCAGTCATCTTTTTTCTTTTTTTTTTTTTTTTTGAAGATACAGTGCATCATCATCTTTAAACAACTTACATTTTTTCTGTTTAAGAACATCAGCCAAGATAACACTTTTCATTAAATTTCATATGCACAACAGTTTTCATAAGAATGTTGTTCTACTAAGCAGAAAGCAATATCTGAACTACTTCTTGCAAAATTGCTATTGTCTGGGGTAAGCTGTGATAGCTGAAATTTCATAACAGCTAAAAGTAAACTTCAGAATTTTGATATTGTTCTTCACTTCCCTTTTTGGTCATAAATGTTCCAGTCCAGAATATTTTTTTCTTCATCTCTTCTTTAGCTAAGGAAAAAGAAATAATTATCAAAAGGACTACAAGGATATATGTATGGTGATTTAACCCCAATTGACACTCATTCACTTCCCAACCTCTCCCTCGTGGGAGAGAAGAATCAGAAAAAAAAAAAAAAGTTAAACTCTTGGATTGAGATAAGAACAGGTTAATAATTGAAACAAATAAACAAAAAATATTGATAACACTAATGATAATAAAAGTAACAATAGCAAGAATAATAAAAGTAATGAAAAGGAACAGGTGAGGAATAAAGCCCAAGGAAGACAAATGATGTACAACACAGTTGTCCACCTGCTGACTGATGCTCAGCCCTCCCCAAGGAGCTGTTGGCAAACTTACTTAGTATACCTTCACGTTCTGCATCCAAGACATTCACGAAGATGTTGAAGAGCATTGGGTCTAAAATGCTGTACATATGAAACCTACATTCACTAAAATGAAAAATACAGAAAATTACTGTCTGATCAGATTTTTGTGACATAGTCTAAATCCTACACAGTGTTTTGTTTTACTTACCGTCTGAAAACATGAAAAAATAAACAAATCTCTACTCTTAAGCATTTCTGTTAAGCTAGTTCCCAATAAATCTTCCTTAATTTTACTAATGTTAAAGTGTCCAACTAGAGTTTCTTAAAGCAACTGATACTGTTTCCAACAACATTCTCCTGGAGAAACTGGCTTACCATGGTGTAGAGGGATCTACACTCTGTTGAGTAAAAATCTGGCTGAATGGCTGGGCCCAGAGTCGTGGTGACGGGAGACATATCCAGTTGGCAGCTGGTCACGAGTGGTGTTCCCCAGGGCTCAGTACTGGGACTTGTCCTGTTTAATATCTTTATTAATGACCTAAATGAGGGGATCATGTGCACCCTCATCAAGTTTGCAGATGATGACAACTTGAGCAGGAGTTTTGATCTGCTGAAGGGTAGGAAGGGTCTACAGAGGGATCTGGACAGGTTGGATTGATGGGCCAAGGCCAGCTGGTGTAATCACCATCCTGGGAACTATTCAAAACATGTGTGGACGTGGAATATGGCAACATGATTTAGGGGTGAACATGGTAGTGCTAGGTTAACGGTCCATCTCAATTATCTTTGATGGTTTATTCCAATCCTGAAGATTCTACTATTCTAAGTTTCAGAGTGCTACTTACCTCATGATTTCTGGAATGCCTGGGTGAGGCATGGGCATTATACTCTGTGTTGAGTATAATGCAACTTCAGTTGGTTCTGCAGAGTAGCTTGTCAGTTTCTGATGAGCAAGTTTATTATACAGATACAGGATAGACCTGAACTAAATTGGACAGGACTATACTAACCTTTCTACCATTTCTGGCTTCTCCATCTTTGACCTTCCACCAAATTTTTCTCTCTCCTTTCTACTTACGATTTTTCTGCTTATTACTGTGCAACTCTTTACTTGGTTTAATGATATTCATAGAATCACAGAATATCATATTATTCAGCTGTGTTCCACATATACATTTATAATGAGGTTATGAGAGAGATACATACCATTGAAGATCTCCAGAGGGTGATTTAATCCATCTAAATTAGTACTTCATCTGTCACTAAGTTAAACATGCCCAGAATTTTTTCTGGCACTAAAGCAAACAGCCCATATCTGTTCTATTAAACTGTCTTCACCTCAGAAACAAATTGGCAACATCTAAACCAAATACAGCAGATGATCCTGGCCCATAGCAGCTCCTAAGCTATACCCAGGAATTGTCAGGGAGAGTGTTAGTTGTTCCAATCCAAAACCATTCGAGGGTTTGTTCCACTTTCACCTCAAATATATATGACTAAACTACATTTCCTTGAAATGTTCCTCTGTTCTGTCAGCATACTACCATGGCAGACCTAAGACTGAATGAACAGTGTTTGTTCACTTGTTTGGGAGATTGCAATGATGAGAGTCCAGTTATTTGGATGCTAGCATGTATAACTACTTGTAAAAGTTTGTTCAGTAGTACTTACTTGGAGGGCAAAATAGGTGAAAGAATACTTTTCTTCAAATAAAGGGATTATCGTCTATTTGGGATTAGTCCTTTAAAAGCAGAATCTGTAACTGATCTCTTAGTTATCTGATGACTGTCTCCCCCACAGTAGCAGTATTATATCATCATTGTGGTGGGTTCACCTTGGCTGGATGGCAGAGTTCCACAAGAGTCACTCTATCACTCCCCTCCTCATCTGGACAGAGGAGAAAAATATAATTAAATGCTTGTTGTTTGGAAAAAGGACAAGGAGAGGTCACTTGGCCATTACCATCATGGGGCAAATGGAGTTGATTTGGGGAAATTAGCTTAAATTCTTACCACTCAAATCAAAGTAGGGTCATGAGAAATAAAACAAAATATTGAAGA
Organism: Anabacerthia variegaticeps; assembly: GCA_035583185.1. NCBI lineage: Eukaryota > Metazoa > Chordata > Aves > Passeriformes > Furnariidae > Anabacerthia > Anabacerthia variegaticeps. The sequence continues at coordinate 64,936,644 of JAWWEW010000001.1, forward strand.
TACCTTCCCCTCATCCCTCCTTTCTTCCCAGGCTTAACTTCACTCCTTATTTTCTTTACCTCCTCCTTCCCTCCCAGCAGGTTGGTAGCATCCAATGGGTTGGGGAAGGGGAGCTGTAGTCAGTTCATCACACATTGTCTCTACCACTCCTTTCTCCTTCACAGGGAGGACTCCTCACACCCTTCCCCTGCTCCAGCATGGGTCCCTCACACAGTAGAATCATCCAATAACTTCTCCAATGTCAGTCCTTACCATGGGCTACACTTCTTCATGAACTGCTTCAATGTGGGTCCCTTCCAGGGAACAGATTGCTCAATTGTAAGTCCCCCACAGAGTTATAAGTCCTGCCAGCAAACCTCCTCCACTGTGGGTTCCTCTCTCCATGAGGCTACAGGTTCTGCCAGGAGCCTGCTCCAGTGTGGGCTTCACAAGGAGTCACAGACTCCCTGAAGCATTCACTCTCTCTGACTTGGGGTCCATCATGGGCAGCAAGGTGGATCTCTGCTCCATCATGCAGCAGGGAGATAACCTGCCTCACCACGGTCTGCACCATGGGCTGCAGGGGAATCTCTGCTTTGGTGCCTCCTTCCCCTCCTTTTTCACTGATCTTGATGCCTGCAGGGCTGCTTCTCTCGTATATTTTCACTCCTCTCTTTGCAATGGCACATTTATTTCCATGCTCTTAAATACATTATCCCTGAAGTGCTACCACCATTGCTAATGGGCTCAGCCTTGACCAGTGGCAGGTCTGTCTTGGAACTAGCTGGCATTGGTTCTGTCAGACATCTCACAGAAGCCACCCCTATAGCCCCCTCTCTGCCAAAGCCACACAAACCCAATACAATCATGTAGTAGTATCTCATAGGATCCCTTAATTACAGAAGTCTATTCTGAAAGCACCAACTAAAACAAAAGCCTTCCTTATCTTCAAGAAAGAATGTTGTTCTTAATGCACAGAAGAGAATGAAAAATGTCAACCTATTATCATAGGTTGACTCATATTTTGTTGCTGCCACTCGTATCTTGAGTGGCAGCAGAAACAGATAACTGAAGGGGTTATTCACACTATCTGCTTTGGGTACTTTAAACATGTAACTGAGATGTGATTGAGACCTGAAAATTAGTTTTTAATTCCCTATGTATCTAATAGAATGAGAGAGAATTAGTAACAGAGGTATCAGTATATTACAACTACATGATTAAGATTAGATGGCATGAACTTTATAATCTCTAATACAAGTCAGTGCAAAAGAAAAGATTTTCTACCAACTTTAGAATACACGAGTCACGTTCTATTAGTGGTATTTCATTAAAAAGATGCTTTCATTTGTAAAACAGACTTAGTAGTGACCACTTATGCAAAAGGGGTGAGTAAAAGAGATGTGAATAATGAGAAGAGGTATTGATTTGGACTGAAAGTACTGATGTCTGTTGCATGGGAATATTCAAAGGAGAGCCAGAAAATAATTTGGAATGAGAGTAATACAGGTGATTTTTCATTTAGTAATGATAACCAAAGCTCTAGAGCTGTTGCACATTTGCTTTTGGTCAAGAAAGAGGAAAGTGGAGGAACTACCTTAGGAGGAAACACTGCCAAAGAAAAATCCTATAGTATTAAACTATATTTAAACTTAATGTATTTTATTGTATTGAAAAATACAGGGTTCCTGGGTGCTTATCCTCTTCTGGAGCAGAACTGTGGGATAAGAAATGGCAACGTTTTCCCTGTCATTCTACGTTCATAATTCAGAGGAGAGAAAGATATTTCTCTTGTTGAGTGGGTTGAATATACATTTCAGAATTAGTCCTGCAACTGAGAAATAAAATGATGAAAGGTCTCAGGGTTCCCCTGAAATTGAGGTTTTCTTTATATCAGAAAAACTCATGATCAGTGAAGCAGATTTCAAGAATTGCTAGATTTCTAAATCATCTGAGATTATGAAGAAGTGAAATAAGAAACTTGTTTTATTTACTTTTTCAGGTATTGAGAATTGTCTGTATGAAGTGCAACCACTATAGATGTTATTTTCTTTATTAAAGGTGTTTTTCTATGCATATTCAACCTCCAGTAAAAATGAAGTATAAATAATTTTCAAGAACTATTTCTTGCAAACTTTACTGAAATATTGTTTCTAAAAAATATTACTTCAAATTAAGCCTATCCGTGTTCTGATGATCTTATGGAAAAGACTTTCCAAAATGTTAAATGACCTTTTAACAAGGCTGAAAAATATGTTTTTATACAATCTCATTGGTATCACTGAAGTATAGAACAGCTCACACAGGAAGCTAAGGAAGCTTACATAGCCCATAACTGGAAAAGTTGTTAAGGTAGAAATGAGGGTAAAAAAAGGGAGTGTGAATTAAAAAAACAAAGCTCTCTTGAGAGTGTCTGTCCAAAGACATGCTTTTACATGTGAAAAAGAAAGATGACCAATCCACCAGATTAAGCAGTAACTAGGGAATTACTAAAAGACTTTTCAAACAAAGATGAGGAAACTCAAAGAGAAATCCAAGGTCAGAGGCACTGTAAAGGAGGCAGCAGCAGTCAAACCTGTCTTAACAGTGCTGGAAGTCACCCCACAGTGCCCCAACACTCCCCCATGCATGACAGAGCAGATAAGGGGCAGTGTGAGCAGTTACGCTGTGGCAATGCGGGGTGTAGTACTCAAGGTGATACTGCAAGGACCACACCTCGAGTGTCCAAGCCTGAGCCCCGTGGGGTGAGGTGATTTTTCAGCCAGTGTATGCATCAGCAAGGTGGTGAGAGCATCAGAAGTGCATTTAACAACAGAACACCCTTATCTTTCCCAGGGAGGGTGTACACAGAGGTGTTGTATATTCATTTCAGCTGATTGAATTCTTTTAACTGTATCCTTTTGTCTTAGTAGGTTTGCTTGACACATGATGGTAAAGTTGCTGAAGCCTTAGGCAGGAAGCCGCAAATTCCCATTAATTTATCTTTAGCTATTACATAAAGGAAGGTCCCGAGGCTAATGTAAATGGTGAGATAAGGAAGCCATAACTGTGAGCAGAAACTCAACCTGTCCAGATAATGAACAAATCTGCCAGGAGACAGAGAAAGAATCCAAGGAACACTCATCACTGAACCAATACTCACATGTAAGATGCAGGAAGAGAGTATGTGAGGATCAATAGTACAGACTGCGAGGGTATAAAGGTCCAGGGATTTCTTTGTTCTTGGTCTCTCTCCGGAGGCACCCAGTTCAAGCTACTCCCGTTGCTGCACCACTCAATTATTGAATTTTATTTTCTGGAGTCAGATATCCGACACTCTGCTTCATGAAATCTAGGGCAGAGTAATTTCTTTAAGAGGGGGGAACCCATCTTATAGTGGTTGAAAATATGTTGCCTAAAAAAAAAAAGTGCTTCTATTCCTAAATATCTTTTCACACAATTTTTATGTTTTTTTTTTCCCCAATGACTGACTAAAAATTGCCCTTAACATTTTAATTTTAGAGTTCACTATTAGTATTATTATTGTTGTTATTGTTTTTGTCGTTGTTGTTGCTGCTGTTGTTTCTGCTGTTGTTTGTTGCTGGTTTTGTGGTGATGATGATGATATCATAGAATCATAGAATGATTTGAATTGGAAGGAACCTTAAAGATCATTTAGTTTCAACACCCATCTTCAACTAGACTAGGTTGCTCAAAACCCCACCCAACCTGGTCTTGAACATTCCAGGGATGGAGTATCAACAACTTCCCTGGGAAACCTGCTCCAGTCTTTTATCACCCTTTCCATATCAAATCTATTCCTTACATCCTATCTAAATCCACCTTCTTAATTTTAAAACCTTGTTCCTTCTCCTGTCACTACAGATCTTGGTAAAAGTCCCTTTTCATCTTTCTTATAAGTCCTTTTTATATATAGAAAGTTTGGCTGGAGTCTTATCTGAGCTGAACAACTCAAAACACTCAATTTTCTTTGGAATACCTCTAGGAAAGGTATTCCAGCTCTCTGAGCATTTTTATGTCCCCTCTCTGAACCCACTCTAGCAGGCCCATGTCTTTCTTGTGCTGGGACTTCAGAACTACATGCAGTACTTCAGGTGGGATCTTATGACTGTGAAGTAAAGAGGTAGAAGCAGCTCCCTTGATCTGTTGGCCATGCTTCATTTTATGCAGGCCAGGATACAGTTTCCTTTTTTTCCCAGTTACTGGTGACTGCCTTACTGCCATGACTTTTCAAATATGATGGAGACTGACTTAGCAACTGCATCAGCCAATTCCCTTAGGACCCTAGAATGTACCTTGTCAGGTCCCACAACCTTCTATATGTCCAGATGCCTCAGGTGGTCTCAAATCTGATCTTCACTTCTAGTGGGAGAGATTTTATTCTCTTTATCCTTTCTTTGAGGTTCAGGGACTCGTAAAGTATGGGGAAAGAGATTACTGTTGAAAATTGAGGCAAAAAATTGTTGAATACCTCATCCTTCCCCATATTAATTGTCACTTGTTGTCCTATCTTATTTGCCAGAGGGGAATACATTTTCTTTAATCTTTCTTTTCTGACCAATGTACCTGTAGAAGCCCTTATTATTCTTTGCATCTGTTGTCAAATTCAGATCAACTGCACTGTAGCTTTCTTAATCCCATCCCTACATATCTGGGAAATGTCTCTATAGTCTTCCCAGAACACATGTGCCTGTGCACTTCCTTCTTCCACCTTAGTTGGACCAAGAAGTTCATACTCATCCATGTTGGTCACCTGTCATCTTGCCCAATTTCTTACACGTAGAAGTTTAGAACTTTTGCCCTTCAAGATTAATGTTTATAAACAGCTGCCAGCTCAGTCCAGCTTGTATTATGGTGGACAGATGATACTGTTCAAATAACACAACCATAAGATGACAAGATTGTTCCATTTTATTTCAAGGTTAAAATTTGTTGCATGCACATCCTGTTCTTTGTTCAGAATTCTATAGGTTTGTTTTTGTTTTGTTTTGGGATTTTTTATTTTTTTTTCCTTTAAACAGAGGAGTACCTAGGGATTAAGCCTTTGTCTTGCCTTCAAATCCAATAATAATACCAACAAATCCCCATGAATTGCTTTGGTAAAGTATTGCCTAACCTTATATCATTAAAAACTGAACTGTGAAATAGCTAGCATCTGAATTGCAGTCAAATGCTCGTATTATACAAGTTCATGGTATTACAAGATATATATCCAAAATCCTCAAATTGCTCCAAAGTTGTCATTTCTCATCGCAAAGTACAAAGGTAGTGAATTTGAAGGAAACGGAAGTTCAAGATTTTTCTTAATTTACTGAACAAGCCTGATCTGTCAACTCCAAAACCTAAAGTATGCTATTTAAGTATGCCGTTAGAAGCAAGCAACATAGCAAGTAAAATTTTGTCTTATACGAAAGACTCTTGATATAAACTAGCTGATACTAGTGACGAAAAATTTGTATTTACAGAGTTTTGATAGGCATTGCCTAGTAACTTGTCATGGGTTTTTCTGATTAGGGTTTTTTTTGTTGTGCGTGTTTTTTTTTTGGTTTTTTTTTTTGTTTGGTTTTTTGTTTGTTTTTTTGTTTGTTTGTTTTTTTGTTTTGTTTTGTTTTATAAGAGGAATATTAGCTTCTGTTGGAAGTCTCTGGAAGTTTCCCTCCATCTTTTAGAGCAGACCCAATGAGGGTCAGCTCCAAGGAAAACTTCCTGCTTTTGAACAATTAAGTTACATCCCTGTGTGAAAACATATTTAAGAAGTTGTTGCACAGTTAGAAAGGGGCAGCCATAGATTAACAACATCGCAACGCAGACATCAAGGTCAGTGCAGGAGGAGAAGAGGAGAAGGAGGGGGAGGGACCCCACGGATCAGGGAGAGAACTTAAAATTATTCCCTTAATATGTGGTGATGACCATGGTGATTATGAGTTGTCCCCTCGAAGCCCATGGGATCCATCGGGGTGTAGAGACCCCTCTGTCGGAGCAGGGGGATGCATTTACCTCGTGGGAGGTCCCCAAGAAGGAGTGGAGGTCCGGCAAAGATTTGCAGCCGAGACCCACTGAGGGAGAAGCCCATGCTGAGCAGGAGGCATCCAAGGTGGAGTGGAGGTCCTGCAAAGATTTGCGGCCGAGACCCATGAAGGGAGAATCCCACGCTTAAGCAGGTACAGCCATCTTTTCATGAGAGACTGTACCCCATGGAATGACCTATGTGAGAGCAGAAGATCTCTCTCATGGGGGGGATCCCACAGAATGCAGGGGAAGGACTCAGAGTTATGATTCCCCTGTGACCGTGGTGACGACTGTGGTGAAGCAAGCTGTCCCCTT